>CM062817.1:1779847260-1780505151 GCA_031772625.1 Pinus tabuliformis | reverse complement strand
TTTTTACACCTACTTTACTGCAACTTGCAGATCGACCAATTATCAAACTAGATGGTGTATTAGAAGACATTTCGGTCTCCTTAGACTCTTGGGAATATCCATAGATTTCATGATTTTAACTCCCAAGAGTAATTTAGGAGGACACCCTCTCATCTTAGGAAGACCTTGGCTAGCCACAGCTGATGCTTTTATCAGTTGTAGGTCTGGGGATATGTATATTTCTAATGGTAATTCAACAAAGAAATTCAATCTGTATCCTCCAGCAAAAGCAATTACAAAAATAGGAGATAATGAGTGGGTTGATGATGAGGATACTATACAACCTGTTTTTACCATTGCTGAAATCAGTGAAGATAGTCAAATTCTGAACACATTAGAAAACTTTGAAACATCTTCAGAATATGACCACACACAATTTCAGTTAGATTCTGACATTGAGTATCTATCATCTAGACAAATGTCTCTTTTCTCTATGGAAGAGTTTGGTAGTTCCGCCATTGCGATCTTTCCAGTAAAACATTGAATATCAACAAAAACTTGGAAAGATCACAACAGGAGAGCTAACCAAAATCTTGTAAAACATTCTACTGCATTTGCATGGGAGTATACTGATATGAAAGGTATTGACCCTAAGACTTGCATTCATCGCATCTACATCGAGGAAAACAGTAGACCAATCAGATAACCTCAGAGAAGGATGAATCCAAACCTTAGGGAGATAGTGAAAGAAGAGCTCCAAAAACTACTCAATGTAAACTTCATTTATCCAATTTCAGATAGCCGATGGGTTTCTCCTTTGGTTATAGTACCTAAAAAGAATGGTAAATGGAGGGTATGCATTGATTACAGGGAATTGAACAAAGCAACTTTGAAGGATCACTTTCCTTTACCCTTTATCGATCAGGTATTAGATACTTTAGCAGGCAAAAAGTATTTTTCATTCTTGGACGGTTTTAGTGGCTATAATCAGATTCAGGTAGCACCTGAAGATCAGGATAAGACCACATTTACCTGTCCATGGGGAACTTTTGCTTACCGAGTACTTCCTTTTGGATTATGTAATACACCCGCAACATTTCAAAGGGCAGTACTAGGAATCTTTTCTGATCTAATCCATGATTGTGTAGAGGTTTATATGGATGATTTTACAGTTTATGGTAATTCATTTGAAGAGGCATTAGAGAATTTGGAAAAATTCCTTATAAGGTGTAAAGAAACAAACCTTTCGTTGAGTCATGAAAAATGCTTTATGATGTTTACTGAAGGGATTGTTTTAGGACATCATATTTCAGGGGATGGGATTAAACTTGATAGATCAAAAGTTGAAGTCATCTCCAAGTTGCCTATTCCAAATTGTCAGAAAGATGTTAGAAGTTTTCTTGGATTTACTGGATACTATAGAAGATTTATTGAAAACTTCACCAAAATAGCATCTCCACTCTTCAAATTACTTACAAAAGATTGTGAATTCAAATGGGATCCTAATTGCCAATCTGCATTTGAAACTTTGAAAACAAGAATATCTGAAGCACCCATTCTGAGAGGGCCAAATTGGAAACTTCCTTTCCATATTTCTACAGATGCTTCAGATACAGCTCTAGGAGCTGTGTTGGGTCAAAAGGATTTAGTTCCTTATGCCATTTACTACATCGGTAAAAATTTAACTCCCACCGAATTAAACTATACTGTGACTGAAAAATAATTCTTAGTTGTTGTTCATGCAATCAATAAGTTTAGACATTATATAACATGCTATGAAACTTTTGTCCATACTGATCATTCTGCAATTAGATATCTAATGAACAAACCTGTTACTAATGGCAGAGTTACAAGATGGCTCTTACTTTTACAAGAATTCAACATTACTGTGTTGGATAGACCAGGGAAACAAAATACAATAGCTGATTTCTTGTCTAGAATCCAAAATACTAATGAAGATTCTCCTGTAGAGGATAAGTTTCTAGATGAATATTTATTTGCAGTAACTACTAAGACTCCTTGGTATGCAGATATTGCTAACTATTTGGTTACAGGGAAGCTACCTCCACATTTATTTCCTAGTGAAAAAAGAAGAATTATTCAGGAGAGTTCGAATTATTCATGGATTTCTAATGAATTGTTTAAAACAGGGCTAGATTGTGTGATCAGAAGATGTGTTCGGGAAGATGAAATGCCTGACATCCTCAAAGAATGTCATGATGAATCATGCGGTGGACACTTTGCTGACAAAAGGACGCCCTATAAAATCCTTTCTTTAGGATATTATTGGCCTTCCTTTTTCAAAGATGTAAAACAATATGTCAGAAGGTGTGACAGCTGCCAAAGAGTTGGGAGACCGACTCTTTCAAATGAAATGCCATTACAACCACAGGTACTCATCGAACCCTTTGAAAAATGGGCTTTAGATTTCATTGGACCCATTAATCCACCATCTAAACAGAAGAAGTATATATTGGTATGCACTGATTATGTCACTAAATGGGTAGAAGCCAAAGCATTGCCTTTGTCACTGAAAATTCAGTTGTTCATTTTCTTTATGAGGATATTTTTACTCATTTTGGTGTCCCAAGAGAAATTGTGACAGATCAGGGAAGTCAATTTACATCTAACTTGATGGAGAAGCTGATGGAAGAATACAAAATCAAGCACAAAAAATCTACTCCTTACCATCCACAAGCAAATGGCCAAGTGGAGTCTACAAACAAAGTTATTGAGAGCATCATCACCAAAATTGTCCATCTACACAGAAGAGATTGGGCAGAGAGGCTTTCTGAAGCCTTGTGGGCCTACAGAACTACATGGAGGAATACAACAGGACATTCTCCCTATGAACTTGTTCATGGGAAAGAAGTCCTGCTCCCCATTGAGTTTCAAGTCAAGACTTTCAAGATGGCAGTCCAGTTGGTGATGAATCTATCAGAAGCCCAAAAGCACAGAATGGAGCAGTTGAATGAGCTAGATGAGATCAAACAAGAAGCAATTTTAAGGACTGATCTAGTTCAACATCAAAGAGCTAAGTGGCATGACAGATATATCAAAGAGAAAAAGTTTCAAGAGGGAGATTGGGCGCTATTGTTTGATTCCAAGTTTAAAGATTTCAAAGGTAAATTTCAGACCCATTGGCTTGGGCCATATGAGATTGACAAAGTCTTTAACAATGGAGCGGTAAGAATCAAGACCATTGATGAATTTCAGACTCCTTTTATTGTGAATGGCCACCGATTGAAAATTTATCATAAGCCACTCTCAAAAGAGGAATTTGTCAAAATGTTCCAAGAGAATTCTGCAATAAGGCTGGTGAAGAAGAATCCTTCTCCCCACCACAGCCCTTGTTTCTTTGAGTTTTGAGTTAAAAAAAAAAAAAAAAAAAAACAAAAAAAACAAAAAAAAAAACAAAACAAAAACAAAAAACAAAAAAGAACAAAAAAAACAAAAAAACTGTATAAGCCTGAAAACCAATCATAGATTGGCGGTCTTATACAGAAAATATAGAGTGAAAATCAGGGACACCTGACACTCTATATTTTCCAAAAAAAAATCTCTCCTCTCCTTCTTTTTCCATCTTCACTCCACCTCATTTGCCATTTCACTCCATCTCCATCTCATTCTCATTTTCATTTCACTTCACTCCGCTTCACTTTCACTCCATTCCACTCATTTCATTTTCATTTCATCAATAAAAGTCCCTTTCAGGACTATTTTCACTCAGTTAGTTCTTTTCTAACTATCTTTGTTCAGCTAAGTGGGTGTTGTCCCAGTTTCCGCAGTTGGAAGCAGTTTCCGCAGCTAGAAACGATTTCCGCAGCTACCACCACTCTGTTTTTCAAATTCACAGTCAAAATGTTAGTGCAGTAATCATGAAAATGCAAGTGTAATTGAGCAAATGCTATGAAGACATGGAGCATCTCCAAGACATCAAGGAAGAGCAGTTGGTTAAAAGCTATGAGCAAGAAATGACAAAGTTTCCAAAGGTATGAGCAATTTTTTTATCAAATAGCAATTAAAGTCATGATTATGCATAGTTATCAAACCATAAAAGTTCTACTATGTGCAATGATTCGGTACGATAGCTCCATTACCCACTCCTATTCCACGATATTACTCCACACACCATGCATTCATTTCTTAACGGTCTCATGATTGATTTTCGGGTTTAAACTCAAGTTGACTGCACTTTCATTTGCCACCTATACTCATGAGATGTGACCAATCCCATTACGGCTCCTCTCCACCGCATTTCCCGCAGCCATCCATTAAAACGTGTGATATTTCGTACGCAACCATTAATTCAAAAAAATCTCGACTCCACTCCGTTCACTTACCATTTTATTAAGATCATCCTCTTCACATGCACGCATTTCAATTTGTGAACTCATTTGCGGCTGCTCATCCTCTGTTCCGCCTGTAATCCGAAGCATTCCCGTTACCTACTACCAATTGCAGCCACTGCATTTTACCATAAACCCTGCAACCGAGCTACCTTCCCTCTGCTAAACCCTCACACGCAATTGAATCCTCAGTTGAAATTCAAAACAGAGGAAGGAATGGGAAAACTACTAAGGGCAGAACCAGAAGGACTGAAATATTTAGAAGGTTACCCTCAAGCAAAAGATTTGTTGAAGAAAGCCAAATGGTTACGCTGCATCCAAAAGTTTAAAGGCTATAATAAAGAGGTAACCAAAGCTTTTGCACGGTCTTTCGATGGCCAAATGGTGGAGATTGGAGACTTGAAGCTCACGGTGACTGAAACAACAGTAGCAGCTGCCACAGGCTTACCCCAGGAAGGTGAGCGATGGTTCAAAAAAAAAAAGCGTGGATGAATAGGCATGGAGAATTATGATAAGAAACCCAGGTATGGACACCACTGTGTTTACTAAAGGAATTCTTGTTCATGCATTGAAGGAAGAATGGGCCAGTCTGCTGTTAGTTATCCAAAAATTTGTCACTTGTGAAGGACACTTTGGTTCAATGTACATGTACCATGCTAGAATGTTGATGAATTTCTTAGAGAATCAGACTCTTAATTTGCCTTATTTCTTACTGTTGAGTTTGAAGAAGATGAGTATTACAGTCCAAAAACACATAGGCAATATAGAACCTCATCTATATCATCATGGACTTGTAAAAATTCTCATTGAGGACCAACTAAAGAAAAACAAAGATACCTGGGAACAATTCTTGATAAGAAACTACTTTCAAGAGCCATCTAAGGCCTCTGAAAGTAGTACACCAAAGACACCAAGAAAAAGTAGGAGAAAAGAAAAGAGTACCATAGTCCAAGACTCCCCTACTACAGAAACTCAAGAAGTTGGTCAAAAAGAAAAAGAGAACAGAACTAAAGACAAGAAACAGAGAAAAGAGAAAGGCAAAAGAACCATCCAAGAAGTCTACCAATCACCTGAGCCATCCATAGAAGAGGATTATCAACCACTGTCAGAGAGATTAGTGCATCTTCAAGAACAAGCTGCCATAGCAAAGAAAAAGGAAAAAGGGAAACAGAGTATACAAGAAAGGAGTACTAGTCCACCATACTTAAGGAGAAGCACCAGGCTAAGAGGAAAGGGGAGTAAAACACAAATAAAACGGCCCCACTTCATTGACTTGGGTGGAGAGACACCTGAGAAACCTCCAGCTGGCCGTAGTCCACCTCGTCCTCAGCCAAGCATTGAAACTAGTCCTCCACATGATGAAAGCCCTTCTCGGCCAGAGCTAGAGAGCAGTCCTCCTCCTCCACAAGATTTTGAACTCAGTCCAAGAAAGACACCTGAAGTAGATCCCAATCAACAGGAGGTATATGACTACTTGGAATCTTTAGAAAAATCAGCTGCAGGTCCGAGTACCACTCTGCCACCAGATGCACAAGTTCAGTCCTTAAAGCAGGAGGTATTTGAATTAGAGGTCCTAAACAGGCATATCAAGCAAGAAAATGAAGCACTCAAGGAGCAGAGCAAAGTAGATAAAATTATTCATGATAACACTATGCTTCATTTGGGACTATGGCAAAAGAAAAACAAGAAACTGAAGAAAAAGTGCAAAAAGTTGAGCAGAGCATTGATCAATCTCAAATTCAGATGTCTAATAAGGAAACCCAGGATGGTGGTAGCACCAAAGAAGAAGAAAAGAGGGCTAGATGTCCTAGCAGAAGCTTCAGAACATATGGATTAGAGGGGAATGACTAAATTTTGGTTGCATGAGGACATGCAACACCTTCACAGTGGGGGTATGTTGAGTCCCAAACCTGCACTTCCCTATATACCTTTTCAGCCTTCTTTTCCATTTACTTCATCCACCAAGCTGTCAAATCATTGCATATTAGTCTAAAAAGAGCTTATGAAATGGTTTCCTAACTATGTTTATGACTGTTGTTTGATTTAGATTTTTGTTCAAACAGCTACGGAAACTTGTCACTTTCTGCAGCCAGCTCAAGTTTCCGCAGCCATTTTGTTAAAGACTATGTTACAGGTGTCCAATGGAGAAACCGACCACATGGGCAAGCTGCAAGTGAATGTACATGGAGCGTATCCCCTCAGTTCAGCCAAATAACTCATAAATGGTCATGGTCAAAGATGGTCAAAGGGAGGGCCAAACCAAGAGTCTTGCGGTGGCACGGCTCTGTTTTGCCCACGTGAAGGTTTGCGTGGCACGATCCTCAATTTCCG
Source organism: Pinus tabuliformis (assembly GCA_031772625.1). Taxonomy (NCBI): domain Eukaryota; kingdom Viridiplantae; phylum Streptophyta; class Pinopsida; order Pinales; family Pinaceae; genus Pinus; species Pinus tabuliformis. Next base: position 1,780,498,492 of record CM062817.1, on the reverse strand, counting down.
GAGGTATTGGCACACCTGTAGATCAACCCGTGAACTGAATCGAGCAGCCACCACTCCATGGATTTAACTGTCATGATTACCATAATGCTAGATCTTAGGCCGTGGAGATTTACGTGTCTCTTTGGCAGCGTAGAATATAGGAATTAGTTGCAGCATTTTCACTTATAAATAACACGTTGGTATACGCTGGATAGTTAGATTTGCAAATGTAGTTTTGACTGTTGTTATAAGCCCACTGTATTGTGCTTTACTTTGTCTTATTATTGCACTTTAATATATGAGAAGACAGCATTCCTGAATTCGATTTGTGACTGAGTATTGACTGGATGAGGTTGCAGAGGGCCCCTGTACACCAAAGCTCTGTATAGTTTCTTACTTGCTTTCATTTACTGCTTTTATAATCATTAGCTTGTATATATTACGTTGTTCTGATGTTCATGGTTAACTGCTGTCCATATTTCCTTTTATGTTAACTGTTAGCTGATCAGTGCTTTTCTTATAGGTTTTTGTAGGCAGCCCGGGCAAATTTACATATTTTTAAAGACTACTGACATGAGATCATCTTGTCCTTTCTGCTGATTTTCATTTACTGAGTTTTAATTCCAGCATTGTCATTTCTTTCATTTTTGCTTTGCTTATTTACTTTTCTGCCACTTAGACATCATATTACTCATCTGTTTATGATTTCCTTTCTATAGCCAAGCGACTCAATTAGTGAGGAATCAGAATATTACTTGTTGTAGTATGATTTAGTTTGCTTTCCTGCAAGTTAGAGATTGAATTACTTATGTCATTTTCAAGAATTGAAATATGAATGAGTAGTTAAATCTTAGTTTCCTTTTATGCAATTTGATTTCCTGCAATTTAGATATCATATTACTCAACTTGTGTATGATTACTTCCTATAGCCGGAGCGAGTCGAAAGGTGAAGGGTCAGAATGTGGGTTGAAGTAGTGTGATTTAGTTTGCTTTGCTTTCAGTCTTTGAATTGCTTTGAGTTCAGTTTTTATTTTCTTTTTCATACAGCAGTAAGGATACTGGGCCATTGTCACTAGTTCACTGTTTTGGTACATTTATTTCCTTTTGAGAATTGATTTCATCACAGTCAATTTGAAACCTTCTTTTTGAGAACTTTAAAGTTTGGAAAATCATTGTAGAAATCACCATTACCATCCATACTTAACTTTCAATTTCGCCATCTCACACTAGGGAATCCATAGAAGATAAACCCAAAAACAAACTAAAAAAACTCAAAAACAACAAAAGACTAAGAAAACGGTTATCTTGCACATACAGTGCACTTCACTTCAGCAGTTTACGACTCCCGGATTGACATTTTAAATAGCAATTTAGGACACACTAAATTGACCAAACACCTATTATTTAGGATTTTCTCCAAAATGGATTGCACAATTCCCAGGGTTGATCATCTGACTGCATGCAACACATGTACACTAAAGACTAGTCTACCACTGATGTTACACTGCCTTGGAATCCCCACCATAACTGGGGAACTCGAATTCTCTGCATGCACTAACTATTTTGGGTTGATTGATCAATTAATTGGCTGATCATTGAGTTTTACTGAAGGCCCACTGCACAACTGACCTTCCACTAGTTCCCCCAACAATTAGAACTAGTTTAACTGAAAACAACTTGAGATAACTGACCTTGATTGTTACAAATTAGCAATCACACATGCTTAATTGAACTCTAACTCCTCCAACTCAAATTTACTGAGTAAATTGGGTGACACAAGCCATGTCACACAAGTTAATTGCATCCAAGTTTTCTGCTGATGTGGAAATTCAAATTTTCTCAATTTAATCAAGGAAAAATCAATTGATAATTTATTGCTGCATTTTTCAACACTCCCTCTCAACAAGAAAGGGATTATCAACCACCCCTATCCTACACCTATGGAACTCGAACTTCCCTCTTGACAAGGCCTTTGTCAAAATGTCATCATCTTGTTCCTGTGTCAGAATGCATTATAGCAACATTATCCGCCTCTGCACAAGTCTCGTAAATGGGATACGGATATTTATATGTTTGGATCGATCGTGAAATAAAGGATTCTTAGAGATCTTGATGCAACTTTGATTATCAAAGTAGATCACAGTTGGATCCATCATCCGAACAAATAGTCCCACAAGTATCTTCTCATGTAGATCGCCTCACATGCTGCTTGATTTGCAGCCATGTATTTTTCTTCTGCCAAGCTAAGTGCCACAAATATTTGCTTCCTGTTGTACTAGGAAATAACTGCAAACCCAACATTGAAACTCCACATGATGTACTCTTTCGGTCTGATGGACTCCCCACCCAATCTGCATTTGTGAAGCCACACAAATTCACTCCCTTTCTCCGTTTGTACCATAGTCTACACTGGGTAGTGCCTTTAAGGTACCATAAGACATGCTTTGCTGCCTTCCAAAATAATTTGGTCAACCTAACCACAACTTGGCTGAACTAGTTGGATGCATAACACATATCTGACTGTTTGTTCACAAGATACATCAGTGAACCTATTAGCTGCTGATAAATGGTAGCATCCACTTCCTCACCTGAGGTGGCATCCTCCTTCCTCCAATTGTTTACTACAGGTGTCTCCATGGGTTTACAACTCTCTATGCGAAACTTCTATAGTATCTCATTTGCACACTTGCCTTGAGAGACAAACAGTTCCCCATCACTTTGCCATACTTCCAACCCGAGGCAGTAGTGCATGAGACCCATGTCTTTCATTTCAAATTACCGTGCAAGGTCCTCCTTGCAAGATCTTATCAGCTACTCATCACCAGTTAAAGTTAAATCATCAACATATAAGACAATAATAAGTAATTTACCTTCTACCAAGATGTGATAGAGGTTTGCATCTGCTTCACTTTTGGTGAAGCCCAAACCAGTGAGATAGCTATCGATCCTGGTGTACCAAGCATGGGGTGCTTATTTGAGATCGTACAACGCTCGCTTGAGTCTTCACACATGAGACTCTCGATCAAATGTCTCAAAACCTTCTAGTTGCTTGACATACACCTCCTCCTCATAACTCCATTGAGAATATTGTTTTTACATCCATCTGGTGGATCATGCACCCCATTTGCGCAACCAGAGCAAGAATTGATCTAATGGATGAGTACCTTCCTACAAAAGCAAGGGTCTCCTCATAGTCAACTCCCTCAACTTGAGAGTAACCCTTGGCCACAAATATGGCCTTGTACTTCTATATGCTTCCGTTTGCTGCATGCTTAATCTTGAAGATCCATCTTGAACCCACAACTGATTTATCTGTTGGTCTCGGGATCACTTCCCAAACATTATTATTTACAATGGATTCATAATGCTCACCATTGCATCAACCCATACAAGTTTCTATACTGCTCCCTTGAAAAAAGATGGCTCAGTCTCTACAAATTCAATCATTAGAGCTATATAGCCAGTGTACCGATCAGGTAACCTCCTCTCCCCGTGCAAATTTAAAGGAGATCCCACATTCTCTCTCTCATCATGCATAAGTATATCAACTTCCCTGGTTCTCTTCTTGCCTTCTCTGGATGGTTCTACTTGAGTGGATGTCTCCATTCTATGCTCCTCTACTTGTGGCTGCTCCACAACTTCTTGAGGCTCCTCCTTTGGAGCTAAAAGCTCATTTTCTAGTGGGATCTGAAGCTCCCTCTCAAGAGAGCACTGCATGGTTTTCTCCTAATCAAATTTTACATCCCTTCACACAATTGTCATTCTGAGGGATGGCAAGTACACATGGTAGTTGTGGGGAGTTTTCTTGTAACCCACAAATACCCCCACTTTTGATGTTGCCTCAAGCTTCTTCCTTGATTCTTTGGAGACATGGAAGTAAATAGAGGCTCAAAAAATTCTAAAGTGCGACACATCCAACTTTCTCCCCAAGAAAGCCTCCTCCAGTGTAATCATGCCCAGAATCCGATGAGGACTCCAGTTCTACAAATAGACTGTTGTGTGCATGCTTCAACCCACAAATTTAAAGGTAGGCCTTGTTCATGCAACATCTCCCTCACTGCTCCTATAATTCTACGGTTCTTCCTCTCAGCCACCGCGTTTTGACGTGGGTTGTTGTCAACTCTTGTCGAATTCCTTCTTTTGCAAATAAATTTTTAAATTCATTCGACACGTACTCACCTCCATTATCACTCCTGAGAGCCTTCACCTTCTTTCCAGTTTCTTTCTCAACCAATGCCTTGAATTCTACGAACTTGGAGAATGTCTCATTTTTCTTCCGCATGAAGAAGATCTAACACTTCTGTGAGAAGTCATCAATAAAAATGACAAAATATTTGTGTCTGGCAGTGGAGGTTGTCAAGAAAGGTCCACAGACATCAGAGTGGATCCTTTCCAAGATTGCATGTGCTTTGTTGTCTCGATCATGGAATGTGGATTTTGTGTACTTCCCCTACTTACATCCTTTGCATACATCCAGCTGCTCTAGTGTTCCTATGGGGAGGGAATTGGTTATTTGTTGCGTAATCTTCAAAGCGCCATGAAGCAAATGGCCAAGTCTTCTATGCCAAAATTCACTGGCATCGCGAGCCTACACTTTCTCTACCTTAAGGCTTAATGCAGAACAATCTTCCACATCTAACTTATACAAGTTCTTCACATGAACCCTGATCTGCTTCACCTGTCCCATGGCTATGTGTCTCAGGAATGCTTTTCCTTTGTTGAAGATCACATCATAACCACGGTCTTCCAAAAATGAAACAAAGATAAGATTTTTCTTTAAACCTGGAACAAACATGATATCCTTGAGTTTGAGAGGGGATCTTGACTGCCTCTGAAAGGTGATTGTATCAACCCGAGTTACAATGTACCTTCCATCATCTCCTAGCTCGATGTGCATTTGCAAATCTTTCTCCTCTAGGTCACTGAAAAACTCTCTACACCCTGTCATGTGGAACGATGCACCTGATTCCAAGTACCACACGCTCCCCATCACTGTGCTGGCCATGCATGCGATAAGGGTAAAGTCAAGCTTGAACTGTGAAGTCAAGGCTTCACCTACTACTCCTTTTGAGGTCTTCTTGCTTTCCTTTTTGTGTGGACACTTTGTGGCATAGTGTCCGAATTCATGACAATGGAAGCATTTAATTTTTGACAAATCTTTCTTCTTGCCCCCTTGGCTAGATTCTAGTTTGGTTTGAGATTTCTTCCCTTTTCCCTTCTTTCCATTTCCAACCAATGAAATTTTTTCTTCATCCTCACCCTTGGATGAAGTTCCATCTTTGGTATTCCTCCATATTTCCTCTTGTACCAAATCAGACGATAAGCGTTCCCAATTCGATAGTTTCTCCCTCCCATTCACCAAATCTTGGTAATTATGCCAGCTCTTAGGAAGGTCTAGAAGGGTTGGGCTTACCAAATCATCATCTGAAACAATAAAACCAACACATGAAAGCTCATCACGAACTTGTGTGAACCTGCTCAAATATTGCGAGATAGTGTCATTCTTCTACATCTTGATATTTTGAAGTTTATCCTTGAGCGCCAGCTTCTTGTGGTCACTACTATTCTGGAATAGATCTATCAGTGCTTGCCACACTGCATAAGGAGTTTATTTTCCATGGAGTTTGGTGACAATGTGGTCCTATACTCCATCCAATATTCTTCTCCTCGCCTTGGCTACATCTTTCTTCCATTGAGCATGGTTCTAGGCATCAGATTCTAATGGTTTTGCAACATCTCTCTTGATGTATTCTAGCAATCCATTGTCATCCAATACTGCCTCCATGCGATGAAATTAGAGGTTCCTTCCAAGGCAAACTCTAGCCTTAGCCCGTTGAAGGTCATCTTCTTAGCTCTGAAGAGATCCTGCTACACTGAACTGCAAATTCGAAACTCCTAAGAAACAACTTTGGAATTCTTGCTCTAATATGAATCCTGCTCTGATACCATGTAGAAATTATGGTGTAGATTTGCAACTTCTCATGAAGTTTTAATCAAAATCACAAGACACAAACATACTCTACTGCTATGTGGAAGTTAATTCACAATTTAGAACAAAATTTTCAAACATGTAATAAGAAATAACACACATGCACACAACATTTTTCCTGGGGAAAGTAATCTGCTAAAAAACCCAATGCCTGCTTACATTAATCTGATGAGTAGAGATATATTACAATTGCTTTACTCAACTGAACACAACCTGTAAGTGCATAACCCATCTCTCTGCTCACTGAGAAGCTCTGACCCAGACTTAGTCAATTTTTGCCTCTGCTTGAGCCCCTATTTCCTTACACAATTCCTTGAGAAATTAGGCCCCTATTATTTAGGAATTTCTCCAAAATGGATTGCGAAATTCCCAAGGTTGATCATCTGACTGCATGCAACACCTGTACACTCAAGACTAGTCTACAACTGATGTTACATTGCCTTGGAATTATCCACCACAGTGGGGGAACTTGAATTCTCTGCATGCACTAGCTATTTTGGGTTGATTGATTAGTTAACTAGATGATCATTGAGTTTGACTGAAGTCCCACTGCACAACTGACCTTCCATTAGTTCCTCCAATAGTTGGAACTAGTTTAACTGAAAACAACTTGAGATAATTGACCTTGATTGCTACAAATTAGCAATAACACATGCTTAACCGAACTCTAACTCCTCCAACTTGAATTTACTAAGTAAACTGGGTGAAACAAGCCATGTCACACAAATTAACTACATCCAAGTTGTCTGCTAATGCGGAAATTCGAATTTTCTCAATTTAATCAAGGCAAAATCAAAATGAGAATTTATTGCTGCATTTTTCAACACTCCCATCATCTCCAAGTTCTATGTGCATCTAAAGATCCTTCTCCTCTCGGCTATTGAAGAATTCTTTGCATCCTATCATATGAAATGAGGCACCATAATCTAGGTACCACACACTCCCCATTAGAGTGCTTGCCATGCATGAAATTAGGGTGAAGTCCAATTTGAATTGTGAGGTGAGGGATTCACCTCTTGCTCCTCATAAAGCCTTCTTGTTGGATTTATTGTGTGGACATTTGGATGCATAATGTCCATATTCGTGGCAATGAAAACATTTTATCTTGTTGAGGTCCTTCTTCTTGCCATTGTTTTGGGTGGAATCGGGCTTGCCTTGCACCTTCTTGCCCCTAGCCTTCTTTCCCTTTCATGCCAAGGAAAATTTTTCTTCCTCCTCAACTTTGGATGTTACTACATCTTTGGTGTTCCTTCAAATTTCTTCCTACACCAAATCATATCATAGTCTCTCCCAATTTGGCAATTTGTCCCCTCCATGTACAAAGTCCTAGTAACTATAGCAGGATTTTGGAAGGCTTAGGAGATCTAGGCTCACTAGCTCATAAGATGGCACATTTTCTCCTACTCCTCCAAGTTCATCTCGAACTTGAGTGAATCTAGAGAGGTATTGTGGAATGGTTTCATTTTTCTGCATTCAGATGTTTCTGAGCTTGTCCTTCAATGCTAATTTCTTGGCATCACTGTTATTTTTGAATAATTTAGTGAGGGTCTTCCACATAGAAAATGGAGTTTCCTTGCCATGTAAATTTGAGATTATGTGGTCTCTCACACCCTCTAGGATGATCCTCCTGGCTTTTGTAGTATCCTTCTTCCACTGGGTTAATTGTTTTGCATCCGATGTTGCTGGTTTTGCAATGTCAGTTTGGGTGTATTCCAACACTCCATTATCATCAAGTACAACTTCCATCTCCTCTTTCCAAACCATGAAATTCGAGGTTCCCTCTAGGGCATACTCCAATCTCAATCCGTTGAAAGACATTTTCCTGCACAAAAGAAAAACTGCTTCACTGAATCTGCAAATCAAAATTTCTAAAGGAGAAGATCTATTGATTGGTTTCTATTGTGTTTTCAAGCTCTGATACCATGTAGAAATGACAAGAAATTTGTTACTACTGATGAATTTGAACTGAAATCAAGAGATACAAATTTATTCTATAATATGTGGAATAGAAAATCACAAGATAGAAACACATGCAATGACATGTAACCATAAAAACACAAGGAACACAATGATTTACAGGGGAACCCAACTGGGAAAAACCCCTCCGTTGCTTTTCATTAATAAAATGAGAATGAAAAACTATTACAATGTCAATTTCAAGCTCTGAAGCACACCCTACACTATAAAACCGTTCTCTTGCTGAATGAATATATCTGGACAACACTTACCCTATTCAAGCCCCCAACTTCCTCCTATTCCCTTGCGTAATACTAGAGAAATTGAACTCCTAAAGAATAGGGGAATTCCCTATTTCCTTGCGCAAATCCAAGGAAATTGATCACTTGCTTAATTGCCAAGCCTGTACACTCAACTAGTATACAATTGATAATTACAATGTGCCTTTTCCTCCACTCCAACTAGGCAATTCGAATTCCATGCATGTCTGAGCTATTTTTGGTTGATTGACTAGTTAACTGAGAGATCAATGAGTTAACAACAGTCATAACTACTCAACTAACCTTCAACTAACTCAACTAATGACTAGAGCTCAATTAATTGAGTTCAATTGAAAATAACTAAACTAGATTGCTAAATTTTAGCAATCACTACATGCACAACTCTACTCCAAGCCTAAAAACTCGAATTTGTTGATCTTACTAGTTGACAAGGCCATGTCACTCAAGGTAACTGCAATCCAAGTCATCCTGTTGATTTGGAAAATCAAATTTCTCCATTTGACTAAGGCACAAATCAAATGGAGGCTTTTCTTGCTACATTTTTAACAATAACAAATTGTGCATCTCGACCTAGTTACTAGTCATGTGCACCAGTCCCCATGCATATCTTGTTACCAATTTTCCATCAGGGTTGTACAAAATCCCTCCCCCTCCTGCCACCCCTACATTAACTTAAATCTTATTATTATCCTTGCCGTAGGTTGGTATATTGCAATAGGTAAATGACTGACCTTCTATTAATTTAGTCAAACATCTCATATATTTTTCACTTTACCGAAGTATAACTTTAGGAAATAATTATTCTATTTTGTTACAATTATTTTATTCAAAATTATCTCTCACTTGATTGGCTAAAAACTTTCATATGTTATTGGGAAATGCCTAGATTTTACAATTTAGGAGTACATGGTTCACATCACGAATTAAATAATAATGTCCTAATTTAAATGACACCAAATAATATCGCACTCACTTCAATTCCATGTCAGTGTACTGGCTCAGTTATTTTAACTACCCCATGGCATGAGTCCAATCACCCATTCATCGCCAATCTGTTATGAAACCAGCTCAAGAAAAGATAGAAAAGATAGATCAATGCCTTAGAATTCAGCCTCTTCGAGGGGGCAACCTCCTTTACATTACATAAATGAACAATTCTTGGATGATACAAATGACAAAACCTCCTTTCTATATATAGGAGTCTAAGGAGTCACAATATAATCCAGCCGACCTAACAATAATAATATAAAGCCACAAAATAACAATAGAGGGATTCTATGGGGCACAGAAATAACAATATGGGGGTAATAGGGGCACAACAATATAAATAAGGGGTATAACTACAATAGTAATGGGGTAATCACTAGTATTATAGGGACCCAACATGCCCCTCTCCTTCAAAAAAGTGTTGTCCTCAACGCTTGAGTAGTTCTGGATACTTCTGCATAAAATTCTCATCCTCCCATGTGGAATCTTCAGCGGATAAGTTCTTCCACTTGATAAGATACTCTGAAATTGATCGATTTCGTAGCTGTCGAGTTCTTGTTTCTGTGACTGCTTCCGGTTCCAATATAATTTTTCCTTCCTCGTCAAGTTCTGGCAATATTGTTTGAATTGGGAGCTTGTCACCTATAACCTTCTTTAAACATGAAACATGGAAAACTGGGTGCAATCGAGAAGCTGCAGGAAGCTCCAATTTGTATGCCATAGTACCAATCTTTTGCAACACCTTGTACGGACCATAATACTTTGGTGATAATTTATTATCCTTCTTAGCTTGCTTTAGGGACATTTGCTTATATGGTTGTAGCCGTAGGAATACCCAATCACCTACATCAAAACTTCTTTCACTGCGATGTTGATCTGCCTGTTGTTTCATTCTATTTTGTGCCAACACGAGGTTATCCTTTAAGAGTTGGAGGACTTGTTGTTGATGTTCGATGTGATGTTCCACTGCCTGAACCTTAGAATTTTCTCTTAAATATGATGTGATGGATGGTGGTTGATACCCATAAAGTGCCATAAATGGGGTCATTTTTGTTGCTGTATGGAAGGAAGTGTTATACCACCATTCAGCCAGAGGCAACCATTTGACCCATTGTGTCTGTTTATCAGATACAAAGCAACGAAGATATCCTTCCAAACATTTGTTTACTATCTCAGTTTGCCCATCAGATTGAGGATGATAAGATGAGCTATGAGCTAACTGAGTACCAAGACAAGAAAATAATTCTGTCCAAAAATTTCCAGTGAAAATGGGATCTCTGTCACTTACAATAATCTTTGGGTTTCCATGTAGCTTTTGAACTGTTTCCATAAATGCAGTAGAAACTGTACTGGCTTTAAATGGATGTGATAATGCACAAAAGTGTGCATACTTGGTAAGTCTGTCAACTACCACCATGATGACACTCTTTCCCTCAGACTTGGGTAAACCTGTGATAAAATCCATTGAAACCTCCTCCCAACGTTGGCTTGGAATGGATAAAGGTTGTAATAGACCCGGTGTCTTAATTGTTTCAACTTTATTTTGTTGGCAAACCAAACATTCCGCCACAAACTTTTGAATATCTGATTTAAGGCCATCCCAAAAAAATTCCTTCTTAACCCTGTGGTAAGTTTTTAAAAATCCTGAGTGCCCTCCTAAGGGAGAAGTGTGCAATTCCATAAGAATCTTTTGTTTTAGCTGGGAATTCTTACAGAGGTATAAGCGATCTTTGTACCATAACGAATCATTTTGCCAGCTAAATGTATCAGAAGTACTGGAATCTTGTTGTAGCTTTCGAATAAGTGCCCACACTTCTTCGTCATTCTTCCATTCCTCCCTTGCTTCGTTTATCCAATCTGGTTGGATAATAGAAATGGCACACAACAATGCTTCCACATCCTCATCCTTTCTTGAGAGTGCATCTGCCACCACATTTTGCTTCCCTTTTTTGTAGATGATTTCAAAGTCATAACCCAACATCTTTGTGACCCACTTTTGTTGCTCTTCAGAGGATAATCTTTGTTCTAAAAAGTATTTAAGGCTATCATGATCCGTTTTTACCTTGAAGTGTCTTCCCATTAGGTAGGGTCGCCATTTCTTAAGTGCATGGAGTATTGCCAACATTTCCTTCTCATAAATAGCTTTGCTTAAAAACTTTCCCTTGATTGGACGACTTTCAAAAGCAATGGGTCTTTCATCTTGCATTAGAACAACACCAATTCCATTTCCTGAAGCATCACATTCCACAATAAAGGTTTTTGTGAAGTCCGGTGTAGCTAAGACCGGTGCTTGGCACATTGCCTCTTTAAGATGTTCAAAGGCCTTTGTTGCTTCCGGAGTCCATGAAAATGAATCTTTCTTCAATAATGTTGTTAGAGGTGCTGCTATTCTCCCATAATTCTTAACAAACTTGCGATAATACCCTGTCAACCCAAGAAATCCTCGCAGATGCTTTATGGATGTGGGGATTTTCCATTCCTTAATGGCTTTAATTTTGCTAGGGTCTACCTTAACTCCTTCATGAGATACAATATGACCCAAATATTCCACCTCCTGGACTCCAAAGAAACATTTGGATCTTTTTGCATATAATTGTTTCTCCTCCAATAGTTGTAGCACCCTGTCAACATGTTCAACATGATCCTTCCAAGACTTGCTGTAGATTAGTATATCATCAAAAAATACTAACACAAATTTTCTAAGGAATGGTTTGAAAATTGAATTCATCAAACCTTGAAATGTTGAAGGTGCATTGGTAAGGCCAAAAGGCATGACCAAAAATTCATAATGACCCTCATGAGTTCTAAATGCCGTTTTCGGAATGTCTTCAATCTTCATTCTGATTTGATGATATCCCGAACGAAGATCCAACTTGGTGAAGTAAATTGATCCATGCAATTCATCCAGTAATTCATCAATGACAGGAATGGGGAACTTATCTTTAATAGTGAGCTTGTTGAGCTCCCTATAATCCTGACACATGCGCCATGATCCATCCTTCTTGTGCACCAATACTACTGGAGCTGAGAAAGAACTTTGACTCGGTTGAATTATACCAGCCTCTAGCATTTCTGCAACCATACGTTCAATTTCACTTTTTTGGACATAGGGATATCTGTACGGCCTGATGTTTGGAGGAACACTTCCTGGAATCAGATGAATAGCATGATCATGATCACGCATAGGTGGGAGACCTTTGGGAGTCTCAAATACCTTGGAATGATTGTCCAGGACTTTTTGGAGATCTGGAGAAATAGATGATTCCAATGTGGAAACATCTAGCGAACATAATTGTGCAATTACACCTCTTTGCTCCTTTTTTAGAAGCTTTGTCATGCCATTAGAGCTGATTATCTTTCCTGGTTTCCCTGCAATACCCCTTAATTCAACTTCCTTTCCTTCCGTAGAAAATTTGATGAAAAGTTCTTGAAAATTAAAAGCTATTGTACCCAAGGATTGTAGCCATTGGACTCCTAGTACAACATCAGCACCTCCCATTGGAATGGAAAGCATTGGGCTAGTCAATACATATTCTCCCATGGATAGCTTGATATTATGGCACTTTCCAGAGCAATTTATTGTTCCTCCATTTGCAATCATCACTTGACACTCTGGTGCTGGATATAGGAAGCAATTCAATTCTTTTGCTACCCTACAATGAATAAAATTGTGGGTGCTTCCTGAATCAATCAACACTATTACCTTTTTCTTCTTGATTTGTCCTTCTATCTTGATGGTTTGAGGAGTGGTAATTCCCGCCAATGCATTACAAGATATGGTCGGATTTATTTGTTCTTCATCTAGGCTTTGTTCCTGGAGTATATCTTCTTCTTTTGACCTTTCTTGCTCCTTTTCTTCTTCCTCTTCACAATCTATGTAGAATAATTTCTTCTCAGCACACTTATGACCTTTAGTGTATTTGCTATCACAACTGTAACAAAGCCCTTTTGCTCTTTTTTCTTCCAATTGTTGTGGTGTCAACCTTATAGGTTGTGGAAGACTAGGGGCAACAACACTTCCGTCTTTATAGTTGTGAGTGGTATGCTTCCTGGTTGCCATAATTTTGCTTTCCATTTTTCTTGCTAACCTGAATGCCTTCTCTAATGAATCAGGTTCCCAAAGGCGAACATCATGTTGGATATTATCCTTTAAAGACCCTATGAACACATCAATCCTATGCTCCTCTGGAATATCTTTTACCCTTATGTTCAATTTTTGGAACTCCTCAATGTGCTCCATTATTGAACCCTTTTGTTTGAGACTTATCAATTGGCTAAAAAAAGTGTTGCTTTTTGTATCTTCATAATGTGCTATCAATTCTTCCGTAAAAATTGCCCAAGTGATAAATTGTTTACGAGAGCAAAGCCATTGATACCATACAAACTGATTTGGTTCCAAATATACAGTTGCCATACGTACCTTTTGTGCGTTTTGCACATTATTGAGATCGAAGAATTGCTCCATCTGTAATATCCATGTGGCGGGATCCTTGCCATCAAACTTCCTCATATCGATTTTTGGAATATGGTGATTCTTCGATCCAACATTAGCGTCTATGGAATCATGATTAACATTTCTTTTGTTCTCATCATGAGTTTCCTTTACTACCTTTTCACCATTAGTGACCCTTTCTTGTAGCAACTTCTTCAATTCTTCCATGTCTGTCTTCAAATCTATCTTCAAATCATCCATCTTAGCTTCCATGCCCTTTACCTTAGATTCCACGCCATTTATCTTAGATTCCACGCCACTTATCTTAGCCTCTGTTAGCTTTTGTGAGCGTGACATTTGTTGCACTTGTTCTTGTAATTTTGATATATCATGTAGCATTTCTTCCTCTTCTTCATGAGTCATGCTAGAGCTTTCAGGTTCCTTACTAGGTGTTTGCATTTTCTTTCCTCGGGGCATCAGTTACCGATAATAATGCTTTACTATGCCCTTTGAATTCCGTTAAACCAAGCTTACACAAAAATTTAAAAAAAACTACACACCTTTTTTCACTTTATAGAAGCCTGATATTGAATCTGATGTATCTCTGTAATTTCGGATCATCCAGTTCTGAAATTGCTACCTGTAGTAGCCTTCTGCGTCCTCTTTCCAATGCCACAAGTCTGAGCCAAATTGGATTCTCCAAGGAAGAGTTATGTGAAATCTCCCACAGTGACTTGCTTTTAGACTGGTTCAGTAGAGCGAACTTGTACGACGTGCCACGAGTCACTGTTTCAACCTTTGAATCTGAAACACACATACAAGAAACTACAGTCCATCCTCTTTCTGTACCTTCTTACGAAATTTCAATCCGATCCCCAGAGAGAAAGTTATGACGATTTTCCCCAGGTCACCTGTTTTGAATGTAATTCAGGAGTCTGCAAAAAGACCAACTTCCTCAGATCATATCTCCGCAAATATCGCGTGAAAAGCTCTGAAATTCGGACCCAAGGTTCAGCGCGATTTCTTCTCAAATGGGTTTTTTTTGCGACTTCTGAAACATCACAGAAAAAAAGTTATAGCGAAAATGCCACGATGACCTGTTTGGAGCAGCGAAACCCTAGAATCCAAAGCTCTGATACCAAATGTTATGAAACCAGCTCAAGAAAAGATAGAAAAGATAGATCAACGCCTTAGAATTCAGCCTCTTCGAGGGGGCAACCTCCTTTACATTACATAAATGAACAATTCTTGGATGATACAAATGACAAAACCTCCTTTCTATATATAGGAGTCTAAGGAGTCACAATATAATCCAGCCGACCTAACAATAATAATATAAAGCCACAAAATAACAATAGAGGGATTCTATGGGGCACAAAAATAACAATATGGGGGTAATAGGGGCACAACAATATAAATAAGGGGTATAACTACAATAGTAATGGGGTAATCACTAGTATTATAGGGACCCAACACAATTCTAAATTGAAACCAACAATTCTTCAATTACCTCGGACTTGAGTTTGGTTACTGAGTTGCAAACAATTATTTTATTCAAAATTATATCTCATTTGATTGGCTAAAAACTTTCACATGCTATTGAGAAATGCCTAGATTTTCACAAATCAAGAATACATGGTTCACATCACAAATTAAATAATAATGTCCTTTTAATTTGAGTGGCACCAAATAATATCATACTCACTTCAATTCCATGTTAGTGTACTGGCTCAATTATTTTAATTACTCCATGGCACAAGTCCAATCACCCATTCGTCGCCAACCCCGAATTAAAACCAACAAGTCTTCAATTACCTCAGACTTGAGTTTGGTTATTGAGCTACAACAAAAAGGAATTTATGCCAAAGGCTTTATAAATTTTGGACATCAAACGAGATGAACAAAATTTAAATAAAATCCAATTCATCATGCATTTAAGATATAAAACTTAAATAAAACAGATTTATACCGAAGGTTTAAAACAATTTTAAACAAAGATTAATTGTAATGCATGTAGGAATTAAAATTTAGCTACAAGGGATTTATGCTGAAGGCTTTAAAAATGTTCCCTTTATGCATACGAAATCAATAAAATCTAAATAAATTCCAATTTGCTACGCGTTTAAGAATTAAAATTCAACTAGGAATAATTTCAATACAAAATGCATAATTACAATTAACAAAGTACCTTAATTTACTAACTAGTAAAACTTAAATGGACTAGATTCTAAACATTAACACTAACTCGAATTCAATATTTTTACTTTAATTTAGTTACATTTAAACTAAACTGCAAGGACTAGCTACTATGTAGCACTAATTTATAATTATTATAATTATTTTGAATAAACTTATTCTTATTATAATTAAAGTCGATATTTAGCATCATGAGAGATCCGTTAACACAATTCAATTTAGCTTATTTTTAGTAGGGTGACGTATTTCATGAGGACTTACTAGGAGATCCATTAACACAATTCAATTTGGTTTTTTTAAAGGGGTGATTTGTTTCATTAAAACTTATTTCTCATCCCAACTATTTAGGGTATTAACCGGGCTAAACCTTGATGTTTATTATATTGGCTATCCACTTCTATTAACTAAGTAAAATGTACTTTCGACCTACAAAAAATGAACATGTCACAATTGAGATTTGAATTTTAGTAAGGAAAACAACAAATTTTTTTTCTTTATGATTTGAACGAAATCCAAATAACATAAATAATATATATCCGAGCATGCTTTTTTACCAAGAGATCATAAATTCAAATTAAAATATAGAAAAAGAAACGACAATATGAAAGCAAGTCCCATCACTAACTTCGGCTAATTAAATTTTGGTGTTTGAAATCAATTACAGTTGTCCCACCGATTCTCTTAAACAAAAAAAAAAGTCTTCCAACCCAATTTGATGTTTAATTTAACCAATAACTTTAAAATTATATTTTTTATAATCATTAAATATTTTAGTTACATTTTTACAGGGATAATAAAGATGTCCACATATAAATCATCCAAACCGTTGAAGATGGATGGTGAGGATATAAAAGGAAGTTAAAAATCCGTCAAATTAAGTGTCAAACACTTTCCACTATAACAACAGAAGACGAAACAATTTTCCGTTTAGATTGATGCGATTAGCTCCATCTGTCGCCGGATACTAAAACCGTCCTTTGACAGCGTCAAACTCAACGTAAATGGTCAGTACGAAGACACCGTTGCATCACATTACCCGTTAGATGACGGCAATAGATATACCATCTATACGAGCAAAGCCATAATTTCTCACGAGGGTTTGGATTTTTTCAGGAGGGTTTACAGGTGGGTGAAAGGATTTCAACTTTCAAAATTAAAATAAAAAATAAATTCCTTTGTTTCAGGGAATTTATTTTATTATATAATTGCCGGGCTTAAGGACTAAAGCAATGACCAATATTATATATAGGGATGTATGAAGTCGAATATTATCTTGCACTGGCAGTTTGAGTGCATTTTGAGCCTTCCCCCGTTCTGCAGTTTTCTGCATTTCTTGTTGGGGATTGCATTTTTAATTCTAGGAAAAGTAACATCCCCAACGTCGTTTAAATACTCTCGCATCGATGATCTCCCTACTTGTTGATGATCTCCCTGCTTGTCCTTGAATTTGTAGAGTTTTAAATATGGGGGAGACCCAGTTGGGGATTTAAGTGTGGAAGCCTGTAAATCACCTGGGTTTCTTTTCTGCACATTGGAAGCCACGAGGAGGAGGAAGTCCACTGGAAACACAAAATCTCAGTATAAAAATGAATTGCACCCTCAACAGTATATAATAAATGTGTGATACAGAGGGTTTTGTTAAATCGAGGGTTTCCTGCCCTTGACCTAAAATTCCTATGCCTAAGTTTGTGTTATATGGGTCACCGGGATTCTTCTGTGGCAGCAACGGCGGTTTGATTGATATGCAACCATTTATAGAATAAACGAAACACACTGATAGTTGGGAAGCCAATGAATTAGGGTTAAACAGGGTTATACTTACGTGGAAAAACATCTGTTGAAGAAACTCAAATTGCTGATAAATAGGCTTATGTCAAGGGCAGAAGGGGTTTTTGGTTCTCAGGCATGAAATCTACTATTAGGGCTGGGTAGGTTATTTCAACCAGCAGAACATCTGGGCTGGTCACTGGGAAACAAAAGTGGTCTCATTTTAAGTGGGTTATTTCCAGTAGGCCAGCATCTGGTTATTTTCTTCAGCGGACAATCTACTTCTGAGACTATCCCAAGAACTTTGCTACCTCCGAGAAAGGTAAAGTGACTCAGTTCTAACAGGCAAGAAATTGGGTAAAGGAAATTTACCCCTTTCCCTTGAACAAAGTGGTGGGTGCCATTACCCTAATTATTGCTACCTTTCAACTTGAGTAAACCTGAGGAAGAGGACTTGTCAGGTGTATGTTGAGAGTGAGCAAGCTTGGTTTTCAGTGCCAATTTTATTTGCTTGAAAATATTTTTGGTCTGAAGGATTTTGAGCTGCCTAGAAAGCATTGGAAGATGGT
Source organism: Pinus tabuliformis (assembly GCA_031772625.1). Lineage (NCBI taxonomy): Eukaryota > Viridiplantae > Streptophyta > Pinopsida > Pinales > Pinaceae > Pinus > Pinus tabuliformis. The sequence goes on along the minus strand of CM062817.1, from coordinate 1,780,480,336 downwards.
TTTGGGAGACTAGCTTTGGAAGCCATTTATAATGTTGTAGTTACAAACACAATGCTAGAGTGGATTGGCAGGCTGTGGGAACTGAAACTGTACTGGTGGTTTCTGTACACCACAATCATTGGGGTATATACAAATCGTTCCATCCCAGATCTGTGAAAGATCTTACAGAGACATTGGGTAACTTTGGTTTTCTGTTAAAATGGCTATGGAGAACTTTAACTCTACCATTTACCATGGAGACACCCGTTTGGGAGAGGTGAACATCTGCCCTCAGTACGAGGATTCAAACTTGTTGAATGCAGTTAAGGAGGTGATTAAGATATCTCATTTGTCACCCCCAAGTGAAAGATGCCCTCCTCTGGCAGTGCTCCACACGATTACGTCCAGTCCCGTCTTTATGAAAGTGGAGTTTAGGGAACAACAGCCCCAATCCGAGCAATCTCCTCTAAAGCAACTGTACAACACATGCCTCAAAGAAGCAAAGGTACCCTTCATTTGTTATTACTAACTCACCTACAATTTGGCTTTCTGTGCTACAAATACCACTATGCTGCTACTTTTCAGATTGGGATTGCACAAGTATCACTCCGTCGTTATCATGCAAATCGAGATTAAGAACGCAGCTTGTTTTGATTAGTTTAATTTTTTTTTTCGTTGTCCATTTAGAAGTTTCTTTTGAAATTTTAATGCTCTTTAAAAGTAATGGCTGTGCGGTTTTCAAGAGCTTCTCCTTTGAAAATTTTAAAGCCTTTATCGATAATTGAAATAAAATGTTCTCGTTTGCTAGAAGGGAATAATAAATATGAATGATGAGAACGTGCAATGATTATGCAAGTATGCCAAAAGTTGGAGCTAGACAAAAACTTTTTTGTTTGAATGGATGTGCGGAGAGGCATTGGCTAGATCTTGAATACCTCAGAATTTAAGGAGAGCGAAACAGTCATAGATTCTGAATGTTTACTAAATTGATAGTATACATACCACGAGACTAGGATATTGCAAGCTTAATTCCAACTTTTGCATATGCTTTTGTTTTGTCTTAGATTGTTACTAGGGTTAGACATTGGAATTGTTATATTGGTCAAGTTAAAAAAGAAAATGCATGGTACTGAGTAAATACAATTTTACATGGGAGGGGCATGCTGCCCCTTCTATCAAAGCCAGTAATGTCAATTGATTGCATGGGTATGCACATAAAGAAAGAGAATATTTTTTCCGAGAAGCCGTGAAATGTATTCCTTGTGAGCTTCAAAAGATTAGACACATCACAAAAAGATTTATATAGCCCAAAGTCATGCAGGGGTGGCGGCATTGTTCCATGCCATTCCTGGTGCTGAAACGATCATGAGAAATTTTGTGAACATGATGGGAGCTGAATGACCTTCGTCATTGCTTTCCTTTGGAGTGTTGTTGTAGCATTGGGAAGCACAGTTGTTGGAGTCTTGCTCCATAAATAAATTTGGCATCCAGATAATTGTCATCTGTTAGTGCTCGCTCTGGATGATATGCCCCCTTTAAGGTGAACTATTGTAGCTGGCCTGATATAAGGTTTCTCACCCAAAGCCTATTTAGTATTTATCCAATGGGTCAAGGGGTTGAGGTCCCTTTGTTGTCTTTGCTGCTGAGTTGCCTTTCTAGTCTCACTGACTTTCTCCCAAGGGGTATCTCCTATTTCAGAATTCACTAGGGCAAGGTCCCTGGAGACCACCCTGAATCAGTTAAGATTTCCTCAATTTCCATCCATGATTCCTCTTTCCAAAACTTCTGAGTGTTTTTTTCTTGAAATGGCCTGTGTTTGGTGAGAAGAAGCCTGTCTTTTCAAATTTGACGTGTCATACTTGAGATTGTTTGGCATATCATGATACAAATGATTAAGAACAATCCTCTGAATTAGGGGTGCTCATAGGCAGGATATACAAGTCCCGTGACTCTGTAACTATCCTTGAAGTCCGCATCACTCAATTTAATGACCTTAGTTCACAAAATTACCCTGTCGTTGCTACTTTCCCATGCCTGCTACTCTCAAGACTCAGGGCAATGGAATAGTTTCTTTATTTGGTAAGCAAAATCACTTTCTATCTTTCTGAAAATATACTCATGGCTTAAAGTGGATCTGATAGACTTAAATCATAGACAAGCTTTCAGAAAGTGTGAATTATACAATAAATGAGATCACACCATAAAACCAAAGGAAATAAGAGGCAGATCCCTATAGATGGCTGAAAGCTCAAATCTATTAAGTATTGTGCTATGTAGACAGAACTTGTTTTGCTGTCTCTCCTTTTCTGGGAGAGTTCCTGCTAGTTCTGGATTTGATATGTTTGATCCTTAACTGGATCTTGGGATCCAGTTGTGTCCAGTCTTCCTCCGTTTTACTTTTCTCTGTTATTTTTTCATTATGTCATTCCATCTCAGGTTGAGAAATTGTTACCAAAGGCTGCTCTGCTCTCACCGCTGATTGTTTTGGATCCTGGGATTATTCTGGCATTAAGGCTCCTCTAAAACCTCTCCTAGCTTAGAATGTTCCTCCTGAATTTCCGAAGAGCTTGAAAAGGGTTCACTTATACAACTACTGCACTTGTCTTCGGGTGTGTGTTCTTTTTTGAAGTTTTTGAAGCTCCTGAAGGCTTCTTCTTGACCATCTGCCACTTGGAAGGTCCTTTTGGATGGTTGGATAGATAGAGTTGGAGGCTTATTAGTTGTCTCTTTTGGTGTTTATGTCCTGTTTTCTATGTTTTGCTGGTTTTGACAGATGTGTCTCATTTTCCAGAGGCTGATCCCAAGTGTAATCCAGAGTTACAACTTAATCATATCTAACAATGGTTTTTTAGGTCTAAGTGCACTTATAACTTTGCATGCAATAAGTTGATGCACTCCACTGTTACCTTAAAATTCATTAAAAGTAACCTCGCATGTGGCCTACTTGTGTGAAAATTTAATTATGCTAGAATTCCATGGGTATACAAGTGGGTCTTATCCACATTAATCTGAAGAGCACCTTTGCATGAAGCTTTAGACAGGCATATTCAACCCTTTCAAAGATCCCTTCTGAACACCCCATTCTTGCGATGGGGGCTCGATGAAAGAAAAACCAAGAAATTATTTTTTGGGATGAGTCTACTATCTGATGCCTAGGCCATTTTGACTTTTTGTTTGCTTCAAGAGAGCTGAGGGCCTTATAATTGTGAATTGATAGATTAGGGAACTTAAGCTTTCTATGGAGTTTGCTAGCAACTCAGGTTTCAAAAAATAACCAAGGTTTTACGGTTGCAAAAACCCATTGTTAGCGCCTCACCAGCTTACACCTACCTTTCTTCATTAACAATACTGTCAAGTTTTTGATTGGGGAAGACTGAGAATCAACTTTTTCTTCCCTAGAACTATTGCAGGAAGCCACCAAACTCTGCCAACTTTCTCACCTCGATTAGAACAAATTGCTTGCACTGAAAAGCAACAGAAACACAACAAAATGCAAGAAGTTAAATAAGAGAAAAAAACACAGTATAGGGCAACCTGAAATGATCCTAAAATATTCAGGGTGTCACTGGAATTCAGACAGTCAGAAATGCAGGAGAGTGGCAGCACTTGTAAACTTAGTGACACCTATTGTTCACATCACCTAGAAGAAAAGAGTTAGGCATTTGAAGTTTGAACAATTACAATTTAATTAAGTAGAGGAAAATAAATATAAAATTTGATGTTGACATTACCAATAGCACTAGCCTTTTGTGATTCTACTTTCTAAACATCAATTTGGTTATATGCTTTTGTATTTTGTTAGAATGTCAATATTTTTATAGAATTATTTCTTTTCAGGATATCATTTTTTGTTTCTCCACCATAACAAACACCCGGATTGTTGTTTTTAGCATTTATTAAGCAACACATCTTTGTTTATGTATTTGCATGATGCATCAAAACTTAAATGGGCGAGAGTTGATTTTATAATCTATATAAATGTTTTTTTTTTTTTAAATATCAATTTTGTTTCAGATGTTGAGATTTTTATTAATTTGTAGTTGAGATGTTTGTTGTCCATTTTCAGACTGCTATCATACCAATCGCAGGAAAGGAGCTACATCTAGTGGCCATGCTATCAAGAAATAGGCGTGATCAAATGCCGTGTTTTTGGGGTTATAATATATCTTCAGGAATGTACAATTCCTGTCTGGGAATGCTCAATCTAAGATGCCTAGCAATTGTCTTTGACTTGGATGAAACACTTATTGTTGCTAATACTTTGCGGTCTTTTGAGGACCGTATTGATGCCCTCCAGCGCAAGATTGGAACTGAAGTGGATCCTCAGCGTGTTTCTGGAATGGCAGCAGAGTTAAAACGATACCAGGAAGATAAGGCAATTTTGAAGCAATATGCGGACAATGATCAAATTTTTGACAATGGGAAGGTCATCAAAGCTGAATCTGAAGTTGTTCGGTCCCAGTCAGACAAGACCCATCCTATTATTCGACCACTTATAAGATTGCAGGATAGAAATATGATTTTGACCCGAATTAATCCTAATGTAAGAATCTCTGTTACCTCTTTGACATTATTTTGTTGGGTTATCAAATGCTTTCAGTGCATTTGACATTTTATATTAAAATGACTTTTGTTTGGCTTTGTGATATACCCTTTGTAAGCATTTATTGCAGTATGAATGGACTGTGCATCTGGCTCTCTTTGGCAATAATCAATTGAAAGGGTTTGTCACTTGCATTAATATGTAAAGCATATTTACCACATACTGCAGCTATCTTTGCAAACCTGTACAGAAATGCACCTTTGAAAAGTTAATTATCTCTTTAGGTTTCTGTGGCCTTGAGTTTTGGGTTGTGTTGGTATGTTTAAACTTTGTTTGAATGATTTTCCTATGTGTTCTTTTGAAATAGTGCATTTCATGATTCACGAATGAAAAATGATTTTGTAATTTAGTGTGCAGCATAATTGTTTGCTTTATGCTTTTATAATTTTTTTAATTGGAAATAAATGGTATATTTATTATTCTCAGATCTTGATTATCGAACTTCAAAGAGCCTGATTTTCACTGTGTATTCATTATAAGGTTTGCAACAGTGGTCTTGCATTTGAATCTGTTGGTAATCTATGATTCTATATTGTGATTATAAATCATAAAATCTCTTGGACAGTTTGGATATGTAGTTTGTGTTCAGAGTTTTTTTAATCTGTTCCGACTAATGTCAATGGCTTGTATTTTATTTAGTCAGTTGTTTTCTAGCCATTAGTTCAAACACATGAATGGCTAGTATGTATAACTTATTCAAATATGAAGGAGCGAATTAATGTTTTGATATGTACATATGATATAGGTAGTATTGTCGTTATTTGCTATACATGCATTGAAATTAACTTGTCTGTCTGATTTGCAGCAGAAATTTAATTTAAATTCATAACAGGACAGATATGTTGAATTATTACTTTACTGTCTGCCCATTTTCAGATTCGAGATACCAGTGTCCTTGTTAGGTTACGGCCTGCTTGGGAAGAACTCAGGACCTATTTAACTTTAAAGGGACGTAAACGCTTTGAAGTTTATATTTGCACTATGTCTGAAAGGGATTATGCATTAGAGATGTGGAGGCTCCTTGATAGCGAGGCTCGCTTAATTAATCCCGCAGAGCTCCTTGACCGTGTACTTTGTGTGAAGCCAGGTAAAATTGATATGAAATGAATTTCAAATTTTTTAGTTTCCTTACTGTTCTTGGTTTGCTTTTTTCTGTTATATGCATTTGGATCTCTTGTATTTCTGAATGACAGGAAAACTTTGGATGGATGTATTTTTTGTCAATCACATGGTCACGTTATTGTTTTTTGAATTAGGTTTAAAAAAGTCCTTGTTGAATGTCTTTCATGATGGCTTCTGCCATCCTAAGATGGCAATGGTAATTGATGATAGACTGAAGGTTTGGGAGGACAAAGATCAACCTCGTGTGCATGTTGTTCCTGCGTTTGCACCATATTATGCTCCACAGGCAGAGGTAATGTTATTTCTAGATTTTAAGTTTTGGTGCAAAATATTGTGATAACTCTGTTTTGGGTGTATCACATGTTAGTGTGATGAAGGTGGCCTCTCTTAATAGGTAGATCCAACCATTAGAGATTTACAGACTTATATATTCTTTGGGCATTTTTTGTATCATAAGATATGTTCAAGACTTAAGGATCTATACAAGGAGAGTACTGCTAAATTACTTTTTGATACCAGAAAATGTTTTAGACAATGAGTTGATGCAGACTAATGTTAATATTGAATAACTTTTTCCTATTAAGCATCAATCAGTCATCTTGTTGTAACAATATGTTCATTGACAAAATTACCGCTTCACTGGAAGATAATTTCTTTTATACACTTATGTGACAAAAAATCAGTTAGCTGGACAGATATATCACAAATGGTATCTCAAGAAAGTTATTGTTCTACAGTATCAGAAGAAGATGATCGTAACAAAACCTGTTATATAAGCTTGTGTGTCAAGTCAGTGAGTCTTTAGAATGTGCCTTAAAGCATTGCTTGGATAATGTAACATTTTCTTTCAAGAAGTTGTGTCCATGAGATTAGACTGTGTAGGCAATTGCTTTTGAGCTTTCTTATCTGCGAAGTGCAATTTTTTCTTGGTTAAGTTGGGGTTGACATTTCACTGTTACCCTCCACTGTCAGCTTTGTTTCTGGGGACGTTTTTCCTTGAACTACAACTTGGAAGAAATGGTAAACATATTACAGGCTCAGTTGAATTTATCTGCATGTGGTTCTACGTATGATATATGTATATAATCATAATGTCAAATGGCCTTAACAAAATTTAAGGTTTCAAGTTTTTTAATAAATAACTTGCCAGACTTTGACAATCATCAGTAGTTTCAAGGTGTAAAATATGTCCAAAATGGCCAATTTTGTGCAGTTTAAATGCCAAATCTCAAGCTTAGTTCAAGCATCATTGCCTTGTTCTTTCTCCAGGGATTTTTTTTAGAATTGATTACTTCATTAGTTAGAGAATTCAACATGGGGTACAACTAAAATAGTTACTTTTTCTACTGGACACGTAAAGAACTTTCTTAATATAAATAATATAGTTGTTCCCCTAAGTCACCTGACACGGGGATTCGGGATTCGTAGGATACGGGGATTCGAGAGTCGGATTCAGACATGTTGACCCCCCGGAACAGGACACGTAGGATTCGTTATATATATATATATATAAATTAGATATTTCTTACGCAAATTCTCATTAACGATACAAATTCATTGATTTCAAACATAGATCTTCATTTAGATGTTAGTTTTACTGTTTACAAAGTAAGTTAGTAACATTATAGCATGCATAGTACATACAAAATTCAAATACATGTCACATAAATCATGATTCATAAATGAAAGACAACTTACAAGATAGTAAGATAAAGACACTGACAACTGTAGTTTTCTCATTAAGTCATCAAATCAAAATGTGTTACATAGGTAGTGCAATGCCAATGGCAAATAGAAATAGAAAATATAAAACAACTATAGATTCATTACCAATCAACTATTATATGTGCACAAACAATCAGTGGGTTTCTTTTCTCGTATTGATAGTAACTTAAGACTAGAAATAGAACTGTCTGATGGCCTGAATTGTTAAGAATATTTCAAGTGCCTGCCGAGTATGATGCAGGCTCCTGCATTGCTACACACCATGCAATCGTCACCCTCTGGATAAAAATCACAACAGCAATCTACCATTCATTTTCACTGTAACAGTTGATATAACACTCTAGATGGTCTGAGTTGAATTGTTTTCTGTCAAGTAGAAAGTTTCAGTGTCCCAGAAAATAGGTCCTGTATGTAACTCAAAAACCAAGAACACTTACGTGATAATCCCTTATTTCTTGTCCTTGTTATCAGCACAGAAATCAATTCTACATGCGACAGAATAGAAACAATAGAGTTTTTGAAAATATCCACTTGAATCATTGATTTGATTCCAAATAGCTGGAGACACAACTAGATGTATAGTTATAAAATGGCAATTTATGAACACAAAATCAGAAAATTTAAGCAACGGAACACATAACGGATGTGACAGGAATAATAATCTCATGAAGAGTTAAAGGTAAAAACCATACCACTCAAAGCATCATTGTCAAGAATCATATCAAGAGCATAGTCGTAGTATGGCACTTGTCCACTAAGACCACATAAATTAAATTCATCTTGTATATAATCTTCATCAATTTCACAGAAGAACTCATTTCCTTTTAATCCACAAAACCAGGAAATCCAAGATGTGTCATCTCCCTCAGAACCACTAAGATCTGTCATGCCCGCGGGTTTCATTTTTGGGGATTCGAATCCCAAAATCCGGACATGTTGTGTCCTAACGGGACACGTACGGGATTCGTACGTGTCCCGTTAGGACATGACGTGTCCCTTTCTGGTATTCGAATCCCCAACAAATCGTGTCCAATTCGCGGGATTCGGACACGTGGCCCCTTTTCAGCGAATCCGGTTTCTTAGTTGTTCCCAGACAAGCAATGTGCTTCACAATCAACCTCTTATTTCTCTTACTTACTGTATTTAAACAAGTATAAAAACTGGCAATAGATATATGTTAATTTGATATCTATTTAGCATCAAGAGGGTTCAAAATTTTTGAGGTGCAACTATAGATCTTATTTTGATACCTCTCGATGCTTAATAGATCTAGGGATAACATGGATTAATGGTAGTTAGGTTCACCACTTGTGTTACATAATGAGTCAAAAAGTGCCTATTTTGTTGATGCTGTCAAACCAATTATGATAATAAAGGTGCATTATTAATGTGAGGTGCAACACTCTCCCATGTTGGAACCCTTATTCTTGGGTGTGTAACTTTTAAGGATCATTCTCATGGTTGGAAGTAAGGAAGGCCATGAAAGTTGTATTTACCCCTGTTGTTATTTAATTTTTCTTGCATGCTTTTTGTTAGCAAAGATGGTTTGGTTCTTAATGTGTGTCTCTATCTTCTTTCCATTGTTTGCACTGCACTGTCACATCTCTTATTCTTTCGATTGCTATTTTGTTTCTTTGTGCATTTCTTCTTCCAGTGCATTGTGGTCTTGGTGTTATTCTCGTTCTTCATTGAATTTCCCTTCCCTGATCATATTTTTTTTTTTTTTCGTTAATTCTCCCACAGAAAAATCACAACTTTTTATTAAGATTAAAAAGTTACATCAGTACATGCCTGTAGCATTCATCCCGCCAGTCCAAAAAAGGAGATCATATTGTCAGCAATATGAGAAAAATGTTTACTTTTGCTCGTTATTTTGTTCATATTCCTCCTCTTTAGACTGCATTCCGTAGAAACCTTGACTTTTAGATTTCTAGTACTACGATAACCTGCCTAAGTCTTTGCAGACTTTGAAACGAATACAAGCTGGATGATCTTCCATTGCATAGGGCACAACTAGATGGAATGGTGGAAAATACATGAACATTAGTTGAGAACCGTATTAATAAATAATATATGTTTCTTTAATGAACTTTGAAAATTCTTTCCACATTCATCATTAATTTATTTCAATTTTGTGTTGGCTTTGGGCAAAGCTCATGCTTGAACATACTCCACGCTCTTATTGTGTTTTTTGGGGTTGACACTGACATCTTATGATTTTTTGAGCAATGCAGTCGTTCTGCTTATGATTTGGCTCATAATTGTCCTAGTGACCCATGGTACTCTCCTAATCCCCACCAGACCTGCAAAAAAAATGGAAGGGGGTGATTGATAAAAGCCTGTTAGTTTGCCTTTACACGCTTTGAAGAGAATGCGGTCTCCACCCATATGGGAACCAGTTCATTAGTGGTCTCAATGATAATTAGGCTGGAGTTACTTGAATGACGACATAGTGTACCTGCCCTTGCTCCCTTGAGGGCAGCCGTCTCTCTTCCTTGAATTACAAAATTTCTTATGTGATATGAATTGATCTAGAGCTATAACTAAACTGTAGACCGCAGCAGTCCATAAACTAGATTTTATATGCAACTACATGTAGAAATTATGAATGCATAATAGTACTTTGATTCCTTTAGCTATTTATCAAATTCATTCAAATAAAAAGGCATAACATCCAATATATCTACAGCCACTAGCAGAGAGAGTTTCACTATTCCTATGCAGCATTCATTGCTATCCCTAATGCTTATAGCCTTATACATAATTCCATGAATGGAATTACACACTGATGGCATGGCAGCTTAACATAAAGTCTCAATCTCAGAGCAATGTCACAGGGTTCGCCGGAACTGAACCTTGAGATTTGGAATTTGATGAACCTCAAAAAAATCCATTAAGTTCATTTAGATTCAGTTTAATCGCATGCACCCCCCAACATGCATTTTGATCACAAAATTGCTGCCAAAACAAGTTAATATTATTTGTCTGCAGTGTCAGTAGGTTTCATCGTCAAGGTTCTCCTTATCAGACCTGTGATTCCTATGACAATTTCACGTGGAGTTTTGTAAGGGGAAGTCTATTAATTTCGAGCACTAGTGAAATGTATTGATAATCCTAGGTGACCCTGTTTGCACATATTTGGGTTACGGCCAAGTCACATGCAAGTTATGGATCTGTGTTACAGGTTACGGTTATGGATTTGGGTTGCGGGTCCAAATCACATGTGAGTTACGGATTTGTGTTACAGGTTACGGTTCTAAAATGTCTCACAGAGACACACACACATATAGATTTGTGTTACAGGTTATGGTTCTAAAATCTCTCACACACACATGCATATAACTTATATTTATAATTTTTTTTTTATAAATTTATTAATTCACTATATACTATTAATAATAAATAGATATAAACTATAAATTAATATAGAATTTTCAATTTATATATAATTATAAATATTTTTATATATTTTGAGAATTTGACCTAGTATATGGAGTCATGGACAAATTTAATGGCAAACCTTATCCGAACGTCATTGCCAAATTCGAATTTGAATCGAACTTCATTGTTGTCAAACTCAAACTCGAACCTGAACCATGTGACAGTCTCAGAGTATGCATTAAAACACAATTCATAGAAATAAATAACAGAAATAAAATAAAGATAATTCGTCTATGTAACCGGTTGCACAGGAGCAATTTACCTCCCGGCCATAGGGATCCATTGTGGACACAAACCCCTGGACAGACTATGAGGTGATCTGGATGGAGGAGTATCCATATAAGGGTCCCTATATATCAATCCAACCCTACCCACAGTGAGCATAGTTCATCCAGAATTCAGTTCCTACCTTGGATCTCAGAGTGTCGGTTCCTCAAGTAGCACTTAACCAGCCCTATGGACATCTGCTCAACCATTCCCTAACTGAAGCTCAGTTATCAACTTTTCCCCCTTCTGTGTATATATTATGTCAAGAAATCCATCCTCTAAAGGTTAATAATTCTGGCAAGGAGATGCCAGGCCACTGGTATCCTTCTGGGAGATTTGGTGCAGTATTGCAGTTGTTAGAATTCTTCTGCCAGGGCAACCACTGGGGAATTCAGGGAGTCATTGGCTCAAATTCAGTCAATATTCAGCATTGTTATGTGACTTAAGCAAAAATTTACCATTCACAGCTTCTATGCTCCCTACAACCATTTGGTCCTCCTCAATTCTGCTAAATTTCCAATACCTGGTCAGTGCATCTGCATTCATATAAAGTAAAACCCTATAGATATGGATCTGAAACTGATTAAACCCCTCTATCAAAAAAATCAATAAAAGATTGCTAGATCTACATACACAAATCTAAAAATCAGAATAGCTAGCTAGGAATTGCGGCAACCAATCATATATCTCTCTATTAGATTGAAAGAAAACATTATGTTTGCAACTAGCTTAACACACTGGCCCAAAAGAGAACTATCTAACCAAAACATTGAAGTGGCCTTACTCTCTTTTATTGAACAAGAGAAATGAGGGTTTACAATGAATCTGGACACATCCGGGAAGTGCCTGCTTTGAGAAGGTCAAACCTAACACAAAATGTGACATGGAAGAATGTGCCCTCATGCATGAATACATTTTCCTGGAATGGAATGCCTACTCATGTAAAGTAAATGCATGTATGCATGCATGAGAATCTCTCTCATGTGCTTGATCCCCAGAACAGAAAATTCAACTCATGCATGCACTCTACCAGAATAGAACATTCTCCTCATGCAGCTCACCTCATGAGCATGGGGATCTGTGGCCTTCTCATGCATGCTCATCGCCAACTACTTTTAAAACTAATGTGCCCTTGCTGAGAATCTCTCTATGTGCATTGTAACAAACTCTGCTAAAGGTTGCATGGCTGAACTGGATCTGCTGAAGAGAATGACTTGGAGCAACAGGTAAAACTGACAAATTCAAGCTGAAATTCTCCATAATTCAACTGTGTATTTGTAACAGTCTGGTTGCTACAATCTCTCTAGCGTACAGAACTATAGTTGAGGTTGGAGATGAGTTGAGACTTGTGAGGGTGTTCAAATGAGCAATAAAATCAGGGAGGAGAAGCTTTTAAATTCAAAACATGAATAAAGGAATTCATGCTACAATACCTCAAGACAGATTAAATTTGGTAGTCTATGGTCAAAAGGGCGGCATGTTCATCAATTGACACATGGCCAAAATGGTGGGGAGTTCTCCAGGTGACATGTTGTTAAATTTTTGGGGTTATTATAATCTATATGTACCACATATTTACTTTTACTCCTACCTAAATTTATGCAAAGAATTGCATAAATTATGGTGGGCAGGAATTCCTGGGAAATATGTTAAATTACCGAAATATAAAGAATGTACTGCATATTTAATTTATGCAAAGAATTGCATAAATTATGGTGGGCAGGAATTCCTGGGAAATATGTTAAATTACCGAAATATAAAGAATGTACTGCATATTTAATTTATGCAAAGAATTGCATAAATTATGGAGGAACAATTTAACAAAGTCAAACACTATGTGGGTGGATTATAACCTAATTCATGTTGATCTTTGGGTAGCTGTGGGAGGTATTCCCCAACTATTTAGAAGAAAGAAAATTTAATTTAATTTGCAAAGAGACGTGCCTCTTGGGCACCCTAATATCACTATAAAAAGACACTTGAACTTCTCATTTACTCATTCACTTGTCACTTGCATTTTTCTCTCTCTCACGTGGGAAGCTATCTGAGGAAGATGCCAAAGTTTCTAAGGACTCGAATTTCTGAGACAGTCAATGTTTGACCAGTTGAATTTTCTGGGTGTAATTACTTAATGATGTTCTAGAGTTTGTTAAAGTAATATCATATATCATTGGAAGTAATTATCAGTTGCAGAAAATTGTGCTTGTCGAATTAGCACTAGAAAATCAACACGTAGCAAGAGGGCATCTGATTGTGCAAGAAAACCAACAATCTAAAACCTTCTAAATTCAAAACATGTATTATATGTTCCCATTTGCATGAGGAATGCATGTTACAATATCCTAGGAGAGATTATATTTGGTAGTGCGTTCAAACCCAAAAGGGTGATGTTCATCAATGACACATGCCAGAAAGGTGGGGAGTTGTTCAAGATATGCATTAAGAATCTTTTTATTATTTTTCTCGAGACCTCCTTTTCTTCTTCCCTTCTCATGGCCTCGTAACCATCCTTTTCGCCCTATCCTAGCAGGCAATTTGGAATTCATATTATATTTCACCTTTATAACTTTTGAATGTAAGCTACTATGTATCATGGTAATGTCAGCACATGGTACTAAGGAAATATAAAACATGACATAGATATGATGAACAAAGTAACTCAGTTGGGTGTAGCTTGATTGGTTTTGAGGAAAAATTGTTACCCTGCCCACCCTGGTTGAAATCCTACTTTGTGACATGTTTGCTCTTAGTGAACCGATTGTTGATGAGCAATATATTTGGCATAATAATGAGTTTTTGGTCTGGGCTTGTTCGTTGAAGCATCTAGGGTTTATCCTGAGTACATTCCTTGAAATGAGGGGAAGTGCCTGAGAGGTTTTCCACAGGATATGTTACCTAAAAAAATGATAAACAAACCAAGCTGAAGTCTAAGACTTCCATCTCTTTCTAGTTAGGCTTTGCGCTGGAATTTGTACAAGGTATTTACAATATTTTCATCATGGGTGCATTTTAAAATAAGTGCACATGGCGCCATATTTGACAAAATAACAACTTACTAATAACTTGTATATAATCAGATCAAATATATTCCAAGGGTCAAAATTGGGGCATTACAGATGGAAACGTAGCTGATAATTAGTTGAGGATGAATATTCAAATAGGTAAATTATGGTTTCAAAAATAATTTTGGTAATCTTTTCTGCTTTCATCATTAACTAAATTGAAAGGAAATTTTTACTGCAAGGGCTAAGGTCCTCGACTAGATTAATGATACCTTTGTTCTTGTAGTTAGAGAATTTGAGAATATACAGAGCATCTATTTGCATCTAACCTTTCTGCATATGATCTTAAAAAAATATTTTGGTTTAGACACATTTTAAATGTATATTTGTTTGAAATACTATGAAGGATAATTGAGGAGGGCAACAATTATTTTTGGGGTTTAAAATATTGTAGTCTTTTGGACCTCCTGTAGAAGTCATATTTGTTTCTATTATATATTTTATGTTTAAGCATGACACAAGATATTATCTCTTAATATAAAAAGGAGCAAAAATGTCAACATATCAACATATCAATACGCCTTCGACAGTAGGCTTGCTTAATTATTAATTGATATCTTGGAGTTTTTGGCTATAAAGTGATGGCCATATAAAAGAGTTGGTCATTTTCATAACATAGTGTAGGAATCCTCTGAAATATGGTTCTACATTTATTTGAAGATTTATTTTTTCCAAAAGCGATTTTAAAGAACATCAGGTTATTTTAGAATCTTAGACATTCAGATCCATGTTGTTGGTTAGAGTCTGAAATTTGTAAATACTTGGACCAAGACAGGCAAGGTGCTCTACAGTTTGGTGCAATGTTGCGAACATTGGGATAAAATCGGTAAAAATCGGCAAACATTGGAAAATTTAAGATACTATCAAAATATCTGTAAAAATCAGAAAACATCGGCTAGGCCAAAAAATCATGATTTCGAGATAAAATCAGGATGCTATCGAGATTGTTCACAACAATGGTTTGGTGGGGGAGATCTTTCTGTCATGTGTACAAAACTAATAAAATAAAAGGAAAAGAAATGAGCTGTCATTTTTTAAACTACCACTATGTCAAAAAGATGTCATATTATTTATTAACATATTTAAACGACAATAAATGAACATAGATCCATTTTAGGCTTGTATCTATTAAGTGTCGAGAGGGATCAAAAGAAGTGGGGTGCGAACCTCTATTATTAAATAGAGAGGGATCATAAGAGATGAGATGAAAACCTCTATTTATTAAATAGTATGTGCTGGCGATAAAAGATTGAAGTTGACACCTCAAGTTTTTTTGATCCCCTTTGGTGCAAACCTCAATATTTAATAGATACTGGGTTTAGGATGGATCTATGCTATAGTGGGTTGACTTATAGTCTTGATGCAAGGAATGAGATAGCATTCACTCTGTCTTGGATTTATGTGTTGTCCTTCATTCCCCTAGTCTCAAGCTTATTTCATGTTTTAATTGGTGGATTATTAGGAACTAAAAACAATGCTCTTAGCCATAGTTGCTCAGAGATCTGGGTATGGGTAAAGAGATGCCATTTTCAAAATTTAGGTACTGGGAAACATGAAGATGTGAGTATGTAAAAGGGGACATTAATTTTAAAAAACTAAAAGTACAAATTGAAATTTTAAAAAATAGATTTTAAAATCATAAAATGATGAACCATGAGCAGTGAACAATTGTGAATATCATATCATCTTTCATTAGTGAAACATAGGTATGTACAATAAGAGTCTAGACTATGTCTATTACATTGATAATATCCGAGTTGCAAAATTTAAAATGTTAAACGTTTCAACTTTCAAAGTTTCAAGCCAAAAGTTAGATCTCTGTCTCAATATCTGCTTCATTTCTTTTTAGCACTATATGTGTGTATTTCTTTTTAGCACTCTATGCATTTCCTCAGAGTTGCATTTGCCCTCCCAATTTATATTCGTACTACAGTATGTACTTTTCAGTCCCTTTGACTTATTTTTCTGGTCATTCGTTTGACATTGATAAAATTATCTTATCTTATCTTATTTGGTTGCGGTTAACTGGCTGCATCTTCTAAGTTCTCCATCAACCTAATATCAAAGAATAAGAACTCATCGCTTTCCGGCTTAAGATATGACAAGGTAATTTATTTAAATTTTATTTATTTGACAGCAAAGGTTAAGATTCTGTATTAAAAGAACTACAGTTACAAAAGTGATATATTCTAAGAAACCATAGCTTGAAGTTGACTGATAAGTAGAGTCACAGATCATAAAAAAACATTGTGAAGGCCTATCCATTTTCTTTGACTAAAAAATTTGTAGGTGTATTGCTTATTAAACCGATAAAATAACATTAGTATTAGACAAAACAGACAGAAACACTTCATGTCATTCCAAGAATTATCTGTATCTAGCAAGTGAGCACTGGTAGCCTAGATCTTTTTTCCATTCAGTTTTTCTTTCTCTGCATTCCAGATTTGGATTTCTTCCCTGAGTAAGCTGGGGCGAGTTGAAGGATGGCGTTCCAGTGCACTCCTGCATACGAGGGGGATGTAGGCGGGACTCTACCAGTGGGAGGGCGTCTGAAAAGATTTCACCCTTCAGATCTTTGGCTTCTCTCTCCTTTTCTGAGGCAGCTTCCTTTGTTTGGTTCCGTGGAACTTCTGCTGGGATTTTCTCTTGCTCTTGGGTTTGATCCAAACTGTTTGAAGAATTTCAACCCCCACTCCCGTTATTAGTTTCCTTGTCACTCCATGCATTTAGTTTTAAATCCAAGCATGATAAAAATTCTAAAATCTAGAAATGACAATATTTTCTGAAAACACAAATTTAGAGATTTCACAACTGCTGAAATTGCAGAAATAAAGCACAGCAAAATTATGACAGCCACACACAGAAAATAACATAGTGATTTTTGGTCAATGTGATCCTGGAAAAACCCCCTACAGTTCTTGGGGAAAATCAGTTTGAGAGTTATTTATTTCTGAAAATGCTTTTACAGAGAAACTAAAATATCAGTAAAAATTTCAGCAACCACAAATTTCAACTTATCTTGATTTCTGTGCTTGAACTCCACCTCGAAAATTGTGCCAATCAGCAAACGGCCAAAACATAAATTTTTCTAGCAATAAAACAGCATTAAATGCTGTATTATCTGCCTTGAAAATTGTTCCCAGAACATGCCGTACGGACTGTACAGATTTTAGCAGTACGACTGCCTCGAAATTCATGACCTTGCTACTGTGCCTCTTCTTCGATTTCTGTGCCTTTCTCTTGCTATACGGTTTTTCTTTGGGATGCATGCCAATAAATGTTGCTGCCCAGATTTGCTGAAATGTCTTCTTGCTGTTCTCCTTCACTTCCTCACTGCTTAGAAATTTTCTCCTTGCTCTCTCTTCTCTTTTTCTCAAAATGCTCATGAAAGAATGAATTGATCTTTTTTTCTTCTCTTTCTCTCAAGATGCTCATGAAAGAATGAATTGATCTTTTTCTCTTCTCTTCTCCTCTTACTCTCTAAATGACCTTTTGGGTTACCCTAAAATCTAATGGATGAAATTCATTTAGATCTAGGGATGAGAATAAATGTGCATTTAATTCTCACTTTCTATTTTTTAACTCACCCACTTAAATAAAGACTCACTTAACCTTTTATTTCCATAGTCACCTTTTCACTTTCTAATTCTTCATTGACTTTAATAAAGTCACCTTTAAATTGTAACTTTACCATTTATGAAGTCACTTTTAAATTAAATAGACTTTACCACTTATAAAGTCATTTTAGGAGAAAAGTACAAATAAATTTGGACACTTTTCCCTAGGCCAAAGATCAAAGCCGTAGGGAACCACTTGTCATCTGGTACCCAAATTTTAACACTCCCTCTTATCGATGAAAGTGTTCCTCACCACTCCCATCTTGTCTCTGAAGTAGACATGCTTGCCCTGTGCTAAGGCTTTGGTGAAAATGTTCGCTACCTGCTCATTTGTGGAAATGTACTCAAGCTTGACAGCTCCCTTTTGGACATAGTCTCTAATGAAGTGATACTTGATCTCAATATGCTTTGACCTGTCATGAAAAACTAGATTCTCCGTGAGTTTTATGCAACTCTGATTATCACAGTAAATTACTAAAGGTCTCAATGCCTGACCAAATAGACCAAACAACATCTTGCGAAGCCATATGGCCTCACAACTAGCCAAACTAGCAACCATATACTCTGCCTCAGCTGAGCTCAATGCAACTGACTGTTGTTTCTGGCTGATCCACGACACAACTGCCGAACCCAACCCAAAACAACACCCGGAAGTACTCTTCCTATCTGAAGCACAACTTGCCCAATCTGAATCCGTGTACCTTGCCAGTCTCACTCCATCACCCTGTCTATAATCCAGACCAAAATCCACAGTCCCCTGCAAGTAACGAAGAATGTGTTTTGCAGCCACCCAGTGCACTCTCCTGGGCTCACACATGAACTGACTCATAGTGTTAACTGCAAAACATATATCTGGTCGAGTGTTGACCAAATACATCAATTTACCAATCAGCTGTCTGTATAGAGTAGGATCCACCAACTCGGAATCAGAAGCGTGAAACTTTTTCCAGTTAGTGATTATAGGTGTAGACATGGGTTTGCAGTCCTCCATGTGAAATCTGCTAAGAATATCCACAATGTACTTCCCTTGTCCCAAGAAGAAATGCCCCTCCTCCTGCCACACCTCCAATCCCAGAAAATAATGCATCAAGCCGATATCCTTCATCTCAAACTCTGAAGTAAGATCTCTCTTGCAGCCCTCAATGAGTCTCTCTGCACCAGTGATGATCAAGTCATCAACATACAACACCAGAATGAGAGGCTCCTCACCCACCACAATGACGTATAGGTTCGGATCAGCCTCACTCTTTGTGAAACCCAATTGTTGCAAGTATGTATCAATCCTTGAGTACCAAGCTCTAGGAGCTTGCTTCAGGCCATAAAGTGCCTTTTTGAATCTGCATACATGGGATTCCTTCCCATGCACCTCAAAGCCCTGCGACTGCTCAATATAAACCTCCTCCTGAATGAAGCCATTGAGAAATGCAGTCTTCACATCCATCTGGTGGATCTTCCAACCCATCTCTGCTGCAATCGATATAATGGAGCGAATATATGTATACCGAGCTACGGGAGCGAAGGTCTCCTCATAGTCAACTCCCTCTACCTGTGAGAACCCTCTTGCCACAAATTGAGCCTTGAACTTCTCGATGCTGCGATCTGCAACATGCTTTATCTTGTAGAGCCACCTGGAAGTAACAACTGATTTACCTTTAGCCCTCGGCACTACCTCCCAAACATCGTTCTTCATAATAGAAGAATACTCCTCCATCATGGCCTCTCTCTAGATTTGCTGGCTAGTTGCCTCCTCATAATTAGAAGGCTCGGAGTCAACAATGCTTGTTACCAATGCCATGTAACTACAAAACCGCTCAGGTGGTTTACTCTCTCTAACTTGTCTCTTTGGGCCAACAATTGATGTGGTCTCGCGCAAGGTATCTTGAAGCCACTTAGGCTTCCTCTTCCTTGAGCATACTTCTCCCACCGGAGTGAAAGAATCCTCATCATCCTCAGAAGCCTGAACTTCAGAAGCCCTGCCAACTGATCTCATGCCTGAATCTGTGCCTGTAGATGCTGAAGTACCGTGCGAACTGTCCATTAGTGTACTACCCTATGAACTGCTTTGCGGATTGCCCTGCATGCTGCCTGAAGAACCACCCACCTGACTTTGAGAGCCATTGCTCACTGATGGACCTGACATTGTAATCGATGTACCTCTTGATCCCTGACCACTGGATCCCTGTGACTGACTCAGCTGCTCCCGAGGGTCTGGTGACTTTGGATACTTTTAACTCTGTGACCTCCTGAAAGCTCTCTCCTCCTTGAATTTTACATCTCGCTTGACAACCACTTTCCTCTGCGCAGGAATATAAATTCGATAAGCTTTCGAGGTCTTGCTATAACCCACAAAGATGCCTTTGTTTGCAGTGGGCTCTAGCTTGGTCCTGTTCTTCTTGGCAACAGACAGTACAGAATTGCTGGGGACTGCACAGTGCCTTTTGGGGGTCGATTTTGGGAGTTGATTTTGGGAGGTCAAAATCAGGCCAAACCATTTTTGGGTTTTTGTGGGTTTTGCCTGAGGAGCCTAGATATAAATTTGCAGAATTTTCTGAGCATCGAAGGTGGGGTTTTCAGCCATATCTTTGCAACATACAATTCAAAATTGCTGGGGACTGCGCAATGCAGCTGTTGGTCAGTTGATTGTAGCTCCTAGGCCATGTGCATTCCTTCCATATTTTGTACTCTTGCACCAGTTTATAATAAAATGGCTCAGCTGCTTCCGTATTTATGATAGTTATGGGCGTTTTCTAATTGTTTTGAAATTTCTGTGGTAAAAATTGTTATTTGCTTGCATATCATTGTTTTTCCTATTTTGGAACATTACATTCACAGTTTAGTCCCTATGGCCTAGAGGGATTTTTTTGCCTTAGAGGTCGAGAGGGAGGTGCGTGAGTCTTACCCAACGATGACTGTGGATGGGATCTCCTCTTCTGGGTTTAAGTTTAAGGACCACCTATTGAAGTGCAGTCCCATCCTTAACAATTCCTAGAGAAATTAGTAAAATATGTTTAGTAATATTTTGATGTGGTTTCCAACCAGAATTTTCTTATTGGTCTTATACCGCAAGCTGATCTATAGACAATAGTTCAGACCAATGTTGCACAAAGCGCGATCGGGATTTTAATCGGCGCCGGGAAAAAAGCGGAAAAAATCGACAAAAGCGGGAAAAAAGCGGAAAAAAGCGGGAAAAAAGCGTTTGGCACAAAAATATTCATTTTTTTTCATTTTTTTCATATCTAAACCATCTACAACATAAAATAAATACATTGACACATAAATATGATAAAAAAACTAATATATAAGATGTTTAATATCATTTCTAGCGCTAAAATCACACATAACATTGAATCATGTCCTGAATAGTAAGTCCTGAGTCCCAAGTCCAACTCAGCCTCAAAATATCAACAAAAAATATGATAATGTATCTCATCATGTCATAATGTCATATACAATAAAATGAAAGTCTAATCCTATTGATTTCCTCTGCCCCTCTTGCGAGAAAATGGCACAGCTTTCTCTTTCCCTCTAGATGTAGAAGCTGGTGCCTGTGCTGGTGGAAATGGCAGTGGAGTCTGACGTGCTCTAGAAGCTGAAGAACTAGTAGTAGCAGCTACAGGAGGCTGAGGTGGACGGAGACCACGTCCTCTACTGGTGGTAGTGGTAGCCCGGGTATCCCGGGTAGGCGGTGTCACCTCCTCCTCCTGCTCCTCCAACTCCTCCTCCTCCTGCTCCTGCTCCTGCTCCTGCTCCTGCTCCTCCTCCCCCTCCTCCTCCCCCTCATCCTGCACTAACCAATCCTCAGTGGGATCCATGAGAGGCCTCTCGGTCTCAACCCTCCATTCAGCAGTGGTGTCAATCCCATCCAATGAGATGGCTTCCGTATCAGGTGTCTTCTCTAGTTGTTTCACCCACAATCGAAGATTGTAGTAGACATAGACCATGTCATTAAGTCTATGGGACTCCAACCTGTACAAAGTTCATGAAATAATAAATTAATAATTAATAATTAATATTATAAAAAAAATATTGTTTAAAACTTTAATGAATTCAAAAATTTATTTGGAAATTTGCAATATTTTAAATGTTTAAGTGTTAACCTATTGCGCTTCTTGTTGTGTATTTTTTCAAATACACTTCAATTGCGCTCACATCCCAAGGAGCTGCATGTTTGGCTGAGGATGCGTACGGCAAGATTTTGCAAAAGGGGTACTCTGCCACCATACATCTTCCACCATGCGTCTACAACAAAATTACAAATAAAATTTTAAATAAACATAAGAAAAAAATGGAATTTGAAGAAACAATGAAATTTGAAACAAAGTTACAAAGTACATACTACAAACTAAAAAATACCTGGCATTTTAATCGTCCTATCAATGACAGCCATCTCAAAGCCAAATGTGCCACCTGACAACTTATATTGCTCAATTTGTCTAGAGATCTCCATACGTTCTTCTGGAGATCTCACCATCTTCTGGACACAGGTTAATAATCCTTCCACGACCTCAACATCAAAATTAAACCCACATGCATAAGAAAATGCAGGGTTTAGGAAAAGCCCAGCAGCATGAATGGGACGATGGAGTGTGTTGTTCCATCGCTCATCAATGACTTCCCATAGAAGGAGTTGTCTCTGAAACCCATCATCTCCCTTATCATCATAGTAGGACCGAATGGCTTCTTTGGCCCTGTCCATGGCTTCATACAAATAGCCCATTGCGGGCTTCTCACCATCAACCAACCGAAGAACCTTTACCAAAGGTTCTGTAACAGCGCACACCTCCTGCACTCCCGCCCAGAAGTCTTCCTGGTATGAAACTAGTCTGCAGACGGCCTCTCCTTCTGGTTTGCGGCTCATTGACGAAGCACGCCACTCCTCTGAAAGAAACATTCTCTTCAAATCCCACATAGAATTCAAGAGGGATTGAAGAGATATGAAACTCGTCGCAAACCGTGTAATGGCGGGGCGCACCAACTCTTTGTTGTTGGTGCATTTTCTCATCAAGCTAAGCACAGATGTGTGATTGTAAATAAATTTTGTGATGCTTTTTGATGAATCAACAACCTCTTTGACAAAGGGAATTTTCCCTATGTCCTCTAACATCAAATCAATACAATGGGCAGCACAAGGTGTCCAAAATAAAGCAGGATGCCTGTCCATAAGCATTCTACCAGCAGCAACATAATTTGCAGCATTGTCCGTTATGACTTGGACAACATTTTCTGCACCCACCTCCAAAATAAACACATCCAGCAAATCACATAAAGTTCTTGCATCTTTGATTTGATGAGTTGCATCAACAGATTTGATAAACATAGTCCCCTTGGGACAACTAACCAAGAAGTTTATAAGGGTTCTCCCCTTTTGGTCAGTCCAACCATCTGACATAACAGTGCATCCTGTTTGTGCCCATGATGCCCTAAAATCCTCCAATCTTTGGGTGCAGTCACGCTTTTCATCTTGAAGAAGCCGGCCTCTGAAATCATGAAGAGAAGGGATTTTGTACCCCGGGCCAACACTGGCAATAGCATCAATAGTAGGTTGGAAAAATGGATTATTCCTTATAATGCTGAAAGGAATATCACTCCAGAGGAGAAATTTTGTCATCAACTTGTCAGCTTGTTCTTTTTCAGTTCTTTTTAGCATTGAACCAATAGTTGGTTGTGAACCAGGTGTGGTTCGAGGAACAAAATATGATGATGCAGCTACCGGATTGACTGACGCTGCAGTAGAACCAGTGCCACTTGGCCCACTTCCTTCAACTGACCTTTTTAGTTGCCTTTTGAGTTCTTCTTTGGCCTCTCTAGTGTGCTCTAATTCTCCCAATGCTCTCATGGCTTTTTGGATAATTTCAGCATTTGTATTTAGACAGGGCCCCACATCATGTCCAGGGATTTGTGCAAGGTGGAACTTCAACCTGTACACCCCCCCGAATATTTCCTTTCCACACAACTTGCAATACAAGTTTTGTCTATCATTCGGAGTTTTAGGGTCACCATATTCCCAGAAAGGATCCAATTTCCTTGGCATGTTTGTTTTTGAATTTTGAATTTGCAAACCTATGGAAAAATAAGGATTAGGAAATAGGAATTTAGGATTACATAATACAAATTACAATTTAGCATTTACAAAATTACAAGTTAATTATTTCCAAAATCCCAATTTCTAAACCCAAGTTACCCAACCAAATGCCAATGGCAAATGCCAAAAAACAATGAAAATTCAAAAAAAATAAACAATGTTTAAAAAAAATGAGAAAATAAAAATAAAAAATTGGTTCTCATAGTCATAAAAAATTACCCATCCCAAATCAATGAAAAATTTCAAAAAATTCTTTAAAAACAATGAAAACCAAAGTTTTTACAGAAGCAAAACCAAAAAAAATTAATCTACATACCTCTTTTATGGACAAATTGGTGATCTTGGCTTGGATTCCTCCTAAAAACGCTTGGATTCGCTCCCAAATCCGACGGAAACCCTTCAGCTCCTCTCCCTCACCTCTTCTCCTCCTCCTCCGCGCGGACAGCACAATGAATAAAAAAAAAAATCGATTTTGCATATAAAAAGCCCGCTGCCCGCGCCTCTGCCGATTTTTTCATTATTTTCAAAAAATCGCGATTTTTTCAATAAAAATCGGTATAAAAAAAAGTGGCGATTTTTACGGATAAAAATCGCGATTTGATCGGGCAGAGGAAAAAATCGCGATTTTCCGATAAAATCGCGATTTTAACAACACTGGTTCAGACTTCCAAAGTACTAGCAATGAGATTATTCATAACATTTTTTTATCAGATCTGGAGCTACAGATGTTGGATGCCATATCAGTTATGATTCCAATAGTTAAGAGTCTGGTATGCTTGTGTTAAATAAATGAGAATCCAAATAGGTAAGACGGGTAATGTTGGCAAGTCTACTTTTCAAAGGGGCTTGGGGGTTTCAATCATGCAATAAAATACAATCCTAGGGATATACTAGGATTAATTTATCTTGACATTATCCACCATTATGCATTTTTCTTGTTTGCTTAAGAATATAAAATCTAGTAATGATCGTAATTTGAGATATTTTTAAAGGGTCATGTTTGAGTTGCACCTTAACTGTTTTGTTGTTATGCACATAAATGTGACATAGGTCCAAAATTCCATGGCAGATGCATTTTATTTCTTTCAAATGTTTAAATTAGGCCCCATTTAATGTTTCTGGTGGGTTGTTGAGTGTGCAAGGTCTTCGGAGCCCCATGTCATCTGACATGTCTAAAATGTTAAAAAAAGCTAGATGTATTGTTTTGATAGCATCTCTGCTTCTGCTATCAATATGTGCAGAGTTTCTGTAAATATAAATATTTGCCTTTGAATTTTGTTTTCTGTAATATTTGTGTGAAGCTTATCAAATAATTGTTTTGGATGTACAGACCAGTTGCCCTGTTCCAGTATTGTGTGTTGCAAGGAACGTTGCTTGTAATGTACGAGGTGGTTTTTTCAAGTGAGTAACACAGTTTTGATTGTGACATTCTAATGCATTTGGAACTCTTCAAACATATTTTGTCATCTGATATGGTGAATTCTCTTAGAATCTTGTTCTTGAGCAGGTCAGATGTTTAATATGATTTATTTTCATTTCTTTTGTGGCAGGGATTTTGATGAGGGTCTTTTGCAAAAGATGGCTGATGTATTTTATGAAGCTGATGTAAAAAGTCTTCCTCCCGCACCTGATGTCAGCAATTATTTGATTTCAGATGTAATCTATCTCTGGCCCATATTCTTTCCTTACTTGGCTTGCTTTTTTGAGCGTATTGTTTTGGTAAAGCTGTTTTAAGTTTAACTTCTGAATTGTTGAATTAAATGTGCCGTGATTCCCATCAGGATGATCTCAATGTGAATAGAGATCTACCTTTGCCAGAGGGCATGGCTGATTCGGAGGTGGAAAGGAAGCTTATCCCACAAGTATATTTTTGTACTCTTTCCTCTGTCAGTGTTAACTTGGAAAAATGATCGGCAAGTAAATAAGGGGTTTAGAAACACTATAAACAGGGTTGTTTTGCTGTGTTACAATTGTAAAATATGGGTTTTAGTTACAATGCTGAACACTTTTCTTTGCATCTTGCCTCTAGTTATGCTTATATTTTGAATACATATCTGCTCCTAGTGACAATCATCTGGACATTAATGTGCCTGTTCGAGTCAGATTCTTGTTATGCATTTTTGCTATATAGTAAAAGTATACTTCTTGTTGGATTTATTATAGGAATCGAATGCAGCTGTACAACCTGACACTACCTCTAATGGTGTAGACAATCAAGATATAAAAATGACAACACCTCCGGTTGATCAGATGCAACCAACTGTTGTACCTTCAACTAACAGTCAGGCACAACCTTCTCGTATGGATCCTGCAATTGAGCAGAATCAAGAATATTCTCAGGGGATTGCAGCAGTTAAACCTTTTGTTCCTCAAACTCATAATGCTATAGAATCTGGTGTGCAAGGTTCACCAAGTAGAGAAGAAGGTGAAGTCCATGATACTGAATTGGATCCGGATACAAGAAGGCGGCTTCTCATATTACAGCATGGCCAAGACACTGGGAAACATAATTCTGTTGATCCTCCTTTCCCAGTTAGGCCATTGAAAATTACATTGCCCCCAAATCAAGCTCCTGGTGGATGGCTTGGACCAGAGGAGGAGATGAGTCCTAGGCAAATTACAAGGCCATCTCAAGGACCTCCTCTTCAACCTGATTCTCTCTCTTTTGATAAGCAACGGCTCCCGCAACCTTCATATTATCATGGTGCAGAGAATTCTCTTGCCAATGATAGGTGTTTTGATGAATCTAAAAGGCGGTTACCTGAAGATGTGGGTAATTCACTTTTTATTCATTTCAATGCGTTGAGTAATAGATTGTTGATGATTTCTCTTGAGCGTACTTTTTGATGTGGTTGCTGCTTGAGTTTGTTTGTTCTGCAGGGATATTTTGGAGATGAAAAACTCAAAAACAATCACATGATTCCGGATTCATTTTCCCATTCAGGTATTTCTTTTTCTGGAAGAAAATATAAAATAGATACAAAGCTTTTCCAATGCAGCAGAAATCATATCACTTACCTTGTACATGTTCAGTCTCTATAGCTTTTTACTTGTATATTTTGTCCTCGTTGTTTTCATGGCATACACTTCCTGCATATAGGTTGTCTAACATGTACATTTATCTTTAATTCTCTCTAAGCATCATGTATGAGTTTGTTACAAGATGTTTTCCTTGTGTATGAACTCAGTAGACTTTTTGTCTTTATGCTTGATACAAGTTTTTGAAAGATTACAAGCCTTTGACAACAACTGTTTCTGGGATTATATATTGATTGGTTCAAGCTTCTACATTCCGGTTGTCCCTCATCTCCTGGAAATAACTGCTATGTATATTTGATGGGTCTGGATCAATGTTGCATGAAGCGGGGACACAGAAGAGTCATTTTCCAAAAATCTAGGAAGCAAAGCGTCTCGAAAGCGTCTACTATATGTATATATATTTATATTTTTTTGCATTTATATTCAAAACAAACATCCCAAATACCAAATTAGTTGTAGAAGACATGAAAACATGCATATTTTTACATAAATCAAGATAGATATGGCATCCAGTATCAACCATCTACAATCTAGATTTCTCTTCTCTTGTCTAGCCCTTGCCTCTACTTCAATTCTATAGGGATTTTAGTCAACATTGCCTAATTTTGATCAAACAACTTAATCCAAGCTTTATAATATGGTAGAGAAAGCTTAACATGCTTGATCAATGATTTTGACTTGATTGAAGGGTGCATAATTGCTAAGGCCATGACAAAGGAGTTCAACAATCAATAACACCAACACTGGGGTACATATAGGGCTTGTTGCTCCTGATTAAATGCCAATCACATGTCCTCATACATTATATAATCCAATGAAACCCCACAATCCCATTGATCCTGAAAACTGTTAAGTCTGCTGAATTTTGAACGGGATATGAAATTCTATTTTCTCCATATGAAGTCTAATGAGGTTGGAACCACTTTCAAACATCCCGAGTCATTTCATGGTAATGGTAAAAATTTAAGTAAAAGGATGGAAATGAAAGATAAAGGAGAATGTCACTTTTACTTTAAGAATTTAACATTACCATTAGGGAGCATCTAGGAAGCGTCTAGGGAGCATCAAGGGGCACCTTGGGAGTATTCAGAAAGTGAAGTTCCTCATAGAATAGTTTGAAATTTCCAAAAAAAAAAAAAGCCCCGCGGAACTGTCTACCTTCTCTCGGATCCGCGGTGGATACACGCTCGAACCTCCACAGATCCGCACCCGATCCTTTTCGGATCTGCGGATCGGGAAGTAGGAACCGCGGATTGGGTAGTAGGAGCTGTGGATCGGGCCCCCACAGATCCAATTTTGCAGGAATCGCCAAAAAAAGGAGGAACCGCAGATCCGATTTTCCGATCTGCGGTTCCGCCGAAGGATTGGTGGTGGATCCGTACCGGATGCGGATCTGCCTTTGGATCCTTGGGGGGGGATGGTTCCTGCAACACTGGTCTGGATGCTTAACATGCCAAGATTCCTTATTTGGTTGGGCAGGCTCCATAAAGTAGGATATTTGCGTTGATTCAACTTGCAAGTTTCATTCAAGACCAAAGTTGTCAGGCTCAGACTTGTCAAAGACTCCACAAACAAAAAAAACTCAAAACATGTTAAATTTTGTGCACAAAAAATATGCTGGTGTGTTTGCCGAGTATAAGGCGAGTTTTCCAGGTGAGTATCCAGCGTTTGGAAAACAGAAAAACTCAAAATATGATAAATTTTGTGCACAAAAATATACTGGTGTATCTACTGAGTCTGCCAAGTGCTGAGTTTGCGAGGCAGGTTGAGGCAAGTCTTGGTTGAGTTTGACCAAGACATATCCTCCCCGAGTCTCAGGAGTTGTGTACTGATTTCTTGTATTTTAAAATTTACAATGGATGTTCTTGATGCACTCCCTTGTATGCCACCTATTATGATTACATGCCCATTTCATTTCATTTCATTTCATTTCATTTCAAGAGTGCTCCTGCTGAACATAGATGTTAAAATAGCCGTACGTAGAATTGAAACCTGGGTTTGATTTCTTATCCATCAGTCCTAGGGTGGGCAAACACTCTAGGTGCTCATATTTCTAGATTGAAGATCATTTTTTGTGCAATTGTAGTGCTTAGAAGATCATAATAAAAGAGAGAAAAATTCTTTGAATTATTGGAGTTTTGATGGTTGCTCACTCTCACATGGGGTTGCCGTGATAACAAAGGATGCACAATAAATTTCGAATAGTGACAGAAACTTTGGACACGTATTGTTGATTGGAGTAGAGAAGTAAGGGTTCTGCTTGCCTAGGTGCAAAGGCTAGCAGAAGAACCCACAAGACAACCACTTTAGTAGAATATTAATTATTTAATTATTTCCTAAAGTTGGACTAGGGGAAAAAAAATTCCTAAGTTAACTTATGATCTAATCTTAACCTTTGATAACGATTAAATCTTAGTTGTTGAGAGGGAGATTAGGGTTGAGATTGAAATTATAAGAGGAAATAGTGCGAGTTGGTGGAAAGTCAGTTGAGCACAAGTAGTGTGTTAGATCAGCAAAAGGAAAAGACGAGGGTTTACCAGTTCGCTGTGGTTCAACGTCCAGGAAAGGGTCAGATTGAGTGAACGCTGAATTGCCTTAGCTCAGACCTCATTTGCGTAGTTCCAGTTCACATGTGTGCGTAGGAAGAAAAGCTCTGCGCTCGCACTTGCGAGTAGACATACAGATTTGCGTTGCCTTTTGGCAGATTGGGTGATCAGTGATAAAATCGATTTAGCTTGGAGGATTGATCAGTTGTTTTCCTGTGATAAAAGGGAAGTTTCCCTTGTTGTAAAATTCTGAAGAAAAACTGTTTTGCTGAACATGTGGAGTTTCCATGGGTTCTTTACGCTTCCCCTATTGTTGCCAACTTACTCATGGAAGTTTTTTACCAATGCTTTAGTCTCAGCTCAATTTCAACCCAAGCTTTGGAAAAGGTTTGTTGATGATACCTGTGTTGTCTGGGCCCATGGTCGTGAGAAGTTAGATTTGTTCCTTGTTCATCTTAATTTTCAATTTGACTCCATCAAATTCACAATGGAGGTTGAGGTAGATGGTAGCCTTCTGTTCCTTGATGTTCTCCTTTCTAGAATGGAAGATGGTTCCGTGTCTCACAAGGTGTTTCGCAAAAAGACTCACATGGAACAATATCTTCACGCCAATTCTCACCATTTCCCGGTGCAAAAATTCAGAGTTCTTAACATTCTTGCTACTCGTGCACTGAGGATCTCAGATAATAACCCCCTGGAAGATGAAAATTCCCATCTTCCGAAAGTTTTTGAAAATAATGGCTATAGTAAACATCAAGGTCTTGTAGCTTCTCAAAAAGCTTGTAAAGGTCTGAGGATTAGAAAAGCTCGTGATGAACAAGTTTCAAATGTTCTACTTCTGTCCATCTACGGGACCACTAGTAAGATTGCTTGTATTCTTAAAAAGAATATGTTTATGCTACATTCAATCCCCTTAATACTATTAGAAGTGCCCTTAGATCTGTTAAGGACCCTGGGAACCCCAAGGACATGAAAGGGGTTTACTCAATCCCCTGCTCATGTGGGATTCCCTATATTGGAGAAACTGGTCGATCCATTAATCTGAGAATTCAAGAACATGCAACAAACATTAACCACAATCGTTCCTGCTCCTCAACTATTGTTGAACATGCGGAGAAAACTAAGCACCATGTCTGCATTGAGGATTCCAGGGTCATTGTGATGATTGATCATTTCCACCATAGGAAGTTGAGAGAGGCCATTGAAATTGAGAAACATGTGAAAAATCTCATTAGGGATGATGGTTGGAAATTGAGTTTGAGTTGGATTTTTGCCCTCTCATTGTGATGATTGATTTTTTTTTAAACCACACACACACACACACACACACACATATATATATTCCTTTTCCTTATTCTTGTTTCTTTTTCTAAATAATCTTGTCTCATGCCTATATGGTGTTATATATATTTTGCTATTATAATTTTATTTAGTGTTCCAATAATATTATTTGTCAATTTTTTATTCCCCTTACTTTTTTTTTCACTCACTTATTTTAGTCTTTTATAGTAAATTTATAGTCTAGTTTATCCTCAAATAGTTCCTTTACCTAGTATTATTATTATTCTTTTTTATCTACATTATATGTTTTTTTTATTTTTTTTGATGTTTTTTTTCCTCCTTGACGTTTATCCTAAATTATTTTTTCTAATTTTATTGTTTAAAATAATATTATATAATAATAATTGATTCTTTGATGGGGGTGATTATGGCGAGGGCCAGTTGGCGGCGCATCGGATTGTGGAGTCGGAGGGGCCTCCACGTGCCACAGGATGGAATTGAAGGGTCGTTGGGACCCGTACCCCGCTCCTTGTGAGCAATACTAATGCAACACAGGAACAGGATGGTGGCCATTAGTAGGCGTTGGGCGATGAGGAGAGAGTGCTGGGAGAGGAAGAGTTGTGGGTTGTTTGCGTCTTGGCTCAGGCTGTGGCTTGGGGCAACATAATAGGGCGACAACATCAAATGTGGCTGGGAGAAGAATTGGCACCTGCAGAAAGCTTGGCCATGGGATCTGGGGGAAGAGTTCTCTGTCCGGCGTGAAAATGTATTTCGGTCTGGGGCTAAGGAGTGTGGGTGGGGAGCAGACACAAAGCTCTCCTCGGTTTGGCTCTATCTCTGGTTCGCGGAAGCTCCACTGGAGCATCAGTTTGTTGGGGAGAACGACTTCTGGTGCTAGCTCTGGAGCCGTTCGTACCAAGCGGACCCTGGGACCAATGGCGTGCCTCCCTACTTCCTTGCAGGCTGTGGTTACGGTGTTGGTGTTCGACACTTAGGGCTCTTTGGCTCTGGTACTATAAGTGGAATTTCATTTTGGTCTATTCAATTTAGAATTGTGTGGTGTGTTTCTCAGGGCAGATAACACTCTCCCCGTGGTGGTGCGACTGGTGGTGGTAGTGTGGCAGTTCCTATTTCCAACCCTATTGAAATATAAATGTGGTCTGACATGCGAGGGGAATAGGAGTTGCCTTGCATTTATATTTCCTTCAAAGTTGACTTTGGCATGTTAGCAGCAAGGCAACTCCTATTCCCCTCGCATGTCAGACGCATTTATATTTCAATAGGGTTGGAAATAGGAACTGCCGTGGTAGTGTTCGTTGTATGCCTCGACAACGAGGACGTGCTCGAAGGGGGGGTGTCGACCCATGGATGGATGAATGCCAGCAGCATGGAGAGCCCAGCTCAGACTCTGAGTCGATCGAGAGTTGCCATTCCGATGCGGACATAGCCATGTCCCTAGGTCGCTCCTCGGGCCACGTCGAAGCTTCGGTCACCTTGGAGTCCATCGCGGCCCAACTGAACAACATCCAACTCAACATGGAAACATTGAGGGAACAGAGGTATGATGACAGGAATGAATTGGTTGCTTATATCAATGACCTCCAACATATGTAGAATGAGATCCTGGACTCTGTGTGGCATTGCTTATATCAATGACCTCCAGCATATGCAGAATGAGATCTTGGACTCTGTTAGAAGGCCATCGACGACAACTCCGATGCACAAACAACCATCTCCGCGCCCTGGAGACTCGGGTGGAACACATAGACTATCACACACACGAGCGGGCTGCGTTCTTTACAGCTCCTGCATTTCCCCTAACAACCCTCCTTAATGTGTATTTTTGAGAGATGTATTTTTGCTCCTTTTGTGCTGGCAATAACCAATGACACCGACTGTCTTGGCTTCTCTTCAGGCTTCTTACTGTTCAGAGCAAGGCCCGTGCTAGCTCTTAAGCCTGTGACATTGTATCTTGTTGTAGTGGTGATGTATTTTGTTGACACTTATGCTATGATAATATAATGCATGTTTTTTGACCGACAAAAATAATAATAATAATTGATGCTAATATAATAAGAAAAATTATTATTTTTCCTTAATTTATTATATAATATAATAATATAATGATATATTATTAATTTAGTCAAAAGTTGTTGGTCTTTCCTACTTTTATCTATTATATTTCCCTATCTTTTGGTTCTTTCTATTTCTGACAATTAATTTCCTTAACCATCTTAATAGTTTCTTATATATTGACCAAAAATTCTTCCTAATGTTCGTTTTTATTAAAATAATTTATATATTTTTAACGACTAATTCTAGAACAAGATGCATCTGAGCTATTTAATCCTAATGATAGATCGATTTTTTCACCTTGGTCCTGAGGATGAACCTCATTAGAAGGTTCGAAACGTCGACCATCAAATATTATTGATGTGATTAATCCAAAAGTCAGTTGCAAAAATCGATATGGATCACAAAAGTCTGAGATCAAATATAAAAATAAAAGAGACACAGAGTTGCAAGTTTTCCTTGGAGATGGGTTTCTAGGGTATATCTTGTGTTCTATGTGTTGATGTGTTTGTCTTTTGATTTATTTTACACTGTGCATGTTAAGTTAGAAAACTCATGTATTTGTGATTTAAGTTTCTAGAACGCAGTTATTTGTATTTCTGGTTTTTACACTTAGAAAATTATGAATCAATTTACCGGGTTTTAAGGAAATCTAACATGGTATCAAAGCTTGGTTTTTGATTGAAGTCCAGTCACATATTTTATCTTCAAGAGCAAGTTCTGCAATTCAAAGGGAACGAGTTTATCAGATCGATTTGGTTGTTAGGGTTTCTGGGCAATGCACATTGTTTTTGACAGTGCAATTTGTATTCATTAGTTCGATTTGTCAAGATGGCATATCAGGGTCTTAGATTTGAAGACAGATTGGATGGTGTGTCCAACTTCTGTCCATGGTTTGAAAGGATAACAGTGGTGTTGGAGGAACAGGGGGTTTGGGATTTTGTTGATAATGTCCCATCTATGCTCACTGATCTTTAGCAGTTGGCTCAACATAATAATATGGATGCCAGGGCAACAAGGATTATCCTAGAAGGTGTCAAAGACCATATTATCCCTTACCTAATTGGGAAGAAGAAAGTCAAAGAAATGCAGACAACCATCATTGGTCTCTATCAGCGTTAGAGCGAGGTCAGAAAGTTGGGACTAAAGGACACACTTAGAAGCATTAAAATGTCCAAGTTAGATTCAACAGTGTCTTATCTCACCAAGTTTTCCAAAGTAAAGGAAGAGTTGATTGGTGTGGGTGAGACAATTCTAGATAGGGATTTGGTAAATTTTGCCCTATTAGGTTTTAGCAAGTCGTGGCAAGCCTTCACGGATGGGGTATGTGCTTGAGAAAAGTTTCTAGAATGGGAGTGTTTATGGGGTGACTGCGTCGAAGAGGAGATTTATAGACAAGATCATGCTGGATCTTGCGTTACGAGCGAGGAAGATGAAGAAAATTTTACTCTAACAGTAAGGGGGCCAAGTCCAAAGGTAAAAAGAGCAGTGGTGGTGATGAGCTGAGTTCTAAGGCCGAGAAGAAGAAAAAATATTTTAACAAGATCAAGTGATTTTCATGCCACTAGTTTGGGCATTATGCTACTAAATGCCTTAATAGGAATAAAGGGTCCAAGAAGGACCAAGTAGCGGCCTCTGCTAAGATAGTTGAGTTCTCTTCTCATTTTGAGGAGTTTTCATTCATTGCCTATATGGCAAGTCTAGTGGCTACCAGTTTATGGTTTGTGGACAACATTGTGTTCTGTCATATGAGGGGAAATAAGAAGTATTTCAACAAACTGTTAGTAAAGGACATGCAGTTTGACATTGAGATGTACGAGGGCTCAAGAAGAACCTCGTTTTAGTTTAAGCTTTGGAAGATAAGGCATATGAGGTGACCTTCAAACAAGGTCACATTTTTATAAAACCCCTTGACCCCATGGTGTCAAAGCAGATTGGAGTTAGGCACAAGAGCCTATATAGATTACAGTTTGAGACAGCTACAACATTCACTAGTAGAGGAGGCTGTGCTCAGGGAATGAGCTTGGGGAGTTATGGCATAAGTGCATGGGGCATCTGCACCATGGAGTGCTAAAGATTCTTAAGGAGATAGTGATAGGGCTGCCACAATGCAACATGGATCAACATGAGGTGTGCAAGGGTTGCACACTTGGCAAGTATGCCAAATCATCTTTTCCTAGTAGAGACAACAGGGCCAAGGGCATCTTGGACCTTGTTCATTCAAATGTGTGTGGTCCTTTCTCTATAGTATCCCTTAGTGGGTACAAGTATTATGTCACCTTCATAGATGATCATTCGAGGAAGACTTGGATATTCTTCATGAAAAAGAAGGATGAGGTCTTCTCGAAGTTTCTGGAGTTTAAGGCCTTGGTTGAGAACTAGATTGGTAGGAAAATCAAGGCGCTAAGGTCTAATAATGGTGGGGAGTACACCTCAAATGCATTTAAGGAGTTGTGTGCCAAGGAGGGCATCAGGAGGGAGTTGACCACACCATATAATCCTCAGCAGAATGGGGTGGCAGAGCTTAAAAAACAAGGCCATAGTTGGAGTGGCCAAAGCCATGTTGCATGACCAGGGGCTACCCAAGTTTCTTTGGGTTGAGGCATGTAATACAATAATTTTCTTGCAGAATCAGAGCCCACACAGAGTGTTGGGGCGAGTTACACTAGAGGAGGCATTTACAGGGAAGTGATTGTATGTGTCCAATTTTCACATATTCGGTAGCTTGTGTACTGCCATGTAGTGGAGGAGAAGAGGAAGAAGCTAGAGTCCACCGTAGAGAAGGGCATCTTTATAGGCTACAACGAGACATCCAAGGCGTACAAGGTGTATATTCTAGCACATAGGAAAATAATCGTCAAGAGAGATGTGAACTTTGAGGAGTATAGGGCTTTGAGAAAGTCCTTAGAACGTGATAGGGCTTTGAGAAAGTCCTTAGAATGTGAGTCCACTAATGTGCAGAAGGAGGAGTAACAGGCTCCCAAGAAGGAGGCTTTGTTAGCACCTCAAACCACAATTATGCATGGGCAAGATGAGGACGAGAAGGACACATAGTTGGAGGAGAGAGTGGAGTCTACTTAGGGAGAGACATCCAAACTGGGAGGGCAGCAAGATGGGTAGATTAATTGATCTAGGAAGCGCAGGAGCAAGTTGGTGCTCCAAGTACATTAGTTTGACCGAGCAGACAACCATAGAGGTTGATTGTGGCACTTATGGCAAAATTGTTAGATGCCGAACCTTCTAGTTATTAGGAGGCAACTTCTCAGCAAGTGTGGAGAGATGCCATGGTGGATTATGCCTCCATCACGACGAACGATATTTGGGAAGTGATGTTGATGCCAGAGGGCAAGGTTGTCGCTGGGTCTACAAGATCAACCATGGAGCTGATGGGAGTATTGAGAAGTACAAGGCAATATTCATGGCGAAGGGGTTCTCACAGGTAGAGGGGATTGACTATGACAAGACCATTTCCCCATTTGCTAGATATTTGTATGTACGGGAAGTGGTGTCGAGGCTAGAGGGGGAGGGTCTCGTTAGGTCTACAAGATCAAGCATGGAGCTGATGAGTGTATCGAAAAGTATAAGGCAAGATTTCTGGCAAAGGGGTTCTCGCAGGTAGAGGGGATTGACTATGATTAGACCTTTGCACCAGTTGCTAGATATTCACTTTTCAGGGCTGTTGTAGTTGAAATGGGGTGGCAGATCCACTCGATGGATGTGAAGACAAACCTTCCTCAATGGTGTTATTGAGGAGGGGATTTATATTGAGAAGCCGGAGGGATTTGAGACTTGTAGTAGAGAGACATGCATATGCAAACTCAAGAGAGCCTTGTACAAGCTCAAATAGGCTCCATGAACATGGTATGCTCGGATAGACAGTTACCTTCAGGGATTGGGCTTCACCAAGAGTGAAGTGGACCCCAACCTCTACTACATTGTTGTTGGAGGTGAGCCACTTATTCTGGTGCTATATGTGGACGATCTGATTTTGACAGGTGCAAATAAGCTCATCTAGGAGTGCAAGAGAGATCTTGCAGGCGAGTTTGAGATGAAGGATATGGGGTTGATGCACTATTTCCTTGGGTTGAAGGTTTGGCAAGGTGATGGGGAAATCTTCGTGGGATAGGGAAAGTACGCCCTGTAGATCCTTCGGAGATTCCACATGCAGGATTGCAGGCCCATGACCACACATCTAGTCACAAACTGGAGGAAGATGGATACATCCAGATCAGAGTGAGTAAATACCACATTTTACTGACAATTGATTGGGTCATTGATGTATTTGGTTAACACACAACCATACATGTTTTGTAGTCAACTCTTTGAGCCAGTTTTTGGTAGAGCCTACTAGAACATTGTTATGAATATAATAATAAATAATAAATAAATACTAATTAAATGATAATTAATAAAATAACCTTAATAAAAACATTAATTACGAAAAGGTAAGAGTCTTGTCTATTCAAGACTCTTGTGACTAGTCAATGCCTCTTTAGGCACACCATCAAGAGAGGTTGTATTCATCATTCATTCAATGAATAATAAAAAAATATTTATTTATTCTACAGTTGCATGTGTGTATCTGTAACGATGGTATTAGAGCATTTAAATCCTCCGGCCAAAAACCATTGCATAGGCTGGCTTGTTCCACTACATATGGTTGTTTGGTTCGTGTCCAACGTCGTAGTCCCTTCCCGCCATGTTATGTCCGCCCTCCTTGTTCCTGTCTTTTTGTCTACAATTTCCTTGTTCTGCTCCTGTCCCCACTGGTTGCGGTACTGTTCTGTCGCGTTTGAATCATCCTGTCGCCAAAACACTGTGTGTATACCTTTGTTCTGTCGTGTCTGATCCCAAGCCGATTCGCTGCCAAACACCATGACGTCACTGTGTTAGTAGACACAAGAATCACTCATAAGAGTCATGGTGCTAGATGACAAAAGAATAGATGGAGTTGGCAAATTTCATAAGGCTGAATTACAATTAAGCAATTATGAATTGGAGTCTAGTTTCTACACTGTACCCCTTAGAGGAGTGTCTGTTTTAGGAAACAATGGCTACAAGCATTGGGAACGTACTCTGCAAATCATTAGAAGCAAATTATTTAAGTTCAAATGGGCTGGTAGCAATGTTTTACGACTCCGACTCCGACTCCGACTCCGACTCCGACTCGGCCGAGGATCGACTTCGACTCCGACTCCGACTCGGTAATGACTCGGCCGACTCGATTTCAATGACTCGGTCGTTGTAAAAAATACATTAAATATTTATTTTTTTAGTAAAAAACATAATTTTAAATATTTTAAACATAATTTTAAAGATTTTCATTCATGTTTCCAAACACATAGTGGGTGAAGACAGTTTTGGAATTTATTGAAGGTGCTTGGCCCTTTCTTCTAGACCACATATGTATTATGAAGTATCTGTGGCTCCATTGAAGCTACCTGGAACTATAATCTTGAGCAGTCACATAAAATGCTTGAATCTCCATGTTCATTGCACATGCTAAGTATGAGTTCTGTTGAGGTTATGACAATGTTTGCATTAACAGTTTTGTTGGTGACTCTTCATCCTACAGCAGCATGTAAAAGTTACACATTTAACCAGTCCTATTGTTTGCAGCATTAAGGTGATTGAAGAAGTCTTGGTAATAGTATGGTGGTGGAGCACATACATGTGCATTGATCTTTGGATCCTTGATCAGAATTTCTGAAAGGGTTTGTATTGTTGATATGAGTATTTTCATAAACATTATTGTCCATACTGTGATAGACAGAAGATGCAGCCTTCTCTTCTGTAACTTTTGATCCATCACATGTGAAGGTTTAGGTCTAAATATTGACTCTACCGTAGTCACTATCAATACCCTGGTTTCACAGTCACTACAACTCTACAGGAGTAAGTTCTGAGTACAGTGACAATGATATAGATGCATTGCATGGATGTATGACTGGATGTTCATGTTGACATTACCTTTAGACAATACCATTGATCTACATGACATCTCAATGCCCTTGGTATGTGACAACATTAGCACTAGCAGTCACCCTATTGAAATTTGACACCAGTGACTTCTATATTGTGAGACAGTGACCTATTAGTATTGACAACGAGACAACCTTTACTTTGATATGTGACTATGACCGTGAAACTTTGGCAACAGTAATAACACTATACACCTTCAGCAAATCTTCACCTTCAGTAATAACACTTATATTGTGATTTGGGGAGTGACTCGGCCAGCTACCCGGCCGGGTTGACCGAGTCACATATGACTCGGCCGAGTCATATGTGACTCGGTCAACCGAACCGGGTAGCTGGCCGAGTCACTCCCCAGGCCTTTGACTCGGTTCGACTCGGCCGAGTCAGAGTCGATTCGGCCGTTTTGTAAAACAATGGCTGGTAGAAGACATAAATTGTTCATATTCCAACCACCTCCTACTCAAATTGTATCTGCACAACAAATGAAAAAACTTATTTGAAAAGGAGCACCAATATGTATCACACAATGTCAACAAATAGGGTTATTAACTACAAATGTAGTTCAACCACAACACCTAGAGATTGCAGGTTTAGTCCAAAGGTATAACAAAGTATTTTAGGAATTGCAAATGAAGTTACCGCGTTAATGAAAGATAATAGAGAGACTAATTCAAGATCTATTAAAATGTGGAGTTATTACAAAAAGCAAAAGCTTGTATGCAACTCCACTGGTATTGGTTCGAAAGGATGGATCTTTTAGACCACGTATAGACTATCGAGGGTTAAACAAAGGAACTATAAAAAACAAATTCCAAGCAACTATAAATGAGCTTTTTCATCCACACTTATAGATGTTTCTATTAGTTATCTATAGAAAAACTTGGAAGGAGCACCTCAAGCACCTGGAGTATGTACTTTCCTTAGTAGAAAAAAATCAATTGTAAAATGATGAAAGTGTACTTTTGGTGAAAGGGAAGTCGAAGACCTCGGTCACATCATATTCAAGGAAGGAGTCAAGGCGCAGACCTTAGTAAAATCAAGACAATCAAAGAATGGCCAAAACCAAGAAGTATTTTGAAAGTAAGAGGGTTTCTGGGATTAAAAGGATATAATAGAAGATCTGTCAAAAACTATGTGCACTTGATTGCACCCCTATCAAAATTGTTAAAGAAAAATGCCTTTCAATGGGATAGCAAAGCAAAAGAGTGTTTTGAGACATTAAAAGAAGTAATGTCATCTACTCCAGTATTAGCAACTCTAGATTTTTCCAAACCTTTTGTGGTAGAATGTGATGCTTTAGGGTTTGGAGTTGGAGCAATATTGATGTGAGAGAACCACCCAATAGCTTTTGAAAGCCGAAATCTCAACAAAAGGGAAAGCCTAAAGTCTACTTATCATAAAGAAATGCTTGCCATCAATACCTCATGGGAAGCAAATTTTTGATTCATATAGATCACAACAGTGTTCAATTCTTGTTACAACAAAAAACATTATTTACAGAACAACAGAAATGGATGGAGAAATTCTCCACGTTTGACATGGAAATACTATATAAAAGGGGGAAGGATAACATAATTACTGACACACTTTTGCGAAGAGATGAAGATATAACAACATGCACAACTTTAGTAGTAGTTCCCAACTGGTTAGATGAGATTCAAATTGAATATGGCAAAAATTGTTCTATAATTGAAAATTTGGATCAAAATCCTAACTTTGAATGGAAAAATGATATATTATGGTATAAAGGTAGAATCTATCCGATCCTCCAAATTTAAAATGAAGCTTTTAAAGGAAACACATAGTTCGCCAGTTGCAGGACATGTTGGATTCTTCAAAACATACTATAATGCTCGTCAATCATTCTATTGGAAGGGGATGAGTAAAGAGATTCAAAAATTTGTCGTCGAATGTGATATTTGTCAAAGAAGTAAAAATGAGAACGTTCTAACCCTAGGATTACTTCACCCTTTACATATCCTAAATCAAAAGTGGGAGGAGATGTCGATGGATTTCATTGAAGGGTTGCCTATGTCTGACGGAAAGGACAAAATATTCATTGTGGTGGATAGAGTAACCAAATGCTATATTTTTGTAACTATGTTGGAGTATCCCTTAACATGAGTTCAACTTATCACCCGCAAACAGATGGACAAACATAAATAGTGAATAAATGTTTGGAAACATATCTTCGTTGTTTTGTAACAGATAAGCAAAATAAATGGTCTCAATGGTTACATCTAGCCAAATGGTGGTACAATTCCACCTACCATACATCAGCTAAAATGACTCTTTTCAAGCTTTATATGGTTATGAACCTCCCAAATGGAAGGACTTCGCATTAAGTGACTCTAAGGTTCAAGCAGTGAAGAATCAGTTGGAAGAAAATAAAAAAATCATTAAAATATTGAAAGAAAATTTAACAACAACTAGTAATCAAATGAGACAAGAAGCAGATGAACACCGTTTAGAGAGAGAATTTGAAAAAGGCGATTGGGTATTTGTAAAACTTCAACCTTGTTGCCGCCTAAATCCACATCGGGGATTATCGTGGAGGAAGTCTTCAACTCCACTTGGTGTGGCCTTGGGGGCAAGTTGCATGTTGGGGTTGTCACCCAATTCCCAACTCCTCCATCTAGGCTAACTCCTAGCAAAGCCAAGGGGGATAGTCCCTAAAGAAGAAAACTAAGGCTTGATTAGTGCTATGCTAAACAAGTTCTAGGAGTTAATATGACTTAAACCAATTTACAATTCACCATTTACAAGATAGACCATCACATGTGCTTCAACATAAGAAATGATTTTGCAAGTACATAAGCATCACATATCATTCATGACAAAACATATATAAGAGGGCCAAACCAATGAATGAAGTACTTGGGCAATATAAATATATGATCAATTAAGAGACTATTGCCAATAATCCAACTAGATGCTCGCAAGAAAAGTACTTGAAAATGAAAGGGATTGAAAGCAAAGTACTTGAAATAAAAGTTGCTTGAAATCAAGTGCTTTTAGATAGCAATTAGCCAATCTGTGAATAAATTTGTAGAACAAAAGCAATGATATCTCAATCAAGTACACAATGTGAAATATAAAGTGTGATGAATTGCCTCTTGGTTGATTATAGAGTTAATTAGGTTGTCTCTCGAGTTAGTGTAAATTATATAGATTGCACCTATTTTAATTTGAAACTTTTCCTCCAAAAACTTATCCTAGCAAAGATAAGTATGGCTGCAAGGAGATCCAACGTGGAGAAGCTTAGCTTCATTAATGAGTATCCACTTGATTTCTCAAGTCAACCCACTCGTAAGTAGATCCAACACTGGGCTTTCTGAACATGATTTAGCAAGTTGAGTGTTTGCCGTCTTCAAACTTGGAAAAAGAAATGGGTGAAAAGTGGCCCTATTAAATTATACAACTAGTTAAGTTGGAGGTTAATTTCACTAAATACAAAGGAACTCAAATCCAATGGAACTAGCAAGTTAAAATGACGAAGCTAAATTATGATTGCATGAATGAAAGGAAATGAAATGATTGCAATTTCCTAATTTGTGATAAAGATCCCTTGCATAAATAGATGATGCCTTGAAAAGAAAGAACAAGAGCAGATTATGAGGATTTTTAAGCAAGTAAGCAAATAAAATCATTTGTGAAAATAGTTTTGCAAGGAAATAAATACTCAAAAAATAGATGAAATAAGAAAAATGGGGTTAATCCATAAGACTCATTCAAAAAAAATTTGCATGTAAAGTTTAGAGACTATGAACTATGTTCCATGAAATGAAAACTGAATGAAAGTGTATCCAATCATTCAATCAATCACATGAGGACCTTCCCCAAGTGGTGAAGAGTGAGATGCCAAGGGGAAAATGTCCCCAAGCTCCAAAGAGAAAATGTTATTTTTATTAGAGTGAGGATCCCCCTTATATGATGAGGGATGCAAAGGAAGTTTTTTTCTCCTTGGGAAAAGTTTACAAGTGTTTTACCTCAAAGGGGAATGGCTCTTTTCCCAAAGAATTTCGTTACAAAAGAGAGAGAGCCTAATGAAATAGGAAATTACAAAGCGCCTTTGAGTTTTGCTCTTCAAGATCCACAACCCAAAAATGAAAGAGGGAAAGACTCCCTTGGAATTTGAAGTAGGCCTCCCAAGAGTGGTGAGTTACAATGGTATAACTTCAAAGGGTTCCTTTGATGAGTTTTGGAGGCACCAAGTTTGAAGAAGGAAAGCAACTTCAAGTCTGTCCAAGAGAATAAGCTCTCGTTGTCCCAAAACAGTCAATAAGGGACGCTAGAATGTCCTTTGCTGCCTCCAAAATCAGTCAAGGAAGACTGATTAAAAATCTGTCAGATCAGTCCAAGAAAGAGAGTCTTTTTGCTGCCCAAAAGCCCTACAAACTTGTGGGATAAGGAAGCCAAGTAATCAAGCTAGGAAGGATAGAAAATCTAAAGCAAGATGACCAATAGTTAGATCCTAAACCCTGTTAAACTATTGATTTCAATGAACTAAGGAAAGGAAACTTTGTTTGCCCAAGGAGACGAGGAAATCTTGGTTTCCTTGGACAAAAATGGGACTGATATTTACAATCAGCCCCTTGGAAGAGCCTAGGAGTTGTAGATTTTCAGTGCAAGTACAAATACATAATCCCAAAGTATATATAGAAATTGACTGATGAAAGGAAGCCAAAGAGGGGCTAGTGGAGCCTCCCAAAAATTACTCTTAAGAACACATTATGGCAGCCCTTTGGAGGTGGGTTGAATGAATACTTCAAATCCGCTTGTAAACTAGAGGTAGCCTGCAAATACACACCAAAATGCCTC
This sequence comes from Pinus tabuliformis, assembly GCA_031772625.1. NCBI lineage: Eukaryota > Viridiplantae > Streptophyta > Pinopsida > Pinales > Pinaceae > Pinus > Pinus tabuliformis. The sequence continues at coordinate 1,780,436,699 of CM062817.1, read as the reverse complement.
CAGATGCTTTTTAGCCATAGCTGGGAACTTTGCAAGAGAAAATAATCACTGTAAGCTATTTACAAGTACCTACAAATGATTAAATTAAATGCCTAGTTTACCAAGTGAAAAACAAATACTTACTAATCACTTCCTTGAGATAACACTATCACTCCAAGGATCCAAGCATACAAGATATGAAATAAAATAGAAACTCAACAAGTTACCTCCACCACAAGCAAGGAAGAGAGAGCACCTTCTGACCTCCAAAGTCTTCAATTTTATTAGAGAAAGTAAGAGATTACAAAATCCAACAGAGTTTTCCCAAGCATGAGCTTCTCAACCATGAGCAAATGGGAGCTCAGAGGGTTTATTTATACAAGATTAGGGAGCTAATCACAAGAAATGTTGATCAACAAGTGGCAAGATGGTGTCAATCCCAATGAGGGTTGAATTCTCCATGTGTAACAAGGCTGGCTGTAGGTGTCATTGCTGGCTTGCAAGTTCCCTTTCCAAACTGTGTTTTCCCTCTTTGATTGGCAACGTATTCCTTGTTGTGGACAAGTGTGAGGAGAGTGGTGTGGTAGGGGAATGAAATATCCCAGTCGATAATGCTTAACTCCAACCAATTCCCATCAAATTTGGCGTTGCTTGATAGCTGTAGGAGGATCTGTGTACTGTTAGAGTACACTGCACATGGAGCTGGCCTAAACTGCTAACAAACCCGTGTACTAGATGGCAGCCAATCAAGTGGAGGTGAGTGGAGTTAAGTGTGTAGATCCTCTCCAAAAATGTAAGTTAACTAAACTTGATTTATCCCACCAAATCTGCGCTGATATTCACAAGGAAATCGAGCTGCTGACTTGGTAATTCGAGCCTCCTAACTGACAATTGACTTGACCTTGTCATTACTTGGAAACCGAACTTCTAAGGTGGCCTTCCAAGTCATCATTCATTTGTACTTTCACTTGAGTTTCATTTTCCACCTCATTTCCACACGGTGACACATTTCTTATGTTCACCATTTATTAATTTTTTGCATTTATATGTCACTTTTTTGCCACTAACATAGGAAAAGTGGATTTTGAGGTGTTAGAAGTTATTTTTTGACCCTTAAAGTGGACCTTGAACGAATGTTGGGGTGGAGAGCATGAATTTTAAGTACTTATATGCCCCCAACATCTTCTAGGCTCACTTATTTACTATTTTTTGAATAATTTAATTAAAAATCCCATCCCGAGGGAATTTTTAATAAATTAAAAATCCTACTAAAACCTAATATAATTCGGCAACACTTAAGATATGTCCTAGTATGGTAATATACATCGACTGTAGGCACTAGGATGAACCCCGGGCTCGATCATCAAGCCGTCACTCAACTTTGGAGGTATGTGAGTTAAAAAAACTCAACTAATTATTCATCACTGAAAAGCAAGAATATTTAGCTAAGAAAAAAACACTCTAGAGTGTACTCACTTGACGATTGAGTCTTAAGTTGCCTAAGCCTTTTACAAATGGTCATTATCCTAGTGACATTTAATACAATTCCACGCAGGGTTGCAAAATTTGATAGAGAAAGAACTAGAAAGAGGAGAGAGAAAAGGTCAACAGGTGCCTGATGACTTTTGGTTTGTAAAAAATTTATGAGTGCCCTTGTACATTGGGCCATGGAGTCTTCAGATTCTCCTTGGTATGAGCTACTAGATAACAAACCTACAAGCAATTATCTCTTGAAGCAACAAGGGAAGAATAAGTTGGCTCCAAAATTTTATGGAGCTTTCCAAATAATAAAAAAAGTCAATGAAGTGGCTTATTGGTTGAAATTACTAGATAACTGTAGGATCCATAACGTGTTCCATGTATTGTGTCTTAAAAAAATGCTAGGATGAAATCAATCAGTTCAAATAGAAATACTTGAAGTTGATGACGAAGGAAGAATCATTTTAGAAGCAGAAGACATTCTTGCTACTAGGGAAAAAGTATTATGTTCCAAAACGATTAAAGAATACGTCATTAAATGGAAAAAAACTTCCAAAAGAAGATTTTTCGTGAGAAATAGAAAAGTTCAGACAATGATACCCATCATTACCTCTGCTTGAGGACAAATCATCTCCAAGGGAGTGGCAATGTTATGAATATAATAATAAATAATAATAAATGGTACATAATAATTAAATGGTAATTAATAAAAAACATTAGTAAACACATTAATTACCAAAAGGCAAGAGTCATGTCTATTCAAGAATCTTGTGACTAGTCAATGGCTATTTAGGCACACCGTCACGAGAGGTTGTATTCATCATTCATTCAATCAATAATAAAAGAATAACTATTTATTCTACAATTGCATTGGGTTGCTGCCAAGCACGTGTTACGATATCTCATGGGGACAATAGAGCATGGATTGTGGTATAGATAGGTTGATGAGATGAGGCTTGAGGGCTTCACTAATGCAGATTGGGCAAGTAGCTCCATAGACAGGAAGAGCACATAGAGATGCACATTCAGTGTAGGATCAACAATTGTTTCTTGGTTTAGCCGGAAGCAGAGATCAATTGCATTGAGCTTAGCTGAGGTCGAGTACATGGTTGCTAGTTTGGCGGGGTGCAAATCCATTTGGTTGAAGCTTCTCGTGGGTTTGTTCAGGATGGAGTTGGAGCCCATTGTGATCCACTATGACAATCATAGTTGCATTAAGCTCTGAAAATCTAGTGTTTCATGCTCGCTCTAAGCACATTGAAATACGTTATTACCACATCAGAGTGTTCAGAGAGGTATAGTTTCTCTCCAATGCGTGTACCAACAGAGGAGCAGACAACGAACATTCTGACCAAGGCTTTGCCAGGGACTAGATTTGTTTACCTTAGAAAGAAGTTGGGTGCAGTGTAAAACACCTTCCTCTCTAAGAGGGAGTGTTGATTGGAGTAGAGAAATGAGGGTTTTGTGTGCCTAGGTGCTAAGGCTAGCAGAAGAACCCACAAGACAACTAATTTAGTAGAATATTAACTATTTAACTATTTCGTACGTTAGACTTAAGAAAAATTAAAAATTCCTAAGTTAACTTATGATTTAATCTTATCCCTTGATCACAATTTAATCTCAGTTGTTGAGAGGAAGATTAGGGTTGAGATTGAAATTATAAGAGAAGATAGAGCAAGTTGGTGGAAAGTCAATTGAGTCAGATCAGCGAAAGAATGAGACGAGGGTTCAGCAGTTTGCAGTGGTTCAGCGCCCAAGAGTGTCAGCTTGAGTGAGGGCCAAATTGCCTTAGCTCAGACCTCATTTGCGCAGCTCCAGTTCATACGTCTGTGCAAGAGGAGAAGATTTGTGTTCGCACGTGCAAGTAGACAAGCAGATTTGAGTTGCCTTTTTGCAGATTGAATGAGCAGTGATCCTCTGATTTATCTTGGAGGATTGATCAGTTGTTTTCCTGTGATAAAGGGGAAGTTTCCCTTGCTGTGAAATTCTGAAGGAAAACCTTTTTGCTGAAGAAAATAAAAGACACAGTTGCAGGTTTTCCATGGAGTTGGGGTTTCCTGGGTATATCTTGTGTTCCATGTGTTGATGTGTTTGTCTTCTGATTTATTTTCTACTGTGCATGTTAAGATAGAAAACTCAGTGTATCTATGATTTAAGTTTCCAGAACGCAGTTATTTGCATTTCTGGTTTTTACACATAAAAATTGCGAATCAGTTTACTGGATTTTAAGGAAATCTAACACATATCTGGATGGGATATCCAAGATCCTTTAATCTTATAGGACAAATGCTGCTAAGAATTGCACAATGCTGTAATTATTGCATCTTAGTCCTGTCTGTTTATGGTTTTCTTCTTTTGTTGCTTTTTATAGATGATCTGCAAAAGAATAAATGTTTTCTTGTGGATGATGACTTTGGGAATTGAGAGTTGCAATAAATCATACTGGTTTTTCCAAGTTTCCTTTAAATTTTGATCACTTGGCTTTTTGCTTATGCCAGCCTTTTGGAGTCATTGCTCTTAGCTTGTCCATTTGCTCTCTGTCTCATACTTGATTTTTCCAGTTTCCAATTTTCTAACAATAGACTCAGTTGTTCCAACTCCCAACAACTGGGTTAGATAAAGTTCTCTTAGTTTCATTGCTTGCTTTCAGTCTGTTTAAGGCATTGATAAAATCTCATTTCATATATAAATGATATCTGAAACTACTTTACTTTCATTACTTGAACAGAAGATGAAGATTCCTCTATGAACAAAACTTCATCTAACCTCAAACCTGGACGAGTGAATGCACTGATTGCTTCCAATACTGTTGGTGTTCTGCAAGAAATTGCTGCGAAGTGTGGTGCAAAGGTATTTAGAATGGCCTTTGTCATTTTATAATCATCTACCTATAACGCTATATTCTTCACTACTTATCTCTATCCTTTATGCTTAATCTACAGGTTCTATCTTTCTTTGTCTGGTTAAAGCTGATACATATGCTGTTAGACTATTGACTTTATTGTTTTTCAGGTGGAATTTATTTCATTGCTGAATACAACAATGGAGCTAGAGTTTTCGGTTGAGGTGAGTTTGTTGTGCACTTCAAGAGAATTAAACAGCAATAAGTTTAATAGTAGAATACAAATGCTCAACTAATACTGTAATTCTTGAACATAATTTCCTCGAAAATCTAAGATTCTGTTTACTAGTACCTTTAGAATCTTTTGTTGATGTTAGTTTCTTGTAAAATTAAACAGTAAAAGTTGAGTGCATAACCAATGGATCTATCTGCAAAATTGTGGTTATTCTAATATTGTCTCAATCCAGGTCCTGTTTAGTGGTGAAAAAGTGGGTGCAGGCATAGGTAGAACCAAGAAGGAAGCACAACATCGAGCATCTGAAGATGCTCTTAAATACATGGCAAGTAAGTGCTTATTAATTTTCATTATCCTTTCCTGTAAACCTCATTTTTTTATTTGTGCTAACCATGCATATTCTATTTGTTTCTCCTCGAGTTTGCCAGTGTTGAGTTCTTGGACTATTTTCTCTGCTTTTTGTGCTTTGTTCCTAGATCTTTTCTTGTCGTTTTTGGCTTTTTGATATCGGAGCTGCTTTTACACTTCCACTTTGTATTACATTAATTGTACTCTTTCAGCCCCACCAACCTAGCTTTTGTTGTCATTTGGTGGACATTAATATAATGATATTATCTTAGCTATGAAACAAATTGCAACTTGGGTCTGTGGATTTTTGTATCTTAATTTTGTATATGTAGATGCATTTTTATTTGTAATACCTTCTATATATTTTTCTAATTACAATTGAAAAGGGACTGATATGACAAATACATTTTCTTTGGATTATGTGCCATTAAAAGTAAATTGATGTGTTTCTTGACGGGGCTTGATGATTTTAGATCTTTTCCAGTATCTGAGCAACTTTATGATTTTTCCAGTGAACAACTATTCCCAGGAATGAAAATAAAAAACCCAGAGCTTTAAGCTTGACAGATTTTAGTTAAAGAGATGTGTGATGAAACAATTACACAATAGAGTCCGGACTGAAAGTGTGGCCAGATTTGACTGTTAGTTTTACCTGTTGCTTGGTGATTGTTCTCCTTCACAGCAGCATGGTGGGCTCAACAGATCTGTACACAATCAATCTCACTGCAGCATGATGGTGTGGACTCTGTAGGTGAGGGAGCAGTGTTAGAGCAAACTAGGGTGCACAGCACTATTTTTGTAGGCTTCTAGCAGTGACGTTGCATGAAGGGTTATTTTCATGCTGTTCTAAAATTAGATTTCAGGTTTTTGGAAAAGAGGTGATCCCTAGGTGATAAAGTGCTGCTTTGTGTTTTTGACTATTCGTGGAAGGTGCAATTGACTTGAGGAGTCAGTTGCACTCTTTCAAGGTGCCTATAGGGCTAGGGTCTTACTTATCTACAGAGGTGCACCAGTGCACATTCATTTTAAAGCCCTTCTTCTTATTCTATAAAAGCAAGAGGTCACTCCACTGTCAGCAGTGTTGATAACATTGCCGGTTTTTTGGCGATGTGCGGAAAAACCATGATATTTTCCCTATTTTTTCTTTTCAGATTTTTGCTGATGTATTCCGATTTTTTCTGATTTGGAAAAATGAATATATTTTGTATCTTTTAGTGTTTGCCAATTTTTTTGCTGATGCTGATGTTTTCAACACTGGTCAGAAGGTCAGTTGTTCTTTTGCCAGCAGCATTCATTGTAATGCACTTCTTCTTATTCTATAAAAGCAAGAGGACACTTGTCAGTAAGTCAATTTTGCTTTTGCTAGTGATTAGCATATTTGCTGTAATTTTTTTCTTTCTGAGTTAATAAATTGTGATTCGATTGATTGCTTCAATTCTGTAGCTTGCTGTTCATAATTTCAGATTGTTTGTGGATGTAGATCTAGTCTTCAGACTTTTCTGTTCTGATTGAAGTTTCCTATCAGTCGGTTTAGTTTTCTAAGTACATATCTCACAGTTTGTGCATGTAGTGGGCTACTGCATGTGAGCGGGAGTTGTTGGAGGATTTCAATGGGTGTGATACACTAGCTTTGGTGATTGAAGTTGATCTGTGTCTGAGATAGGTGCATGGACCTACGAGTAGTTTGTGTGCAAGATGTGACTCTAGTGATTGGGCTGTTAATTTTTGAGAGAGGCGATCTGCAGCTGTGATAGGGTGCTGATTTTGTTTAATTTGTGGCTGAGCTATTTGTTTGAGGTGTTCTTTGGAAGTTGCAAGAGAAACTAGTTTTGGTTCTAGAGAGTGATCGGTTAGAGGGTATTTCCACAGCTGTGATAGGGTGCTGATTTTGTTTAATTTGTGGCTGAGCTATTTGTTTGAGGTGTTCTTTGGAAGTTGCAAGAGAAACTAGTTTTGGTTCTAGAGAGTGATCGGTTAGAGGGTATTTCCAACTTTACATCTTCGAAGTGCAGACTATAGTTGTTGTTGGATGAGTTAAAGGGTGCTTCCAATTTTACACCTTGAAAGTGCAAACTGTAGATGTTGTTGGAGGAGTTTGAACTCTGTAGTTACTGTTACCACAAAATCTAGCAGGGCCCTAAGGAGGGAAAACCTATGGGACAACTACTAGACTAAGTGACAACAATGGGACAATGACCCATTATCACCTTAGTCAAAGTCCCCTTGTCTTTACGGACTTTCACCGATGGGAGGAGTCTCGGTAGATAGATAATCACCTTTTGATTGATGTTCTAGGGCTTAAGGTATTAGGTGATTAGGTAGGAACTCTTAGAGGAGGTTCAATGCAATATCTTGACACTTCTAGAGGTCTTTCGCTCCTTCTAAGAGACCTTGCAAGATCTTGCACAAGACCTAGGGTTTTATGAAGTATCGTGGTCAAAGACATTCTCGAGATCAAGACAAGTATGGGAAAGGGCTTCTTATGGTTTATTCCAATGAATACTGTGCTCATACAACCCTCAAAGAAGTCCCCAAGCCAAGGAGATACAAGCTAGGTTTATCCCTTTTAGGGCACAAGATTTTATGGAGAACTATGATAAACTTACCAAACTCGGAGATCCTCTAGACAAGACCATAAGGAAGAGTCTTGTCCTCACGAAATTCCCCAGTTTACTCTCTAAAGGATTTCCTTTGATGCCCTAACCTAGCCATCCAATAGGAAGGGGGACGAAATTTTAAGGAGGAGAAATATGGAGAAGGAAGGAGTTGGTCACCGAATGGCTTGGACCAATGCCTTCTCCTTTGGGCTATGGAGCCCTAGATGATTTTAAATTGGCCAAAATCATCCTTAAGGAGGTTAAAGATTGATGCCCTAGCTACCAACCTTCAACATTTACCCACTCTAAGATTTATGGAGTTTTATGGAGGAAAGACAAAATTTCATCCACTGGGAACATTCATCATTTGCCATACAATGAGTAACATATGCAATTGCCAACAAAATAACTTTCCAAAATGATTTTCAACAAACTAGGGCACAATAACATTAACCTAGTTGCAATAATTCCATACATTAGACATTATTTCAAGAGAATATTCAACAAAGAGTTCTTACAAGATGACAATATGATATATCCATCCACAAATCATGAGATAGTTCCAAAGAAGATCGAAAATTTCAGCCTCAAATGTTAAAATGCATCCAAGAGATCCAATAGCCAACCAAAGAAAAAGTGTGGATTTGCCAAGAAGGTTGAAATTCCCAAGTGTGATGATGATCTCTCACAAATGAACTTGAGTTCTATTTATATGAGTCTCACTAAGTCAAATTAGCCCCCAAAATATTAAACTAATGAGCATGAAACAAGCCTTGGTCAAAAGCCGACCAAGTATCTTTCACGAATTATGAATTAGCCAACCATCTGCTAGTTGAATTGATGACGTCATGCTGAAGTATGGCCAATGGAGGGCCGGGTTGAGTCCTCTAGGTGCCTAGATGTGAGAGAGGGCTCCATAAAGTATGAATTAGGGGATGGCACAAATGCTAGTCTCATGGGTCTCCTGATGATAAAATAACCTGAAATGCTCCAATCTGAGGGCTCTGACGATGGTGCTTTCCCTCCCATGTCCACAAGGATGAAACAATCCTCCTTTGGGCTTGAGTTAGCTGCTAAACCATGCATACACTACTAAGTTGGTTGGGTCATGCTAGTCCAAGTGCATCATCTCGTGAATAATTTGGGGCAACGAGTAGACTGCTGAGGGTGCCCTTCATATGAAATAACGTTCTGCACATGATAAGAGTCCCAAGGTTCTCAACACTTCCTCTAGGGGTGTCAATATGATCCTTTGGTGGACTTGGGCCCTAGTTAAGTTGCTCAACCCATGATAAAACCACTTGCCAATCACATATAATGTCTAATGCACATCCTCACCTTCAGGTACAATAATTCATTAGTGCATCTAAGTGAACAAAATTGTTAGTCAAGGGCACAATGAGACTTCATATGGGGTTTCCCTTCCAAATGTGGGGCTTTGAGCTCAAAGTAGTGTTACCTCCCTACGTAGGAGTGGTTAATAGACAACCCTATTAGGTGTTTCCAACTCCTAAGGAGAAAGACAGGTCCAAGGTACATCCTTTAAAGTGATAGGGGTCATGTGAGTAATGACGAGATGGATGGGGACCCAGGGGTCCCTAGGCTAAATGCCATGAGTACAAGGGTGACAGTGATGAGGAATATCCACATATTGGACATACATATGTAGGAGGGAGCAAGAGTGGATACATGAGTTACCTTGACCTTTGTTTTCCCACCTTTCTTCATTTTCCTTTTGCCTTTTCTTGATATTTATTTGCATCACTGCTCAGGGCTTCGAGAAATGAGAGCATGCTGTGTATGATGTAAGTAGTTATTACCTCCTTAAGGTGGGGCAGTTCATCGTCCGCTAGGGGTTCAGATGTGCATGGGTTCCTTGATAATGTGGTGGCACTCATGGGCCCTAGGAATCAGGGTGATGGCCATAGTGATAAGGGGTAGAGCTCATGTTTGGCTTTTGCCCACGTGCTATTATAATGTCCCGACCATCTTTTGCATTTTATAATATTGTTTTCTTTTGTTTCTTGCTTGTGGCCATTGTATGCTTTTAACTTTATTTTAGCTGCGTCAACCTTCGGGGAAACGTTTCTAGGCCCGACACAGACATGTGGACAAGGGGAGGGGGTGTGCCAATGGTCATGTGGACCCATAGAGGGAAGATGATGAAATAGGGCTTGTAATGTGTGAAGGGGAGTGAGAAATGTGGAACGAGAAAATGGGACCGTGTTACCAAAATCAGGGTGTCCCAAGTAGTGCCGTTTCTAAAGCTATAGGCCAACAGGAGAGATCCCACGGGACTAGGGTTCAGGATTAACCCCCCATTTAAAGTGAGGGAACAAGACCTCGATCAAAACCATTCCTTCTTTCAAGCCACAAAATAATCGATGCCTAAAGTGCCCTATGAAAAATAGGCATAAGCACCTGTCTGCACAATGAAAAACATACCTTCCGCGTTGGATTACCCACCTTCAACCACATGCTCTTGACAAATTGGCGAGGGGACATATGACTAATTTAAGGGAGCAGAGATCAAATGGCACAATACATCGACTACATCAGTGGCTGTCAAGGGTTGCTGGCTAAAGAGATGTCTAGGAGAAAAATTCTCCTATGGGGTCACCTACATTTGGTGGGTAACAGTTACAACTCCTACTAATTATACACTCTTGGTTGAACATTGTGAAGGACCACTTGATCCCTCACATTATGAATAGGAAGTTGGTTAATGATATATATGATGCCTTGATCACTCTATACTAGAGTGTGAATATATTTTGTGAAATGCTCTTGAGGAATATGCTCACTGTCATATACATGAGCTACAAACACAATGGATAGTTGCTTGATGAAGATCACTATATTGAAAAATCAATTTGTTGTTATCGGGGCAAATGATGAGAATGAGGAGTTGGTGCCCGTTACCCACCAAAAGTGGGTAACTCATAGGAGAAAAATTTTCTCCTTATTTGACAACCAGGTAGCCAATAACCCTATGATGGTCGATGTTGAACGAATAGCATTATGTCACAAATTCTCCATGTATTGCTCCGATCAATGCTCTCACCCTATTTGACATTCTTCTTGAAGGAAGGTGGTTCATCTATCAACATGTACTCTAACCATTCTAGAGACCATGTGTTTCATTTAATGTTGTGGGCATATTAATATGGATCATGAGGCAAATTGGAAGATTGTTTAGTCTCGATTGTATCCTTGTTCCCAACCTTCACTTGGGAGGTTAGTCTTTCACCCTTCGCCAATGGGACCTCCTTTGAGACCTTAGGGTTTAGGAAGGACACTATTGGGGAGGCATTGATTGATATAGTGTGTCTAAAGTAATCCATAATGCCAAATTCCACCTCTCCTAATTGTCCATCTCCATTCTTTGGGTGGATAGTCATTGGTCATTGGGATTGGCACCCTATATCCACATCTTTGAGTTAGGACCTGCAAACTTGGTCACGAAGGTTGATATAGCTGAACGAACGATAAAAACATATAAAGCCACAATAGAAAGAAAATGTAAAATTCAAAAGATAGCTAGGACATATTTAGCTCATGGGCAAAAAAGCTTGGCATGAGCCCTTCCTCCAACATTTGCTACTACCCAATTCTTCAAGCATTCAATGCTTCATCTAAATAAAGGAACTCTTGTATGTCCATCCACGATGAGCGAGAAATTGCTACATATTAAAGGGGTATTGGAAAGGCATAAAGGAAGCTTGGGATCCTAAGCTCTGCACCAAATAAGGGCAAATCATTCAAGTAAAAGGCGCACCAGAAGGGTGGAAAAAATAGGCCGAGGAAAGGGGTAACTCATGCCACCACGATTGATCGCTCCTTACATCATTACACTCTAATTGTTCGACCTCCCATTAGCTGCTCTCATGGTTGTGGCGTCTTTCCTTGAAGTTACTCCCACTCCATGACCACCATATCACAGGAAACTATGGATTGATGGGTCAACTTGGGACATGCCACTCTCCTTGGGGTTTGGAAACCCCTAATAGGGTTGTTGACCTAATCATCCCTAACATAAGTCAGGTAACTTTTTCACAGGTCTTGTTTTAGTTAGATATTTGAAGGGGAGTTTTGTGTGAAATATTTCTATGCCCCTAGCATTAGATATGGTCCGTTGTGATGCTTTAATGGTTTTATATCCCTAATGAAGTGACCTCACTCGGTCTTGAGAGATTTTGTTCGGGTGATATCGTACATGCAGTAGAGATCCCTTGAGGGATAGCTTGACACATTTTCAACGCCTTTCAAGGGGTTCTTTGCCATGTTCTAGAGACGAGTGTTGGTGTTAGTTTTTCTTGTAAACCTAGCACTTGACACTTAATTCTTAGCAGATTAGTTGCACAAGTAGGTTCATTAACACAATAAATTCAGAGTAAGTAAAATATACCAATCTCAGTCACAAAATAAATGACACAATAGATTCTGCCCAATCAAATTAGTTCTTCATTAACTTGATTTGATTAATTGCACCAATACAATGTTACTTGGGAGCGGGAGCGGGAGCGACCATTTTCAGAAGCTCCCGGTTTGGGAGCGAATCCCGGAGCGATTTTTAAAAAATATATATATTTTTTTATATTTTTTAATTTTTGATACATGTATGTCAACAAAAACATGTAGAATGATGAATTAGATATAAAAAACATAAAAAAGCATAGATTGAACCATATAACAACAATCATCTAGAAGTTATAATCTTCATCAACCACGTCCGCAAGTTAGTAACATAGTAACATACAACATATTGAGTCTCATGATTCATCAATCTTAAAGTTTCAAGCTTTCAAAATTCAATATATAACATTTATCATCATTGATCACCAAAGTTGTACTTGTAAGCTAAGTGTAACCATTACAACAAATAATATCTAACATGAAATGAAATGTTATAAAATGAAATGAAATGAAACAACTTTCAACTTTCATGAAGCATCATATTCATAATTCATTACTAATGAGTTATAATTGCCAACTTCAAACTTAAATTGTCATATATTGTTTAAAAAAATATCATAATAAATATGAAAGAGTCAATAGTTATAAAAGCTACTAGAAACTAGAAAAGAGAAGTAAATCTATTATCTATTTCTTATGCTTGGGCCTCTTGCCACCACGAGAAATGTCTAATTTTTTAGTCTTGTTGCAAAATCAGGATCTTTGTCATTAATATCACCCTCCAAGCATTAATATCCAGAGGTATCTTTGTCATTACCTTTGTATCTGTATAGGGATCTTTGTCATTAATATCACCCTCTAAGCATTAACATAAGATAGAAAAAGCATAGCATGTCAAGTCAAGATTTTGTTTGAGTGATGCGCACATTTTTAGAAGGGTCATGATAGAGGAGTTTGACAACCAATGTCACTAACATCAAGGTACATAGAGGGATTGGTACTCTTGATTAAATATGAGTTCCATACCCTAATACATGACAAAATTCAATGGAAACATTGCAATCCCCCAATCCTGAAATCCTGAAAAACTGATAAGTCTGCTGGATTTTGAATGAAATCTAAAATTCTACTTTCTCCATATGAAATCCAATGAGGACGAAACCACTCTCAAACATCCTGAGTCATTTCATGGTAATGTTAAAAATTTAAGTAAAAGGATGAAAATGAAAATTAAAGAAAATGTCACTTTTACTTTAAGAATTTAACATTACCATGAATAGCATATCAATACTAGGGCCTAGACTTGATCATTAAGTTGCCCCACTCAAAAACTATTTGTTTCTTTCAAAAAAAATTGCATTTCGAACATTACTACAAAAAAAAAAATGCAAAAAAGGCAAAACGCTCCCGAAAAGGCAGGGAGCGAAATTTTTTTTAGGGAGCGCGCTCCCGACCCGCTCCCGAGTCGCTCCCGCCCGGAGCGCGGATCGGGAGCGGGAGCGAGGGGGGGGGGGGCCGCTCCCCCGCAACACTGCACCAATAGGTTCATTAACACATAAATTCAATGGAAGCAAAATATATCAATCTCAATCACAAAATAAATGACACAATAAATTCTGCCCAATCAAATTAATTCTTCATTAATTCTATTAAGAACCTACTTCGGCTCCCATCCTAGGAGAATGATCGATTGAGGAAATACATGTACAATTATCGATCCGATCCAGTTGATCAAGCTCCTCTTGGCTAATCTAGATCTCATTGTTGACCCCTTCTTCAGACCCAACACACTTAGTGTCACGCTCCTCATTGAGATGCCTCTATCAATCTTGTGTTGTTGTATGGTGTGTCTTTTCCTTCTCCTTAGCCTTGCTTTTATAACTTTACATTGAGCTAAATCCCTAACCCAAATCTGCATAGTGGTTGACGGTCGAGAGTAGATTTCGTCTCACTTGAGATCAAGGGTTGAGATTAAAACATAATCACTAAAGTAAATTATTTACTTTTCCTAAATTCTTTTTAGCCTAATGAGCCAACATAATAATTATGTTCTTTTCCTAAGTCTAACTTAGGCTAAGTTTACAAATTCAACTTTGTTACACTGGAGCAAATGTTGAAGGAGACTTTGGGCTACTTCTGCATGCCTAGACACTTAGGCTTTTAAAGAAGCACTTGCTCGAGCTACAAACATCAATTGTTAGGCCTTGAGCAGCGTCCACATGCCTTTACACCTCTTAATGAGCCTCCAAACGCTGAAATGTTGAGCGTGAAATCTTGGGCATTAGACTATTTGATGATGTGCCCAGATAGACCCAGAATGCACATAGGTTGGCCTTGACCTTGTTTGATAGATGGTGCCTTGTTCCGGAGCCCGAAAGTGGATGGTTGCCATTGAGATGACATGGGAGGGCTAGCACGTCCCTTTTTGATGCCAACACTTGCCTTAACTGGTGCCTTGTCACTCCTACATGCATGGAAGGGGTGATGTAGGTCTTCTTTTGGTTGACATGATAGTGGAGGAGGTGCCTTTTTGAGATGCGTTGTAGCTTAAACTTGCATAGCCAAAAAAGTCAAAATTTTTAGAGCGGATTTGAACCAACAATTAAAATCAATAGAAACGTCATTTAAAATTGGGAAAACTGGCAAGTTGGAAACAATATATGTTGATGATGTTATGGGTATGGTTTGACAAATTACCCCCTTCAATGTGAAGCTTAGTGGTTATAATTTTTCAAAAAAAATTTATGGGCCAAAATTGAATTTTATAATATAATTGGTGCTCTCAACATTTTAGGCAGAAGGTTACTCTTTATTAATATTGGGTTCAACGCCCAATCTCCAAGTGCCTATATCATGCCATTATCAAAGGCAACAACAAATCACAGGAAGTGCTAGACAAGGCGCCAAACCAAGGGAGGATCCCACCAAGGAGATTAGTATAAGTGCTCGATGCGTCGAAAGCTTATGAGAACGTTGGTGCATATAAGCACCAACAAAGCTCTTTACCTTATGAATGTGGGATATATCATGACCATTCTTTAATAAAACTTCCAAATTCCACTATATGGCTGGTGCACGCACAACAAAAGGATCAATCGTCTACACTCATGATCACCTTGCCTTCCTATTATCCTTGAATGAAAGAGGCGCGGGCTCAAGACTATAGGAGGTATTGGCAGGCCCCCTTGAATTTAAAATTTGAATTAGCAAGACTTGAGGCAATGTGAAAGAGAAGAAGAAATCGGGCACGAGCACCACGAAGGGCAAGGGAAAACCTAAGCATAGTTTGGATGACAACATAAAAGATGGGGACTCGAACTTGCGAAATTCTTCCACTGTTAGGCGGCTTCACATGTACAACTACCATACCAAACGTAACATAAATGGCTGTATTCTGAAACATGAGTACTAGTCGAAGGACCTTCCTTCTATTCATATTCAGCCTGACCGACGTTGATTTGGGAATACAAGAGTTGTCAATCAAAAGGAGCTGGAAACGTTTCGAGTAGAGATGCAAAGACGGTTTTTGAATTGTTACAATATGATTTTAAAGCAAACAAGAGTGCATCTTCTAGACATAGAGTCTTTCCAAGATACATTTGGGCCAAAGCGTAAAAGTAAGCGCCTACAACTTTTGGCAGATGACTATGAAACTCTAGTTCAAAAAGCTGTTGAGTCACAAGATGACTTTGAAAGCCAGCTAAGGGACCAGACTAAAATGGAAGGAAGTCAAAATGATGGTTCGTGATATGCATACCAAGGGTTGGACTCCTGATGTTTTTACTTATGGTTCCATAATGTACGGGCATTGCAAGGTATGTCAGAGGGGAGCACTGATTGAAGTGTGAATGATGTAACAAAGCAGCTTTCGAGGAGTTTGATGCAGAAGCAGTATTGTTGTATTCCGAATTTCCGACTAATATCATGGAACCTCCACTTGGAGTGACCTTCTATGGGTGCTTGCCTTGCCAGTTCACAATTGTATCAACTTTGTCAAAAACAAGTACATTAAGAAGAGAGAGCCTCCATGCAATCTATGTTGCTAATTTTAAACATTTGATAAATCAAAAATTCAAGACACTGATCAAGTTCTAGTAGAGGGAAAGGAGTGAAATTTCTTGTATCAGTGACTAATCACTTCAGATGATGGAGAAAGATCACTTTGGTAAAGATGGTACGTAGGTCAATACAACTAGTGGAATCTACATTTGTAAGATGTCAACTATTATACCATCCGCTCAAACCATCGAACAAAATGAAACCACTGATTTCTTAGATCAAGTCTGTGTTGAGGCTAGAAAGTTGTAACTGCATGCCCCTCTTCTTTGAAAACAAGAAAAGGGTTTTGCTAAGGTGCAAAACATGGCATGGAAAATGGCGTTTTTTGTTGTAACAGTAAAACAAATTTATTCAATTGAAAGCACGAAGAACTTGTCATTATTACAAAGAATAAAAGCTTTTTAAGCAAAGTGGAGATCTAAAATAATAGTGGACTCTTGCTTGATGGTGTCGGAAGATCACGTTATGAGAAGATAAATGACAAGATTTTGTTTTTGCTATGGGTGAAAGTTCAACCTGTAAGAAAATGTTGAGTGGAAACTAAAACAAGTTGTAAAGAGATACCTAGAGTTGTTTGGAAGAGTTTAATGTCATATTTGAATTTTTTATGCAGACTCTATGATTAAACTTAACACCATGATGATCTTTCGAGGTCCGAATGACTATTAAGATAAAGTAACAAATCTCTAACCAGACTGAGAGTGTAATTCTCAGAAGGTAGGTTAGAATCATTAGACAATGGCCAAGATACTATCTTTTAGTGTTGGAGAGTTAAGTATGAAGGAATACAAGTCAACAAAAGTCAAGGATATATTTCTTACAGGTGACAAAATAATCGATGGTTCACATGCTTCATGCTCCAGATCAAAAAATTGCGACGAGCCTATTCAATCAAAGTTTAATGGAGGGGAGGTGTGGCACAAAACTAAATTGCAAAACCACCAGTGAACCACCTCAATGACTTGTATTGGTTGTGCTCCCCTCACCTTAATTTTTGAAAACCACCTAAGGGGGTGTCGCTAAGTAGTTTGTGGTTTTCCAAAACCACAAATGACTCATGACATGTTCATTGACATGTATATGATCAAGATCCGAGGAACTAGCGCACCATTCAACTGCCATAGGAGCTTGCAAAACATCCACCTCACCTTTGACGTGGCAAGTGACGACAACCAGTGGCCCACCAGACCTATCACCTTATAATCAAAATGCTCTATGAATCGATTGTAAGATCTTTTCAATTGGAAAGATAGGAAAAGATGCGGAAATATCAACCAATTTTTAGTGAAAGGCTTTAAATATTCTTCTGGTGTTTCATTTCCAAGTTCCATAAAATTATGTATAGGAAGGAGTTTCATTGAATAGAAATTTTTTTCTCTCAGCTCTTCAAGGAAAGCGACACTCAACTCTTCCCGGTAGTTAGCCGGTAGTTATTGCAAGGAAATCTATACATGACATGAAAGGAATAACGTTTCTCTAAGCTCTTCCCATTGCTCTTCCCATTTAGTTCGTTTAGTTTGTTGGATTAGGGCGAGGAATTATTCCTTGACCATGAAATCATGGACTGAAAGCTTACTGAAAGGGAGAGTTCTCTTAGCTTTTCAAGGCTGCCCTAGAGGGGATACATCCATTTAAGTTTGAAGTATTAAACGATTATCAATTAGGTAGACCATCCATCTATTAGTAACTTGATTAGCATTGGTAGGTAGGTAGCATTAGTAGGGAGGTAACATTGAGAACCTTCCTTCAATTGGTACGCATACATGCCTTTATTGGTAACCTTATTAGCATTGATAACCTTCCTTGCATCCCTTCATGAGTAACACTTCCCTGTAGCAGTTAGTAGTGTTGTGATTAGCCCACCCTTGATATTATAGATCTCGTAGAAAGAGAAAAGCAAGAGTCTAACTCAAGGTATGGAAGATCTTACAAGTGGTTCTTAGTTTGCTGGTTATGGGGTTGGATTTGAAACCAGAACACCGGGCTATAGCTATCAATTTGGAAGGGGAGCTTATCAAGGTGTTGGTGAATCTGCTCTTTTTGGTAACAGTCAACACCTGCGTTTCCCACCTTGGTTGCTGCCTTTTCTGCTTCCCCCATTCTCTTTGGCGGTTATAGGTCCACAAGTTTATAAAGGGGTAGGTCAAATTGACAACGAAGATGGAAGAGCTTCCACAGATTGGAGTCCCATTTGTTTAGGCGAATGCTTGGGAGGAAGGGTGTACATAGTTAAAACAAAGAATGATGACCATTCCATTCTAGTTTTTCCGGATTGTAGTAAGATTTTTCATGCACAAGTAAATGCATTTGGCATTGAACTGGGAAATGTTATGGCACATCTAAGGGAAGGCAAATTAGATCACCTAGTCTATTTTGTGAGTGGAAAATTGTTGTGGGTTGAGCGTATTTACACTACAATGGAGTGGGAAGGGTTAGCCATGATGTATCTGCTCCAAAAGTTGAGACATTACCTCCTAGGTTGCTTGTTCACATTTTTCATTGATCACTCTCTACGTTCAAATATTTGGTAAACAAGCTAGTATTGGAAGATTGGATTTGCAATTGGATACTACTATTCTAGGAATATGATTTCAAGGTAGTGGTTAAGCCATACAAGCAAAATGTGGGGCTTGATCATCTCTCTTGAATCTAGAATGGGGAACTTGTTGGGATAGTCGATGAATTGCCCAATTTCGATCTCTTTTGTGTGGAAGAAGTGCCTGACATCTTCGCAGAGATTGACGAATTCCGAAGCTCCAAATTGGTGCCAAAAGACTAATCAATTACAATGTAGGTAGCTTGTGGTACACATAGTGAATTATCAATTGATTGTAGTGTAGTTGTATAAGCTAGCCACATATGGGATTCTACGTAGATGTGCGTTGGATCATGAAATACATGCATTGTTGTGGGAGGCCTATGATGGCCAGGGTAGTGGGCATCATAGATAGAAGGCTACTACGCGGAAGGGACTACACACAGGGAAAAATGGTAGACTTTATTTACAAATGCTGTGTAATATGTGAAGCAATGTTATGACTACCATGGGATGACCTTCATCACGAGATGAAATGATGTTGCAACCCATTGTGGTCGGGGAGCCATTTCAGTCCTAGGTTGTGGACTTTATTAGACCTATGAATCTGCCAATGTGCTATTCGGGGGATAGGTATATAATCATGACAACATATTATTTGATGCGATGGGCACATGGTGCACCGACTCGAGATTGCTTGGCAAAAATTGCAACAAGGTTCATTTTTTATAATATCGTCACTAGGTTTGGATGCTCGCATAGCCTTTGATAAGGGTCAACATTTTCTTGATGGTGTGGTGGTTGCGTTGGTAAAGGAATTCATGATACATCACCATACATCGTATCATTTGTAGGCTAACGACACGTCGAAGGCATTTCACAAGATTTTGGAATACAAATTGACCAAGGTGTGCTCAGTCAATAGGGATGATTGGGATGAATGAACTCCTGATGGTTTTTCTTTCTGAATGGCAACCCATATAAATGGCTACTTGCGAGTATTTTACAACTATTTTATCATGCTTGTTTCTGATTCTATGTGTTATATTATATAAGATCAACTTTTATACCATGTGATCTTTATATTTAACTGACTAAATTGTGGATTGATGAAAGATCATTCGTGCTAGAGATTAAACAATGATTAAATGTATGATAAGGCCATTACGCAAGTTTTAAGCCTATACTATGGTACTTCTTTGATTCATTGTTTCAGGTTTGAAGCCTATACCGTGAGGACTCCTTTGAACCATTGTGCAGGTGTGAAAGCTTATATTATGGGGACTTATTTAGATCCATTGTGCAGGTGTGAAAGCCCATACGATGGGACCTCATTGTGCAAGTATAAAGTGTACACTACAATGCCAGTTATCCCATCCAGTTAGCGTTAGCTCAGTTAGGAGGAAGACCTTGGCGTCTCATCAACACACTTAACGAGGCTTTTACATACTCCCTAAGTATACCCATCCTAGCCTTCTTGAACTACAAATCGACCTTTAATGCCTCCATTTGGATGCGCAACGAGCCAAACGTTACTCGAGATCACGGTCGAATGATCATAAACAAAAATGGATCAGAAATGGAACCAACTATCAATCGGGAGAAGAAGCACCAAAAGCACCAATATGAACCATCTACATTGGTCACTAATGATGAAACCTAACACTTTCTATTGTATTGGTGGGACCCACCCTTTATATACCCCACTGACCCATGAACGCTTGTGGCAAAGCTAATCAACCAGGTTACAGCCAATCCACTGCGTGCTCATCACTGTCATAATCCTATAACTTGACTAATGATAGCTATAAGGTCAACCCTTGACACATCCAGATTGAATCCTAGCTATAATGTACCTTTGTGTTTCTGAAAGGTTAAACGATTCAGATCGGAAGGTAATTGAAAGCATCACACTGGTGGGGTTGCCCCAACCCGTCTGTATTTATCCTACCTTTCACTTGTGGTAGAGTAGTGCTGATGACCTGTACCAGCGTTAAGGGATTATCGAGGTGCTTCCCCGCAACGAAAGCAGAGTATGGATCACCAACTGCGATTGAATATACATCTGGCAAGCCAACCCCATTTATTGACCACCCTTGGTTTGGATGGTCTTGACACTAGGTTGGAGCCATTCATCTTGCCTTTTGCCCCGCAAGGTCGTGGTTCGATGTGATTTGGCTGAACCTTGTTCGATGTGAAAGGCTTTGAACCTTCCATGCATTGTTTTAAATAGGGAATTATCTCGCAATGACACTCTTTTCCATTCATGAATTATATATGTAATTATGCTTTTCGTTCTCCTCTCTCTCTCTAGTTATCGACATAAATCTCATCATATATGTAATTATGCGATTGTAGACAATGTTGCTATTATCTATGTAATTATGCTTTCTTCTATTGTGAGTCTCGGTTAGAGGTACACTTTCGGTGAATGCTAGGTGTTCATTGACATTTGAGTATCGATTGACTACTCGCATACATCTAGGTGTTTTCCTTTCTTGGGCATCGTCTGAATTTGTCATGGGGATAAGCGTGCACAATCCGTCATGAGGCTGGCTTGTCTCTCGAGGCACGTTAACGATACGAGTTATATACGAGCATGGGGTAATCAATAATTTGATTTGTCCACGAGCCGGGTGGTGGGTGGGAGCGAGTGGGAGGCTACTTACCCTCTCAGAGACTTGAAATAAAGCTAGGAGATCGATTCTTGGCATTAGTTGAGGTATGCGACCTGAGCGAGTTCATTCTCATATTTTGATCCATCCATTAGTAGCAACATCATATTTTGATCCATCCATTAGTAGCAGCACCAGTTTATCCAGTAGCTAGCCGCATCAGTTGCTTCAAAGATTAGGTTTCGTCTAGAGAGGTTTGGTTTCTATCATCTAGATAAAAGTAGCCGCTTAGTTCCCGACAAGATTAGGTGGTTTCTAGAGACAAGCTTATCCGATCCCGTTTTCGTTCGTTCAAGATTAGGTGGTTTATAGAACAAGCTTGCTTATCCGATCCGCTTTCATCTAGAGACACATTATGATTCGTTAATAAGCATTAGCATACACTAGTCTGTACGATGGTGGGCATCATTCGTTACTGTACACTAGTATGTTGGTTGGCTTCTCTAGTCAAGAGAATCTGGTTGGCTTCACTAGTCAAGAGAATCTGTCTGCTCAGTGAAGAGAATCTGTCGGTAAGCACCTCATCTGTAGACGTACACTTGTAAGCTTCATCTTTGTTGGTACCACTAGTCAAGACAACCTGTTAGTAAGCCTTATCTTTAGATATAAGCTAGTAAGCTTCATCCGTATCTATAGTCCGTATCTATAGATTGATAGATAGAATCTGTAAGTAAGCCTCCTCCGTAGAGGTACCACACTAGTAAGTCTCATCTGTAGATGTCAACTAGTAAGCTTCATCTTTATCTATAGATTGTATAGATAGAATCTGTCTTTTGCCCGAAACCCAACCACTGTCAATGTTATACCAAGGCTATCTTTGAGGTCTACTGGACTAGTATAGCTAGCTTTCTTCTGACGCAACAATACAATTTTGATGAGTATCGAGAAGGAACGGGATAAAATGATTCTATTCCCGCCAGGAGTTATTCTATTTCTGTTTGGTCGACTGAATCCCAACAAAAATAAGAGAATATTGTATGTTCCGAGGTCCTTGCGTATGGAATCCCCTCAATCGATGTTGTAACAATTGCATAGACCAGGGAAATTTTCGATTGGAATTAGCTTCTACATACAGGTGGCTTTAGAACCGAAAAAAGGGATGAGTTCCGCTTTTAATGTTTATTTATTTGTAAAATCAAAGCCTATTACAAAATACATTGACATGAAGTGCAAAGGGTTTTGAAGAGGGTGGGCCTTATTTCTAAGGAGTGGATTGAGACTTTAAATATGAGTTGTTTTTAACAACTCATTTTGTTTGTATTCCTATATTTATTTTTTTATATATTAAAAATGGGAAGAAGTAGTTTATAACAGTTTAAAATCAGTTTTATAACTGATTCTTGAATAGTCTAGAGGAGGGAGTCATAATGTACTGAAGAAAATCTTTCAGAAAGAAGTAAATAAAACTAATTTTGATTCCAATGCTCTAAGTTGCAGTCTCGTTTTTCTTACTATGTATTCATCATTTCATGGTGTATTTTTCTTTTGTTGGAACAAGCATTTGTAGTAGCAAGTTCTCTTAGGGAAATTGTGGATTTATCTATATAAATGACACCAACAATTTGTCCAAGATGCCTTAATGGGCACTCTACCTTTCCAAGAATTCATTCATTTATTTCATCATTCCTTCTACACAGTTAACACTCAGACTATTGGGTGTCTGGGTTATTAAAACTTGTTCTTTCTCGTTTTTCCTCTAGTCATCTCTATTTAAAAGATTTTTGCACGTCTCAGGGATATGGCCACTCTGGTTGCAATTGATGGGTTTGTGAATTAGAGTCTTTCATTCAAGCCCAACTCCGACCAGTCATTTTAAAAGTTTTCATCAATTTCTTTGGATGTCCGGGGCACTAGTTTCTTTGCAGTCGGGAACTGTCTCCAGGGTGACAACAAGATGTACACGCTCTTTGGTTTTCTTGAAGTGAGGAGCACTCTTCGACCATTGCCTCTCTTGATGCATTATTACCTATTTTGGAGGATGGCATGGTGGAGGCCATTTTTCTCCCACATGTGTGGCTTGTTTTTGGCATTTTGTTAAAGTTTAAAGCTATTTCAAGGACGACTTGTGTCCAATGACCTAGTTGAACGCTCAAGTAAGCTTGTTTTAGGGCTTTGCTTGTAAAATCATGAAAAGGTGCCTTGGTTTCCCTAATAAAAATAGAGGGGAGTCACTTTTCATTTTCATCGTCGTTATTCATCTCACTTCTCTAGAAGTGTGCACTAGGTCTTGTCTTCTCTTTTACTTGGACGCAATGTAATTTCAAACTGTGAATTGTCATTATAGATTCTTCCATGAGGAGGTTTCTTTGGGGTAGATTGAAGAGATTCTTGTGGAAATTTGATAAGTTTATATTTCACATGCTATCCTATGTGAATTAGGGTTTCTATGTGAGTCGTATTTGTAATTGCAATATTTATCTTGAAATCTTGATTTCCTTGTGCTTTGCAAAGTTGTTTTCCTTGAATCCTTCGAGAGAACTTTGATATGTGCATCTCTTGAACTTAAAATTTCCCATTTAAGGAAGTCGTTAGGGTTTGTAAGAAGAGGCTCTTGTCCTCTCACCCTCTTCATCAAGGCTGTCTTCATTAATTTACCCTGTAAGACTCCATTGCCCATTTAGATGAATGTGCTAATCTAGGAGGTGTTGATCAATATTTCCTCTATAACTATTCTATTTCTCTTCTTTTTAAATTCTAGGTATCTAGGTTATAGGGTTAGAATTTTCTTGAAATTGTGCTAAAAAGTAATTTCATTTGATGTGTTATTGCTCTCTTAATAGGGATTTCATTTAATAATTGGAAAAAAACAAAATGTAACATTTATTGCTTAATAAAACCCTAATACTATGGCTGACGTAGTTTTTATAATTGTTGTTTTTATGCATGTTTCAATGATAACTCAATTGCATAACCTAAACCTTGGATGCCTAATTGATAGCGTTGTTACTTTGTAGACCTATGCTTGTAAGGCTATTTCTTCTAGCGATTGTGTGACATTACTTAGATATCATTGAATATCTATCAAACCCTAAGTTATAATAGCTTGCTAATCCCTTTAAGTGGTCTAAGGATAGAGTACTTGAACTTTGGTAAATAATTTCTTAGCTTTATTGGCTCCACCAATACTTTATTTCAATCACTAAGCCTTCTTGCTGAATATCCTTTATGTGATCTATATAGGGAAGCCTCCCTTATGATTTAGGTCACCACTAAACAACTAGAGAAAGGCTGCTGATGTGACAATGGTGGTTGATCTCTTGCTGCCACGAGGTCTTGATCTACCTGGTGGGCCTTCGCACTAAGCCTGATAGGTTTTGCTGTAATAGTGCCCATAGCACTAAGTCTGTGCTTTTCATGTTGGAACCCTTTGTTTGGGTTGTTTGTGGTTGTGAGATACATCACACCTTTGAGAAGTTTTGGGATAATCTTGTCCAAGAGGAGATGAGTTTAGAGATATTTTTAGTGAGAGTGGTGGAGTCGTAGAATATAACCCTCATCATGAAGTGGAAGGAAAAGAAATGACAACAGAAGCGCTTTGTAGGGAGTGCAAAAACTTTCGTTGTAATGGATTAGTCAACATCTAAGCTTATGGTACTGTGTCTTAACATTGAATTTGGTTCACATAACACTAAATGGGTTGTGAGACATTTCTCACCTTCAAGAAGATTCAAGATGATTTCATCAAAGAGGATACATGTTTAGGGACAATTTTAGTGAGAGTGAAGGAGATGTAGAATATAGTCCTTGTCAAGAAGAGGAGGAGTTAAGGAAGGAGTACTTGAAGGGGTCAAAAGGGAAACAAGGAATATTTGCATTCTTTGAAGCAAGGAAACACATTTGAGTCATGTGTTTTCAAGTGTCATAAGATAGTGGAAGGTTTGGACACTTGACCTTCAACAAGAATGCTTTAAACAAATTCGAGAACAGGAGGTTGGCATATAGGACTTGGGTGATGATGCCACTTATATAATTATTGAAATGGTTTTGTGTCTTTTCACATGCCTTTCCATTAACACAAACTTTGATGTAGAGAGTTTTATGTATATGGTGGAAGATTGAAACACCTGACCTTCAACAAGAATGCTTTCAACAAACTTCAAGAATAAGAGGTTGGCATATAGGAGTTGGGCAATGATGCCACTTATCCAATTATTGGAATGATTTTTTGTGGCCTTTCACATGCCATCAAGTAATAATAGAGTGATTCATTTCCGAAATATCATTCTTCATAACTCAACCACAAAAGTCTCCAAACAACAATAATAGAGTTATTTAGTTCATAATGGTGATCTGCACTAAAGACTTAATCGTATTAATAAGGTCAATTCCTGACTTCGTCGAATTCATTCTTTGGTGTTATATTAATGATTTATTAAATTCATTATAGGCTTTATGCACATAGGGATTGTTAATCCTTTACTATAAAAGAACGTTTACTCTCTATTTTATTATTCAAGAAGTATTTTCTCTCTTCCAATTTCTTTGGTGTTCTTGGGTTCTTTGTGTGTCCAGTTTTTGTAATTTGGAATTAGATACCTAGTGAGGAAGTCAAAGTGGGTAAAGGCCTAGGGATTGCATAGATTAGTGATGGACATGTATCATTGTTTGATAAATATCGAGGAATCGAAAGGATTTTAGGAAAAGAAAGATATGCAATCTGCTGTGCAATCTCTGCAATAATCAGATGACAAGGGTCTGAGCCATCAAGGGGTCGAGGAAATTCGCGACGACAAGTTGAGGAAAGAATTGAGTCGGTTAGAGTCATCAGGGACGACAACGAATCAAATGATAGGGTCTGAGCTATCAGATGATAGAGAATTGAGTTTCTGCTTGACGAATTTGAGCTGCTAAGGAAATTCGTGACGACAGGAAAATCGAGCCGGCGCTAGAAATTCATGACGGTAAAGAGTTGAGCCGTTGCTTCATGAGTCTGAGCCGCCGAGGAAATTCGTGATCACAGGAAGGAATCGAACCGCTGCTTCACAAGGCTGAGCTGTTGCGAAGAATTTCGGGATGACAGAAGAAGAAGAATCAAGTCGCCATTTTTGAACATGATCCGCAGGGTTTCGAGTTTTGTGATGGAGAAATTGTGTAGCAGGGATTCAAGTCGCTGAGCTGCCAGGGAGAAATTTGTGAAATTTACGTTGTCGGTATTATATCGGGGAAGTTCAACATGGTATCAGAGCGTGTCTGAGCTACTTTGGAAGTCGGTGAATTAGAGTTGTGCACAACGAAGTACAACATAAGAGGGAGTTGGTCACGTTGTAGGTGACAATGTCGAAGTTGCATGCTAGTATCCAGTATGAGGACATGTTGGAGGGGTTGTCCAACTATAGTCCATGGAAGGAAAGGATCAAGTTGGTCTTACAGGTCAACAAGATATGGGAGTTTGCCGAGAAAGCCATAAAGAAGCCAACTGACCCAAAGGAGCTGGAAGTGTATGAGGATTTGGATACGAGGGCGAGATTGATCATCCTTGATGGTGTGAAGGATTCCCTAATACCTCATTTGTCCGGGAAGAACACTGCACATGAGATGTGGATGGCTCTTCATAATTTGTTCCAGAATAAGAACGAGAACCGAGTATTGGTATTGGAGGATAAGTTGAAGTCCACCAAGATGATACAGGGTGAAGGAGTGACTTCGTATCTGACGAGATTGTCTCAAGTCAAAGATGAGCTTGCTGCTGTCGGTGTGACTAGTTCAGATTCTGATATGGTGAGGATTGCTTTGAAAGGGTTCATCGAGGAATGGAAGAGAGAAGTTGCCAGACTAGAATAGGTTGTGGGACAATTTCATTCAGGAAGAGTTGCGAGACGAGGATTTTCATCTGAAGAAGAGGACTTCAGAGGAGGACATGGCACTTGCAGCGTGAATGAAGGGTAAGCAGAAGAAGGACTCGAGTAAAGTCAAGTGTTTCAACTGTGGCGAGATGGATCATTTTTCGTCGAGATGTCTGATGAAGAAGAAGGGAGACGACGAGAAGAAGAAAGGAAAGTGGGTCGTCGGTGTTGCCACTTTTGCTGTGATAGATGTTCTCACCTTAAGGTTGGAGGAGGAGGAATTTTCTATGATCTCTCATTTCTCGTAGGGTACTATCGATGAGGATGGGTGGTACATGGACAATGGTGCGACGAAACGTATGACAAAGTCACAAGAGGTTTTCGAGACTCTAGCTGAATGGGACTCGAAGTTGCACATGGTGTTGGGCGACAAAATTCAAAAGGAGATCCGAGTATCGAGAGTTGTGCCATTCAGGATGGAGACAGGACGAGTGATGCGGGTCCAGGATGTACTGTTTGTAATAAGACTCAAATATAGCGTGATTTCTGTCTCGATGATTGAGAAGAAGGGGGGTTTGAGGTCTTGTTCCAAGATGGGAAGGCAAGACTCAGGCAATAGAGGCTCTAGCTCCGATGGGATTGTGCTTGGAGTTAGAGAGCATGGCCTATGGTTCATGGGAAGAAGCAGGTGGAGGAGGTGCAGGTTCCAGAGAAGCAGTTGCAGTTGCAGGCTTCAGAGGTATAGGTACAGGTTCCCGAGAAGAAGGTCTATTGGTTCCTGAGAAGAAGGTTCAGGTTCCAGAGGCTTAGAGGGAGTGGAGTAGACCTCAAACAATGAGCTTAAGGTATGTATTTCAGTGCATTCTTGTAGGTGTTAGATCAGTTTTGGATCGATTTCTATTGTAGTCCGTGGGAGCCATGTTGAAGGCTTGGTTTGGTGATCGGGCGCCTTCATAGGAGCAAATATCGCAGTGATTGGATTGGGTGCCATTGATCTGGTGGAGGGCAACATGTTGGCTACCCAAAGTAGCCCTTGACAAGTAGTCTTGAAGTGACGTAGACAGCTGAAGGTTGGGTGAAGTTTGGAGCCTAATGTGCAACACTTTGATGGGCAAAAGTGACTGCTAGATTGGCAAATTGGAACTCAGGGATTGGCCAACCTAGAGAGCAGATTGGATCAGCCAGTGTACACGCAACAAAAGTGACTTGCAGCAGGGTTAGGTGGCAGCCCTCCTGGTGTCTCTATGTGTTGTCCTTTGAAGGACTAAGGGGAAGCTAGAGAGCAGCATGGAAGACTGATAAGACAAGATATGACATAGAAGCTCCAACAAAGATTGTCATTGTATCTTGTATTCCATAGACTATTGTATTATTTAGATTGGTTTAATATAACGAAGATTGGGTTGTACATTATTGTACAACATTTTGTTAAAAATTGTGTATACTTGTGCATATGTGATTTACGGCTTTATATTTTCCGCTGTGCAAAGAAGTTCTTGTTGAGATTCTTGGTTTGGTAGCATTAGAGATTCTAAGATTCTAACCTAGACCCAAGATTGTGGAAATTCAACAGAAAGAAGCTTTTAACTTTTCTCGATAAAAAGGTTGTGACATTTCAGGACATTACAGTTTAGTCCAATTCGATAATCCCTCCATCCAAGGACCTAGAGGATATGTCAAATATAATTAGTCAAGACAATCAATAGTCAATATTGAGGACACAACAAGAATTTAATGAAGTTCTTACAGATGAAAAGGAAGAAATTTCTGGTTTAAGAGATCACAGTTAAAAACTACTTGCACAGGTCAAGAAGGTCAAAGCTACAAAGCAAAAATGACTACAAGTTCTCGAGAAAAAATTCAAAGAGAATCTATCAGAGAAGGAAGAAGAAAATTTGCGCCTAAAAAACCCTAATCAAAGGTTATTAGAACAAATTAAGTGTTTAAAAGATGAGAAGCTTGAATGTCTGGAATATAAGCTTGAAGCGGAAATATTCAGAATCTCTGGAATATAAGAATGTCCATTATAGGACAAGTAATATATTTATATAAGAATGTTGAATGTACAAAGGATATGGTATGATCATGTGAGAATCCTGCTTATATACTAGGCAAGGTGTCCCTTCACGATTAGTCATGCCCTTTGGGACATGTCTCTTCAATAATCAATTATTATTTAATTAATCGTTATTATGATTGTTACTATTATTTATATTATATTCATAACACTCAATGCAACAGAACTAATTAGATTCCGCAAAATGCAAGTAAATTCGTAGATCACAATTGCAATGCGAGGGGAATAGTGTCTTTTAAGTGTTTGCACCAATCAACACACCATAGAGATACCTTGGCATGGTTGTGGATGCATCCCTTGTATCCCCAATGATATAGGGATGGGGATGCCTCAAGGCCGCCTCTGATCATCCTCCAAATGTAGGTGACATCCTTCAACTGTTCCTTATGAAAGGGAGGTGTATCGGGGATGTACCGCCAATGTCTATTGTCATAGGAGACATGGGGACATCCTTCAGCTCCATAGTGGGGCTCACTCTAACTAACCCAGAAACAAAAGTGTTGTAAATAAATATTTTTTCCCGCTCTGCTTTTTAGTATATAAGCTTCCCACTTTTTCAATGAGCCCCAGAAACCATAGTGTTGTGAAATTTTTAGGCCATTGTAAACAGACTCCACAATAAAATAACAGCTAAAAAACTAGATTGCTGAAAACTTAAAGCCACTTAATCTGCAAGTCTAATAATGGTTGAATCTATAAACACATACTGTAGAAAATATGCCACTGAAACTCAATAGATGGACTGTCAAAGCTTGTCACTTCTTTTTCATTAATTCTGGATTGAAATCTTCTACAGGAAAAGCAACAAAATAGTTTCCTACTGAACTGAAAGTGAGTTAAAGCTATACCCCTGCCTTCTCGTTTAGAAGGTACAATGAACCTACACACATGGACATCAATCCCTCAAATGAAGTTTTGACTCCTAATCCCAGTGCACCTTTGTTGCATTGATAGATGAGCGAAGTAATTGCACTTTACTAGAGATGTTCTGAGGCATGCAAGAATGCATCCTCCTAGAGATCAGTTCTCTTGAATGCTTGTGCCTTACCTAACTGAACTTAGACTTGTGTCAAAATTAGAAAACTGCCTGAATAAAACTGAACTAACACATGCAAACTGCATGCAAACAGTTGAGGTTAGATTGCTGGAAATAGAACAACAATCACTCCAACATAATTTAATGTGTCTTACTGTTGAATATTGGGAGAGAAACTGCATCCTCATTGTCTAGTTCTAACTGCTGTAACTGAGGCACAGAGATCTGTTCACAAGAGCACCCAGTGTTGCCAGTCATCTGTGTAGGCTATAGGATACAATCTGAGGTACAGTCTAAGAAGTGTGATTGGGAAGGCAGTGTGTAGCAAAACAGACAACTGGTTTATGTGCAACAATAATTGTTTCCTCTTGGAGGAAAGATTTTTGCCTGGAGAATCAAAATTTGTATCTTGTAAAGTAGTGGAAGCTTGTTGTGAGCAAAAATGTGAACTTTGGAATTGGAGAAAAAATAAAAGAATACTAGAGTTACTAGGAGGTGTAGGTGCGAGTATGGTGCACCATTTTCAAAATCTAGGTAATGGGAGATGTGGGGTTACGGGTATATATCAAAGGAGGATGTGAATAAAAAAAAAGAACAAAAATACAAACTGAAATTTCAAGATTCTGATTTTAAAATCAGAAAATTTTCAACATTCAACAATTGCCTATGTGTTAATATCATGCATTAAAAAAAATGGCATGCCCAAGAAGAGCTTAGACTATAGTATATTACAAATATATCATCAGAACTACAAAACTTCGACATTTAAACATTTTAACTTTCAAGCCAAAAATTTGGTCTTTATCTCAATATTTGTTTCCATCAAAGGGACATTGGTCAGTATGACTGAAGTCTTCAGGAAGACATTTCTTGTGTATCAAGGGCTCTTCAAGTTCCTGTGATGTCTCCTATCTGATAGATGTGTGCATGATCTCAGGAGATGTGTTTCCTAGTTTCTAGGAAGAATACATAAAATTAGAAAAAATACAAATTCATGCACAACAATGGAAATACAAACAATTATGGCTGAACTATGCAAATCTGTTGATTTTTATTATAATATTAAGGGTGTGAATAGGCAAAATTAATGCATAAAATAAAAGTTTAAAGGACACACACTCTTGAAGAAATTATGAACGCTTCTTATTATAAGCTTGCCTTGCTATATTCATACTCATAGTACAGTGTTTTTTCATGAACTGCATTGGCTAATGTTTCGAGGATTATTTTTATAGGAAGAATAGGTTTTTCTTATTTTCTTGTGGGGCAATTTTTCCCATGGAAAAAGGTCACATCATTTTATTAGTGTAGTAAAAGGATTATGTTTCAAAATGGCTTTCCTACATTCTTTTACATCAGTAGCTTTAAAGACAGAAGGCTATCTTCATAAGGAACAAGAGCAGAGATTATCTTCCAGATCTGTCATTAGCTGCTAGCATTTGCCTAATTTATGACAATGGTACTTTCAGACAGTGGTCTACCTATCCAAACCATTACAATGGATAAAGAAAACTATCAGATTTAATTTGATTCAGCAAAGCAGCACTCTAAGGCCTCAGAGTCGTTATGCAAACCACTAGAAAAAGAGAGATCTACATGATTCACCTATTACATCAGCATCTGAAAGTTATTGGGACCCCATATACCAACATTGGAATAAATAGATTTTAGAATCAACATTTCAAGGAACCCAAGACAGTGCTTCCTCCTGCACTCTTTTGAAAATATATACGGACATCTACTAGAAAGTGAGTATCACCCTGTCTGATACCTCCTTGGAACTTTGAAATCACAGGCCTGAGTAAGCGGCTCCCAAAAGTTATGCTGGAAAGATATATTTGAAAACAGAGTTGCCATGCCTTTGACATTTTCCAGATTTGGAGACAACACAAATTCCAAAGCCTGTAGCTGCCCTTCATCCAATTTATAATCAGATCAGAGTCCCCATAGCTCTCCAACTGAGAAATCTCATGATCACTTGCCACTTTTAGAAGTAGCTTTGATGTCATTATCTCTGAATAGTTGTTGATCTCCGAAATGTTCATCAGAGAGATATAAAGAACCACGAGCACCGGCCACAGAACCCTTCACTTGCTCTGTCAAAATAAACCAAAAATACTGATTTATCAAGTTGTGGATGGTTTAAGATTTTGGTGTTATGTTGTTTTGGGTAGATTTTAATTTCCAAAAATTGATTGGATCGAGGTTGCACACTGGAAAAATGGGATGTGTCTGTCTTGAAAGATATCCAAATTATGAGCTAACCATATTCCCTACAAAGCCTCGAAAGGAAGATCATTGAAGGATTTCAATTTTTTATTCTGGAACCAATTTTTTAGGGCCTCTTTCACTGACTGTCTATGTGAAACCTGGCTGATGGCTTGTAAGTTGTTACTAACTCATCAATGCTCACATCAAGATGGCATAAGGGAAATAATGTAACAAGTGATCCATAGATTTGCCAACTTGCTTACATAAGGCACATCTGCCTGAGCGATTTGTGCCACTATTTTAGAGCACATCCCAGGTCAATGCTTTGTCTTGAAGAAAGGGCACATCTAATCTCTAACTTTTAAGTTTTGATTGTACCTTCATCTTTGATAATGAATTTCACCACCACTCCTCCACCGGTATTTAAACATAGAACTTTGTATGGTGTAGGCTTCCGCAACATGATTCCTTGACCAAACTAAAGAATCCTCTTCATCTTTTTGCCTGATATGCCTTTCTTTTAGCAGGCGTACATTAGCCTTTGACAACCTGGAATCAGGTTCTACCAATCGTAGATCCTCTTCATTTTTGTAGCCTTCATCCAACCATGTAGTGGGTGTAACATCTGCAGCCTGCCCCAAAGTGCAAATACCTTGATTTTGCATGTGACAATTAATGCCCAATGAAGTCTATATGATAATCCACTTCCAACACATGTAACTGCCCCAATTTGACTTTATTCCATTTCCCTATCTTCCAAACTAACCAACACCATAGGAAAAGCTGAAGCCAATGCACTCAAAACTATGGACCTGTGTTGAAAGGATTTGTTTTCCTTCTTGTTCCATGTCCTTAGGGGAGAGGCTTAGTATACTTTCGGATTATTCCTTGCGTCCACACCCCTTGATTTGATATAAGCCTATGAAGGATTTTGGTTACCAAGGCCTTCTTAAAGAGATGTTTTTTATAAGCCACTTGCTATTTTCAACCTTATGTTTTGCTAATCTTCACCATTTTACCAAACAAATTTAAAACACTTTTTTCAGATTAACTCTAGGACCCCTTCAAAAGTAATTTTATGCGAGTAAAATGGAATTTTTCTTCCAAAACTGACTTGACCAAGGTCAATTTGCCTCCCAAAGAAAGCCATCTATTACATCGTTGCTTAGTTTAATCATTTTATTCAACCACTTCTAATTTGATATCGTGTAGTCATATGATTTGAAATAAGAGTCTAGATACTTGAACCCTGCTTAAAAGTGTAACTGCTGCTAGGGAAAGAGTTGCATGGACCTCCTAATAGACTTCTGCTCCACCCCATCGAATGTGATGGAAGATTTCGGCTATTAATTTCCATTCTTGAGGTTGTACAATATAAATAAAAAACTTCCTATAGTTTTTGTACTTCCCTTCTAGAGACATCACCAAAAAAATATACGTTAACAAACAATAAGTGTGTTATCTCAAAAAAAAATTGAAATACAAGAAGTGCTAGAGGACACCCTTTTCTTGATGCTCTCGAGGGCTTGAAAAATCCAATATAAATCCCTCCAAATAAAACAACAAATGAGATTGAGGAAATGCACATTAATATTGAATTGATCATTTGGATGCAAATTCCTATATGAGGCAGAATTAGATTTAGAAAGAGCCAAGAAGATATATCATAAGCCTCAGATAAATCTAGCTTCATGACTGTTGCATCAATAATTTAATCCTGTTTTGATAGAGTGCAAAGCTTCATGTACTAGCCCAATAACTTGGGGAATTTGTCTATCGTTTATAAAACCAAATTATTGTTTTGATGTTGACTTTGAAAATACCTTTTTAACCTCGATTTCTACAATTTGAATTATTCTCTTATAGATGTAGTTACATAAGGATATGGGCACAAAATCATCAAATGGTTTTGGACTGTCCCTTTTTTATGACTAGAGGAATCGACAACTAGGCCAATCTCGTACTCGCGTGACACAGGGTCTATTCTAACTACTACCACTCTAAACTCTAGGCGTGTACGTAGGCCCCTTTCCGCACACACAAGGTGAATCGGGGGGATTTGAACAATAGACCTCGCACTATTACTTCATTTACATGGTCATTGCCGGTTGAGCTGCCTCTCAGGGCTTTGGACTATCCTTCCTTGGAATTAAAGAGAAAAGTGAAATTAAATGCTGCAAGTGCTTTTCTTGTTCTTTTAGCATCCTCTACCACCCTTAGCAACTCCTCTTCGAATATATCATAAAATCCTATAAAGAACTACATTGTAAACATATCAGCCTTGGGTTCTAATCCTTCTTAAAGGAACCCATATCAACTTTTAATTCTTCTTTTACACTTCCTCTACATTATCTCATTTTTCTTCTCCTCCACAAAATTAGGGAAGAAGGATTTTAAAATTGATTTTGACTCGTTCTTTATATAAATTCTTAAAATGAGTAACCCCCATGTTTGCTAAATCCTTGAAGGACATTGCCATACATTGGGCTTGTGCATTGTGTAGATTCTATTGATTGGCGTAGTTGTGGAAATATCTTGTTTTTTCATTTTTGTCTGGTTCTTTATATAAATTCTTGAAATGACTAGCTCCCATATTTTCTAAATCCTTGAAGGACATTGTCATACTTACATTGGGCTTTTGCATTGCCTAGATACTATTGGTATTTTTCTAATGATTGGCATAGTTATGGAAATATCTTGTTTTTTCATTTTGTTTGGTTCTTTATATAAATTCTTGAAATGACTAGCTCCCATATTTTCTAAATCCTTGAAGGACATTGTCATACTTACATTGGGCTTTTGCATTGCCTAGATACCATTGGTATTTTTCTAATGATTGGCTTAGTTATGGAAATATCTTGTGCTTTCATCCTCATTTGGGTAGCCAAAGAGCCTTCCATAGGGCATCATTTTCTTCCGATAGTTTCCACTTAGCGATTTCCAAAGTCTTCAGTCTACTCTGATTAGAATCCTTTAGAACTCGAGTCAAAATCTTGAGAGTAATTCTCTTCCATGCCTTTCTTAGCTATGGAAATATCTTGTGCTTTCATCCCCATTGGCTAGCCAAAGAGCCTTGCTCTTTAACTTCCATAGGGCTCCCTTTTACTCTAACAATTTGCTCTCAAAATTTTGCAAACTCTTCATTCTACTCGTATCAGAAAAACTTAAGTCAAAATCTTGAGATTAGATCTCTTTTGTGTAGATCTCAACTACGATAAGAGCTTTCTTTTTTGTACTTTTTTTGTTAAAAGTGCATTTTGATACAACAATTTTGACTTTTGTTGAGATTCGCTGCCATTTGAAGATTGACATTTTTCCTTGGAGAGGCATTATATCCCATCTATTCAATCTTGATAAGGTTCACAAGCCTCTCATCTTTTAACCATCGGGCATAAAATTTAATAGGGTTATAAGGTTTTCCCCCTTGTTTTTATGGAGGAGGATTGAGAGATGATCAAAATCCCCTCCTACCTCTATCCAAAACCTAGTCCTTTCTTGGTCATTCATGACTAACTTAGACACAAAATCTGTCCACCCTTTTAGCTATTTTCCCCTTCCCAATCCTCATATTTCTCCTTGTTGAAGAGAGCTTTAAA
The DNA here is from genome assembly GCA_031772625.1 of Pinus tabuliformis. Taxonomy (NCBI): domain Eukaryota; kingdom Viridiplantae; phylum Streptophyta; class Pinopsida; order Pinales; family Pinaceae; genus Pinus; species Pinus tabuliformis. Next base: position 1,780,400,830 of record CM062817.1, on the reverse strand, counting down.
GGCTTTGTTACCTCCTATAGTTGCACTCCAAGTGATAAAGCCTTGGGATCTGAGTGCAACCCTAGGGGAAATTAGGATGGTTGTCCAATGTCACCCACACATCAACACTTTTCTCTTTAGCTAGTACATGATGGAATAGTGGATCAGGGCTAGTGCCTGTCAAGTGGGTGATAGAGCCAAAGTTGCATTCAAGGGGATGTTATAAACATGCTCTAACTAACCCAAAGGATTTAATTAAATTGTAGGAAATTATAGGCACTGGGCAGGCCCATCCAAAGGTGCTCCTCACAAGAAGTATTCAATATGATTAACAAAGACATGTTTACCATGAGTAGAAAGAAATAGCAGCAACCTCTCAATGAAATGACAACGTATTCTTTATTGAGTAATAGAAAATCGACAAAAACACAAGGGTTTCACCTCAACCTTGGCCGTTCTTTTGTGGTAAAATTACCCTTCATTAAGATCCTTACCACAATCTTATTCCAACAATAAAAAAATCCAACAACAAGAGGAAGATGTTGAACCTCACAGAGAACAAAACCTCAACTTTGTCCTCCCAAATGTCATCAACTAGGCTTTGCGAATGAGGCGGAGTCCTTTTATAGAGTTGAATTCAATCATTGTTATAATAAAATAATATTTAGTGTGTTTAAGATCTGCTTTTACCCTCTAGAAATATTGATAAAATATTCATCCAATGAAGTGCTTTGACTTTCTTAACTTGTGTGCGCATAGTGTTTGAAAGATGCACATAATATTATTTGAGTGAATCTTTGTTGCTGTGTCACCTTCCTATGAGAGTGCTCAAGGAGGTTTATTAGTTTTCTTGAAGCTTGTATGCCCTCATCAATTAGCACCCTATCTCATCATGTGGCAATAAAAAAGAGGTGGAGTTCTTGCCTATTCCTTGCTACATGTGTCCTTTAGATATGCCATTGGTACTCCCCAAGGTCTCCTAATGTGGTGGGTGCTCCTCTAGGATGCTTGATTTGACTATCTTATGAAGGACATTTCTTTAAGATACTTCTCATCATGCCAACAAACCCATTAAATTACGTGTGATGCCTCCATATGTGTAGAAATGCCTTAAAAATTGTGATGACATGCCTAAAGGTGTTCCTTACTGAAAGAATAAGCATCAAAATTTATAGAAAAATAATTTCCATCACTAACCCTATGATACAATAGTCCGTTAACCCACTTGGGCATTAATAGACTTCACATCAATTAGCCTAGCAAGAAACTTTCATTTTTCTTGTCAGCAATTAAGACAATCCTTCTTGAAGTTTTCTTCATGGCTACAATGATGACACCTACCCTTCTTCTTCTTCTTCCTTCCCATTAGTATTATTATTTCTTTTAAGGGTTTTTGGTGCTGTTGTCACAAAATACACTCTTCTTTTCCCCTTTACTACTTGATGAGTAAAGTGCTGTAGATGTCTCTGAGATCAATCCAACATTTTTTCTGTTAACTTCCTCCATCATAATGATTGAAGTTTGAACATACCTTCTGCAAAGTCAGACTGGATTGCATTCCTACTGCTACAACAAGACCTTCATAAGGCTCTGACAAGCCTCCATTGTGAGCCATCATAGCATCCTTACCTTTGATCTTTGAACTCCACATTGCCAAGTGGATCTAAATTGGGTGCCAAGAGACCCCATACTCTGAGTCTTCCATCTTCATCATAAATACTTGTAATATAATCCTTACTTGCTTGTCATGTGATCTGAAGAACCTTTTGAAGATGTGGCACTGCAAACCACATTATCACTGAAGTTCAGTATGAAGCATCCAATCAAATATCCATCCTTGTTTTCCAACTTGCATTCTTCTTGACTTGTTGATTTTGTTTTGTGCTGTACAAAACCCTGACCGGGTCCTTCTCCAACACAAATATTCTCATTTTGATCTTCTGCAGATTGAAACCCACAGAATCAACTTGTTCAAACATTTTCTGGTGAGCTTCTGCAATGAAGATGGCCATCTCTTCAAATGTTCACTCTGATAACTTTTTCTCCCATTGTCATGAACACTACTCACACAAAATATTCTCATTTTGATCTTCTGAAGGTGGCCATCTCTTCAAATGTTCACTCTGATAACTTTTTCTCCCATTGTCATGAACACTACTCACACAAAATACATTCTTTTGGCAAATCAAACCTTGGGATATTCTACCACATTAATAATGACATGCCTTTAAAGTGCATATAGAAATAACACCAATAAAATAAGAACAATAAACATATGAAAATTGTTGGAAGGATCCCAACAATTTTTTGCTCTTATATTAACCAGAGAATTATCAGACCCCAATTTTCAGAAAGACTTGAACCCAATGTAGTCAGACTTGGCTGAGTTAGACCACCTATTCTGATTCTGACTTGGTTTTGAACCTTTTTTTTTCTGATTTGTCCAAGTCACTCTCTAACTTGGTTGAGTTAGACTGAAACTCTGAACTTAGCTGAATCTGTATCTGTCAGACATGATGAACACATTAGTCTGTGGGCCAGGTCGAGGCATGAAAAACATACGAGAGAAAACAAAAAAAAGTTTGAACCCTTAACATACCTTGGTAAGAAGCGACCCTCAATTTTATTATCTATTTTTATTTTCAAAACTTGCATTTGAAGTGTTATGTGCAGAAGAGAACCTTTTATGGCATTTTGGTGATTTTACAATATCTTGGAGCCAATTATAGTTGGTAATCTTTTTGTGATTGTTGTCTACCCGTTTGCTAGCAGATTGAACAGGGCTTTTTGCAAAAGTTTTGCCCATTCTGTTTTGAGTTTGAGGTGGATGTGTGAGCTTCATGGCATTTTGGGGCATCTCCTTAAGAAGGGAGTACAATAGATGCAGAGGCTAATCCAGAGGATATTCCTGGAGATTCTGCTTATGCTGATGATCTTGATAAGTCATGGGTCATTTAGAGCTTCATTGATTATGTATTTTGCTCCAATATACCATTTAGTTATTCAGAGATTTAATGTTATGCATCTTAACACTATTAGTTTATGTATGTCCGAACTTGCACTTTCTTTAAAACCTTACATCCAATCTTTATCACAAAGTTCCTCGAATTTGAACCTTAAGGTTCGAAATTTGGCAAACCTCAAAAACAAAATAAAAAGAATTCGTTCAGGTTCGGTGAACATCAAGGCCGAACCTCAATGGGTTTGAATGTGTTTAAATCTGAACCTCAAACTGAATATAAAGGCAAATTTTAATTGAAATGGTTTAGTGTTTTGTTGTTTAGTGGTTCAACAATTGAAAAAAACAATGGGCACCCTCCACTGCAGAGTCTCATTCTGCCACAGATAGTCTCAATTCCTTCTTGCTGCGCCATGCGCAGTCTTGTTCATTCTGCAGCATGCCACCAAGATACTTGCAAACCTCTCCAGCTCAAAACCCACCCAACTGTAGTCTGTAGCTTGAAAATTGATTTTTTTGCTGCCTGCAAACTTCTGCTGGAAATATCTGAATGGATTTGATGTTTAATTTTTTTAATTAGTTTTTTGGATAAACTCCCAAAGGATTTGGCATTAACTCTTGAATGAAGTGTGAATGAGTATTTATTTTGCCAATTCCTTTTCGACATTGATTTTTTTGAGTATGTATTTATTTTATTCATCTTATTTTTAATATTATAATTTTTATTTATTTTATATTTTAGGTGATTTTTTGTTATGAACAAAATTAAATGTGTATTAATGTTTAATTTAGGAAGAAGGGACATGATCAAAACCTCATGCCCCCTCATGTAAAGGCACCCGAGGCTGTATTTAAGCCAGGGCTGCTCATTGTAAAAATCCATCTTATTCATTCATATATATATATATATATAAAAAAAAAAAATATCTTATTTTATAAATCTCTTCTTCATTTGGTATCAGAGCAGTTCGTTCTTGGGCAACCGCTGCGTAGTTCGTTGTCATTCCAAGCATATTCGTTCTATTCATCGATTTTCATCGCTTCCGCTGCTGTCTGCGCTCCTCGCTGTTACTATTCCGGACCGTCACTCTTCGCTGTCCACGACCATTCGAAACTGTCCCTACTGCCATAACTCTGCTCGTCCACCATCTCTATTCTGAGTCAGAATTTCTGACATCCTGCCCCGTCAATTATCCAATTACGCGAGTCATTTTTTCCTGCCCATATGCTGCTGTCCGTCTCCACCGAAGTTGCCCCAGACACATTTGTCCTCGTTCGTTGTCTGACCACTCTGCGGCGTTTTTTCTGTAGCCTCAACAGTTGTGGCTGCAGCCATTGCCCCATCACCTGAATAACTAGTATCGTTACTCGTAAGTTATATAATAAATTATAATTACATAGTCATAATCCATAGTTATATAGTTTATAGTATTATACTTTATATATTATATATATATATTAAAGTTAAAGAAGTGAATCAAAATGGATAGGATTACATCGCCAGTAGCTCGAACAATGACAATGTGTGAATTTAGTAAAAAGCTAGACGAATTGGAGAATAAAGTTACTTAGAGTGACGAGAAATTTTTGAAGGTTCGAGAAAGTTTAGAGAATCAGCTTCAACAAAATTATAATGCCCTTTGGAAGGCCCACGAAGACTTGCGAAACCAGGTTTTGATCATAATCACAATCAAGTGATGGGTATGCTAAACATGATCTTTCAAGCAATTAGCACTGCCACTGCCCAACATTGGAATGCAACCACTCAACAACAAGACTGCTTGAATACATCAAAACTATCAAGCCCACATCATTCTCCTGAATCTCCACATTCATCTACCACACCAGAGCCAGAAAACAATATACCGAATCTCCAAAAAATATTGATGCCCAACCAAGTTCTTGTATTCAATCCACCAGTTGTCACATACCAATGAAGAGCTGTTGTGAATATATATATATATATATATAGTATCATTTGTACTTTTCTTATATAATATATTTGTCATATCATGGATATTTATATGGTTCAGATCTTCTGAGTATTCTACTGTGTTTATGAACTTTGTTCATAACAAGAGCAAAGCTCGAGTTGTCGAAGTTTGATGGTAATGAAAAACACGGTGTAGCATGGTTTAATAAGGCAAAAAAATGTTTTGAGATTTACAATATTGACAATGATGATGAAAAAATCAAGCATTCATCCATGCAGCTAAAAGGTGACACATGTTGAAGAATCTAGGGCAATTAGGTATAGTAGGATTCTTCTTGTCTTTGATAACAATTTGTGAAGCTCTTTTACAATTGATCTTGTTAGCTTAATCTTCTTCTTCTTCTTATTAATGCATGTGTGTTTACTTCATCAAACTGCTACCAAAAACATAAGAACAAGAACACAAGATGTTGGCTCTTTGTCAGCGCAAAACCTCTCTCTCTTAGAGAGGAAAACCTTTTCGTAAATTTCTCTTATTGAAGCTTCTGATTGATCAATGCCAAATCCTAGACCCTTAACAAGAATATCCTCCAAGCGCAAGTCAAGTCCTTCCTTCTTTGTGCACTTTGTCTCCCGACACTTGTTGCTTTCCTTGCAAAAAGACATCTAGATACATTCAGAAGGGGACATATACTTACTTGATAGAGTTTGAGATGTAGTGGACTTGCTCTCTTCTTGAAGACTTGATGGCTTGCCTTCCTTAGATCTTGATGTTCTTCAAGTTGCTTTCTCCAAGTGGACTTGCTTGATGATGAGATTTGCTTGATGACTTGTAGCTTGATGTAGGCCCCTCTTTGATTTTCTCTTCTTGTAGGTGCCTTTATATAAGGCTTTTTTTCTTGCTTTGTAGTCTTCCTTGATGAATGATAGATGGTAGACCTTCTTGTCCTTGATGTGATTGAGACTTCTTGGCTTGATGCTTCAACCTTGTAGATTTTCTTCCTTGATGAGTGTTCTTGAGATGCCCTTTCTTTGATGTGTCACCTTAGCTCTGATTCCATGTTGAAAAATCTAGGGCAATTAGGTATAGTAGGATTCTTCTTGACTTCGATAGCAATTTGTGAAGCTCTTTTACAATTTATCTTGTTAGCTTAATCGTCTTCTTCTTCTTATTAATGCATGTGTGTTTACTTCATCAAACTGCTACCAAAAACATAAGAACAAGGACACAAGATGTTGGCTCTCTGCCAGGGAAAAACCTCTTTCTCTTAGAGAGGAAAACCCTTTCGTAAATTTCTCTTATTGAAGCTTCTTATTGATCAATGCCAAACCCTAGACCCTGACAAGAATATCCTCCAAGCACAATTCAAATCCTTCCTTCTTCCTGCACTTTGTCTCCCGGCACTTCGTTCCTCGGCACTTCGTCCTCCTTTCGACAACTGGTGATAGACCTTGTTATGTGAGCTCTAGAAGAGAGACTTATCTTTGATCCTTAGTGAGATCCTTCACCTATGAAGATACTTTCCTTCTCTTGTCCAACCGAGCTTCTTCTTGATGTGTAGTTGCAGACTTGATGTGACAGCACTGCAGCCCTAGTTTCTCACACGTGTGGGAGGTTTCCCTTATACTTTTGGCTCCTTTCTCCTTCGCTTGAGAGACCCTCTTCTTCGCTTGAGTAGGAGGCCTTATAGGCCTAATTTACTAGCCCAAACGATAAGATATGTATGATTGTGATCTTGTTGCTGTTATGACTGTAGACTGCCCTTCTTTTCTCGCACGTGTGACTATTTTTCACCCTAAAAACAATCCCTTCAACTTCGGTTAGACTTCTCCTTCTTCGCTGCACTAGAGGCTCCTTAAACTCGCTTTCCCTTCACCCTTAACTCGTCTTTCTTCTCGCTGATTTCAAAGGTATTGTAGGCTTGTCGTTGGAGGAGTGGACAACCTCTATATATAGAGGACTGTCCCTCCTTTAGGCCAACTTGAGGACAGTAGGCTGACTTCACTTCTTTTGCATCAGAATTGCTTCTTTGATGATGTCGTTGCATGGAGAGGACTTTGACTTTGCTTGGAGAGATATTCTTTGACTCTTATACAAATATATACATGGTGTAACATTCCCTTAAGGTCTTCAACATTTTCTTTTGACTCTTTGACTCACCTATAGCACTTTAACATGTGCTAGACCTATTTCAATGAGCAAGAAACTCATTGATAAATATAACAAAAATAATATTTCTTTTCTTGGATAAATACAAATATGAAAACTACATTTATGAAGACCGAACCTAGTTACACTTTCTTCAACAACACATATAATTGGTACTTGTGGTGGAAGAAGTCAACATATGCAACCAATTGGAGTAAATTCAGAGATGCTTTCTTTAAACGATTATAGGGTGTCAAGGAAGAAGAGTTCTTCACAAAACTCACCAGATTACAACAAAAAACAAATGTGGATGAGTATACAAGAGAATGGAAATCTTTGGGTACACGAGTACCTAGATTATCAGAAAAACGACTTATTCAATCATACCTCATTGGACTTAAACCATATCTCCAAGTTGAGCTTAAGCATCATGACATTACATCTATCGAAGAAACAAGACAAAAAGCAAAAGATGCAAAATAGAAATATGAAAGAATACCGTTGCCAATGATTGAAAAAGTATACTCAAAGAGGAAGGTTTCCCCAAACCTTTGACATGGAGAATATGAAGTATGTTCCACCACATCTACGAGAAGGAAAATCTAATATGGAGGTGCAAAGAATAAAAGAAGGTAAATGCAAACATTGTGGAAAAAAAGGGAACCCAAACACAAATGATTTAAGGGAAAAGATACCAAGAACTAAGTGTGAAGCAACCAATGATTCAGATAGTGAAGAATCAAACATTGAAGAAGTTGAGGATTCTCATCGATTGACCCTAGAACTAGACAACAAAAATGTTCCACAAGTATTGCTATCAACCACGACATGAATAACCCAACCCCAAACATTGAAGTTAAAAGACCATATCAAAAAGAGCAATGTAATGATTCTAATTGATACAGAAAGCACTCAATTTTTGGGATTCAAATCTTGTAAAAAGGCTCAACATTTTCACATATCCAATGCCTAATATGAAAGTGATGGTAGCAAATGAAAGAAAATCGAAGGAGTGGGAAATGACATAAGGTTAAATTGCAGATTCATGATTACTATTTAGAATCCCCATTTTACATCGTACCACTTGGGGAAGTGGATGTGGTCTTAGGTATCCAATGGCTACAAACCTTAGGTGCTTACTCTGCCAACCATAAAAAACAATCTATAAAGTTTAGATGGGAAGGACAAAAATATAAGTTGTATGGTTTTCAACCACCTCAAAATAAAATTGTATCATCCATCCGATGATGAAGCTAATCCGAAAAGCAGCACCCACATATATAGTGCAATGTCATCAGATGGAAATGTTGGCTTCAAAATTGATTAACGAAGAATCACTGGAGGTTCATGAGTTAATTCAAGAACACAATAAAGTATTCCAAGATCCTACACTACGGATGCCTCTTGAAAGAGAAATTAGCATATAGTCCAAGTCAAGTCAAGGTCGAACCCTGTAAACGTCAAACCATATAGATATCAACATCATAAAAAAATTGAAATCGAAAGAATAGTCCAAGATCTCTTAAAATGTGGTATCATCACAAAAAGTAGAAGCCCATACACTATGTTGATGATTCATTTTGAAAAAAGGATGGATTTTTTAGACTATGTGTAGATTGTAGAGGATTAAACAAGATAACGATTAAGAACAAGTTCCCTATTCCCTTCATAGACGAAATGTTGGATAAACTTCATAGGGCCAAATATTTTAAAAATTGGACTTGAGATCCAGATATTACCAAATCAGAATAAGATTAGAGGACATCGCAAAGATTACCTTTCGAACTCGTGAAGGTTATTACGAGTTTAAAGTAATGCCTTTTGGGTTAACCAATGCAACAACAACCTTCCAGGCTAACATGAATGAGGTATTCTGACCATACTTAAGGAACTTTGTTCTAGTTTTCTTTGATGATATTCTAGTCTATTTAAAACAAGGGAGAAATATCTACAACACCTGGAACAAGTTCTCACTGTACGAGAATAAAATTATTTTTGGAAAAGAAGTAGAGTACCTTAGACATGCAATATCACAAGGAGTAAAAGTAGATCCAAATAAGATTAAAGCTGTCACCAATGTTATCAGAACCAGACTGATCATCGAACTAGTAAAGCACCCCAGATCGGGGACCGGTCAGAACCGAATCAAAATCGGACTGAAAAACCAGTCAACCAAAAGCACATAAAATATTCAAATTTTAAAGAAAACCAAATATATTCATGTGCATCCATCTTAATCCAAACCATTTATACACAAATAAGCAAAAGTTCTCATTTATAGAGAATGTAAGGGTGCACATAACCAAAATAGGATCGAGTGCAATCCATCTTGAATCGAAAATACATCAAAAAGAAAAACCTAGATGACCTCTAGCATCCAAAAAAAATCGTGCTACAACAAATACCTACATATCATCAAAATATTTGTCTATATTGGGATCTTTGTCATCAATATCACCCTCTAATCATTAAAATAAGATAAAACATGCTTAGCATGTCAATTCAAGATTTTGCTTGAGTAATGGGTACATTTTTAGTAGGAATACGATAGAGAAGTTCAATAATCAATGCAACTAACATCAGTGTACATAGAGAGATTGCTGCTCTTGATTAAATGCTAGTTCAATACCCTCATACATGATAGAATTCAATGGAAACATTTGAATACCCGCAATCATGAAATCCTTAAAAACTGTTAAGTTTGCTGGATTTTGAGTGAGATCTAAAATTCTACTTTCTCCATATAAAGTCCAGTGAGGTTAGAACCACTCTCAAACATCCTGAGTCATTTCATGGTAATGTTAAAAATTTAAGTAAAAGGATGAAAATGATAGATAAAGGAGAATGTACGAATTTACCTAAGCCTGTTGCTATACAAACTAGTAGGCACTAGTATATAGGCTAGTGCTAGAGGGCACAACAACAATTGGGGACAAAGGCCCACTGTCACCACAACCTATGTCCCCTTCTCTTCTCGGATTTTCATCGATGGGAGGAGTTCCAATATCCCTCACTTGTGATTTATATGTCTTCACGAGGGTTCAAAGTGAGGCAAGGATGGCTCATTCAATGGAAAGGTTCAAATGAGGTGTGAGCTTTGTGAGAAGCTAGGATGACTTTCCATGAAAAGCCCCTTGAGAGAAATACTATACAAGACCTAAGGTTGAAATATTTGACAAGATAAGAGTTCATCCGAGGTCAATATAGTCAAGAGAAAAGGTCTCGAATGATACGCTGGTAAAGTACAAACATTTAAGAAATCCCTAAGGTGTAGGGAAACTTCAAGATTTCCCACTTGGTGTGATAGCTAGGGCATCAAATAAAATGAAATTCCATCGTCAGAATTTGTTCAAAACTTGAGGATGCCTAGAGGAGAGACTAAAGAACAATTCTATCTAGACGGAACTCAAAACACACTCTCCTAGGGGATTTCACCCCAAGACCTAGAAGGCCTCACTTAGCCTTGAAGGGATGAATAAAAGAGAGAGGAGGTGAAGGAAGATTGATTTTTTGATAAGAAGATGATCACCAAGGATTCTAGACTAGTGGATGGCTATTGGGAATAATGGAGTCAAGAATTACTGTGATTTGATGATTTCACTTTTCAAGGAGACCTAATGCAGCTTTGCTGACTCTATAGGAGGCAACTTCACAACTACTAAAGAATTTTATGCTTAATTGAGAATATTTGATGGACTTTCAAGGATGCAATATACAAGATTGACCTCTAGGAACATTCTTTCATCATTGCCGAAGTAATGCATGCAATCCTTCCAATAATTTTAATGTTCTCATAAATTCGCATTTAACTAGGACACATTAAAGATCATGAAATAACATTCCATACATTAGACATTTAACAAGGTAAAATATAGCATCAAAGAGTACTTACAAGACAATGAGAATATATCCATCCATCAATATTGCAAAAAGAAGCTCCAAGAAAAGATAGCGAAATTTCCAAATGTCAAAGTGCATCCAAACATCCAAAATTTGTCCAAAATTGCAGGTTCGAGTTTCTCAAGTAGAGAGATCCAAATCCAAGTGATGATGAAAAACAAAATGAGGCCTCTTTTATTTATATGAGGCTCCTCAAGTTCGAATTAGCCTAATCTAGCCCCTAATAATATCTTAATGTACAAATAACATATATTTTGGTGACAAGCCCACCAAATAGCTAACGAAATGAAAAATAAACCATAAAAAGCTAGTCGAAATGATAAAATAATGGGAAAGAGGGTCATTGGAAGGCCTGAATGAGTCCTCAAAGTGCCATGATGAAGAGGAGGGCTCCATAAATGATGATCAAGGGGGTGGCCCCTTGATTTCAAAGCAAAATTTCATTTGGTGCTCCCAAGTGGGTCCTGGATCAACTGCCAAGTGTTGGGTGCAAAGTGTAGCAGACTAGGCAACATGGTCCAGGTGCATCATCATCTCTGTATGGCTGGGGCACGAACAACCTATGTTGTGGTGCTGAAGAAGCCCATGGCTGGGCAATCATTGCTCTGCAATGTTGGAGGCCCATTGCTCTCAATGCTCACCCTACGAGTGCCATTATGACCCTCTGGAGGGCTTGGATCTTGTATAGGGAGACCATGTCCAAGATGAAGACCCACTTGCAATACTATATGAGATCCAATGTGTCTCCTCACCTTCCAATACAATAATTCATTAGCATAATTGAGTAAATAAGCTTGCTCATCAAGGGCAAAAGTGAGCACCTCATAGTGGCATGCCCTTCCAAATGGGGGCTTTAGACATGCCCAAATGTTTCCTTCTTTGGCAAAAGGGGTTAATGGAGGACCCTATTAAGTGGTTTCAACCTCTATGGGGTGGCAGGTACATGGTACATCCATCAGGTGGTAGGTGTCATATGAAATAATGATGGAACATAGTGGGGGCAAGAGGGAAGGCTCTAGGCCACATGCCATGGTACAAGGGTAGCTATAATAAAGGTGGCCCACACCTTGGGTGTATGAATGTAGAAGGGAGCAACCGTGGTACATGAGTTACCCCGACTCTTGTTTTTCCACCCTTCTTCATATGCCTTTTTCCCTTTATTGATTTTTCTTCCTTTTATAGCTCGGGGTTCTAGGGGATGAGAGCATGATGCATATGATGTAGTAGTGATTACCCTCTTAAGGTTGGGTAGTTCATTGGCCACTAGGGGTTGGGACAATGATGTGTTCTTTATTGGTGCAGGGGGCACTCATAGTAGCACTAGGAACGAGGGTGATGGCCATAGTGACAAGGGGTAGAGCTCATGTTTGACTCTTGTCTACACCCTAAATTTTTATGTCCCGACCACCTTTTGCATTTTGTGGTACGTTTCTTGTTGTAAGTGGCCAAATTATGCTTTTATCTTTCTTTTTAGCTGCATCAACCTCCAAGGCATCGTTCTAGGCCCGACCCAAAGTGTGGACAAGGGGAGGGGGAAGCTAGCACCTTGTGGACCCAAATGGCAGATTTGGACCTAAAAGGGAAAATGTGAAAAAGGAGAAGCAGGACTACGCAACCAAAATCAGGGTTTCCCATGTAGTGCCACTCCTAAAGCTAGTAGCCAATAGAGGAGATCCCATGGGACTGGGATACAGGATTAACCACCAAGTTGAGGTAAGGGAACAAGAGTATTGATTAAGCGCATTCTCCCCACTAATCCATGTCTAGATGTGCCCAAGAAAAGCAGGCATAAATACCCAATTACATAATGAAAAGTCATACCTTTGGGGTTGGAAGGCCCACCTTCAAACATATGATCATGGCAAATGAACGAGGGTACACAATAGCTGGCTCAGGTGGCGGAGAATAATGCAGCATCGAGCTATCTGGTGCCGCAAGGGGCTGTTGTTTGTCGGTTGAAGTCAAATCTAGGAGAAAAAATCTTTTATAGGGGTCATCCACTGGTGGTGGGTAACATTTGGCTCCAACTGGGACAATCTCTTGGGATCGTAGGCCTGTTACCAGCACATCACAGAGAAAACAAACAATGTAGCATGTTTTGATGGTGTCCTTTGATCAACCATGCTTTTGTTAGTCCATAAAATCAACAGGGAATAAAATCTATTTTAGAATGCAAATGTAATCTAAATGCACCTAATCTAGCATGATAACAGAATATGATGTTAAATTCTGATACAAAATCAATATGCAATGAATCCTACCCTAACATGCATATTACATCGAGCAAGTGCTAAGTGTAATCATAAATCCATTGCAACCAACATATCATTAGAATCTTAGATCAATATGAGAATACTTGTCCATATTATTATTCATGGAATAAATCTAAAAGCCAACATAGAAGCAATCATATGGAAGATGATGCAAGTGGGCGGTAGGAAAATATAATATCCATATGTTGTAGAAGGGAGTCCTAGATGAGGGGAAGGATACCAATTTGGAGATTTAGAGCCTTTCTGGTAAGTAGAGAATGGAAGATTGGATGACCAAGCTCAAGAACTTATCACGATCGTTCCTGACAATGTCATGCTTCATGGTTACCTAAAGGTCATGATGGGAAGGAAAGGGGGATTGATGAGATAATGAGACACAACAAGTGGGTTGCTCAATATGATGATTACATTGAAAAGGTGAAACCACTGCGTGCTCATTACCTTCAAAGCATGAATGGGAAGAAGGGATTTATCTAATGAATGGCTTTCCCTCAAGACCATCCTCAAAAGGGGAAGAAGACTCATTATCATCAATGGTTGAGTGAAAAGGGAAGAGATAATGGCTCATGGATGACTCAAATACACTCCTAGGATCATGAAGAAAGCAGGGAGAAGCAAGGCCCCTATTGGTGTCATCATCATTATCATAAATAGGGCCTTTATTAAAATGGCAATCAATTGCTTCCAACCACCCTCCTTCATGTAGGGGAAATGATGATCCTCCCTATCAAAGCCAATAGATACATCATTATAAGTAATGCCCCGAGTGAAGGGAAAACCAGACAATATCATAAATAGGGTCATTGTCAAATTGAGGACCCTTGATTTCCCATTTCCCCTCTTCAACACACAAGTAATTCCCAATGTCAATGTTCAAGGGATTAATGGGATCACCTTCTCGAAGGTCTTCAAAGAGTGCATTATCAGAAATAATATCCTCAGAAAAGGTGGGTTTAGCCTCAACTTCACCTTCCATAGGCTCATCCTCCCTATCACACATGTTCTTGAAATTATATTATTATCTTCATCACTTTTTTCATCATGTGGACCTAGGGAGGACCCTCCTTCCTGCTCATCATCTAGATTCCCAAGGCCATCCATAGTTTCCTCATTTTCTTGGTCATCACGATTTTCCTTAAAATCATCCCCTTCAATGTGAGGCAGGGAGAACTCTTCCCCTTTCTCCTTTTCTTGAAGAATATTACCCAAAGTGTTGACTACATAATTTTGGTAATAAAATTCTAGGAGGAGAGCATCTGTAGGGTTCTTCTTATATTCACGTCGCATATCATAGAGCCTTCCTCCTTGCTCACAAAAATGAAAGAGGAGATCTTTGTGTTTATACTTTCACGCCAAATCTATGCGAGACTTATCATATTCATCCATTCTTTCTTGCAACATTTGGAGGCTTTCAGGATCAAGGTCCTCATCTTCATCCTCGGAGGAGATGCTTTCAAGTTCATGGTCTTATTCTTCAGCGTAATCCTTGAGGTCTTCATGAATGCTTTCAGGAATGGGATCCCTTTCCTCCTCTTGACCTTCTTCACGTTTACTGCATGCTTCCTCAAATACCCCATCCAATTCTTGAATTGCTTCATCAACAGATTGAGAACTTGGGCCTTCATATATGAGGAAATATACAACTAAGGTTGAAAAAGAAGAAATGCATTTAGGTTCACATGAATCAATCCATTCCCTATGTTCATATCCAATAGAGTTGATAAATAACTTGATGAGGGTATCCAAATGAGTCACATTCATCTCAGAGGCATACTTGATGAACTTTGCTATGCGATCATTTGCCGAGTATGTGTCACCATGAAAACATGACATAGTTGGTATAAGCCTTCTATCCAAGCCATTTGGGTATCCTGGGATCCACGTGATATCCAAAGCAGGGAACCACTCAAGAAGTTTATTGATAGCCATTGGTTCTTATATATATATGACATGAGAGTCGCCAAGGTGAATGAGAATTGCCTTAACTAATGCTTGCTTCACCCTACAAGCATCGACTTTGAGGTTCAATAAAGAACTGGGGCTTTGTTCTTCAATGGAGTCGCCAAAAGGATATATCGATAGTGTCGTATTAGAATGAGACACATGTCTTGTTTCCCCGACAATGATGCCAAAAATGTTGTTGCACAAACTAGCAGGCCTAGTATATAGGCTAGAGATAGAGGGCACAACAACAATTTGGGACAAAGACCCATTATCACCACAACTTATGCCCCCTTCTCTTGGATTTTCATCGACGAGAGGAGTCCCAATATCCTTCACTTGTGATTAATATGTCTTCACTAAAGTTCAAAGTGAGACAAGGAAGGCTCATTCAATGGAAAAGTTCAGTTGAGGTCCGAACTTTCGGAGAAGCTAGGATGGCATTCCACGAAAAGCCCCTTGAGAGAAATAGTATACGAGACGTAGCGTTGAAATATTTGACAAGATAAGAGTTCATCCAAGCTCAAGATAGTCAAGAGAAAAGCTCTCGAATGATATGCTACTAAAGTACAAACCTTCGAGAAACCCCTAAGGTGAAGGGCAACTTCAAGAGTTCCCACTTGGTGTGATAGATAGGGCATCAAATAAAATGAAATTACACCTTCGGAATTTGCTCAAAACTGGAGGATGCCTAGAGGAGAAACTAAAGAACAATCCTGTCTGGATGAATTTCAAAATGCACTCTTCTAGAGGATTTCACACCAAGCCCTAGAAGGCCTCCCGTTGCCTTGAAGGGACGAAGAAAAGAGAGAAAATGAGGTGAAGAAAGATTGATTTGTCAATAAGAAGATGATCACCGATGATTCTAGACCAATGCTAGGCTATTGGGAATAATGGAGTCAATAATTACTTTGATTTGATTATATCACTCTTCCAGGAGATCTAGTGCAGCTTTGCTAACCCTAGAGGAGGTAACTTCACAACTACAAGAGAATTTTATACTTCGTTGACAATATTTGATGGAGTTTCAAGGATGCAATATACAAGATTGACCTCTAGGAACATTCTTTCATCATTGTCTATGAGTAATGCATGCAATCCTTCCAATAATTTTAATGTTCTCATAAATTTGCATTTAATTAGGGCACATTAAAGATCATGAAATAACATTCCATACATTAGACATTTAACAAGGTAAAATATAGCATCAAAGAGTACTTACAAGACAATGAGAATATATCCATCCATCAATATTGCAAAAAGAAGCTCCAAGAAAAGATAGCAAAATTTCCAAATGTTAAAGTGCATCCAAACATTCAAAATTTGTCCAGAAGTGCAGGTCTGAGTTTCTTAAGTAGAGAGATGCAAATCCAAGTGATCATGGAAAACAAAATGAGGACTCTTTTATTTATAAGAGGTTTCTCAAGTTCGAATTAGCTTAATCTAGCCCCTAATAATATTTTAATGTACAAATAACATGTCTTTTGGTGACAAGCCCACCAAATAGCTCATGAATGAAAAATAAACTATCCAAAGCTAGTCGAAATGATAAAATAATGGGCAAGAGGGCCGTTGAAAGGCTTGAATGAGTCCTCAAAGTGCCACAATAAAGAGGGGGGCTCCATAGATGATGATCAAAGGGGGTGGCCCCTTGATTTCCAAGCAAAACATCATGTGGTGCACCCAAGTGGGTGTGGGGCACAAGCAATGGTCTCATGGGTCTCCAAATGGCCCAAGATCATGTCGATGCTCCATCAATGAAGGCTAGAAGATGACACATGCCCATCCATGTCTCTCAAGATGAGACAAAACCTCCTCTGGGCCCTGGATCAACTGCCAAGTGTCGAGTGCAAAGTGTGGCCGGCTGGGCAACATGGTCCAAGTGCATCATCATCTCTGTATGTTTGGGGCATGAACAAGCAATGTGGTGGTGCTGAATAAGTCCATGGCATGGCAATAAATGCTCTGCAATGCTAGAGGCCCATGGCTCTCAATGCTCACCCTACAAGTGCCATTCATGGAAACTCATCACTATCTTATACAAATTTGAAAATAAAGTTGGCTAATAATATCCTGCTCGCAACAGTTTGTTCGTTGTTGTTTTCCAAAACAAATGACCGCCACAATCACCTTTATGAAAATCATGCATCACCTGCTGAGCTTCATCTTCAACCAAACAATTAAGAAGAACCCCTCTCGGATCTTTCCAATAAAGAGCATTGTTTAAAATGCAGAATTTAGCTGATTTGAGTTTTAGTGATCTACCTTTGCTCCTTGACATTCCAGGAGGTGGCGAAAGATGTTGAAGAATATAAACTATATCAAAATACCATGGTGATTGAAGAAACATTTCTGAAACTTGAATGACCCTCTGGAGGGCTTGGATCCCATATAGGGAGACCAAGCCCAAGATGAAGACCCACATGCAATCTTGTATAAGATTTAATGCATCTCCTCACCTTCCAGTACAATAATTCATTAGCATAATTGAGTATATAAGCTTGCTAATCAAGGTAGAAGTGCGCACTTCATAGTGGCATGCCCTTCCAAATGGGGGCTTTAGACATGCCCAAATGTTTCCTTCTTTGGCAAAAGGGGTTAATGAAGGACCCTATTAGGTGGTTTCAACCTCTAAGGGAGTGGCAGGTCCATGGTACATCCATTAGATGGTAGGTGTCATGTGAAATAATGATGGAACAAAGTGGGTAAAAATGATTACCCCCTTAAGGTCAGGTAGTTCATCACCCACCAGGGGTTGGGACAACCATGGGTTCTTTAATGATGCAAGGGGCACTCAGTAGCCCTAGGAACTATGCTAATGGCGATAGTGACAAGGGGGTAGAGCTCATGTTCAGCTTTTGCCCACGTGCTATATTTTTATATCTTAGCCACCTTTTGCATGTTGTGGTACATTTCTTGTTGTAAGTGGCCAAATTATGCTTCTATCCTTCTTTTTAGCCACATCAACTCTAGTGCATCGTTCTAGGCCCAAGCCAAAGTGTGGACAAGGGGAGGGGGAAGCTAGCACCTTGTGAACCCAATGGACAAATGTGGACCCAAATGGGGAAAATGTGAAAAAGGGCTTGTAATGAGTAGATGAGAGTGAGATATATGGTATCGGGAAACAAGACCACATAACCAAAATCAAGGTTTCCCATGTAGTGCCGCTCCTAAAGCTAGTAGCCAATAGAGTAGATCCCACAGGACTAGGATACAAGATTAACCCCCAAGTTGAGGTAAGGGAACTAAAGTACAAATCAAGCCAATTCTTTTCGCTGAATCCCCCCAATAATCCATGTCTAGATGTGTATAAGAAAAGCAAGCATAAATACCCAATTACATAATGAAAAGGCATATCTTCGGGGTTGGAAGGCCCACCTTCAAACGTATGATCATTACAAATGAGCAAGGGTACACAATAGATGGATTAGGTGGCGGAGAATAATAGCACATTGAGCTATTTGGTGGCTGCAAGAGGTTGCTGATTGAAGACAAATCTAGGAGAATTTTTTCCTATAGGGGTCATGCACAGGTTGTGGGTAACAAATCCTAAATTCAAAATTTAAGTCTAAAATTTTCAAGGACGCCCATGGTTCGCTAGCAACATGATATGTGGGTTTCTTTAAAACCTATTATAATGCTAGCCTGCCGTTTTTTCTAAGGGGGTGAATAATGATATTCAACAATATGAAGCAGAGTGTGATTAATTGCAAAGAAATAAAAATGAGAACATTATGAATCCAAGATTGATCCATCCCCGAAATATTCCAAACCAAAAGTGGGAAGAAATATCAATGGACTTTATTGAAGGGCTGAGAAAGATAAAATTCTCGTAGTAGTCGATAGGCTCACCAAATATGCTCACTTCATGGAAATAAAGAAATAACACTCCGCAAAACAAATCGTTGAGATATTTTGCAAAAATGTCTACAAGTTACATGGATTCCCAAAAGTCATTGTTAGCGATAGAGATGCTAAGTTTAAAAGGATTTTTTTTCAGGGAATTTTTCAAACAAATCAGAACATACCTTAACATGAGTTTAGCTTATCATCCTCAAACAAATGGTCAAACATAAATTGTCAATAAATGTTTAGAAGCTTACCTTCGTTGTTATGCAATAGACAAACAAAATAAGTGGGTTCAATTGTTACATCTCGTTGAATGGTGGTACAACTCTACTTATTACACTTCAACAAAAATGACCCCATTTCAAGCTCTTTACGGTTATGAGCCTCCTAAGTGGAAGGAATTCGCCATTATCGAAACAAAGTTCCCAACAGTAAAAGATCAATTAGAAGAAACTCAAAAAGTCTTTCAAGCACTAAAGGAAAATCTAAATGTTGCAAGAAATTGTATGAAACAACAAGCCGACCAACATAGAACAAAAAGAGAATTTGAGGTTGGAGAATGGGTATTTGTTAAGCTTCAACCTTACAAGCAATTATCCCTAAAGTAGAAAGGAAAAAACAGATTGGCACCAAAGTTCTACGGATTGTATCAGATTAACATAAAGATCAACCAAGCAGCGTACAACTTCAACCTTCCTGATAAAAACCGTGTTCACAACGTTTTCCATGTATCTTGCCTTAAAAAGGCAGTGGCAAATGCCAAACAACACATATGACACTTCCAACATTAGACGATGAAGGCAAAGATAACTTTAGAACCAGAAGGAATCATCACCACCAGGGAAAAAAAATTGCGATCACTAGTCATTAAAGAGTATCTTATTAAGTGGAAGAACTTACTAGAAGAAGAAGCCTCTTGGGAGAAAGAAGATTTTCGTCAACAACACCCTTCGTTACCTATGCTTTGAGGACAAAGCATTTTTCTCGAGAGGAAAGCAATGTTATGTATAAAATTAAATGTGTATTAATGTTTAATTTAGGAAGAAGGGGCACGATCAAAAGATCACGCCCCCTCATGTAAAGGCACCCAAGACTGTATTTAAGCAAGGGGCCCTCATCGTGAAAAACCATTTTATTCATTCACACACACACACACACACACACACACATATATAGATATATATCTTATTCTATAAATCTCTGCTTCACTTCATTTTTTAATTTATGTTATTCTTTTTGCTAAACTTAAAATTTATAATAACCAAATATTTTCATTAATTTTTTTAATCTCTACTTATATAGATTTTTAAAATCAGGTTTATATATATCTTTTCATATATTCATGAAAATGTGAATAGATATTTATTCTACCATACTCTTGTTATGCATTGATTTGTTCAACACGTATTGATCTTTTAGGGCTATTGTTATTTTACTTTATTTTATATTTAAAATATATTAATTTTTGGTTTGTTATTTTGTTTGCAAACTAACAAGCCTAACCTGTGGCTTGAGAAACTGTGACCTAGGGGCATCTAAGCTGTCAAAATCACCCATGGATTACACCTAGTTTGGGCCATGCCAACCTGTACTCATGGTTATATTTGTGCCAACAGGGTTTCGAATTGGAGACCTTTTCACCATGACATAGTTTAACATAACACCCTATCACCAACTGCTCTTTGCCCCGTGGGCAAATAAATTATTTTATATTATGTTAATTTATACTTAATTTATATTAATGTACATAGTCAAACCTAATGGTCAACATCATCTGAACCTAAAATGTATATAGTCAATAAATTGGCAACTAGGGCCAAATTCCACCTTGGGACAACTCATTTGATGGAGTGATGATTGCATTAAATTCCTCTTTCCGAGAGGACCAAAATTGATATAAAGATCATCTAATTTGGTCAAGCAGAAGTGAGTTTTTGAATCTATGCCCACACATGTGCAAATTGTTCAGGTCGGCCACATCATCATGAAGGCTCATGAAGCCCAATGGACGTGTCACTTCACCCTCATCGACTTGTATAAATACAAGTGACCTCTCACCTCATTTGGCATCATCATCACTCACACATTCGTCTCTGTCCTTTGATTGGTTCGTATAGCTATTGGGCATTCCCTCTCTCTCACACGTGTGGCACAAGGAGGTTGAATTTCTGGACATAATTGCAGGGACGGAAATTTCAGGAGTTGACCAAGTTTGACTAGCGTTGACCAGGGACTCTTTGACTAGTTTTGATTGCGATTTTTGGAGGATTATTTCGGTTTCTCTAAGTAGCATTACTTGGCACTTTGACCAGTGTTGACTGCAACTTTGACTGTAGAAAATTACAACAGACTTTCTCTATCCTTTGACCAAATTTAATTGGACTTTGAACGATTCTTTTGGGTTGACTTTGACCAACAAGGAAGACTAAATTTGACCGAGCTCCAAGTGGAGTGTTTGACTATTGCGTTGACCATTGTTGGCTTCCTGGTTAGGGTTGATTTGACTGCTGTTAACTGAGAAGCAGTGTTGCACATTTTACAGGGTTGTTTTGTCTTTGATTTGGCAAGTCAATTTTGACTTTTGTACTCTCTCTGTGCTGAACATTTGATATGATAATAATAAGAATTGATCAAAGGGTTTTCCCCACATTGGGGTTTTTTCCTAGCATCCACCAAATCTGGTGTCCTCTTGTCTTGGTTTGTCTTCTGCATTTTATTTTATGTTCTATCTACAGTTACTGTCAATGTGATTTATGGTTAATGTGATTGCTATTGGAAATTAATTTGGAAATTGTCATTGGGCTGCTTAAAGTATATTGAAGCAGTGTTGCAGGAACCCCCCCCCCCCCCAAAAGGATCCGAAGGCAGATTTGCGTCCCGTATGGATCCGCCACTGATCCTTCGGCGGAACCATGGATCGGAAATTCAGATCCATGGTTCCACCTTTTTTTGGCGATTCCTGGAAAATTTCATCCGTGGGGGCCCGATCTGCGGTTTCTACTGCCCGATCCGGAAAGGATTGGGTGCGGATCTGTGGAGGTTCAGGCGTGTATCCACCATGGATCGCGAGCGGATCCGAGAGAAGGTTGACGGTTCCGTGGGGCTTTTTGTTTGTTTGTTTGAAATTTTGAACTGTTATGTGAGGAACTACACTTCCCGAATACTCCCAAGGTGCCCCTTGATGCTCCCTAGACGCTTCCTAGATGCTCCTAATGGTAATGTTAAATTCTTAAAATAAAAGGACTTTTACTTAAATTTTTAACTTTACCATGAAATGACTCAGGATGTTTGAGAGTGGTTCGAACCTCATTAGACTTCATATGGAGAAAATAGAATTTCATATCCCATTCAAAATTCAACAAGACTTAATAGTTTTCAGGATCAATGGGATTGGCGTTTCATTGGATTATATCATGTACGAGGGCATGTGATTGGCATTTAATCAAGAGCACCAAGCCCTATATGTACCCCAGTGTTGTTGTTATTGATTGTTGAACTCCTTTGTCATGGCCTTAGCAAATTATGTACCTTTCACTCAAGTCAAAATCATTGATCAGGCATGTTAAGCTTTCTCTACCATATTATAAGGGTTGGATTAAGCTGTTTGATCAAAATTAGGCAATGTTGACTAAAATCACTATAGAATTGAAGTAGAGGCAAGGGCTAGACAAGAGGAGAAATCTAGATTGTAGATGGTTGATACTGGAATAATTAATCATTGATGTACAATGGATGCCATATCTATCTTGATTTATGTAAAAATATGCATGTTTTCATATCCTCTACAACTAATTTGGTATTTGGGATGTTTGTTTTGAATATAAATGCAAAAAAATATAAAGACGCTTTCGAGACGCTTTGCTTCCTAGATTTTTGGAAAATGACGCTTCCGTGTCCCCGCTTTGTGTAACATTGATCCAGACCCATCAAATATACATAGCAGTTATTTCCAGGAGATGAGGGACAACCGGAATGTAGAAGCTTGAACCAATCAATATATAATCCCAGAAACAGTTGTTGGCAAAGGCTAGACAAGAGAAGAGGAATCTAGATTGTAGATGGTTGATGCTGGAATAATTAATCATTGATGTACAATGGATGCCATATCTATCTTGATTTATGTAAAAATATGCATGTTTTCTTGTCTTCTACAACTAATTTGGTATTTTGGATGTTTTTTTAATATAAATGCAAATATATATATATATATATAGTAGATGCTTCTGAGATGCTTCACTTCCTAGATTTTTGGGAAATGACGTTCTGCATCCCCGCTTCGTGCAACGTTGCATTGAAGTAATTGTGCTAAGCATAGAACATACCATTGTTAACTAAAATTAACAATAGTCGACCATAATGGTGAACATCATCTGAACGCTATTAGAATTTGAATTTGATATGAACGTAATCATTGCTAAACCCTTGGGCATACAACCCATATTCTGACAGTGATGGGATATATGATCTGTCCAATTATATTTCATATACTTCAGAGTTACATAATTAACCTTTTTGTAGTTATGAAAACTGTTTTTGGTCTTAACCCTGGGAAGCAATTGGCTTCTAAGAACTTAGCCCTGTTTGGCCTAACCAAGTCCCTAGTCTAGTGGAATGTGTAACTATATATTCTCTCATCAGAAAATGGGCAGTAGTGTTCAATTGTTTATTCAATTCACCTATTCACTTTTTTTTGTACCAGTTTATGAAAGTGTCATTTACATAACATGCTCCAACTTCCATTTTTATGTAGGTCAATATATGTCACAACCTGGATCAGGAGCAGCACTTGGGCGCGTGAACACAGATTCAAGTTTTCATGCATGGGGTGATGATGATGGTTTAAGAGAAACTTCGAGCTCTATAGGTTTTGTTGGTGCACCTAAGGAAGAGGACATGCCCATTGCAAGTACTTCAGGGCAGTCAAAAAATGGTGAACAGAGGTTGCCTGAAGACTCTAAAAAGTCATATAATGCTATTGAAACCCTCAAAGAAATGGTATACCTCATTCTCCAAAGTGCTTTGCCCACTAGACAGCATAGGGGTCAATCGATTCCTTGTTTCTAGTTCCTCATGGTCATTTGTTAGTGATTCATCAGAAATCTACTTTTAATGATGTTACTGCTTATGACTTCAAAAAAATGTTCTTCATATCTCAAGAATGTGTGACGTCCTGTTTGCAGTGCACTGTGGAAGGTCTTAGTCTTCTTTTCCAAGAACCAGCTGTTGGCAATATGAACAGGAGGGAATGCTGGGCACAAGTAAGTTCTTAGTCCATTGAAAATTTTGGATCTGTTGTTTTTATTGTGGTGGAGATGAATTCAAGAAAGTGCTGTAATGTCTGACTTAATATATCAGTTTTATTTGTCTGGTAAATTCTTTTACATACTTTCTATAGCATGGTTATTGAGTCTAAAGTAGGTTTGTTAGGTTATTCATACAGCTGAAATCGGAATTTTTTTCTTTAGTGTTGTATGCATTATGAAATTGAGCAGTGAGTTTGGCTGAATGGGTGGTTATTGTACTAGGTTGAAGTAGCTGGACAAATCTTGGGAAAAGGTAGTGGTCCAACTTGGGAGGCAGCGAAGCTACAGGTTTTCATTTGTCCCTGTTGATGACTACATCATAAGACGAGTCTCTAGATAACTCTAATAAGAAATAAAGCAAATTTACATTGATTTTTAAGGTTGAGGAATTTTTGAATTGCTTGCATAGAGTGCTGGTTGCGCTCAAGGATTTTGTAAATATAAAGTGAATTTCAATTGATTTTCTGTATGAATGTCATTGCTCTTGCAGCTAACTTATATGTCTGAGATCTGCCTGACAAACATTATGTGCATGCTCTTTGATAGTTTTATCATCACTAGCTTAATTTTATGCCTTCTCTTTCTTGTTCGATACTCTAGCTGGAGGGTATATAGATTAACATCCCTGGAATTGCAGGCTACAGAGGAGGCTCTTCGTAATTTTAAGTCCACAGTCAGTCAACGGACACAAAAGCGTTTGAGCTCTCCAAGGTAATTATTAAGAATATATAAAATTTCCTCTATATATATCAGTTTAATTGAAGGAGATGCTTCTAAAATGTTTGCTGGATGGGTGCATATGTTTATAACCACGTTAAATTACTGGAAATTATATTTGCTTCATATCTGGCAAGTTCTTGCCTCCCCAGAAAGTTAGCAGCTGCTGTCTCTATATGTAGATTAAATTTATATTGCATTATTTTTTATAGTTTTTTCTACGGTATTCCTGGATTTGAGCCAAACTATCTTTCTGCTTTCGAAGAAGAGCTGGAGTGACAAAATTACATGGATTGCAACTAGGAAGATATTAATGATATTAATACTATGCTGTAACAATCTCAGACGTAGCCCTTCAAGTTTTTAAAGGTATCTTTATAAGTTTGTATCACATATAATGTTACTAATTAATTATCACATGTCATATTATACTCTCATTATATTTATGCGGCTTTCTTTGTTGGATATTTTCCTCATTATTATCTGATATCTGATTATCTTTTCTTATTGCCACTTTTCTTCTTACTCTCTTTCTTTCCTTCTACCAGAGCTTGTCTTGGGATTTGAACTTGGATTATTTGCAAAACAATTCATTTGACACGCTACTAGACCATAGCTCAACAGACAGGATGTGCGTGTATTAATCCTGAACATTTTTTACATTGTTACACGTTATGCTAAAATTCTTCAATAGTGCCAAGTGACATTAGAGCCTTCATCTTCTTTCTGCAGGTTTCTGTTACTATTCAGTCGTTTTCTAATATCTATTTAGTATTGACATCCCTGTCTCCCAGCTTGCCTCCGCTACATTCCTTCTTTTGATTCTTTCCTAGCATCAAACCCTTCTGCACAACCTCTCCTTCCTTTCGTGTGCAAAAAGCCTACAAAGCAGGCAAAAGAATTTCCATTGCCCTATTTTGTTTGTCCTTCCTTTTCTGTCTCCTCAGGCCTTGTTCTTCCATTAGGATTCCTTTCTTATGTCTTCTCTTTCTTTAGTTTCCATAGGTCATGTCATTATTTTTCCTATAATGCCACAATGCATTGTTTGGTGGAGAACTGATAGAGTAAAGTTGATCAAGATTTGTCTGGTTTGGGGGTTTAGCCATTGAATCGTCCATACTTCAGTCTTCCGCTCCATTTCTTTCATGTAGTTACCCATGGAGCCAGTCTGTTACATGTAGTTGGCCTTGAGCTATTGGGATGCTGAAGTATTGTAGATATCCCTACCTACATTTTGAAAGGTAAATTGAGAGTGGCAGACATTTCTTAAAAGCTCATCATTATTGATTGATGAGATGGAACATTTCCAGAAATTCAGATCACCCCCTGAGGCTTTAATATATAGGTCAGGAACTTATTTGGATCTCTTAGCTATTATGCTCTAGGCTTGTTGTATCAGGCGGGTGTCATCAACAAATTGGGTATTGCAGATTGGTTTGGAGTCTTGCAGCCCCTGTGAGATCCCCCTTTCATCTTTTCAAAATTATAGCTTTGTGTAATGGTTCCCCCAGTAAAGGAAGGGGGGACAGTGTCACTCTTGCCTTAATCCTAGGGAGGCTTGAAGGAAATCTGATTATCTGCCATTGACCAGATGGGATATCCAAGGGGAGGAGATACATTCCCTTACCTAGTCTAGAACCCAACAGTCAATAAAATTTTTCCATTACAATTAGATTGAGTGATCTACCGTATTGAAAGCACTGAACATGTCTAGTTTGCTCGCTGTTGTAAAGAACGGAGAAGAATATGCAAATATTGAATAAGCAAGAAACATTAAAAGATTCAATAAGCATCATAAGAAAATGTAGACTAAAACATTAGAGAAACAAGAAGAGATTTATGGTGGTAAAAGTTACAACCCTTGTGTAAGGAAATTTGAAAACATCCACACCAAAACAACCCTTCCGTTAATGGCAAACCCTCATGACAATAGCCTTCAAGACCTCACAAGTGTGTAGTTCATATAGGATCAAAAACACAAAATCTCCCTTTGAAATGAGCCTCTAAGATCCATATTCATAGTGCTTTGGATAAACCTGAGTCATTGATCACAAAGCAAGATCAAGAATGAGATCAAGCAAACCAAGTTGGTGGATAATGATGTAAGCCATCAGCTCATCAAAAGACAAGGGAGGAGGTGGATAAGAATGGCACAGGTTGTCAGTGCATTCCATCATTCCCTGAAAGAACGTGTCACCAGTCAAATATGATCACAGGACAAGATTAGAACACATTCTAACATTTTCCCTTAATCTTGGTGAGCTCATGGCTTACCTCATTATCCACCATCTTGGTTTGCTTGATCCGAGGCAAGGTAGAGGCTTTCAACACAGATGAGCAGTTGGGCAGCTGAATGATCGATAGAGGGAGGGAGCAGGTATTTAGACGGAGGTGAATCTGGGCAGCAGTCAGTGTTTTGTACAGGTACCGAGCAGGTCTGTACAGGTGTATGAAATAGTTCTATACTGTTGTATGGAATAGGCTGTACAACAGTTTTCTATTGTTTCTGGTTTTTTTCCAGTAGGCTGTAAGTAGTCTGTAAGTTCAGTTCAGTGTGTTTTTTTGGGATATTTGTGTTTTTGAGCAGCATGTGGAGGTTTCTTTGTAAGTTTTTTGAGGGAATGAAAAGCTTATTCGTAGGAGTAATTACCTATGTGTGTGTGAAATTAAATTTTATGCTTATGTTTCCTTGTAAGTTGGGCAGCTTAATGATTGATGGAGGGAGGGAGCAGGTATTTAGACGGAGGTGAATCGGGGCTGCAGTCAGTGTTTTGTACAGATACCGAACAGGTCTGTACAGGTGTATGAAATAGTTCTATACCGTTGTATGGATAGGCTATACAACAGTATTCTACTGTTTCTGGTTTTTTCCAGTAGGCTGTATGTAGTCTGTAAGCTCAGTTCAGGGTGTTTTTTTGGATATTTGTATTTTTGAGCAGCATGTGGAGGTTTCCTTGTAAGTTTTTCGAGGGAATGGAAAGCTGATTCGTAGGGGTAATTACCTATGTGTGTGTGAAATTAAATTTTATGCTTATGTTTAATTTCTAGCTATTGTGCGATTGATGGTATGGTTTGAAATTTAATTTCAGCATTAATTAAATTAAGCAATCTACTTCTTTGATTGAGATAATAAGGACATTAGTCACCTAGGGCTTGAATTTTTTCACATAGTATCACAGCTATTTTTTCTGATTCAGATTCTCAAGGATTTGTAGCGATAAATCAACTGTTGGAAAGGACCAACAGTTAGAGAATTTCAATTTAATTTTCAGATTTGGGATTCTGTGCAGTAGATTTAGAGATGGCATCAACTAAGCTTCAACTGTTGTAAAGGACCAACAGTTAGAGAATTTCAATTTAATTTTCAGATTTGGGATTTTGTGCAGTAGATTTAGAGATGGCATCAACTAAGCTTAGGTTTGAGGACAGATTAGATGGTGCCTTTGAATTTTTTCACAAAGAAGGTGAGGATTACACTCTTATTAAAGAGAATGATCTCTGGGATATTGTCAAGGATGTTGGGACTTCGCTTATAGATCCATGACTTGGTAGTTCACAACAAGAATGAAGTGAAGGCCAAGTGGATGATATGGATTCCATAAATGACCAACTGATTCCTCATGTATCCAAGTAGTTGCCTCAGGGCATTGAAGCAAGTGGGAAGGATTCCCATGTTTGTTTTGCAGTGAACACCTTGAGTCAGTTCATGGAGTATGGTTTGAGATATCTTGGAGGGGGTGAGTTGAAGATATAGAGGTATTTTGACTTAGTTTGGGCAAGCAATGCAGTACATAGGAAGAGCACCTTGGGGTGTTGTTTTAGCTTGGTATCAATGGTGATATTTAGGTTGGATGGTTCTGTAAGAATCAAACTTTGTGGCACTTAGCTTATTAGAGGGAGTAGAGATGACTTCATATGTGATAGGATGCAGACAATAGCAGTGAAACTCCAACATATAACTATGGATCAGTAGGTAGCTGATATTCTAACCAGGCCCTTAGCAAGGGGAAGTTTGAGGCATTGAAGGACAAACTTGAATTGGTGCAGAATTCCCTTGTTGCTAAGAGGGAGCATTGAGAATGATAGCTTGAGCAAGAACTTTCACATAGGTTCAATGTTAACATGTGAGAGGTCACTTGAGATATTTTCGAAAATTACCTAAAAATAATTCTATTTTGTAATTTGCATTTGCAAGAAATAGTGAAAGTCTTATATTTAACAGATGAGTCTAAAAGTGTAACTCGTCCGTGACTTAGACTAGTAGTAATCTTAAAAATAGATTTTCCACTAAACGTATAAAGGCAGCGCAAGGTAAAGGCTTTCAATGCACATGAACAATTGAGAGAGAGAGAGTAGGGATTCAGGTAGAGGTGAATCTGGGTAGTAGGCATTAGTTAGTATATGCGTAGAATAGTTCTGTATAGTTGTGTGTATAAATTGTACAGGGTGTTCCTCAGGCTGTACAACAATTTTTTTTTGCTTTTGCTTTTTTCTAGTAGGTTGTACTTTCTCAAGTAGGTCATACAAGCTCAACTTAGGGTGTTTTTTGGTACCCATGCAATGTTGTTTTTTGGGCAGTGTTTAGAGGTTTTCTTGTCAGTTTTTTTAAGTAATGAAAAATTGATCTGAAGGAGGAATTATTTTTGTAGCTATCATGCAATTGATGCTATGGTTTGAAATTTAATTCCAGCATTAATTAAATTCAACAATCTACTTGTTTGATTGAGATCATAAAGTCATTAGTCACTGAGGGCCTGAAATTTTCACATAGACAACATTACAATACATGC
Organism: Pinus tabuliformis; assembly: GCA_031772625.1. NCBI lineage: Eukaryota > Viridiplantae > Streptophyta > Pinopsida > Pinales > Pinaceae > Pinus > Pinus tabuliformis. Next base: position 1,780,371,037 of record CM062817.1, on the reverse strand, counting down.
TAACATTCTACTTACATAAACACTTGGGAAGATGTCATTAACATTCATCCTGAATGACAAGTTCATATATCCCCAATAAATTGTCAAGTGAGATGAATTTCCATCTGTCTATTGCAAGTTGCTGAGTGCAACAATGTACCAAGCCATCGACAATCAAATCCTTAATAAATTGCGAACATGCACAATTCAGTTCTATCAACAATTATTGTAAGCCTGGTCAATGTTGACAACATCAACTTGCCCACAGCAAAGTGCTAGAAAATAAAATATCTTTGCATGAAATTTTTACACAAACCTCTTTGGAATTGGTAAGCAAGTGGAGAGTCTAAATGCAAATATAACTTGGAACAAACTTGAAGAAAACATTAAGGAAACTTAAATCCAAATGCATGCATTACTGGTTAAAGTAGGAACATAATGTCATGGAATAAAACTCCAAAAAAAGACAGTCCAAAGTTATATTAAAGCTGAAAGTGATTTGAAGAGGTAGAATAGTCGACGATCAACAAGAATGCTCCAATCACACAAGCCAAGAACATGACCATTCTCTTCAACAAGCTCAACATTTGCTCCAAATTGCACATGTAAGAATATGGTCTTCTCATCAAAACACCAAGGAAGCACAAGTAAATGCTGCCATAGAAAAAATGCCCAATGGTGATTGTCTAAAAATCAATCAAAGAGATTATACATTGATAGAGTCACTCCTAGGCATAGAGGAAGGTGAGACTAATTAGGTTGCATGGAAAAGGTAGCAACAAAAACCTTAGTATCGTGAATTCAAGAGACGATAAAAAATCTAAATTATAAGGGTGATTAATGAGTTTCAATCTTAGGAATCATCTTCTAAACCATGGGTACAGTAATGTATCTCTTCCTAGTATCATGTGCATTTGAAGTCCCTTTTACACCTTGATTTTGTGTTTTGGCTGGACGTTAAGTCTCTTCAAAAATGATTCTCTGCATGATTAGATTTTCCGCAGTTTGTGGATAATTTCCAGTTCTTTTTTTAGAAAACTACTAACATTGTTTTTGCTAGGGGTCTTGTTGACAGTACCATAAACATAAGTGCAACTACCATGAATGACATGGGCATTCCCAATAACCATTTGTCTTAGGGAAGCAAGTCTGTCTTGTTAATTAATAAGTCCTTTACAAAATGCTTCAAAATCATAATTTTTGCACTCTTGGAGATCTTAGGAGATTTATTGCGAGATTGGATAAAGGGATCATAAATAGGAGACAATTACTTTTCAACCAAGATAATAAGAGAAACGGTATTATTTTTATAACTTTTTCGATGATGTCCTATTATTTTTATTATAACTCTTAATTTGAGTAAAAAATTGTCCAGTCTTTTCAAAATTGTTAGGATCTTGATCCTGCAGCTTCCATTTCAAATGATCCAAGGCTTGAGTGTAGATAGTTTGAGCAATGTCCTTTGGTCTTGTTACCCACCAAAAGTGGGTGGCCCCATAGGAAATTTTTTCTCCTACCATCTCTTTTTGCGGGCAACCAATTGCCCTTTCCAGCCACTAGTAGTTGATGACGATGTGCCATTGATATCTCCACTACTTGCATCAATCATATGTTTCCTTGCTCATATGGCGAGAGCACATGTTGGAAGGTGGGCTTCTAATCAAAAGGTGCTTTATTCATTTTGCAATCGGGTGCTTATGCTTGTTTGTATTTGGGCATTTGACATGGATTATGGGTAACTTGGAAGAAAGAAGGGTCTTGGTTGTGATCTTGTTTCCTCACCTTAAATGGGGGTTATATTTCCAATCCCAGTCTAGTGGGACCTCCCCTAATGGCCCGATTGGTATAGGAGGGGTACTACTTGGGAAGCCATGATTGAGATAGTGTAGCCCCATCTCTCCATATTCCATAATTACCACTTTCCATCTTACATTGCAAGCCCCTTTTACATCTCCATTCTTCGAGTTCAAATGACCACTGGTTCATTGGGATTTGGCACCCACACATCCTCATGCCTGGGTAGGGCCCGGAAATTTGCTTGGGAGTTTGATGTAGCTAAAAGAAATAGAAAGAGCATACGATGGCAACAAAACATAAGAAAAATCAAAATGCAAAGGATAGTCAGGGCACTCAAATTAGCACGTGGGCAAAAAGCCAAGCATGAGCTCTACCTCACTCATTATGGCCATCAACCGGTTCCTGAGCATGTCCAACCCTTGGTGGGCAATGGGCTGCCTCTTTCTACACATCATACAAAGCAAGTTCTCATTCCTTGAGCTACGGGCAATGATACAAAGAAAAAGTAGGCATTTGAGGGGTGGAAAGAAAAGGTCGAGTTGGTAACTCATGCATCCACGATTGCTCCCTCATCACATCTATAGACTATACACCTAAGATGAGAATCCCCATCAAGTTGGTCCCTTTGATTACGACACTTGGCCATGAAGTCTTTTCCCATTCAATCCATTATTTACATGGCACCTATCGATTGAAGGGTGGATCGAGGACATGTCACTTCCAATTGGGGGTTGAGAACACCTAATAGGGTCATCTATTAACCACTACTACCTATGGAGGTAACACCATTATGTGACCAAAGCTACACTTTTGGAAGGGAAACCTCACATGAAGTGTTAATTTTCGCATTACTTTCAAGCTTGGTTCACTTAGATGCAATAATGATTAAGTGTACCTGATGATGAAAGTTGTCGCACTGGATATTGTGTGTGATTGACAGGTGGTTCCATCTATGGGTTTGGGCCTTGACTAGGGTCCAGGTCCTCCAAAGGGACATATTGAAACCCACAGGTGAGGCATGGAGAGCCATGGGAGTCTGGGACTCTAGACAGTTCACTTGCATCCTTGGGCACCTCTAACACCCACAACATTCCAACACTTTGCCCCACATTATTGAATTTTATGGGATGATGCACCTAGACCAACGTGCCCCCAGTTGGCTTAACACTGAATAGATGGGATTGCAGCTAATCCAGGGCCCAAATGAGCATGGTAACACACATTGAGACATGGGAGGGCTAGCAACACCTTGGGAGCCCTCAACATTGGAGTAGAGACAAACATTTTAGCCACTTGGAGACTCATGAGACCACTTTTGTGCCCCAAAGCCAAAATTGGGCTCCATAGAGGGATTATGTCAGAGATCTAGGGGTCAACACCTAGAGGTTGAGTTTAGAGGGTTTCGACACTAATTATGGCACCCATTGCCCTCAACGTCAACCCTAGAAGGGCCTACACTTGCACGACGTTAGTACTCTCTCTTATTTCGGCACACATGTGGAGAGTTATTATGTTTTTCATAGGCTACTATGTTGACTTGTGACCTAGGGTGTTCATTGCACTGTAATGCTTGTATCCTTAAAAAACATAGCAAACAATCCTTCCATGATTCCACTTCCAAAGTCTGTAAAAAAATTGGATTGATACATTATGATTTGCATGGCCCCATGCCTATTCCTTATGCCAATGGCAATCCTCGCTTTTGATCCAAATTACCATGATTTGTGCTTTAGATCACATTTCACCAACAAATGCCCACCTTTCAAAATCCAGATCCAAGCAATATTTAGGTCTCAATCTTCTACATATCCACAAGCCAGTGCAATCCTTCTTTTCCTCTACACACATATTCCACACATATTCTCAAAAGGTAAAGCTCATGGGGCCATTATTCTTCAAATTTGGATAAAGGAGTTTCACTAGTTGCTGTACGAGATCTAGTTCTAATTGTGAGTAATACAAGTCCTTCAATTTTTTAGAGAACCATAAGAGTCCTTAATGGAAATAATATGATGCCTCACTTGTTCACTTACTATCGTGACAATCAGGGTATATGCTTTCTTGACTTTGTTCTTCCATATGGCTAGCACCTTGTCTGATGTCAGCTTGTTAGGTCCACTGTCCTCTTCTTTTCTAGCATAAACCTTACCTTCATAGATGTGATCCCATAAATCATTAAATATCATAGTGTGTTTTGATTATTTTGGACCACTCTGTCAGCACCACACTAACAATGGAGCTGAGAGAATACATCTTTATAAACAAAATTATTGCAAAATATTCTCAAAGTTTTTCCATGCAACCAATTAATATGAATTGCAAATAAATGCCTCTGAATTTGGAACACACATAGAGGATGCTATTTTTCTTTGGCTTGATGATAGTTTCACAAAAGATAAATATTTACCATTTGTACTTCAATAAGTAATTACAAATGAGAAATGTGGTCATTGATTTCATGCTTTTAGAAACTAAAATGTCATGCAACAAATGTCGATTTAGAGGTTCATTGAGAAATTGAGCTTGCACTTGTTATTTCGTGGTAAACTCTGCCCTATCCACCACTATGGCTAGATGAGAATGGAGTAGACACAACAACATTAGACGATAATCATTGATGCTACTGAGCTGACCCTTGTAGTCGCCCTTTTTTTTCACGTCGGGTTCACTGAGGTTACAAATGGGTGTTTGATCCTTTGTGGAGGCACCAAGGTTATGGGTAGATAGAGAAGGCACTAAAGAGTGAATGGGCTGCGTGTTTAGATATCACACCCTTGAACAATTTGTGGAAACTAAGTGTTTGATGTAACAAAATTTGACGCACATGAGTTGAGAGTGGAGAGGGAATGATCCTTGTTAGTGATGAGGAGAATAAAAAGAGAATGAGCATCTAATAGAGTCTGTGAGTGGAGGCATCCCTAAAATTCTCAAGCTGTGCGAATGGGAAGAGAACTAGGCCCTAGACAAGCTTCACCATTCAAAGGCTAGTTTGCACACATAGAGGGGTGAGGGGTTGAGTCAGGATGTACACGATCCATAGAGAATGTTATGGCTAGGAGAATAGGTAGAGGGTTATTTTTGCATTCACACTGTTGCTGCAAAATCTAGTAGGCCTTGTAGAGGGGTACTCAAGGGAATCACTAGACCAAGTGACAACAACAAGGTAGTAGCCCACTGTCACCACAACTACTAACCCATGCTCTTTGTGGATTTTCACCAATGGGAGGAGTCCAGTGTTGAGGTCACCTGCAAGAGATATTATAGGCTTAAAGGTATAAGGTGACATGATAGGCCTCCAAGGGACAACACAAATTAGGAACAAGGCTCAAGCAATGAGGAGAGGCAATTCACTTCTGCTAGAGAGGCCAAACTAGGGCACCCTTGACCTAGGGATTGATTAATAATGTGTGAAATGGAGTGGCTTGAGGTAAAGGTACAAAGGAAAGGTTTCCTACAATGTATCCCAACAATATAATGACACATTAAACCTTCAAGAAGCCCTTAGGTCGAGGCTTAACCAAACTAGGGTTTCTCCTAGGAAAAAATAGCTAGGAAAGGAAAAATTATGGAGAATAATGAAAAGATTAGCCACGAAGAGGAATGATTTTGAGGCAACCACCACTACTATCAATGCTGAATCCTTCCAATGCAAAAAATCTCTATCCTAGGCAATTTCACACTAAGCCCTAATTGAGCCCACTTGTCATTGAGAGGGGGAGAATGGGAGAGAGAAAATAATCTCTATCCTTGGCAATTTCACACTAAGCCCGCTTATCATTGAGAGGGCCAGAATGGGCGAGAGAAAAGGTGCGGATTTTAGTTGTCGGTAAGATAAATGTCGATCACCTATTAGACAAGGCCAGTGCATAGTCCTTGGGTGCATGGAGTCTATGGGATTGATAGATTAGCCAAATCTTGCAAAGGAGTAAGGATATTTTGATGCCCTAACACCAAAACCCTAACTATTATCTCTGTGAGAAATCAATATTCACTTGGGAGAACTAAATCAAAGATTCACCAACGAGATTGCCATTCACATACTATTATGAGTAATGCATGTAATTATCACATCTAGTTTCTATGCAATTGATTTTCAATAAATTAGGGCACAACAGAGAAACCCCTTTTTTAGTAATATATTCCATACAATAGACATAAAAATAGAAATTTATCAATAACAAAGATCACTTACAGGATATCATGCATGGAAAATCCTTTCGTTGATTCAAGATAACTTCTCCAAAGACAAGAATATAGCTCCAATAAACAAAATGCTCCATAGATCACATCTCTCCAAAGGTATAAGAAGGACGAAATTCTCCAAGAGAGGCTGAATTAGTCCAAGTGATGATGAATGAAATGAAAACTCCTTTCCTCTATTTATATGAGGAGAATGAGTCATAATATTAGCCTAAAACCCCCTACTAACAAGTTAAATCACAAGAAACCCTTCAGATACAGGCCAACCCACTAGCTTTTGATCAAAACTGCAAAATAAGCCACACATGTGAGCCACTTGTCTTGGAGGGCTAACGTCATGCATGAATTATGCTCCAAATGTCATGCGTTGGTGCTACAAGGTGACAAGTGTGATGTAGTAGCATGTAAAAATCATGATTTGAGGGTTGGCCCTAAAATCAACCTTAATGGTTCCTTGTGGTCCCAAAATCCAACAGGGGAAACACAAAGTGGTCTCCATGGGTCTCTAGTAGCTGATTATGTCCATCTCTACTCTAGCTTTGAGGGCTTTCCAGTTGCTACTAGCCCTCCCAATTATCTAAAGGCGAGACCATCCTCATCTAGGCCTTGAATCAACTGCCATCCTTCATATGGTGCTAAGTTTGACCTAGGGGCATGTTGGTCGAAGTGTGTCATCTTGAAAAACCATCAAATCTAATGCAAAGTGGCTTAATGTCTTCGGTGTAGGAGGTGCCCAGTGTCGTGTGATGTGTCAGTGTTGTTAGGAGGCCCAAGGCTCTCAACGCTTCACCTGTTAGCGCCATTATATTCCTATGATGGATTGGGTACCTGTGGGTAAGGTGCCCAGGGCATGGGCCGCTGAACCACCTAACAATCACAACATAGATTCTAGTGAAAGCAACCAACCATTAGGGACAATACCAAGCTTGAATGTAATGGGCTATTTATAAGGATTCCCTTCCAAAATTAGGGCTTTGAGCTTGTAATGGTCTTACCTCCCTAGTTAGGAGTGGCTAAAGGACAACCATATTAGGTGTTTTCAACCCCTAATTTGAGTAACATATTCTTAGTCCATCCTTCAATTGATAGGGGTTAATGAATAATAATGATCGTACAAAAGGCAAAAGACTTCATGTCCAAGTACATGATGAGGATCCACATCCTGAGTGTAAAAATATGAGGATGGAGCAATTGTGGATGCATGAGTTTCCAACCCGACCTTTGTTTTTCCACTCGTCTTGTGCACCATTTACTTTTGATTTGTCTTTTTATTACTGCTCATAGCTCAAGGGTTAGAGCTTGATTTGAATGATATAGCAGTGGTATTACACCTCAATGATAAGTCAATTTATCGCTCACCGAGGTTGGGACATGCAAGGGTTCCTCCTTTTGATGTAATGGAGCAACATGTGCTCAAGAACCGGGTGATGGCAATAATGAGTGAGGTACAACTCATGCTAGGCTTTTTCCCACGTGCTAATGTGTATGGCTTGACCATCATTTGCCTTTTGATATTCCTTCTTTTGCTTTTGTTTTGTGGCCATGATATGCTTTTTCTGTTTCTTTTAGCTGCATCAACCTCCAGGGCAAAGTTTCGGGCCCTACTCAGGTATGTTGATGTATAGGTGCCAAATCACAAACAACCAATGGTCAGTTGAACCTGAAAAATGGATGTGAGATAAGGGCTTGTAATGTAGGATGAAAAGTGTTGAATATGGTATATGGGATAGATGGAAGTTTGGAACTACACTATCTCAATCTAGGCTTCCCAAGTAATGACCCTCATCTACCCATTGGGCCATTAGGGGAGGTCCCACTGGACTGGGATCAAAGATTAACCTCCCCATTTAAGGTAAGATGTTAAAATTGGAAACTAGGGCCAAATTCCACCTTGAGACAGCTCATTTGATGGAGATGATGATTGCATTAAATTCCTCTTTTCGAGAGGACCAAAATTGATATAAAGATCATCTAATTTGGACAAGCAAAAGTGTGTTTTTGAATTTATGCCCTCACATGTGCAAATTGTTCAGGTCGGCCACATCATCATGTAGGCTCATGAAGCCCAATGGATGTGTCACTTCACCTTCAACTACTCATATAAATACAAGTGACCTCTCACCTCATTTGGCATCATCATCACTCTCACATTCTTCTCTCCTCTCATTGGTTCGTACAGCTATTGGGCATTCTCTTTCTCTCACACATGTGGCAAGGAGGATGAATTTCAGACAGAATTACAGGGCTGAAAATTTCAGACTTTCCTGCAGTTTGACCAGCGTTGACTTTGACTTTATGGGCATCCTTTGACTTCGATTTTCAGGGTGAATTTTTGTCTCAGCAGGCCGCATTTTTGGGCACAGGAACCGAGGCAAAAGGAGGACTTTGACCTGCATTGACCACAGGTCTGTTTGATCGCAAGGTTGACTTCAGGTTGACAAAGTTTGACTGCAGATTTTATGACTGTTTTGGGCTGACTTTGACCACTGCTGGAGGTCAAGTTTGACTGCCTTTGACCAAGCTTCAAAGGAGATGTTTGACTACTGTGTTGACCATCTTTGACTTTCTGGTTAGGGCTGAGTTTGACTGCGGTTGACTGCAGATTTGACAGGACTGTTGTGACTTTGATTTGGCAAGTCAATTTTGATTTTTTGTACTCTCTCTCTGCTGAACATTTGATATAATAATAAGAAGAATTGATCAAAGGGTTTTCCCCACATTGGGGTTTTTCCCTGGCATTTGCCAAATCTGGTGTCCTCTTGTCTTGGCTTGTCTTCTGCATTTTATTTATATGTTCTATCTACAGTTACTGTCAATGTGATTGCTATTGGAAAACTAAATTGGAAATTAGCTGCTGAAGGAACATTGAAGTAATTGTGCTAAGCATAGAATGTACGAACAAAATTTAACATGAGAGAACAAGACCACGGGCAAAACCCCTCCTTACCGATCACACCATAATCCATATCAAATGCCCCAATACAAACAAGCATAAGCACCCCACTGCAAAATGATTAAAATACCTTTTGATTGGAAGCCCACCTTCGTCTATGTGCTCATGCCGGATTGGTGAGAAGCATATGGCTGATGCAAGTGGTGGAAGTATAATGACATGTCATCAGCTAGTGGTGGCTGTTAGGGGCTGCTGGTTGCATGGCTGGCTGGCTGTGAAGAATAGGAGAAAAGTTTTCTCCTATAGGGTTACCAATTTTGCTTGGTAACACACACTAAAGGTTGCAGAGACGGAAGAACAAGAGACTGATCTGATGGGCTTATGACTCCTTAGGAGTAGAGTTTAGTCTACCAGTGAGTTAGATGTGATGGGCAGAGAGATAGAGACACATTTTTGAGTGGGAATCATGGAGTTATGGCTTGATCTGATTACATTTTCAGTTTTAGAAATTTGCTCCATGCTTGATTGCATTCAATTAACTCAAAACATTCACATATACAAAATTTCATGGCCTTTGGTTTCATCTTCGAAGGTTCAATGACTTTTCCCATTCTCTCAACTCTTCAGATTTCTCCTATTTTAAATATTTACAAAATATTTACGATTTACCATAATCCCTAAGGATTAGTTGTCTAGCAGGTTGGTGGCTACATGGCAGTACAGTCGTTCTTTTGTTTTGTTGTTTTTTTGAAGCCATGATATGCAAGGTTCTTTCAATAAAAAAATGTTTTTCTACTTTCCTCCAAAATTGGCTTTTGAAAAATCAAATGATTTGTGGCTTCAAATTGAAGAATTAGGTTTCAGTGATCCCTTAATGCCTGTTTGCCGGCAATAGTGCCTAGGTCATCACATTCCCACAGAATCTGTGTTTTAAACTAAGATTTGATAGCATATTGTGATAACATGCAAATCAACACATAAAGTTAAGCAATATTACGTGAGAGTTTTTTGTACTGCATGGATTAAATGAGTAGTGAAAACCTCCTCATAAAGGGTAAACTAAATTCAAAATGACTTTATTAAGACCTGTGTCCACCATCTAATTGACCATTATTATTCAGAGATTTACTTTAACACAGGTTACCATTACCTGAGAGAACAGGTCATCACACAAATATCTCCGAAGATACCCATGTGATGTCCTTATTGATGTGCCACAAATGATCCATTTACCAACATCATAATAGCTAATGTGACCAGTAGACAACATTTTAACACATTCTAACGCGTTCTAACACACCTGTATCCTTCCTTTTTGAGTGACAGTTTGAGTGAACTGTGTGCTGAACAAGAATGATATTTTTGCATATGGGTCTGCCAGGGACAGAGCATTTCCTCCAAGATTAACTTTGAGATGAATTTCTTAATCCTCGAGGCAATAGCCATGGAATATATGTTATATTAAACATTGCAAATAGAGATTAGCCAATGTCTTTCTTGCGAAGGAGGCTGGATTGGTGTCTTTTGGGATAAGAGCAAGGATGGTGAAATTTGTTCTAATCCCCCAATTTTCGGTCTTTTCTGCACTCTTACACCATGGTGACAAGACCATCTTTTATTTTGTCCCAAACAGGCTGGTAGAACTTTGACGAAAAGCCATCTGGCCCCGGGTCTATGTCTACATGGAATGAAAAGGTAATATAATTCCTGTCTTCCTTCTCTGTTACAGGTCTATACAGAAATTTGCAATCACCCTTTGCAATCACCTAGAGAGGAGGTTTTCTTGAGTGTCTTCCCTGATAGTCAGGGTTTTGTTAAGTGCTTCTTAAAGGTGAGGTGTGCCTGTTCTAATATTTCAGTGAAATCAGATATAGATTTGCTATTTGGAAGAGAAAATCACTCCTGTTTGGCATGTTGTGGAAAAATTTGGTATTCCTGTTATAGAATTTTAACCAAACACTTCTGGAATTTAGTCTCCAGAATTCTTCTGAAGCATCATCTGACTGAAATATTTATTTGTCATTTGTCTCCTCCTGGATCATAAGATCAGTATACCCTAATTCTTCAATTTCTTCTTGCGTTGCTGGTAGTTTTTGTTTCTTATTTCCTTTCGAGGATTAGATGAAATCTCCAATATTTTACTCACTCCGTGAGTGCTAGTTTGAGGTGCTTTACCTTTTTCTCCCACTTGTATGTGGCAGATTAATATAGATTTATATGCTCTTCGAAATGGTCTGAACTAGCTTCCTGTTATCAGGATGATGCTAAGACACAGATTCAGCATTTTGGGGTATGTAATGTATCCAATACCTCTGTACACTTGGAGGATATATATTACTTCTTGAAACCACCAATTTCACTTCAAGTTTGTTTCTCTGATGCATTTCCTCATTGTCCTACTATTAATTGTTTAAGAGAGGGAGGCATGCCAATGCAAACATATGCAAGTATCATTAATCATTCAAACACAATGGCATCATAAATTATAATTGCAGGCTTATACATGCAAATGGGACTGAACAAGCCAGAAAGTAATAAAATCCATTACCTAATGGCATTAATTTAGCACAATTCACATATACAGTCATGGACACTTCTGCAGAAGGAAATTCTAGCCAAACATAGGCTCCATGCAGTGCGAATTCTCTCTGCAACAGAGGCCACATGTGAGCTGAGGATATGAGTCCACAAGGGTGAAATTTTACTGTGGCTGTCTTTAATTCTGTTCCCACAGCCCAACTCCCAGGTTCCCAGTGAATATATACACAACAGCAATTTCAAGCTACAAATCTTTTTCTCCATCAACCGGTGCAACCTAAGTAATGGAATCCTCTTTTCTGCTTAGCAGTACCTTAGGCTATCCCACTTCCCTCCAGAGTTCCAGCACAGGCTGGTCAAGAATCTCATTGTTGGCTTCCAGGGCTTTTTAGCTGTAGTGAAATTTCTCAATGATAGTGATTATCATTCCATACAGTCACAATTCTCTCATGAGTCATAATTCATGGCTGTAGCTTTCTGTAGTCTGTTTATACTATGCTTATGGTTGTTGTAGCTCTGGGAGTAACTCTAATTTCCCCAGAATGATGGCGATTCAAGCTCCCCCAAGCTTGAGAACTTGAAATCCACCACCGAATGATAATTCAAATAGCATGAAGATTCCAACTGGAGTGGTAGTTTAAGCAGATTGGTCATTATAACCCTGGATAATTTGGACTCTCCATTAATTCGAATTTCACCCAAAAGCATCTGAACTCCACCCTGCCATAAACAATAGCTACACACTTTCACTGACCTGGTAAGTGACCATTGGCATGGATTTGGGTTTTTTACTTAGGTCAGTGACCTGGTTTATCATTTGTTGCTTTCCTGAGGCGTTGTTTCTGGCAGCCTTTTGTTTCCTTTCAGCCTTTTTGTGATTTCTTTTGTTCTACTGTAACTCTTTTTAATGATCATTCAATGCAGTGTTGAAAGAATCAGCATCGGCAAAACATGGGCGAGGGTCCAGAAAACATCTTTTCAGAAACATCGATGGAAAAATCGGCAAACCGCTGCAAACATTAAAAAATACAAAATAAATTATTTTTTTCAAAATCTGGAAAATCTGAAAAAATAGAGGAAAAATCAGATCAAATTGCCCAAAGGAAAAATTTACATTTTTTTCAGGCCGAAAATTCTCACATAGTACATCGTTTGGCTTTTAGCCATTCATCATGTACATGACAACATGTGTGTTTCATGTCTAGGGGTCAAAACTGGGGTATTACAGGGTAACCATTATCACCAGCCAATTTAAATATCACAAGCTAAGCAGCAACATGTGGGGCATATCCCTTACGTCAAAGTTGCCTAGGAATTGGAACTAACCCTAACCACTGTTGTATGTGCTGGCTCACAGCAACAAGTGGGGCATATCTCTTATGTCATAGTTGCCTAAGAATTGGAACTAACCCTAACCACTGTTGCATGTGCTGGCTCACAGCAACAAGTGTGAGCGCAAGCACTAGCATGTTAATTGGTAGAACTTGAACCGTAGTAGTGGTTATATTAGCTACCTGCTTTCATTGACCTGGCAATCCACTGTTAACATGTATTTGGGTTTTTTACCTATGTCAAAGACCTGGTTTATTGTTTGTTGATTTCTGGAGGCTTTGTTTCTGGCAGCCTTTTGTTTCCTTGTGATTATTTCTTGGCCTCTTGTGCTGAGGGTCATCTTCTAGGGTAAGATTGGAGGCTATTCATGGTCTGATTCCAGGAAAATGGTGATTGATTGAGGGATTTCCCAGTTTTTGACTTGTTCTCTCAACTCAACTAACTTTTTGGGTGCTTAGACTTTTTCCAGGGGGCCATCATTTGGAGCTTCTGGTGGTTAGGAGATAGGGAAGCGATTTCTCCTTCCACTGCATCTGGGCCATCCATGAAGCTTTTCCTGTTATTGGAGGAGGGCCTGTGGGGGCTTAGGAGGTGGGGAAGGGACTTCTCTTTCCAGTGCATCTCGGCCAACTGTGAAAGCTTTTTCTGTTATTGGAGGATCAGAGCTGTGGACCTATAATCAGTTTGACAGAGCCCACAACTTCAAACTTGTTTTAGGAGCTCACTGATTCCCTCTCTCTCTCTCTCTCGTCTTATTGACTCTGAATTTTTTTTGGTTGTTGTTTACAGAATTGGCCCTTGCCTAAATCCTTCCCAGCTTCTCACTGGAGTTTGGGAGGTATTTCCCTGTCACCTGTGTGCACTGCAGAGAGACGAGTATTTTACCCTATGGGCCTTACTTCAACCTTGTAAATTAACAGCTCTTACTCCGAATGTGTCCTGGTTTTCACCTGTATTTCCCTGTCACCTGTGTGCACTGCAGAGAGACGAGTATTTTACCCTATGGGCCTTACTTCAACCTTGTAAATTAACAGCTCTTACTCCGAATGTGTCCTGGTTTTCACCTGAACAGAAGTTTGCATGCAGCATGATAATGAATTTTGAGCTACATGCTACAGTCGGGTGGGGTTGGAGATGGAGAGGTTTGCAAGTATGCTGGCATTGCATGGCGGAATGAATGGGACTCTGTGGGGCACCTCGCAGAAGGATGAGATTGTGTGATGGAAGGTTCCCATTTTTTTTTTTTGTTAAACTGTTAAACCACTAAATAACAAATACTAAACCCCCGATGCTGTAAAAAATTGATTAAACTTCACCTTTAAATTTGGTTTATGTTTGGATTTGAACTGGTTGGGATCCTTTGAGGTTCAGTGGACCTGAATGAATTTGATTTTTATTTTTTGAGGTTCACCACATTTTGAACCTCAAGGCTTGAATTTGACGAACCTGATGACATAGGCTTAGATACCAGATGTTTCTTTTTGGGTAAATACTAGGCATAGTGCCCATGCTGGTGACAGTAATTAGACAATGAAGACCAGGTCTTTCACTTTGATTGTGTCTACTCACCACACAATCAGGGTATATGCTTGGTAGTTCAAGGTGCTTTACCTTTTCCTCTCACTTTGTATGATGCGGATCAATGTAGATTTATATGCTTCTTCCAAATGGTATGAAGTAGCTTTCTGTTGTCAGAACGATGCTAACACACAGATTTAGCATTATGAGGTATGTAATGCACAGTGATTACCATTCCATACAGTCACAATTCTCTCATAATTCATGGCTATTGCTTTCCATAATCCGTTGATACTATGTTTATGGTTGTTCTAGCTGTGGGAGTAACTCTCTAATTTCCTCAACAGGATGGCAATTTGAGCTCTCCCATACTTGATAACCTGAATTCTGCCGCCGAGTGATAACTCAAATAGCATGAAGATTCAAACTCGAGTGGTAGTTCTAGTACATTGGTCATTCAAACCCCGGATAATTTGTACACCATTAATTTGAATTTCACTCAAAAGCATCCAAACTCCACCCATGCTAAAAAAATAAAACAATAGCTACCCGCTTCAACCAACCTGGCAAGTCACCATCAACCTCGTTTATCATTTGTTGCTTTCCTGATGCTTTGTTTCTGGCAGCCTTTTGTTTCCTTTCCTCTTTGTGATTTCTTTTGTCCTTCTGCAACGTGTGATGTAATTTATTGTAATGATCATTCAATGTACAATCTCACATATTACATCATTTGGCTTTTAGCTGTTCATCATGTACACGTGTTTCTGGTCTGGGGATCAAAACTGGGGTATTACAGGGTAACCATTAACACCAGTCAATTTGGTTATCATAGGCTAAGCAGCAACAGGTGTGGTGTCTATTATGTCAAAGTTTCCCAGGAATTGCAACTAACTCCAACCACTGTTGTGTGCAACTCTCAGGAATGGAGAGAGGTATACCTCATTTTATTCTAGCTGCAAGAACCCACCCTTCTCTTGACAACTAGAGAGGCGAGTCCATTTCTTGAGATCCATCCGCAAGAAGCTTAATGGCCAAACTGCTGGGAAAAGTGGGTGGGAGAAAGAAGGGGAAGTGGAGTTTGTCTTTCCCTCCACTGCTGCCACAGGAGGGATTGGAAACCCTAGATTGAGCTATTTGGGAGAATGTCTTCTTAATTTTGGCACTATGCGTAGAGATTTATCATTATTAATAATTATAAGATGAAACTTTTGTTTTCACTGATAGGGCATTTTTTTTAAATGGTGGATACTGTATTTGTTGATGATATTTAGAAGATTGGTTACAGAAATGCTAAAGAACCATTTAGAATAGTACTTTTAGATAAGACTCACATAAAACATTTCTCATTGTTATATCGATATGGATATCAAGAAGACATGCCAGAAAAGTGTCTTGGCTGGAAATATGCTCTTATCCTTGAGCCTGAGACCAATATTGAACTTTTCATTTTGTGGTTAAATCCTAACTACATCTGAAGTGCTACTGATATTGCATCTGATTTGGATATAGTTTCTTTTGCTTAACTGTACCAGTAACCATTAATTCTTTGTGCAGAATCCTTTCATTTCCTTCATCTTAAAGATGTCAAGACATGGCCTTTATATTATTCCTTCAAATTGGTATTTAGATTATTACATTCACAATGCTCAATTGCTTAATTTGTCTGAGCAGATATGTATTAGTTCCACTTATTCTTGCAGATTAGTATCTTGATTATTGCTTTTGTAATGCTTAATTTTGGTTTAGCAGCAATGGATCACTTTTTCATTTTGAAGAATTAACTCCTCCATTTTCATGGCTAATCGTTTTTGTATCTTAACCAAGTAGTCATTCTAAGAAGTTCAGCTAACTTATGTCCAGGGCAGTGTCAGTTCAGCCATATAAAAGGATTAAGCCTGCATATTTGTCATGTGCGGCACCTCGGATACTACCTTCTCCAAGAAGATATCCTAAGAATGGACCACCTATTCCTTAACTTGTAGCAGAGGATGATGAATCTGTCTTTCAAGTTAAATTTGCTTGTACAATATTGCATGGAATGTCTCATATAAGACTTTTCATAAATGTCTTATTATTCTTTCAGCTTAGTGCCTTCCTATGTTCATGTCTCAAAATAAGCTGAAAGGTCCAGTGCTCAAATTGACCTGAATGAAATTAAGACCTGTTGTGCCAATTTATGAAGAAATAGAGACAAAAGGAGGGGCTCGCTAAATGACTAGATAAATCTTCTTTTTGTACACTCGCCAGTTTTAAGAAATGGAGATCGTGCTCTGGAAGATTGTATTCAGGGTTTAGACTTGAACGATGAGGAAGTATTTTCTCTTTTCTTAGCATTGCAATGTTAATGAGAATGGAGGTCATTATCACGTTTTCCAAAAATATCAGACAGGTGATTTACTGTCTTTGTTATTTGATGATATGATCTATTGAAGCAGACCAAAATTTAATAGATTATCATTTTAATCATATGAAGAATACCTGCAGTACAATTAATAGTCAAACAGTGAACTTACATGTTTCTTTCTTGTTATTACCAGGATTTGATATTTGATTATATAAACTAGACTTTAGGAAGCATGCTTCTCCATTCAATAAAGTCTAGGACTTCTGCTAAATTGCTTTATGTGCATGCCATGTTGATTGTTAAATCTTTTGGTGGATCCAGAGTCATTTGAAATTGGAGCAGGGGATATCTAGGGTCTTCTCTGGGATTATGCGTCATATTCTGGTTCCTTGCATGCAATCAATCAAACTGTATAGGATTTTGTGGGGCATGTCAGAATATTACTGTCATGTTTGGAAGCTGAAGTAGATTATTTATAGATAACTTTTGATTGCAATCATGTTCCTGGCATTCAGGTGGCTCTAGACCATTCAACTTGCGCTCATGTGGCTATAACAAATAGGTGATCCTTTATGTGGAATCCATAAGATGTACTTTTGAAGCGTTACTTTGTGTAATGCAGTATAGAACTTATGCTAGACAGCTATGTGATGGAAAGGATAATGTGCTCTGCAGAATCTCTCAGGTAGTGATCACTCTGCAAATAGCTTAGCATGCTTTGGCCCATCCAATTGAAGCTTTCTGAATGGTACATCGTTCCATTTTCAATTGTGACAACATTAAACTGTAGACAGTGAGATATATATGTGGCTGGGATTTTATTATCTAGTGAAGGGCATATAAAGTTTATATGGCTCTCATTGAGTGCTTTGGTCTTTATTTTCTCCAATGTGTATGTTTCTCATTATTATTTTGGCTGTCACAGGGTCTTCTAGTTCCTCTGTTCTGCTCTAAAGAATATGTTCGTTACATGGCTGTCTCCAAGGATTGATTCAAAACAATAGAATAGAGTATGCCATTAGTTTATATTAACTTTATCACACTGGTTAACTCAAGTCCACAGAATTAACACAGAATCAGGATCAATGATGATGCAAGCTAATCTGCAGACTGTGAATACTCTTTGGTTGAGCATGCTATGGCTCATCCAGTTGCTGCATTTTGAAAGGAACAATGTCACTCATCTGTTGGTTTCCAAAAACTGTAGTTTCAGAAAGTATATACAAGGTAGATAACACATCATCTACAGAAATAGTATATAACATTTGTTATGTCTTTCCTTGAATGTTTGGGTTTTACGATTATTAGGTTGCACTATGTTGGATTTTCATTATTGGATGTCTAAAGATTGATTTAAAAAATATGCGGTTGCATAGCGTGTCCTTGGCAGACTTCAAAATATTAGAATGGGGTGGATCACTAACTTGTAATAGTGTTGGTTACTGGTTGGAAGGCTGTAAAATGTGCATGTTTTCGGTTTATTTTTTAAAACAGAATCGCTTTTTCCAACTCAAGTTCATGTTTTGTCAAATGTACCTGAGTTATTGTCTGTTTATGAGTTTAAACATATTCGAGTTTGTATCGGTTTAAAAATATTCAAGTGTATCAGTTAAAAATATTTGAATGTTTGCTCGGGAAGGTTGTTAAGACGAGGAGTAGATATTTGAGTGTAACATCCTTTTTAGCACGTTGTAATTGAGTATTATGTTTAGCAGGCCAGATGTAAATACTCACATCACAGAGCTCTGCAAAATCATCTAAAACTATTCTAGCGGGCACTGCAATTTATAATTGGTTATACCATCCTCTACCTGGTAGTGTAGACAGTAGTGGGTTTATTCTTGTTTATGCACTAGCAATGTTTCCAACCAAATGAAATACTCTACAGCTACACAAGGAGAAGCAAAGATTGCATGGGTGTCGTGTGGTAGCTCCAGAAAGCTATGTGTATATGCTGGGTTTACATGAGTAATCTGAACCAAGTCTCTGATAGTAGGACATGTTTCTCAATTAATATATGCCAATGAACTTGTCGTCACTCTGCATTGACTTAACCAACTCTGGTATAGCTTCCAATGTGGATCCAGGGAAGATCATCATGTTAAAATCTGTGTTACATGGGGATGTGGTTCCCAATTAAGCAACTCTGGTATAGCTTGCAATGTGAATCCAGGGAAGATCATCATGTTAAAACCTGTGTTACATGGGGATGTGGTACTCCGTTGGGGCTCCTCCCAAATGCTCCTTTTTTGAGGGAAACAAACAGAAATTCAAATGGGAACACTCCTTTCAGAAAGGGGGACGTTCCTTCCCCAAATCAGATGCTCCAATGTCCTTTTGACAAAAAAATGTCATTAAAAACAGAATCAAGTGACTATATAGAGTTAAAATTCAACCTATGCTACTCCACTTTATTGTGAAGAAATCCTACTCTGAGAGTTATAAAGACCCAACAAAAATTGCAACAACCTTGGAAGCCGTTAGAACGAAAGGAGGGAGATGCCACTATTTTCGTTTTATATCATTTTGTCTTTAAGGCCTCATTTAAACTATTAGAAGCCGTTTGCTTTGAGGCATGTAAAAGAGGTTGTTTGGTGTCGCATATGGATCTCTTATGAAACAATTACCACGCGGGGAATGCTGGGAATAATTAAACTGGGTCATTGTCAGATGCACTACAATGGGTAATGGTTAATACCATCTGTCAGGTTTTTAGGTAAATTCATTATTTACCATTGATTGGATGAACACGATAAAGACTTAATAGTTGTTTGAAATATTAAAGGAGACCATCTTGTCCATAGGGGAGGACAAATTGGTCCAAATTGTAATCATTCACCATTCATTGAATGACCAAGATAAAGACCACTAAATGTTTGTGAGATATATAGATAGACCATTTTCTCCCCAAGTGAGGACAAACTAGTTCAATTTGTCGTTGTTATTGCATCCAAGTCTGTGCGGGTGACTAATATGGGGCATTTCTTCAGGTATTTTTGGATTCCTTGTGGATCACATTGTTTAAATCTAGCTACCTAAGACATTTGTAAGACAACTTGGGTACATCAAATGATAACTCAAGCAAGAAAAATGGTCAAATTCGTTTTTAATCATTGGGCATTTTCAGAAAATACAATATTAGATTTGGCACCCATCGAATTGCATTGCAGATGGAGGTAGAGGAATAACTTGCATTAAGGTCATTTGTTTGTGTTGAATAGTGGATTAGTAGGTAAGAATTATTATATGGTGAAATGGTAGAGAATAGTTGGTCACATTTAGAGGAAAATTGTATTTATTTGTCAACATGTAAGAATCTAGACGATGATTGATTTTGATAATTTATGCTTGGGTTTTGTATGTGAGAGCATGGATAGGTAAAAATCACACGTAGAGGAAAATTGTATCTATTTGTCAACATGTAAGGATCTAGGATCTAGACAATGATTGATTGTGATGCTTTGTGCATGGGTTTTCTATGTGAGAGCATGGATATGTAAAATGAATATAGTAGCAACATATATTAATGATGAATCACAATATTGATTACAACGAGACAACATGAATACATGAAAGTTGTTTCATAGGCCTTCACATGTTGTAGTTTTGTACCTGGAAACAAACTATTTTTATGCCAAGAGGTATCCCTCTTGGCGCAATGATAGTCCCCAATCATATCTGAATCAATTTGACAGTTTCCTTTAAAGACATGATATGAGATGTGAGATGAACAAAATTTTTAGGCAGGGTGTTCAATTAGCCAAGTAGTGTAGTTTTTTTTGAGTTTTGATGTTTCTTTTAAATACTTGCACTTTTCCTTTTAAAAAAAACAAAGTAGGCAATATGTGAGAGGAGTTTGGAGCATGTTGGAAATACTTGGGGGGGTGGGGGATGAACCATTATTTTTTTTACAATTGTTGTTTTGTACTAGTTAAGATTAGTTAGTAAAACTAGAACACACATTGTATAACAAAAGAATAATTTTATTAATAAGAATGATAGGGACTCCAATCCTCTTCTACAACAATCCAAGTTCCATTTTGTACAATAACTCTTACACCTCTTTCAGGGCTCCAACCCTAGATGAAGACACCAATCTTCAATTACAAACCAGGCTCTAACCTGTACTACACCAAGCTCCAACTTGGTATATTTGAAGACTCCAATCCTCTCCAACAATTTAAGCTACGATTTGGTTTTCGACAAGGCTTCAACCTTGGGTGAGGACTTCTATCCTCTAGGAATCCAACCCTTTTTCAAGAGTTTTCTTCTACAATGTCATTGCTCCAACAATTGCCTTACAATTACCTACAAGATCAACTTCAACAAATGCCTCAAATAGTATTCACAATACTTCAGGGGCTAGTGCATCAACGTCAACTCTAGCAAGCCTAGTATGTGTTTCCAAGACTCTTCATGTCTGCATAAACAATCTTCTTCAAAGTTATTCCATGAGCACTTCAATAATGATCCAACTGATATTCTTCAACAAGACTACACGAAGGTCATCTACTCTAGCTCTGTTCCAACAAATCTTCAAAGATGCTTCTAGATACTTCTAAGTTTTGTCTGCTTCAAAGATGATTGCTATGCAATGGTCTTCACAACATGTTGCTTTATCAAGAGGTCTTAAGACAATACCTCAAAAATGATCCAACAAACTTTTTTAAGGTGATCTTCCAATATAACTCCAAGCTTTGTTACAACAGGATCAACAACTCTTCAATTAAGCTTCAAGAAGGTGGTCTACAACAATGGTCAAGGAATACATCCAAAATAGTTTTCAAAAATGTCTATAATGAGACATCTAATTTCACTTCAAAGTCCGGCATTTATGAATTGCTCCAACTTTACTTCACAAGTATTGCTACAGGTTTGCCTTCAGAGACTGCTCCAATGATGACTAAAGAATGCCCAAGCTAGGCTTGATATGTGCACTTAAGAAAGGTGAAACCAATTGATCCAAGGAAGAATAAAAACCATACTAATCACAGGTCCGAATTACTCACCAATTTGAGGTTTGATTAGTCACCAATCACAGGCCCGAGTTGTCACTAAACCACAGGGCCGAGGCTTTGTTTCATGATGTTTCAGGGCTAATCCGAGCCGCGATAAGTGGGTCAGAGGACTACTCTGTAATGTTATCAAAACACTATGATAACTTGAAGATGGACAAGGGTCTGCTCCTATAGTGTGATGAAGTTTTGTACTAGCCCAAGGACATAGTAGGTAGGGGTCCAAACTCTTGAAAAAGATCCAAAAAATATAGATCCTTTTGTTCTAAAACACTCTAGAAATCATAGGTAAAAGACTCACAAAAAACCCAAGAAATCTTTAGCTCCCTAACTTCTTTGGTTCATGAGTTGTGAACCCTATCTTTTTGCCTCATATGCAACTTTCTTTTTGTCTCCTTTTTTGAGTTTAATGGCCAAAATGAAGAAGTCCAACTTATATTTATAGTGGCTTGAACTTGAACTAAACAAACACGTCTTTTTAAATAGGAGCCGACATAATCATACATTGATACGCCCTATATGTTAATTGAAATTTGTCTAGCAATTGATTTGTGCATTAATTCAAATTTGTTTGGGGCCGTAGTCTTCATTATCAATGGTTTCTGTATTTGGTTTGACAACCATCAAGCTATTACTATTATCCTTCATTGAATTTGAATCACAATCAATCTGATTCAGGGATTTCCCTAGATTGGCAAATATGTTTCATAGAGATTGCTAAATATGTTTACAATCATCCTTTTATTGTGACAAGATAGGGCTACTAGTAGGACAAGCAAACAAGTGGCTCATTTTACAATAGTCCTCATAGGCAGATATTTGTTTTCTTTTGTAATGAAATGGAGCACAACTAATGGGCCATCGATAACAACAATGACAACATCTCAATAGAGCAAACATGAGTCAATATAGGGAAGCATTGTCAATTGATAATGGTAGACTTGACTAGCATTCATGCAATTCACATTTGTGGATGAAATTTTTGGAGGGTAAGACATCTAGTTGAAGTGGATTACAATATGTCTCCTAGTATAATTTTTGAAATGGATCAACATATTCTTTGGAACATTTTGCATATTAGGAAGCTTTTGTAATATCTCAAATTTTCTCCTTGTAAAAATTGTTATTAAATTTGTTCTAAACTATGCCTGGATATTTTATTTTTCTACTATACTGACCACTACGAGGTATATATACCGTGGTGTTGTGTACAATGTATTTTTTTTTTATAACTTTTTTAGTTAATAAAATGATGATGATCAAGAGCAATATACATGAGCCCCTATAAGGACTAGGGGCTACGATACGACAAGTAGGGAAAGATATGGAAGTGAGGAATTTTTTTTTATATATTTTTTGTATCTTACCTACCTTATCAACTTCACTTTATTTAAACTATGAGTAGCATAGAAAACCAAATCCTAGAATTAATCCATGACTAATCCTTATCAAGGTGTCTCCCCTACATTTTTGGAACAAGTATAGGGGGGATTTCTTGTTAGGGAGGAAATTTGAGATTCTTATTTCCATAAGGAAGTCTAAAGGTTTGATTATGGAATAGAAAATTGGATACTTATTTAAGAATATTAAATCAAATATCTATGTATCGCGATTCCTTATCTAAAAGTTTGTTATATATATGATTTTTAATTTTTAATAAATGGGGTGTGTTACAAATTGGTATCAGACATAGATTATAACACTTAGGGTTGTATGAGCTCAAAGGAAAATAAATGATAAAGACATTATTGTTGTATTTTTGTTTAAATAAAAGTCTAACACCTTAACTTACCTTCTCCTCATAGAGAGATAAAGTAACATCATTGGAGTTTCGCCACAATACCATGAATTTAAGAGCCATGAAAGAGTTGTGGAGACTCCTCTAGACATGGTAGAGACTATGGGAAGTTTAAGAATGGAGCTTAAGTTGCAAAGGAGATAATGAAAATATATTTAAAACCAATGCTGCTTTGTTACATAGCTTGATTGAAATGCGGAAAAACATACAACAAAACAAGTATCAAGTAATGTTGGTAAAAACTCTTCAAGGAAGAGATTTCATAGTGAAAAGGCTCAAGCCCCCAATGATGATATTGATATATCATCAAATGCTTCAAGTCAAAAAACAATTACTTCCAATGGATCTACCAGCAATGAATACAAATCTTCTTCTAGGCATATGAAGAGGAGAATTTCTAAAGATACCTTACAAGCAGAGGTTCGAAAGATCAAACCACTTGGTGAGGAAGCTAAAGCTTGGCTTTTGGGAATGAAGTATTTCTAGGTACACAACTATACTAGAAACATGAAAAGAAGTATTTCAGCTTTACAATTGAAAATAAGTTTTAGAAAAGGACATAAATGAAGAGGGTAAGTGAGATGATAGAAGACTACCTATGGAACAACTCCTTTTCACCCCCTTAAGGAATTCTCGGGCTGTGGTAGGTGTTACCTATTTGTTTGACTTGATCTCCAAGGTCTATTATGAATATGGGGTTAAAACAAATTTATTTTTGCAAGTATGCAAAATTTAATTTTGATACCACAAGAGTCTCCAACTCGTCGAGAGCTTTTCAACAATATAAAATTCATCTTAATTCAAGTCCCAAATCGAAAGTTATGCTTGTTAGAAGTTTTGGCTTCTCAAACGAGGCCATGTCATCCAATATCCACGTGGTACCCACGTGACCTCCACTAGGCCTTGGTGGCACTCCCAAGTCACTCATGTGGAGCCCACAATGCCTTACTCAACAGGGAACTAGGTCCACATCATGCCTGAGCATCCACTCCCTTAGATGCTTGCCTACTGCAAGGTAACAAGTTACAAAAAACCTGACGGTCATGAGTTACAAAAAACCACAACCAGATCGACCTAACTCCCATCGCTTGCCGCCTATTTCAAAGTTAAACAACCTGCAAAGGTCATTGCGGTGGTGGTGGTCTGAGGACAAGGTTCCACTCTAGAAACACTGCCAGGTCAACCTACTCCTCTTTAACTGCTCGTCTTCACAAGGGTTATAGAGACACTAGGCTTCACGACCGCGAATGGTGGCTGAACAATGCAATTCCAAGGATCGAAACCATGGCCGTATCGACCATACCTCGCTACTAGTTCAATTACAAGGGAGTTAATGCACAAGGCACTGACAATGAGCAGTGGCTGGTCTCGCCAACACAACGCTTTGTGGCATACAAAGTTCCCAACGCGATAGTGGAGGATCCATTGCCAAGCTAAGATGCAATGATAGGAAAGTTAAAGGTAAGTTACTACTCCTGATATGATGCCACTCTGTTAGTTTGGTTTGAGCACCCATGTCTAACTTTGTAGCTTCGAAATCCAACTCTGTAGAGACACTATCGTTTGGTTAAACATAACTAGGGAATCTAAATGACTAATTAGCGAAAGGGGGAACTCCCAACTGCTCAATAAGACCGACAATACCAAACCCATTGTTCCATAACCATTATGATCATATAAGATAAAGGAAACATTGAACATAGTCTATCATATTCATCGTAATCATAACCGAATCAACACTATCAAATCATTTATCAATTTCATGACATATAGAACATCATAGTTAACATGTGCATAATAGAGGTCTGTATCAGTCAGGAAGACAATAACATCATGCCTATTCATGAAATTATTTTAGACATGTACATTCATAAATCATTACATTTCATAGCTCAATATAAAGCTACATTAAACTTACCTGATTATGCTAAGATCATTGACAACTAAAGGAGGGAATTCCACTCTCCACCCAAACATAAGCCAACTAGACTGCAACTTTCTTGTAGCTGACCATCCTTGAGCTGGATCCAAAGTTTGAGGGGATGCTTGCAAAGGGGATATTCACAGCAAAGCTTAGTATACACTCAAGAGATGGAGTCCATTGCCTAGGTGTTTTCTCAACTGCTATCTAGAAATAAGCACCACAATGACCCACTTCTCTGAGTTCAATCACAGGCTTCACCCAAGGTCTAGGTGGGGTATTGCTCAGTCCAGGAGGTTGAATCCACAACCTAGGAAGTCTATCAGTTGAATTTTTATAGCAAGCACCACATGGGTCTGTAGTCCACTATCCAGGTGGTTAATAACTCTCCAACAAGAAACACAGTGACTCAGATTGCCTTGTCCAGGTAGTTCACAACTATACAACAAGCACCACAATGACTCAGATTGCCTTGTCCAGGTAGTTCACAACTATACAACAAGCACCATAGCAATTTGGTCATCCACTGAGCCTCCCATTGACCACATACACACAATCTAGTGGCCTCAAACACAATTCATAAGGATCACACACAAAGTTCAGGTGGGGGATTGCTCAACCTAAGAGTTAGAATCCATTGTCCAGGTGGTTTGTCAATTTCCCTCTAGCTATAAGCACCACAATGATTCAGTGATCCACTGAGCCTCCCACTTATAAATCAGGTTTAGACACATAGTCTAGTGGCCTAAAAAAAACAATGCAGGGGATAACACTCTAAGTCTCTAAGCACAAGGATCAGTCACAAACTCCATCTCTGCTCCATGTCCAACTTCTAGGGAGTTCTCACTCTAGCCATGTTCTACTTTTGTTGTGTCCTCCTCTGCAATGATGTTCTTTGCTTTTTGACAATGACCTCTGATAATCTTCCCCATTCTCCTTCTATCGCATTTCCTGTTGACTCCCTGTCTTTCTTATCAAGGCCCTGATTCCCTAGCCTTGATTCACGAGGGGGATGGGGATGGAAGAAATCCTCTGCCTATAGTCCAATCCCATCTCTTCAATTTTTTTCGACAAGGTGTTGCGAATTTAATGTAGCTTGGTATGGGTTGCAAAAAATCAAGGCAATTGTTTATGGGCTTTCTCATGACATGCAACTACCCTCCCCTCAAACTGTGAATTTGTGTATCCCTCCATTCATGTTAGTCATTCAATTTACATTCACTCTTTAAATGTTCATAAAGTTTTGCTCCAGCTAGCTGTGGCTCGCACAGTAGTAGTACATTGTTATATTTACACGTGGGGGTGTGGAAAAATGGCTATTATAGACTCCACCCCCTTAGGGAACACTGTCCTCGATGTTCTTTAAAAAAAATACCAAGCTTTATATTTATTGCTCTTGTATTCATTTATACATTAAATAAAAATGGGTAGAGTTCCCTCGTTTGATCTGCCATCTCCCATGGTGCTTCATCTGGTCGAACGTACTTCCATTGCACCCTGCTTGCTCTATTACTCAATTCCAGAGTGGAACCTATCTTCAGTCTAGGATGCACAATGGTTTTGGTTGGAATTCTCCCTCAGATTCCACTTGTATCATAGATAGTCAAAGACAAGATTAGTGTCAAGTACATACTTTTTAAGCAAAGAAGTGTGAAATACATTGTGTGGTTTCAAGGTAGGTGGTAAGGCTAGTCTATAAGCCACTAGTCCCACTCTTTCCAAACTCTGAAACGATCCACAAAATTTGGGTGCTAACTTAGCACAATACCCCACTTTTAGTGTTCCCTTCCTTGGTTCGATGCGGAGATACACATGCTCTGCCACTTGGAACTCTATGTGCATTCTCTACCTGATATTGAGCACTTCTTGTTCCATTTCTTTTAGTATGTCAGGTCCAAGAACCATTATATTCACTGGGTCATCCTAGTTAATAGGAGTGTTACATTTTTGGCCATAAAATACATCAAAAGGACTAATCTTTAGTGACTCTTTGTTGCAGAAAGACGCGAGTATGCAAAATACTTATATGTATGTAAGTGTATAAATTTTATTTATTATTAAATGAAAAATGATTGATGATTACATGCCTTCATGATGGTGTGCCTAAATAGGCATTGACTGGTCACAAAGATTTGATTTCTCATGTCTATTGACTTTTCCCTTGACAACTAACAATTTTTGTTAATGTTCGTTTTATTAATTTATTATTATTTATCTATTATTGTCTATTATTTATTTATTTAATATAATTATTTTATTTAGGAGATGCTTTGTCCTCAAAGCAAGGGTAATGATGGGTATTGTTGTCAGAATTTTTCTGTTTCCATGATGAATCTTCTTTTGGAAGTTTTTTCCATTTAATGAAGTATTCCTTACTATTTTTGGAACTTCTCTCTCACAGCAAGAATACCTTCAGTTTCTAAAACGATTATTCCTTCATCATCAACTTCAATTATTTTGTTTGAACTGATTGATTTCCTCTTAGCATTTTTTCAAGACACGATACATTGTACACATTATGGATTTGACAATATCTGGTAATTTCAATCCATAAGCCACTTCACTAATTTTTTTGATTGTTTGGAAAGGCCCATAAAATTTTGGAGCCAACTTGTTATTTCCTTGTTGCTTCAGAGATAATTTGCTTCTAGGGTTGAAGTCTTACAAATACCCAATTGCCTTCTTCGAATTCTCTCTCTGGACGGTGTTGATCTGCTTATTGTTTCATCCGATTTCTAGATGTTGCTAAATTTTCTTTTAATATTTTTATGATCTTTTGATTTTCTTCTAGTTGATTCTTTAATGCTTGAACCTTATAGTCACTCATTGTGAAGTCCTTACGTTTTGGAGGTTCATATCCATATAGGGCCTAAAAATGGGTCATTTTTGATAATGTATGGTAGGTGGAATTGTACCGCCATTAGGCTAGATGTAACCATTGAGATCATTTATTTTGCTTATATGTTACAAAACAATGAAGATACATTTCCAAAACTTTATTTACTATTTCTGTATGTCCATATGTCTGCGGATGATAAGTTGAACTCATGTTAAGAAATATTCCAACCTAGTTATGAAATCCTTCCAAAAATTTTCTTTAAATTTCATGTCTCTATCGCCGACGATGACCTTTGGGAGGCCATGTAATTCATAGATGTTTTTGCAAAATATTTCTGTATTTTTTTTGTTTAGTCTGTCTTCTTAACTTCCATGAAATGTGCGTATTTGGTTAGTCTATCCACTACAACAATATTTTGTTCTTTCCGTTAGACATAGGCAACTGTTCAATGAAATCTATCGATATTTCCTCCCATATTTGATTTGGGATATGTAAGGGGTGAAGTAATATTGGGGTTAGGACGTTTTTATTTATTTTTTCTTTGACAAACATCATATTCAGTGACAAATTTTTTAATCTCTTTACTCATCCCTTTCCAATATAATGATTGACGAGTATTATATTATGCTTTGAAGAATACAACATTTCTTGCTACCAACGAACTATGTGGTTCCCTTAGGACCTTTATTTTAAATTTGGAGGATTGGATTAGATATATTCTACTTTCATACAAGAGTATATCATTTTTCCATTCAAATTTTGGATTTTGATCAACATTTTCGATTATAAAATAAGAGTCTCGATCCTTGGCATATTTATTTTGAATCTAATCTAACCAGTCATGAACTACTACCATTGCTGCATGCTGTTATGTCTTCATCTTTTTGTGAATGTGTGTTAACAAGTACATTATCCTTCCCTTTTTATGCAATATTTCCATGTCAAATGTGGAGAGTTTCTCCATCCATTTATGTTGTTTTGTTGATAAAGTATTTTGCTATAACAAAAATTGAACACTGTTGTGATTTGTACGAATTGAGAACTTGCTTCCCAAGAGGTACTGACACCATTTATTCAATGCATATATTATAGAAAGAATTTCTTTATGAGAAGTAGACTTCAAACTTTCCCTTTTGTTGAGGTTTCGACTTTGAAAAGATATTGGGTGGTTGTCCTGCATTAATATTGCTCCAGTTCCAAACCTTGAAGCATCACATTCTATCACAAGGGGCTTGGAAAATTTGGGGTTTCTAGTATTACTTTTTTTAATGTCTCAAAACGCTCTTATGCTTTGCTATCCCATTGAAAAGCATTTTCCTTTAACAAATTTGTCAAGGGTGCAATTTAGTGCACATAGTTTTCGATAAATCTTCTATAATATCTTGTTAATCCCCAAAACCCTCTTAGTTTCAATGTATTTCTTGGTTTTGTCCACTCTTTGATTATATTGATTTTAGTGGGGTCTACCTAGACTTCTTTAGATATGATGCGACCGAGGTATTCAACTTCCTTTTTACCAAAATACAGTTTGAAAAGTTTGCATAAAACTGCTTCTTTTCTAGTAAGGAAAGTACTTCCTCCAGGTGCTTAAGGTGCTCCTTCCAAGTTTTGTTGTAGATAAGGATATCATCAAAGAAAACTAATAGAAAATTTCATAAGTATGGATGGAAAATCTCATTCATAGTTGCTTGGAATGTAGTTGGGGAATTTTTTAATCCAAATGGCATCACCCTGAATTCATAATGTCCTTTGAGTTTTGAACACAGTCTTCTTGATACCTTCTAACCATACTCGTATCTAATAATAACATGACCTTAGATCTAATTTTGAGAAGTACTCTGTGCAGTGGAGTTCGTTTAACAACTCATCTTGAACAAGATGATTTTTTTTTCTTATAATTATTTTGTTTAACTCTTGATAGTCTATACATAGTCTAAAAGAGCCATCCTTCTTTTGAACCAATACCATTGGAGTTGTAGACGAGCTTCTTCTTTTTGTAATAACTCCACATTTTAGCAAATCTTGAATTAGCCTCTCTATCTCTGTTTTGTGATGATGAGGATAGCGGTATGGTTTGATATTGACGAGCGCCACATCTGGTTTAACTTCTATATTGTGTTATATCTTCCTTTCTGGTGGAATCTTCACAAACAATTCTTGAAATGATTTATTATACTTTTGAACTAGGGATGCAATCTCTAGTTGTGGTGATTGAACTACGTTTGTAGTTAATAATTCTAATTGTCGACATTGTGTGATATATATTGGTGCTCCTTTTTGAATAATTTCTTTCATTTGTTGTGCAAATACAATTTGAGTAGGAGTTGGTTGGAATCCAAATACTTTATATCTTCTACCAACCCATTTGAACTTAATGAATTGCTTCTGATGATTTGCAGAGTATTCTCCCAATGTTTGCAACGATTTTCACCGAAAACCACATCTACTCCGAGGGGTACTATGTAGAAACTAGACTCCAATTCATAATCGTTTAATTGTAATTTAGCCTTGTGACATTTTCCAACTCCATCTATTCTTTTGTCATTTGCCACCATGACTCTTATATCTGCTGCTGGGTACACAAATAGATTTAGTTTCCTTGCAACATTTACATCTATAAAATTATGAGTGCTTCTTGTTTCTATTAACACAATAACAATCTCTTTTTTTTTGTTCTCTTAATTTTAGGGTTTGTGGTTGCACTATTCCAATGATTGTAGCAAGAGAAATCCTAAGCATGACTTCTTCTTTTGGTTCTATGTTTGGGGTTTCAATTTCCTTGTTAGTCTCTTCATCTAAGTCACTGCTAGCTGAGTCTTCCTCTTGTCATGCTTCACAAGTGTAGAGTTTTTGTGTGTTGCATTTATGACCTGGTGCATATTTGTCTCCACATTTCCATCCTTTTCCTTATTCTTATCTGAATTTGGGTAGTGGTTACCTTCTTCTCATAATTGGGGTGGTATATACTTGTTAGATTTCTCTGAGAAATTTTTACTTGATTTTTCTTTCAAATATTTGCTTGATTTCTCAGAACCTGTGAATGATGTCTTATTGAATCTGTTTTTTTGTTCAATAAGCCTTTCCGCATGTCTAACATATTCAATAATGTTTGTCTTGTACAATTTTAATTCAGCACGAATATAGTCCTTTAGTCCACATATATACATTTTAAGTAATTGTTCTTCAACGAGTCCTCTTTGCGTGTATCTAATACTTCCCATTCATGGGTATAGTCGCTTACAGTCCCCTTCTGCTTAAGATGTACAAATTTGTTGCAGACATCATCTTCTTCTTGTTAATCTAGGTTGTCATTGATGTCAATATGGAAATATTCTGGACAGTAAACAATGATGTGAAGCCAAGTAGAGCAGATCCATGAAGCAATAGGAGTATGTCAATATGGCAATATTCTAGGATACTAAATGATGATATGAAGCCAAGGAGAAGTAGAGCAGATCTGTGAAGAAACAGGAGCAAGAAGCCATGAGGAGAAACCAGAGGAAAGCCAAGATAGTCAAGCCATTGGAGAGAATATCGGAAGTCATAGGAGCTATTAGAGCAGAGCTATCAAAGCAGAGAAGAGGTATTGGAGCGGTATCAGAAGCCACAGGAAAGCCAAGTTAGTGTAAGAGCGGGAGATTGAGGAGGAGCCATATCAGGAGTATCGCATGTAATATATGCCAAAGAAGAACTGCAGAGTATCAGAGGAGTTAACAGAGAAGCCATATCAGACTGGAGAAGAGCGGAAAGTCAAGGGAGATGAGATGATTAGGTTTTGAGTGAGAAGCGAGAGGTTGAGTGTTAGAGGGGGTTTGAGATAGAGGTCAATTTATTGCTGTAATTGAGCCGAGAGGGCAAGACTCGTGCCTGGTGTGGACTCTCATTACTCTGTGTATCTGCGTTCAACAATTAACTGGGTATTTCTTTGTATTCCCACTGAAAAACATAAATCTCAGTGCTTAACGCTTTTATTCACAAATCATGATTATCTTGTGATTAAGTGTTAATCTCGTGGTTAAATGATTAAGCGCTTTATTTAAGTGATTGATTAATGCACGTGGTTATATTCCAAAAAGCGGGTTTGTAATAGTGGCAGTGGTTATCGGGTGGACGCTAGGCAGTAAGTGGTATTTAGAGGAGCTCCCCCGATTCCATTAACCGAGCGACACGTAGCACTCAAGTGGAGAGAGAAAACCACCTTTTTGGGTGGTTATTTCCCTTGCAAGTGGCTCACCCGAAATGCATGTAGGCCGTTGGATCTAGCGCGGGTTGATCGATGACGAAGGATCAACGGACGGTTTTGGGTTGATCAGGTTAAGTCGGGACCGTTAGATCTAGAGAGAAGAGATCTATGGTGCAGCAAGCTTCCGATGGATTGTGTTGATCAGACCGAGTGTTGATCGTCAGATCTAATACAGAAGAAATCGACGGTGCGGAACGAGGACCACTATTACAACACGCCCTAATGTTATATCGCGTTCGCCGTGTCGGAAGTTATGTATCACAAGTTATAAAGGGATGGTACACTATAAACTGTGATTGTGATATATATATGGACCCGACAGGTATATTAACTTCTGTTTATTGTTATATCGCATCCGTCGCATATCGCAAGTCGTGAAGAACTGTAACTATGTCAAAACGCCGATTGCGATATACTACGCGGACCCGATAGCTCCATAAAATATACCTTTATGTAATATCATGTCCGGGTATCAGGGAAGTCACACAAATCATAAGGGTTGTCGCTGTCGGACCGCCGATTGTGATTGAGATAGTGACGTGGCATGTGGGACCTCCCAACAGAGGAAGCCATGGACCGGGAAGCCGAAGAATCAAGCAAGCGTAGATGGACGAGCGAGCGTAGAGGAAGCTAAGGCGACCGGAGGAGGGAAGCCAAAAGGTCGAGCGTGCGAAAGGGAAGCCAAAGGTTAGGCGTATCAATATAAGAAAATAGAGAATTGCCTTTATGAGTGGTTGTTGGCGAACTGGAAGAAAGAAGGAAGCCGACAGTCTAGCAGGATAGAAAGAGGCCGAAGGTCCAGCAGGACAAAAGGAAGACGAAGGTCTAGCCGGACAAGAGGCAGTCGAAGGACGAGCAACTCTATTGATCGTGTTACCCTGTGAAAGACTCAGACCTGTGATGAATTAATCAGGTACATAATGCATTCTGAAGAACAATTCTGTGATATAATAAATAAATTTTTATCTGACATCGTTTGAAGGGAGCAGTAGCCAGCACTGGCATTGAAGCATATGTGATTTTGTTTATGGGAAGTAAGAGAACAGTGAGAAGTAGTCACGCCTGAAGCATTTACTGTGACTGGTAGAACAGAGGCTTGAAACAGAGAGTTGGTTCTCGTGCAGAGCTTAGTACAACTAATAGTAGACTCACTAAAGCTGTGTGGAGACATTATCAGAGATCATGATGGCTATTTGATATCATCATGAGATAACTTTTGCAGACTCTATGTGGACAGTATGAAGAGTTGTAAAGACTTCTTCATATGAAGACTGGTTGCCATTGATGCTGTAGCATGGAGACTACAGTGAAGCTGTAAACAGACAGAATTCAGTAAAGAAGAGTTTTGGGAGTAGAGAATCACTATCAAACATGCCTTGACAAGATTGGGTCAGAGCCCTTGGGGTTGGAGCCTCAAAAGTGGAAGGATTGGTGTCCTTGGGGTTGGTGCCTCAGAAGTGGAAGGATTGGTGTCCTTGGAGTTGGTACTCCTATATCCAAGGTTGGTGCCTTGACAGCAGAGGGTTGGAGCCCTTGAGGTTGGTGCCTCAGAACTGGAAGGATTGGTGTCCTAGGAATTGGTGCTTCTAAGTCCAAGGTTGGTGCCTTGACAAAACAGAGTTGGTGCTCTGGAGGTTGGAGCCTCACAAAAGTCCAAGTTGGTGCTTGGAAACAGATTGGAACCATATATATATATATTGTATCTATTTTATTGCAAAGATTATATTAATAAAAACATTTATTCTTGTTGTTCATCTTGTGTTTTGAATATAAATGTTTTAACTTGTAAAATAACAGTTGAAAAGAAACACTGATTCACCCCACCTCCCCGCCCCCCTCTCAGTATTTCCAACACTTCTTCATCGTAGAATTCTTTTAGCAAGGCATCCACGAAAATTTTCCAATAAAAGGAATGGGCATTGCATTTTTCAGACCACCATTGGAACTAGTCATATGCTTCTCCTTCCAAATTGCGAGATGTTGTCATAATTTTCTCATGTTCACCTAATGGTGGGTTTTATTCAAAAATTCCTTCCATTTTATTAACCCAAACAATGAATCCCCTATGGATGTTACCATCGTACTTGGATTATTTCCTTACAGAGATCGACTGTTGTCGCTTTTACCGGACTTCACACCGTTCCCAAGGAACCAATGTTACCGGAGGCTACCTGGCAGAATCTCATGATTTGGGGGTCTTCGCTATTTTGAGATTTGGGACTTTGTATTGGTTCTTGAGTGTTTAACGGATTTACAAAAAATGAATTCACCCTTCCTACTAGCTGGTCATTTCTTTCCTCTTATTCCTTAAGCCTAAGAGTAGCTTCATGTTTGTCTTCCTCTCTCAATTTTAAGAAGGCTCGCCAATGATAATCAAAATATCTGCTTTCTTGGTTCTGCATTCCTTGCAACATTTTTTCAATATTGTTTATTTTATTGATATCTGCTGCTAATTGCTTCTAAGTTTCAATTATCTCCCATTGTCTTTCTTTTAACTTTGTTTGCTTCTTTTCGATGTTGTTGAGACGTTGACGTACAATATCGAGTTATTCTCGGTATTTATTTACATCTGCTTCATTATTATTCCCCATCATGGATCTGGTTTTTTTACTTGCAATTTTTTTTTTTTTAATAATTACTTATATATATTATTGTTAATTTATAAGATTATTACTTTATAATTATAATTAAACTATAATAAAATTAACTATATAATAAAATTATATTTATATTATTATATCTACAAGATGAGGGTGGGGGATAGGTCGGGCGTGGTGACAGACATTGGCTTCAGTTTGTCGGTTAGGACAACAAATAAGAAAAGTGTCGGTGGACATGAATGTGAGTAGCGACGATGGTCAGAAAAACAACACAATGGTCAATGAGGTTTACGACATCGACCTATAGGTTATGAGATAGGAGGCACTTCAGTAGGGGAGTGGTTGCGTCGGTACACCACGATGGTTTAGACAGTGAATGACATAGACTATGTAGAGGTAGACCAAAGAGAGGATAAGGACATGGATTGACTTGGAGTTGCGACGGAACAATGATTGTGCAATTGCACTATATTAGATGAGAGGAAACACAAGGGTAACAATAGATGGGATGAACACAAGCATAATAGTTAACGAGCAGAACATGGCATTGGTAGGAAACACACGAACAATGAATGACACAAACTTTGCAACAATAGACCAATGTGAGGATAAGGGCACAAATTGACTTAAAGTCACAACAGAACAATGACTATGTGGTTGCAGGTAGAGGGGCGACTACTCTGATACCATTATTGTAGAAAGAAATAGGTATGAAAAATACTTATATGCATGTAAGTATATAAGTTTGATTTATTATTGATTTCAAAATGATTGATGATTAGATTCCTTCGTGACGGTGTGCCTAAATAAGCATTGATTGGTCACGAAGGTTTGATTGGTCATGTCTATTGACTTTTACTTTCATAACTACTAATTTTTATTAATGTTTATTTTATTTATTAATTAACTATTAATGTTTATTAATTAATTAATTAATTATTTTATTCATAACACTCTTGATACTTGTCGTTATATGCAAACTCAACTAATGGTAGGAATTCTTCCCACTCCTTGGTTGATGCATGACATACATCCTCAACATGTCCTCCAAAACTTGATTTAACCTTTCCATTTGACCATTTTTCTAAGGGTGATATACTGTACTAAAATATAAACGAGTCCCAAAGCTAGCAAACAATGCCTTCCAAAAATTAGAAGTGAACTTGGCATCCCAATTTGAAATGATCTTCGTAGGCATGCCATGTAGTCTAAATATTTATTTCATGAAAATCTGAGCTCTGCCAATGGATTTGTGGGTGGACTTGAACACTATAAAGTGGGCTACCTTACTTAACTTGGCCACTATCACTATAATGGCATCATGATGTTTTGATGTCTTAGGAAATCTTGTAATGAAGTCCATATATATGACTTCCCATTTCCACTTAGGGATTGAGATTGGGTTGCAACAATCATGCTAGGTGCTTGCACTCTACCTTAACTTGTTGGCATTCTAGGCACATGACAATGTATTCAACAATCTAATTCTTCATTCTTGGTCAGTAATATGATTCCTTTATGGCTGATATCATTTTATGATAACTAGAACGACATGAATAAGGTCTCCTATGAAACTCATTCATTATGAGCTTCTTCAAGTCGGTTACACTAGGCACATATGATCTATCTTTGAACAACACACCATCATCAATGAGCTTGTAATTCTTGCTCATTGTTCCCTCTAGTTCTTGCTGTAATCATTCCTTCACATGCTAGAAATGATCATCATGTATCAATGCCTCTTTTACCCTTTCCTTTGTGTCAAACCCACTAATAGCTTCCAAGTGCCCTATTTGTAGACTTCTACTGAGTGCATTTCCTACTATGTTTTCCTTACCCTTAATATGCTTGATCTCAAAATCAAACTCACTAATTAAGGCTAACAATTTGGTTTGTCTTGCATTTAATTTGGGTTGATCAAACAAGTATCTCAGTCCTCCATGATTTAGCATTAATATAAATATTGTTCCAAGCAAGTAATGTCTTCACATCTTTCGGGCATAAACAATTACTGCTAGCTCCAAGTCATGAGTGACATAATTCTTCTCATGCTCGTTTAGTTTTCTTGATATATAACAAACTACATGTCCTTGAAGCAGGATTCCACCTAGTCCTTCCTCACAGGCACGTGTATACCAGGAAGTCCTTTTCTAGATTCAAAATAGGTGCACGTGTGAGCAATTTCTTGAGCTCTTCATAACTAGCTACACACTCTGATGTCCATTGAAATTTAACTCCTTTCATTTGTAAGGCTATGATTGGATGCCCAATTTTTGAAAAATATTGAAAGAACCACTCGTAATATCCAACCAATCCTATGAAGGAGCTAACCTCCATGACATTTCAGGGAGTGGGCCACTCCATTATGGCCTTAATCTTTTCAGGATCTATGACTACTCCTTCCCTTGAAATGACATCTTGCAAAGATTAAACTTATGATAGGAAGAAATCACACTTGTCGAGTTTGGCCTACAAATTGTGTTCCCTTAGCAATTGCAGCACTGATTTAAAATTCCTTTCATGTTCTTCCCCAATTTTGAGTAAACCAGGGTGTCATCCACACTAAGCAATACAAACTTGTCCAAATACAGGTTGTGGATATTGTTCATTAGGAACATAAATGTGGTCCGAGAATTTTTGAGCCCACTTGGCACCACCGCAAACTTCTAGTGTCCATATATTGTCCTAAACATGGGCTTGTGGATGTCTTCGTAAAAAAATCGAATGTGATGATAGCCATATCTCAAATATATTTTAGTGAACACTGCAACTCCTCTCAGCTGATTGAATATGTCATCAATTTTGGGAAGCAGGTACTTTTTTTTCACTGTAGATTATTTAATTGCTAGTAATCAATGCACAATTACATTGTGCCATCCCTTTGTTGGAATATTCAATAATACCGATAGGGGGGTGAATCAATATTAACAAATTGTAACTTCATAAACTTGTAAACACATCCACAAATATAAAGCAAAACACATAAATATACATAGGTTAGAGATTTTACGCGAAATCCCAAAGCGTGAGAAAGCCATCAAATGCTTATATATATATATATATATATATAAAACTTAGCCCTTCAGAATTGCTCTTATGTCCTTCACACACACACTCATATTAGGGGAATTTTGAGGTCCAAAATGGGCGTTCTAAGGAAATAATAAAATAATAGCTAAACCAATAAAATAGTATTTATGAATTTGTAATTCACTTTTTGTACCACAATCCATCTAACCATAGTTAAATTTAATTGAAAAGTTGTACCAAAATAAAATTAATAAAAAATTGTATTGATGTGACTATAAATAAGAATGAAATTTTCAAGAAACAATCATTATCATTGAACAAATAATGCATTTGTCCTTTATACTTAAATAACTTAAAATATATTATAAATATAATTTCATAAAGTATTAATTGTATAATATACTATTAATTAAAATTTATATCATTTAAATTATACAATTAAATTATATAATAACATGTAATTAATATAAACTATTAATTAACATGTAATTAATTAATATACTCTATAAAAGTAAAATAATATATATATATATATATATATATATATATATATATATATTATTTATTATTATTATTATTATTATTTTTTTTTTTCAGCACAAAAAAAGCTTATATATTGTATTATGAAAAAATATACATAGAAATGTTAAACATACTATATATGATGGATATATACAAGTAGAGCCTGTATATCTAAATACCAACCAAAATATGGGAATTGCGGTAACCAGAAACATATGAAAGCCGACTGATTGTTCATCATCTTCAGAGCATAGCTTTGATATGAGGATACTGTTATCAAAATGCAAGAAATAGCAAACTAACGGCAGAGGTCATCCAAGATAATATGCAAAAGAGAGGTCTTAGGAACATACCAAACTTGTGGACAAAAGAAAAAAAGAGTTATATACCCGGCATTTGAAAATCCAGAATCTGGTAGGAAGTGGAATCCACAGTGATGCACATCGTCCATTTACCATGCTGAGAATGTAGACCTTGTTTTGATAATGCATCTGCAACAGTGCTTTTGTCCCTATTAATATGTTCAATGTAATAGTCGGGTCTGTTGTACCATATAGACATAATCCTTTCCAGCCATCTTGATAGATTATAGTTCTTGATGGCATGTTTGGATCGGACATGGTCTATGATCATCTTTGAGTCTCCATAAATTTTCAGACCCTGCAAATTGAGAAAATCAGTTAAGGAAAGTAGGCCTGCAAGAGCCATAACCTTCGCCTTATTGTTAGAACCAGTCCCACCATTCCAATAAATTTCATATTGTTGTCCAACAATAGGGATAATTAAGACACCGCAAGCACAAACACCCTACTGTGCAGCTCCATCAAAGTAGGCACGTGGGATACCCAATGGATTCATGGATGGAACTTTCCCCAATATGCCGATCCAAGAGTGTTTTTGAGAGTCCAGAGAATTGTGCATATTCAGTATGAAGTCGAAAACTGATTGATGGCATTCCACTCTAGAGTGAAAAATACAAGCATTGTGCCACTTCCAAATTTCCCAGATGACTAACAATGGAATAGGTCTCATGTCACTATTCATATCACTCCAGCATCTGAATGCTTCATCAATAGAGGGGAAGGAGATTCTATTTAGCCCAAAATGTGCTGCCACATTCTGCTAGATAAACTGAGATTGCTTACAAAAGATGAACAAATGGAGATTATTTTCCGCATCAGCCTTACATAGGGGACACCTGGACGGCCCATACCATTGTCTCTTCTGGAGATTTTCCCAAGTAAGGTTCTTGTTATGATAAACCAGCCAAGCAAAAAGAATGATCTTGAGGGGACAACGAGTTTTCCAGAATGAAGCAGGGAAGATGTGATTGCACTGATCAGTTCCTGATTGAATAAGAAGCTGGTAAATGTGCTTGACATATATATTAGTACTGCCTCCAAGACCCTTCCATATTAAGTAATCCTCTTCCCTAGATCAGTAGATGCCTCTATCCCGCAAGTTTATTACGATCCCGTTCCATTGTTGAGCTAATGTGTTCCTAAGACCCAAATCGTCAGCAGATTTCCATATCGGTATGGCTCCTTCCCATCTGAGTATGACTTTATCCCAATAAAATATACCCCTATTGTGCAGAGCCCCAATCAGACGTGGGGAAAAATGGGTCCTATCAGACCCACCAGCAAATTCATCCGAGCCAATAATAATGTTCTTGCTAGACTGGAATTTCCAGATCAGATTTTTTAAGAAGAACTGTTGAATCTTCCTGAAACTTCTCCAGATGGCCGAACCCCTAGGAGATCCAATGTATCCCATTCGGAACCAGAAAGAAATAGCTTTGTTTTCCATATACTTCGATCTTATAACATTACTCCATATGGAATCCCCCATGACAGCTTTCCACATAGATTTACATAACAAAGCCTTTCGAAACAAATTTAAGTCCATTATGCCCCATCCCCCATGCTTTTTTGGGCGGGCCAACATTTCAAGTTTCGCCAAATGGAATTTTTTCTGGTCCTTGAGTCCGCCCCAAATAAAGAAGGCAGTCATCTTGTTGAGCCTGCTGATAATGGAAGCTGGAATGAGGAAAAGATGTGCCCAATATACCATTATCTGAGCCAGAACCGCCTGAGTCAAAATCATCCTGCCACCAATGGTCAAGCATTTGTATTGCCATCCTGAAATTTTCTTATAAAAACGCTCAGGTAACCAAGACCAATCATTAGCTGAATAACCAACAGATTTCAGGTTAAAGCCAAGGTATTTCAATCCTTGATTGATCGGATATACTTTTATCTTGAAAAGTTGAGAGAGAAATATGATAAGGTCCCCATGTATATTCTCAACATGAAATGAAGATTTATCTTCGTTTACAGACATCCCGGATGCTTTTTGAAAACAATTCAAAATTTTATGTAATCGAATCCAAGTCTCCCTACAAAGCAGTGCCGATAAAAGTATATCATCGACAAAAAAATTGTGTGATATGGATATCCCACTGCAAATAGGGAGAGGTCTGTACCTATTTTGTAGAATCGCTCCCTTTATGTGAAGGCTCAAAGAATCCATGACCAAAATAAAGAGCAGAGGGGACAAAGAGCAACCTTGCCGCAAACCCCTAGCCGCCTTGAAAAAGGGAGATGGAATACCATTGACAAGGATAGCAAAATTTACATCAACCACACATGCCATAATCCAATTTATACATTGTCCATCAAGCCCAATCTTAAATAGCAGGCACCTTAAGAACCCCCAGTCGACACAATCATAAGCTTTTTTAAGGTCAACTTTTAATATTGCCGCCTCAGACTTTTTTATATGCATGGAAT
Source organism: Pinus tabuliformis (assembly GCA_031772625.1). Taxonomy (NCBI): domain Eukaryota; kingdom Viridiplantae; phylum Streptophyta; class Pinopsida; order Pinales; family Pinaceae; genus Pinus; species Pinus tabuliformis. The sequence goes on along the minus strand of CM062817.1, from coordinate 1,780,329,676 downwards.
GTAGGCATTCTTGTGTGAGAGCTACCGCCTCCAAAATATTACGATCTTTTAGGAAACCCTGTTGTTCGGGGGATATATGGATAGATAAAGTATTTCTCAGCCTAACAACAATAATCTTGGAAATGATTTTATACAGAACATTGCACAAGGAAATCGGCCTAAAGTCCATAAAAGAGTTAGGCACTCTTTTTTTTGGAATCAATGCGATATATGTTGATGTTAATTCTCTGCATATATGACCTTTAGTCATGGATTCCTCCACCATGTTAAGGAGTTCGCATTTGAATAAATCAAAGAAATGGATGAAAAAATCAATAGACCAGCCGTCCGGGCCAGGACATTTATCTTTTTGGAAAGATTTCATTGTAGCCAGCAATTCCTCCTCAGAGACCGCAGAAAATAGAGCACTGTTCCGATCTTCATCAAACATAGTAGGATATGGGTCTATTCCCCACAAAATATCCTCAATATCTGAGCCAATGTCCCTACTGTAAGCCTTTCTGAAATATTTTACTGCAGCATCCGAGATCTGGTCCTGTGTAGAACAAGTGTTGTCATCCTCATCCTTAATGCTCCAAATAGAATTAACTTCTCTGCGCATATTAGCATATCTATGAAAAAACTTTGTATTTTTATCACCCTCCTTGAGCCAAATAGCTCGACTTTTAAGGCGCCAGGTGGCTTCTACCTCTGATAGAATTTTTTGCTTCTTTTTTTCCAAAGTCCAAATTTGGGAGCGGATAGCCTGAGAGATAGTGGAACCATTAAAGTGGGCTGATAATATGTCCAATTTCTTTTGAATGTCCCGCAGGGTGGCTCTATTTGACATAACTTTTTCCTTTTGCCACCTTTTTACTCCCTCCCTTAGAGAAGCCAATCTGTCCAAGAAAGGTCGGGATCCAGCCTGACCTGCCCGAGATATTGTTTGCCACAATTCTTGAATGTGCTTGTTAAATAGGTCATCTTCAAGCCATGTGCGGTTAAATTTAAAGGGATATCCGCGTCTGTGCCCAGATCTTATCCAATGAATGGAGATAGGTCTATGATCTGAGATGAATGATGGTATGATCTTTACCATCGGCATCCCAAATCTATCAATCAAAGATTCATGAAGAAGAAATATGTCCAATCTCTTAGCAAGGAAAGCCTCGTTTATCCTTCCATTATCCCAAGTAGGGCCGAAATTAGATGGCTGGACATCCACATAGTTTTGTTGAATGATGGCATCCCGAATGTGACAACCAACAGAGTCACGTTTTCTTCCATTTCCCCATATTTCATCGCTGCTAAGAGTACAATTTAGGTCCCCACCGATAACTAGGGAGTTTAATTCAAGAAATTCTGAAGAAAGAAATTGGTCCCAGAAAGGGATGCGATCTTTGTAAGGAGCATATATATTTAGAATATGGACAGGCATCGAAGAGCCACGAAAATAGGCAAGGAGAAATATGCCTGCAAAACATTTGAAAGCCACCGCTTTAATCCATTTTGGATCCCATATGACCGCCAGGCCCCCGGATAATCCATTCGCATTTGTGGCCACCATATGCCAAGTTGGAAACATACGTCTGAAGTATGTAATAGATTGAAAGCATCCTTGAAGCATCCTTTCAATGAACATCAGGGGTCTTGGAGCAGGCCCAAAATTCTTGGATATAAAAGTAAAATAATATAATATAATAAATGTAATATATTATTTTATGTATTAATTTATAAACTGGTTACAATTGTCTTAAAATTGTGTAAGAGTTTATCAAATAATTTATAAAAATTAAAGATTTAATTTTTGTTTGGGACGTAATAACTTGAAATTAAGCAGAATTTGTAAGATCAATTTATTAAAAAAACCATAAATCATACAAAACTAATATATTTTTTCTTTAATTTTAATATGCTTGTATTGTTATTAATATTATAATAATATTATTCATAGATTTGATTTATCTTAAAATTACAAGGTCACATTTTTATTTATTTTGATTTTACATGTATAGATATTAACTTATTATCAATTTGAAATTGTAATATTAAATAAAATGAGATGAATATATAATTTAAAAATAAATATATGAAAATATACAAATATAATATTTATTGAAAAAGTGTGTAAAGACATGAAGATTGTATAGAGATATGCATTGTTTCTTTCAAAAAATATGAAATGACAATAATAATATTTTATTCAAAAAGTGTGAAATGACTTTTATTATGAGTACTTTATTTTATGACTCTAAATGTACTTAAAGCACTACCATGGTTAACCATGAGATTTTATCCACCATTGAGAATGTGACAAATAAGTACCTTTAACTTAAGCAGTGCCACCTCAACCATTGAGGATGATGTCATCCCTAAAATGTGATTTGTTCTCATAAAGTGAATTTTGATTGTACATTTTCCTTAGGAGACTCATTTTAGACCTCAAAATTCCCCTAATGGTTTTCCAAGCATGAACTTCTTAGCAACAAAATTTCCCTCAACAAATGATCCTTGAACTTGGTCTTCTTATCAACAGAACTTGGCCTCAATATGCCCTAAATGGCTACAAATTGGACTTCAATGCACCTAAACTTAGTCCTCAAGCAATTAGAACTCAACTTCTAGAATTTTTCCTCCTCCACAAGGTTCGAACTCCTCAACAAAGAATAATGTTAGGTATTCAAAATAGACTTAAAACTTGCCTTCAAACACACCTGATTTTGGCCCTCAAAATAAGCTTGAGTTCTTCCTTGTTTGTACCATAACTTTGGTACTAAAATTTATCCTCAATAGGGATTGGTCACTGCTCTCAAGACACGCTTGAAGGTAAGCCTTCCACATTAGAATTCAACCCTCTACACACATCTAAAATTCAACCTTCAAAGGGGACACAATTCGACCCTTAAGAATAGGTTTGCAAGCAATCTTCTAACCAGGAATGGAAACCTTTGAAAAGTGTGCCAAAAATCCTTCCAAAATAAGCCAAAAAACCTTTCTCAAATAAGCCAAAAAACCTTTCCCAAATAAGCCAAAAACCCTTCAAAAATGTGCAAAAAATCCTTCCCCAGAAAGTCTATCCAAATAAGCTCCTCATCACTTCTAGTTCATGAGGTATGAACCTCAAAACTCCTTTTCTTTTCTTGCTTGAATATATACGAACTTTCTTAAGTGAGTGAACAAAATGCTCCTTCTTGTTCCTATTTATAGTGCATTCAAGGTCTAGAGTAAGTTGACTTGTCCACTAGCTGGATTGGCTTGTGCAACCGGTAGAATGTATAGTGAATATTCGAAAAATCATTTCTCGTCAACTATGACAAGTTAGAGGGAGTGCCATATAACATTAGAAAGGCCTCAAAATAATATTTCCAACCATATATGTTATGCTTCTATTTGTTCTAGGTAAATGGAGTAAAAATCAAAATATGTTATTCAAATGGGGCATCAAAAATCCAAATATGTTGAAAGAAGTCGTCATTGACATGAAAGGATGTCCAAGAAAAAGAGAATTTGATGCCCTTTCTTTGAATGCATTTTTACTCCATTTACCTAGCTCAAATGGAAGCATAAAATAGATGGTTGGAAAGTATATTTTGAGATGCTTCCAACAATATGTGGTACTCCCTCTGACTCCTCACGGTTGAGGAGATATAAATTTTCGAAGCTTATTAATTATGTTACCTTTGACAAGTTAGCCCCAACTAGTGACAAGTTTTCCCCACATTGAAAGTTTGGACCTCGAAGAGCACTATGTATATAAGCATGAGGAGGAGGCATTTTAATAATTTGCTTAAGGAAAATTCAGATCTTTTTAAACAAGTGAAGAAAATAAGGGTTTTTGGGGTTCATATTGTTGAGAAATCTAGGGCAACATACAATTGAGTATTCTTAACAAGATTTCCCTTTACCTTGACAAGTTCTTGTGATTATTTTAGTTTTTTATTATTACTATTATGTTCCTTTACATTTTCAAGACAAATTCCAAGAAAGAAGATCACAAAGACACCAAAGATAGGCGCACAACCAGGGCAAAACCCCTAAGAAGGGGAAAACCTAGTCAAACTCTTCCACTATAGATTTAAATCAAGATGAGACAACCAATACCACTTGAATAAGACAAAAACCCTTCTCCATCCACCAAGTCGACCTCCTTATGACAACATAAATTTGCTTCAGTTAGAATCTTCAACCTTTACTGCAACACTGTTTCCTTGATCCTGCAATTCGCATAGGTGGCAAAGTAACTAAAAATTTTGCTAGGAAAATTCACTCTTTTATTTAGACATTGTCATTCTTTGCTTCCCTTCAAAACCTCCTTTTCACAATTAAAACTGCAGCCTTTTTCACACTTCAAATTTAAGATAAACTTCATGAATTGAATGACTCAAACAGGTTGAGTATGGTTGCTATATTTATAGTGGTTGGACTCTGACTTTTGAGGTTGACATGATGAGATTGAATCCGACTTATGAGGAAGCCGAATTGGTGGAGGATAGAAAAATCAAATATTTTTTCTTGACCTCAAGGAGCCCAAGAAGGGTATTTTACAAAAACGACTTTGACTTTGACTCAACAAAAATCCTAGAAGCCTCCATTGTGAGGGTTGACCTATTGACCATTGACCCAAGCATGAAACCCATGCTTTAATAAGTCAATTTATTTTATAATATATATATTTTTTTCTTTCTTTTGACAAATACATTACAATATGACTCAAATACAATTATGAAGACCGACACTAGTTACATTCTTCAACACTTCCTCTTAACTAGGGAGGTATTCATAATTACATATGTAAAGGTACATGGAATATCTCAAAATGACATGCTCTATGAAGAGTTCACAACACACGCAATGCTACAAGTTAGATACATGACTAGGGTACTCTAATGGGGTGGGACTAAGGTGTAATCAAGTTATAGTCTCTCTAGGTGTCATCAATATTTTAAGCTCTAACACCAACCTAGGGATCTAGGTGTTTTGAGAATTTTTAGTGCTAGGAAATTCCACAGTAGCCGTTTTTGTGTCGACATTTTGAGCCTACAACAAGACTCATCATCAGGACAAATTCCTACAGAGAAGAGCGAGAAGGAAGGGAATAAATATGGGATGGAAGAAAATCAAATGGGAATGAACCGACCAGCAAAACAAAAATAATTATTTATAAGTTTATAATTTTATTAAATTATTATAAGTTTTGATAGTTAAAATAAGGATGAAAGTTAACAATAAGTTAATTATTATTTTTTATTGTTAATAATTAATAATAAAGTTAATTATAATTATTCATTTTTTTAGAATTAATTACTATTATTATTAGTATTGATTACTTAACTAGTACTAATAATGAAGCTAATTAATAGTAATAATAATGTTAATAATTATTATTATTAATCTTCTACGTTAATAATTATTATTGTAAATATCCTAAGTTCATAATAATAATTATTAATAAAGTTAATAATAATAATAATTATTATTTGTATTAATTATTATTAATATTAATATAATAATTTATTACCAAAATGAGATTAGGGTTAATTATTTTATTTTATTTTCGATGATATGATAATAAGTCAGTGATAGAATGACAGAAAAAGGAGAAGGGGGATGTAGTGAGAAAATTTAGAGAGGAAAGAATAGGGCAGAGAGGGGGAAGAGGGAAGATCAACAAAGGGTTAAAGTGCATAAGGGAACAAGGGAGAGAGGTTAAATTAAGATGGCAAGGCTAGGGTACTTGAGTGAGGTGTTGGCATTGAGGTTGTGTTGCATGTGCATTGATGATGTAGGTGTTGTGTTATAATGTTTGATGGTTGGCATTGATGTCACCTGCGCATATGTTTGCAGTTGGTTTGGGTGGTTGCTGTTATCTTTGGCTTGTGTTTATGTGCAGGTGTTATGATTATGATGCTTGTGATTATGTTCCTTGTGATTATGTTGCTTGGTTAACATGTTAGTTGCAGGGTGCTTTGGAAGTTGTGCAGATGCTATGTGTGTGGAATAGCGATTACCATGGTACAAGTGTTCATGAGATTGTTATAACTATGGTATTGAATGGGATATTACCATGGTACAGGGGTCCATGGTATTAACATAACCATGGTATTTACCCAAGGTATTGGTTGAAGATTGTTGAGGATATTTTGATTAATATTCTTGTGAATATTTTGAGTGAGGGTGTTGATTGATTGTTGGTTTGAGAGTGAGAGTGTTCTATCTAGTCTATTGTATATTTGTAGCTATGTTGAATGGAGTACATATATCAATTTATCATTTTTGGAATAAGATCAATGTAGTTGTTGGGTTGCTAGTGTGAGCAAGTTTGAGAGCCCAATTTGAAAATGCATGAAATGTGGCTTGCATGGAGGTATTGAAGGCGTTAGGCTTCATTATAGACAATGTGTATATAAGGTGGGTGCCTTCTAGGAGACAGGTCAGAACGGGAAGCAAATTTCTCCAGAGTCTAGTGGTGTTGGGCAAGGCTCTTTGGTTGTGGTGGCTTCCAACGAATGGTTATTTGTAGAGTTGTTAGAGAAGAGACTTTCCAATTGATTGTCTTAGTAGTCAAGTCTTCAAGCTAATGGGTAGTATCTCCTCTATGTAATAATTTGTTCAACATAATAGAATTTTGAGCAGTAGTAGTGACAGGTTGTTTTCTTCCCTAGAGGGGCTTTTCCACCAGAAAATTTTTGTGTTCTTTTGCGTGAATGTTTTGATGTTATTCATGGTGTTTCTATGGGTTGATTTTATGCTGGTTTCATATACTAATTTATGGGTTATTGATTTGTTCGTTTTCATGAAAAGTTTTTAAAGGATAAGTATATCCCATCACTACTGATTTACCCCCCTCTCAATAGTGAGTTCAATTTTAACAATTGGTATCAGAGCGGGGTTCTCTCAGTGAAGCTTGATCATTTGAGGGAAGACCGTGGGACCATGGAAAAAAACAAGAGGAAACAATCTCAGAAGAAGAAGTGCTGCAAACAAGTAAAGACCGCTACAAAATTTGGAGAACCTCTTCTATTGGTGAAAGGTATGGCAAACAACATTTTCAATCATGAACATTTTATTTATCGTTGCCAAATTTCTAGTGATGATGATTTTGGGGTTATTGAAGAAGTTGATAATCAGAGTTTTGAAGTTGATTCCTCAAGATTTAAGGAAGGTGTTTTTCCAGTGCAGGAATATGAGGATAATGAACTTAAAATATTACTGACCTTTGAGGTCGAAAACAAATCTCAAGCAAGGTTAATTGAAAAGATGATGGCTAAAAATAAAGATTTGAAGAAATTGCTCCAAATTCTTGAGGAAAGAGAGTTTGTTCTCAAAGAAGAAAATTCTGATCTAAAAACCTAGTTAGACAAGACAAGGAAGATTAAAAAATAGATTGAAAACCAGTTAAAAGAACAGGTCAGAAATTGCAGAAAATTTGAAGAAAGCAGATCAAGCCAAAAAGGAAAAATGAGGCAAAAATTGAAAAATCTAAAGCAGAAATTTGCAGCAGTTTTGAAGGAATTCACCATCAAGAACAAAAGCCAAAGGATGTGTTAAAAAAAAGTATGAGAAACATGAGATGTTTTAACTATTAGAAATTTGGTCATATTTCAACAAATTGTAGGAGCATCCAACAGAAGAAGCAAAATCTCATAAATTCAGGAGGAGCTCCTCCCAGCAAGGAACTTATTATCAACAAAGGGTGCAAGTCCCTCTCTTAAATTCATTCCTGTGATTGAATTAGCCTGGTGAGTCTGAGCACAAAGTTCCAGGTTTTTCGTGCAAAAATCAAGGTTGAATCTCTTGTGGACCTGCAATAAAAATGAGAAAGTTAGTAAAAGAAGGAAGTTGATTCTTAAATGACAGCCAAATATCAGAGATAAGTAATAAATTGAAGTTTCTCTATGTAATTGTTAGCTGCAAAGAATTCGCAGGAGGAGGTCGAAGTTATACTTTTTGCATTTTATCAAATCGTGATTTTTAAAAAGGAAAAATAAATGCTAATAGAAATACGAAAACATTTTGGTGTTTTCTACCCAAGTTCATTGCAGAAGTGATTGCCAACAATTTGATTCCCAACGCATATGCTATCTGACTTTGGCATGCAAGTTTATTATAATGATAATCCTACGAGCTGTACCTTGATTTGGCCTCATGAGACTAAGTATAACGTATTTTTCGATCGGGTTATGAAATAATTTGCATGGAACAAAATATATTATAAATAAAAGGTTGCAATGCATGGTGTTTGAAGTCTTCTCGACATCATGTGAAATCAATAATTATTGATCGAATTTTTGCTAATGGAATACCACTAGCATAGATCTAATTAAGTACAGATTTAACATGCGCTCAGAGAGATCAAATTTCTTCATGTGCAAACTTCTTTAGAATGCAAAATACAATGTGTTATTTTTCATTGTTTAATTTGTATTTTTGAAATATATATCAAAATATTTTACATTACATGTACATTCAAACATTTTATCACACAAATTAAAATGGTTTTTTTATTATTAATACATTTTTAAGTATATGTTAATATTAATTCGTATTAAAATATTTTATGATAACCCACATTGAATATTTTTGTATACAACATTAAAATATTTTATTTTAACAATTGTTTTATATATATATATGTATATAAAGTTCATATGGACATAAATTAGTTAAAATCGATTTTCAAATAGTTTATTTAAATATTTTTGAAAAGTATAAGATTTAAACATCATACAATATATTCGTTTTACAATATATTCATTTTTTATTATTATAATAGACATTTTTATTTTTGATTTAGAACATAATTTTTATTTTAAAGGGAAATGGATGGACGAACAAACGTACACATCTCCTCATACTGGGTTGTAGAATGAGCCTGTCGGCTCAATCAACAAATTACTTTAGTCTGATTTAGCTTTGTAAAGTCTTTATTATTTAATGTTGGTCTGGACTTGATCAAATAAGTTGATCTGGGCAGTTTGATGATACTCACATGTATAATGACCATTGGCGCAATCCATGGAAATCACCCCTTGTAAATAGTGCATTAATGTCTTGGTCATTTCAAAAATGAGTTTAAGTTCGCTGATTTGGTCTAATCATAAATGTTAGTCGATCTAGTCTGCACATTATGTAATGGAAGTAAGTGTGAAAGGTGCATTTTGGTCTTCAAAGCAGTAGTTTGATTTGGTAAAAAAAGAAATCAAGAGTTTTAACCATTTTAATTGGGAGTTGTCTTTAGTGAGACTTTTTGGAAGCTTTTTCAGTGGGTTTTGCCGATTTAATTTCTCTAAAATTCATAGGAATTTATTGAAATCACAAGCTTGATGGGTAACCCCTGCATAGTCGAAAGTGCCCTAGGGGTTTTTCAGAGTGCTGAATCCATATATACAGTCAAAAAACCAGTTTAAATAACAAAAATCAAGATTCCAACTCAATTTTTTCTGCTAGATTCTGGCACCGAAAAGTCCAAAAAGTCGCACTAAAGACAACTCCTTTTAATTGTGGACACATTGATGGGTTTGTTATGGGGGCATGATTTTTTAGTTGATTGATAAATGGGTCACATCTTGAGTAAAAAAAATAGTGTGAACCGATTCAATTCGTAAGTAGTGGGATCTGCTATTGTTAGTAAACTCATTGAGTCGGGATTTGAGAATTTGGTCCTAAGGACTCACCAGGAACATGATCTTACTCGACAAGAAGATGTAGAGAGAGTAAATAAGAAGCAAAAGTCCAAGTGGCGCAAAATAGATGTGTTTATGGCAAAAGCTTGTGCATGGGTGGATTTCTTTCTTTCTTTCTTTTCTTGGATCTCCTTTTCAAGTTCCACTGAATGCTTGTTGTTATTTGGGGATATAGAGGTAGTAGAGTTCTAAGGGGATTTGATCCATGGACGTTGGAGAAGGGGAGAGCTCGAGAGATCTATTTGTTTTTCGGTTTATGTGAGTTGTCAGTCTTTTGTTTGTAATGCACATATATAATGAATGATAAGGTAAGATCATATTGAAAGATTTGGCATTTATACTTATCATGGTGAAGGGTGAATTTTATGGTGATTTCGATGACAATTTCATAGTAGTAGTATTTTAATGAAAAATTATGCATCCACCTCTGGAATGCGTAGGATCACTGAAGAATAATGTTCTTTTTAAATAGGTGAAGTGCAAGTGGCAATACCTGATACAACTCCCTCAAGAACTATATCCAAGGTCAAACACCACTCAATCTATGTATTTGTCGGGGATTAAAGTGGGAGTGATATTTTGAAGTAGACATGGTTTTTTTTTTTTTTTTTTTTTTTTTTTTTTTTTTTTTTGTCTCGGAGTCGTTCTGCCTCATTGTCGGCAACAGGGTTGGAATTTGGATTTCTCTTTACCCGTCACACAATTTTTTTTGATGTTTTGGGTCCTTATGCTTCCCTTCAAGAAACATTATGTTTAAAATTTTTCCCTTCAAGAGTGATGTTCTCATAATAAATTAACCCTTCACCAATAAAGGTTTGATTAAAAAATTACCCTTCAATAACATAATTAAATGACCAAAATGATCATAACACACAAATGATTTGTTAAATCTTGAATTTTGGTTTGAAATTGCATGAAACACTCACAATAAAATATTTGGAACGTGAAATCAAATGTTGTTGACCCAAACATGCCATAACATTTGTTTATTTGAGATATGACTAAAGAGATCTTATTAGGCATATAAGACCCCATCGTTCCCAACAAACAGGGTGCCAACCACAAACCTAGTGCGATGATGTGGGAATTACCTTACATGCTCTCGGGAAGATGACCAACATAGAAAAACTATTGAATGTATCAATAAAAACTCAAAAGTAGATTAATCAATATGCTTTATGTTATGATTAAGATAATCTAATATTATTGAATTTAAATGCATCTTGAGAAGCATAAAGGGAGAAAATATATGCCACAGTACCAAAATGATCCAATCCAAATGCATCACATCTTTTACTGCATTTTCTAAAAGGTTGGTAAGATATGGGCATTTTTAAACCTTGATGGCATTTTTCATGTGCCATCAACCTATAACAATAACATATGAAAAACTTTCAAATGATATCTTCAATTTCTTCTTACAACAGTCATATTCCACATTCCATCAATACACAAAGAACATTAAATTTTCATATCAAAAATATAAATATAGTAGAGGACAACAAAAATATTATCTATATATATATATATATATATATATAAACACTTTGTGCAAAGTAAAAAATCATATAACTTAATAATTTTCACCTGTCAAAAAGTCTTATTTCCTTTGCAGCTTGCCAAATCTCATAAACTCGTTCCCATTCCACCTATACTGTGTTAGGACCTATTAATGATATGTGCATCAATGCATCAAGTGTGTTAATTTATAGTCTTGTTCTCCTTATATATTTGATCATATTTTTCTTAAAGAACCCTCGTTCACATGCGACAATGCTCGCTGGTATGCAAGCATTGCTTGCCATAATTTTAGCATATTTAGATACCTAGAGTGCTAATCTTTTGTTTGAGAAAATACTTTCCATGCATATTTCATTGGGAATCTTTCTCCATTCAAATAAACCACATCAATAAATTGATATAATTCTATTTTACAAGCTGTAATATCAAATGTTGGCACATTTTCACCTTCATTACATGTTTTATGTTGTAAATGTGTAAAAAATATTTCAAGCCAATGCTTTGCATTATTTTATTTGACATAAAGATATGACGGATAATGACAAGGACTAAACAACCTTGCCACATTAAAAAGGTGAAGATATGAAAATATTTAATTGAAACTCTCAATCAATGCTTGGACATAATTTCTTGTAAGTTGTATGCAACTCTCAAGGGAGCCATCAATGCATGCTTCCATTGGTCGTGGCAATTGTTCATCATGGATTATAATATACAACAAATCATGTCTATGGGTATTCCCCTCTTTGTCAACATTTTCAAGGAAACCATCTTTAGAGTCTTTAAAAAATTTAGTAATATGTACAACACCTTCTGCAAAAGAATCTGGTTCGCAGAAATATCTTTTAAGAGTATTTAATGCATGGTCAATAGCTATTCCAAGTGATGTGACATCCATATTATCTTCTTGAAATTTTTTGTTTAGATTATTCTACTCCTTCAAAGCATCAACAAGCATATTCAAACAAAATTGAACTGAAAAAGTTCTTGCCTTATCATACCATGAATTCTTTCTTTCTCTTTTTCACAAGCTCAAAATAGTAGGCATTAATGTAACTAGTCTTTCAACCACTTGACACCTAGAGGGCCATCAAATCCCATGGATTTGAAGAACCTGCAAGGATTATAATTCCATTATCTCTAATAAAGAAATGAGTTCATTATTTCTCTTTGCCGAATTTCCAACCCATGAGTATACCTTGTTTGCTATTTTCTCAACATATAAAAACTCTGGTATCTTTTTTGAAGCATCTGATGCTGAAAGTGCTTCACAATGTGTAATGCAATAGGTACGAATAAGATTTGGTAGATCATTCTTTAGCAATGTGACAAATCCATTTTCACATCCAACCTTAGATGAAGCACCATCAGTCGAAACTGCTATTAGTTTCTCATTTTTCAACTGCCTTGTTTCCTTTAAATTTATGATGGTATCATATATAGTCTTTCCTTTTCGACTAGGAACTGTAGTAATCATTTTCATAAATTGTGAAACTGGAGGGCCCAAACTTTTTAAGTCTAGATATGTAGAATACACAACAAGGTGTTGTTCCAAACCATTGTCTATACTTTCATCTAACATTATAGAGAAAAATGTACTTTCTAACACTTTTTTAGTCTGCACCTCTTCAAAGTAATTTGATATAAAGTGAATAAATTCAGTAGCCGATTTTCTATTTATGTAGGAAGAATACTCGACTCGAGAAGGCATATTAGGCGTTTGCAGATGCATTTGAAGATGACAAAGATCTTCATAAGTAGAAATTGAAATATCCTTTTGTGCAATAAAATATGCTAACTTCATGGTGGTTATGACCCTTTCCTTATTAGCCTCACTTATAGCCACTATGTGTTCTGTAATGGGCTTTGCCAACCTTTCAGTTTCATACAAATTTCTCTGAGTTGATGTTTGATGAATAATAGATTTTGCATGAGTTGTCACATCATCATATTGAATGGTATTACATCCATCTCCAATACCCCACGTACCTTGACCCTTGTATTTCTCACAAATTTTGCACTTCATATGAGTCTTACCATCTTCAACATTGATACTATACACCCAAGGATGTTTTATCGTCCACTCTTCTCGAAATTCACGTTTTGAGAAAGTCTTCCTCCTCGAATTACTAGATCCATCATCTTGTCCTTCCTTTTCATGGCCAAGAATTTATACATCAACAACAAACTCTTCATCTATATCTTCCTTAGCGTCATCATTCAAATCAGGTATAGATGGAATATTTTTAACATTAGAAGTCTTTGATGTTTTAGAATATCCATAAAATTCATCTATAATTGATTGACCCTTCTTTTTTGGAGGCATTTTTATCTAAATAATTTACCTACATGCAAAATAATTACAATAAATTAATAATTTAAAAACTTACCAAAAAAAACTTAACATAGTTAGCTTAAAAGATATTATCTACAAATAGAAAATAAATATAAATGAAAAGTCAATTTAGATTTAAGAAATAAGTCATAGCTCTAGATAAATAAAAAACTAATTTAGGAAAGAGGTGGTTACAATTATTTATGCAAGAGGTTTTTTTTGCCCCACTATTTTTGGGAATAATTTATGATTATAATCCTTGACTTTATTTTTAAAACATGCTAAACTATTATAGTTACTATAACTCAAGTAAAACCATGAAGTTGGACATATATAATATAAATAATATATTTATGTTTTTTCTTGCTTTAAGATATCCATATTCCTGTTGATCTTTGAGTGCATATATACTTTCAGCTTTAACAATATAAATGATATCCATATTCCCATTGATCTTTGAGTGCATATATACTTTCAGCTTTAACATTATAAAAGAAATCATCATATTATCACATAATTTATGTTTCCGCAGAAACATATATATTTTTTAATTTACTGTAACCATATGTCCTGGTGGTCTCTGAGCCAAAATATATTTTGAAGTATCACAATACTAAATGAATTTTTCATATGAACATATACTTTTATTTGGGAGGAATCAGTGCAATCATAATAATTAGTTTTAGTTTGTAAACAATCCAATACTTTTCGTTTAATTAACCATGTTTTCCATTTTTAACCGATTAAAGCCATCTTGTCATTTTTTATTATTTGGTCTTCTTGTTCTTTTTGTGGAATCTTGTCCATTGTCAAAATAGATCAATAACTTACAAACTTGGAATTTGATGTACCAAATATTAAGTATTCTATAATTAAGAAATAAATGTTTCCCATTTTTAACCGATTAAAGCTATCTTGTCATTTTTTATTATTTTGTCTTCTTGTTCTTTTTGTGGAATCTTATCCATTGTCAAACTAGATCAATAACTTACAGACTTGGAATTTGATGTACCAAAGATTACGTATTCTATAATTAAGAGATAAATGATGAAATGTATTTTTTAATACAATTTACTTGAGTTTTTGATTTCTTATAATTAAAATACATTTTTTTCTATATAAATGAATTTACTTACAAAAAAATTCTACCACATTTGCAAAACAAATAACTTAAATTTGTGATTTTGAAAAAATTCTACAAGATTTCAATAAAATTCACCATGCTATGAAAAAGCCATAGCAAATGACCATTTCATTGTCAATTTTCTTTTTCTTCAAAAATATATATGTATTGATATTAAAAGTATGAAGGCTAAAGGATTAAAAAATTGGACAAATGTATGCAAAGTAAAAAATTGGACTTAAAGGAAGTAATTGGACTTGACGAGCCTGTGGGTATGCTCAGAGTTTCTTGGTAAGCAAACTCGGCCAGAAATCCAATGACATTTCATTCTTTGATGGTCAAATGTCCGATTCAGATTTCCAAATTTCGATTGAGGATTTGTGTGTGCTGAAAAAATGTTGCTTCTTCCCCAGGTTTGAATTGGAACAAATTGTTGTATGATATTCATGGCTCTAAGAGATTTGCCAATGCATGTATTTACTTCTTTTAAAAATGGGAGGGGCTAGTTTTCTACAGAAGTATTATGGACCTTTTTATTTTTACATATATTAGTACAATTGCGTGTTAGAACATGCTGACAGCAGGTCACATCGAAACAAATATCAAATTCCAGCATCAGGGTCTCCATGGAGCATAATATGCTGCAGCCGTAGCTCTGCAGAACTCGATCACAGTCGGGGCATGCACACGAACCGCCCCGACCGTCGCATCATGCGCTCACGCACAAAGAATATTTATTTCTTTAGGGAACAAAGAATACATTGTTTTTTCTCGGAAAAAAAAAAATCTTTAAGGAATTTAGACTTCTGTGATCCATAACATTGTTTAGAAAATCTTCGGCAAAATCACATAACCAAACTTTTGTCGACGCGTTTCGAACCAACCAGTGTGGTTCATCGTCAGGACAAGTTGAAGAACCAATCCGGCTTAGCTTGAATAAATAGAGCGTGCAGAGACTTAACAGCTTGAATAAATAGAGCGTGAAAAAAATCTTCTTAATATATTCACCTGCTTTCTCGAAAAACAAAAAAATCAAAGAAATCTTGTGTCATACTTTCATATTCTCACAGGATTTAATAAATTCTCTCACAATACATAACAATAAATTAAAATTAAAATGAAATACCATGTCTTACTAAAAAAAATAAAAAAAATCCTACATCATACTTTCATATTCTCATAGATTTAATAAATTCTCTCACAATACATAACAATAAATGAAAATTAAAATAAAATCCCATGTCATACTGTCATATTCACACATATTAATAAATTCTATCATATTACACCATGGATTAATAAATTCTATCATATTACACAATGGATTAATAAATTTAAATGAACACAAAAAAAATAGCCCGATTCCTTAAGAAATTATATATAAGTGGAGAAACAAGCATAACTTCTTTAAAGATTAACATGGCACCATGTCAATTGAATACACAATATTTGCAATCATAATAAAAATTATAACTTGGAATGTATCATAAAATCCATGAAGCGTTCTTACTGGGACTTTCGATCTTCAATCCGGAATAAATTTATTTCAAAGTGACTCAATTTATCGATGGGTCGAACTCATTTAAACAAGTATATTAAAACTTAATTTTATAATATAAATATGGTATAAATCCAAAATAAACATAGAAATATTTATTAAAAAATAAATTTTAATTAAAATAATTTTGCAATAAAACCAACTATCATTAAAAAAAAAATAAAAAAAAAAATTTGTATTCCTTCTCATTCCACCATGGAGGAAACCAGATTTATTGGCAAAAATTAAAGAGCGTTGAATGCCCATGTAAACAACTTCCCCATTCTATAATCAAGAGAGCCATGAATGCTAACCTTCCCACACAGTATGCATAAATAAAAAAGCTGTGATCCTTGCTTAGAGTCAAGTCTTTTGGAAAACGGAGACCTTCTTTCTTTTGTTTTAGAATTATACTTCAACACGCGCCCAGAAGACTCCGCTGAAAAAACAACTTGAAGGAAATGCCTGCAATATGGTAGAACCAGGCTTAATCACCCACAAGTTATGAAGAATGACTGACACCCACTTCACTAAAAGGAATTGTTTCAGAAAAACAAATCACCATAGATCACGCGTGAATTCACTGTCATTAGAATGTGAATTTTTTATAAATTTCTGAAATCTACGATCAAATTACTACTCAATGAAATTTACTAATTTTCTCTGATATTTTCAGAACGAAAAAGCATCATATTAATTATATTGAGAGCATATAAGTTCCAGATTGTACATATAACAGCATTCAGTAGCTGTATGATCCTGATTTTTAGGATGCAAAACAGATAACAAAAATTCCCAAAAAAAGTATCTGATGCAGGAGCATCTGGTCAACAGGGTAAAGTCAGAGAGAAGGCAGACAAAGTTTCCAAAGAGGACTGAGGACATGGTTTGATGGATGGGCAGTAACACTGCCTTGGTTATTTTCTTTTCTTTTACTATTGTTATTATTAACTATGTATTGTTTTTTTTTTATTACCAGAACCAAAGAAAAACGATAATGTGATAGTTTTACTTTTAATTAGGAACAATAACAAATTAGGAAACATTTCTGTTTTTTTGGAAACAACCATATTACGGTTGGAAAGATACAAAGACAAACAGAATGTGTCAGTTAGCAACCAACTGTAGAAACTAATGATATAACCAACAGCAGTTATGAAATGAACAACTGCTTTTGTAAACAGAATTATAAAAGGAGCGGAATGAACCATTGTGGGGGTTCCGACTTCGTGTAAACAAACAAGAGCAGAGATAACAGAGAAGTAAATATTCTGAGCATTCATATATATATTGTGTTCAAACTGTGTGATGGTGAAGACAAATATATTAAACTAGACTGTCAAGCAGAGCGTGTTTCAGGTGTTGCATAAAGAAAAGCGATAACCTGTTGGAGGAAGCAACAAAGCCAAGCACACACAACCGAACCCCAGGTATGCAATATAACACACATGCCTTATCGTTCATAAAATCACAGTTCCATATAAATAAGCTGTATAGCGAATAGGTACATTACACATATAAAATCCCTGTGTAAGTTTCCATTACATACTGTCCAAAATAGTAAAACGACTCAGGACCATAGACATGGTCATAAACCTACAGTGAACGATAATGAATTTACACCAAGGCCCAACATCGTAACTTCAACCAGAGAACAACGAAAGACCGACTCGAGAACAGAACAGCCTAGGGTCTGCACGTAACTCCGACCTTGAGGGTCGAAGAAACCCAAGTAATAACTACCAAACAACAAAGAAAAAGAGCTACCCGGGATTGCAGACTGCCGAGGACATGATGATGGTCACCGTGCACAGTCCCACCTGCAAGGAAATGGGTATGGAAATGTAGTTAGGCCAGCAACATAAACAGTTAAAGAAAACATAAGGAAGGAACAAGAACACAAAAAAACCCGAAGTCGAGTTTACCTGTCCACGGCAACAGGACCTCCAACCAACCCAGAAGAAACACCTGCCCACGAAGGAGCCGCGACATAAGAAACAGGAAAAGGAGCATACAAATAAATCTGGCATGGAACATTAACTTACCGAGTTTGCTTGCGGAATTGCCAGCTGAGAACGCCATCACCGAACCATCAAGAACAGAGCAGTCACCAAAACCGTTGCAGAGGAGCACGGAAGTTACAAGGGGAACAAATAGACAACAGCAAGGAAACAAACCCCAATCATTCACAGGCATCCACGAACTGTATAGATACAGAAACCTTAAAGAGCTCCAAGGAAAATGACTAAAGCAAACCAGAATAATCATTGAGACCCTAACCGCACAGCAACGCTTCGAAACTTACCATTACAAGTAGCAAATGCCGGAGGAACAGGCAATGTCAAGCACATAGCCGCAACCACCGTTAGAAGGGCAGCTGGGTATCGAACCAGTGGACCAAACCATCCAGAAACAGAGAGCATTACAACCACAAACAACAACCGGAGGTCACAGGCTCGCAGAGCGAAAGAGGAATGACAGCAACAGTGAACAGCAGAAGTGAATAGGCGCGAAGGGTCGAGAACCCTAAGACCCCAAACCCTTGTGAAGTTTCCGAGGCAGACAGCTGTTGAGTGGAGGTGAGACTGGGGTACTACCTCATTAAAAACAAATCCTTAAGTACCGATTCAGCATTGATTCATACAATCAAACAATCAACCAACATATCATAACCTTTGCCACGGTGTGATACACATCAGCAGACGGAAAGCCGGGATCACGTGGGCTGGCCCCATCAAGTGGTATCAGAGCAGTGTTTTTGAGGAAATAGAAAAAGATGGAAGCTCCAAGACGAGGACGTGGAAGAGGTGTACGCCGAGGAGCAGATGAAGGATTGAGAGAACATATCAGAGTTCTTATAGCTCGTTTGGAAGCAGTGGAGGCGGGTAGGCGAAGAGACCCGGAACTTGGAGATGACAGTGAGGAGGAAGCAGTAACTGCTACAGACGGGTCATATGAAGAAGCTCCAGAATTGAGACTGCTGCGGTCAGTTTTATTAGCCAGCAACAAACCCAAAACAAAGATTTCCACTTACGATGGCAGTCTGTCCGCAGATGTCCTGTTGGACTGGATCAGCGAACTAGATAAGTATTTTGAAAATGAGGAAGTCAGTGAGGATAAAAGAGTTAGATTCGCTGCAACTAAATTAAAGGGACACGCCCTCTTGTGGTGGGACAATGTCCAAGCGGATGAACAAATTGCCGATATGAAAATGGTCAAGAATGGTGGCAAAATTGAAGGGCAGATTTCTGCCGAAAGACTACCAGGTTGAACTATATCGGCGAGTACAGAATTTGAGACAGAAGGGTATGACTGTCAAAGAGTACACAGAAGAGTTTTACCGAGTAAATTTACGTGCTGGTTATACGGATGATACTCCAGAAAAAACAGCGAGGTACGTAAATGGCTTAAGGATGGAAATATTGGATGAAATCAGTATTCTTTCTCCCTGGAATATTGAAGAAGCCTTTCAGAGTGCTGTGAAGGCTGAAGAGAAAATCAACAGAAAACAGAATAACAGGAGAGGGAGAGGGAATGGCAGAGGACGAGGACAGTCCTACGGCAGAGGGAGAACTGCCGCGAACAGT
The DNA here is from genome assembly GCA_031772625.1 of Pinus tabuliformis. Taxonomy (NCBI): domain Eukaryota; kingdom Viridiplantae; phylum Streptophyta; class Pinopsida; order Pinales; family Pinaceae; genus Pinus; species Pinus tabuliformis. Next base: position 1,780,309,911 of record CM062817.1, on the reverse strand, counting down.
GATGAAGGCAGCAGTTCCAAAACTTCAGGGACAACAGAGAAAGGAGAAAGCACTAGAGGAGGTCGGTCATATCAGCGAGGACGAGGGAATGGCCGCGGAAGAGGGACTAATGTCCAGTGCTACAGGTGCCATAAATGGGGGCACAGATCCTTCGAATGTCTAGAAGTTGAACATGCAGGCCAAAGGGGAACACTTATGGCACAGCCTAAGGAAGCTGAAGCACAACCCCGGGAGGTGGAAGACATGGCGGAAACGGGGGAAGCTTTGATTTTGAATAAAGTGCTGTTAAAACCAGCCAAGGAGGTGGCTGAACCAACACAGCAGAAAGCACTATTCCGGACAGTCTGTAAATCGCATGGAAAGTGCTGCAAGTTGATAATAGACAGCGGAAGTACGGACAACTTAGTTGCCACTGAGATGGTGGAAAAGCTGGGACTGAAGCGGCTAAAGCACCCCACACCTTACAAGGTGTCGTGGCTACAGAAAGGCCACCAGCTATTAGTGGATGAACAATGCGAGGTAGAATTTCACATTGGCAAGTACCACAACACAGTGGTCTGCGATATTATGCCAATGGACGTGTGCCATATACTGCTTGGAAGACCATGGCAGTATGACCGGAAGGTGACACACGATGGGAAGACAAATTGTTATAAGTTTACAAAGGATGGGGTCAAACACACACTTGTACCCATCAAGGAGGAAGATACAACAGAACCAAGCGGAACAAAGGCACTGTTAATTGGAGGAAAACAGTTTGTGAAACAGGTGGAAGAAAATGAAGTTAATTTTTCAGTTGTGAGGAGGATGAAGCTAGTGTTGCTGAACTTGGAAAAATCAGAACTGCCTAAAGAAATACAGGCGCTGTTGGAAGAATTCCAAGACATTGCGGCTGATGAGTTACCTGATAAATTGCCTCCCAAAAGGAGTATCAGCCATCACATTGATTTTATACCAGGATCAAGCTTGCCAAATAAGGCAGCGTACAGAATGAGTCTGAAGGACAATGAAGAAGTACGCAAACAAGTACAGGAGTTGTTGGATAAGGGACTAATCAGAGAAAGCCTGAGCCCCTGTGCAGTACCAACGGTGCTTGCACCTAAGAAAGGTGGAGAATGGCGAATGTGTACCGATTCGCGGGCTATAAACAAAATTACGATTCGTTATAGATTTCCCTTACCCAGAATGGACGACATGATGGACTGTCTTAGTGGGGCAGCTTATTTTACAAAAATAGATCTGAAGAGTGGGTACCATCAGATCAGAATTAGAGAAGGAGATGAGTGGAAAACAACCTTCAAAACCAATGAAGGGCTGTATGAATGGCTGGTCATGCCATTCGGGTTGAGTAATGCTCCGAGTACATTTATGAGGCTGATGAATGAGATGTTGAAAGAGTTTATTGGCAAGTTCATGATAGTTTACCTGGACGATATTTTAATTTTCAGCAGAACGAAAAGAGAGCATCTTCAGCATATTCGAAAGGTATTTGAGAAGCTGCAGCAGAACAAACTGCTAATAAATTTAAAGAAATGCACTTTCTTGCAGAAGGAGCTGATCTATCTGGGATTTGTAGTTGCGGAGAACGAGTTAAAGATGGACCCAGAAAAGATTGCAGCGATTATGAGTTGGCCGTCAGCAAAGAATTTGTTTGAGGTACGTAGTTTTCACGGTCTAGCAAGTTTTTATCGGAAATTCATTAAAAATTTCAGTGAAATCTGCGCACCAATGCTAGAGACCATCAAAAAGGCCAGCCAACCTTTTTGTTGGACCAAGGCGGCAGAAAACAGTTTCCAACTTTTGAAGCGGAAAATAACAGAGAGGCCGATCTTGAGATTGCCCGATTTTAGTAAACCTTTTCAGGTTCGCTGTGATGCAAGCGGGACAGCTATTGGCGCTGTACTCAGTCAAGAGGACAGACTAGTTGCGTTTTTTAGTGAAAAACTAAATGAGAGTCGGCAGAAGTATTCGTCATATGACAAAGAGTTCTATGCAGTAGTCCAAGCTTGAAAACATTGGAGACACTACCTACTAGGCAATGAGTTCGTCTTGTTTTCCGATAATTCAGCATTACAATATATAACGCAGCAGCACAAGTTGAACCACAAGCATGCCAAGTGGGTGGAATACTTGCAGAGTTTCACTTTTGTGTTAAAACACATAAGTGGGCAAGCCAATAAAGTGGTAGATGCTTTAAGCAGAAGAGCCTTGCTCTTATAGGAAAGTAGCATACAGGTGATGGGATTTGAATATCTGAAGGATTTATACCAGATGGACGCGGACTTCAAGGAAGCTTTTGAAGCTTTCCAAAATCCCGTATTGAGGAATACAAGCCCATGGCTAGATTACAATTTACAGGAAGGATTGTTGTTTCGAGGAGGGCAGCTATGTATTCCGGACTGTTCGATGAGGGAAAATTTAGTAAGAGAAAAACATAGTGGTGGACTGGCGGGACATTTTGGCATCGACAAGACTTTGGAGCAGCTCGGACATTTTTACTATTGGCCTAAAATGAGCCGGGACGTGCAGAGATATGTAACCAGATGTAAAGTCTGCCAACTGGCGAAAGGACACAGCCAAAACACTGGATTATACACACCCCTACCTGTTCCAAGTAGGCCGTGGGATTCAGTCAGTATTGATTTTGTCCTAGGATTACCTAGAACGCAGCGGGGATATGATTCAGTGATGGTGGTGGTAGACAGGTTCTCAAAGATGGCTCATTTCATTCCTTGCCGAAAAACTAGTGACGCCACGAATGTGGCACACCTGTTTTTCACAGAAGTTGTTAGATTGCATGGCTTACCCAGGACTATTCTTTCAGACAGGGATGTGAAATTCACAGGACATTTTTGGCGCACCCTGTGGAAGAAGTTGGGCACGCAATTAAATTTTAGTTCTGCGTATCACCCGCAGACTGATGGATAGACAGAGGTGGTGAACAGAAGTTTGGGAAACTTATTGCGGAGTTTGACTGGAGAAAATTCACGATTATGGGATTGAGCTCTTGCCCAGGCAGAATTCGCTTATAACGATTCGCCCAATCGTAGCACCGGATTCAGCCCATTTCAGATTTTGTATGGTATGCATCCTCGGGGAGTACATGAACTGCGAGATTTGGGACAGCTAGAACAGAGAAGTGCAGATGGAGAAGATTTTGCTGAAGCAATGAGTGAACTTCATGAGAAAGTCAAATTAAGATTGCAGGACAGCACGCAGAAATACAAACAACACGCAGACACAAAGCGACGGGAGGTGCATTTTGATGTTGGCGACGAAGTCCTTGCGCACTTGCGCTGGGAACGGTTTCCTAAGCGCGCGTATAACAAGTTGAAATACAAGAAAATCGTTCCATGTAAGATTCTGCGAAAGTTTTCAGCCAATGCTTATGAAATTCAGCTGCCACCCGACATAGGCATTTCACCTATATTCAACGTGGCAGACCTGTTCCCATATCATGCCCAGGCGGAAGATGATAGTATGGTACAGCCAGAACGGGACACCCAGTTAGAGAGCAGTCCTTGGAAGAAACAGTTACCTTCGGCTCGGACCCATGAAATTGAAGGGATCCTCAGCACCCAGGTAGCCAAAAAGACGCGCAGAAAGGAGTATCTGCGTTACCTCGTCAAGTGGAGAGACCGTCCAATGGAGGACAGCTCGTGGCTCGACGCGGCGCAGATTCAGAAGGCTGGTTACTCAGTGGAGGAGCTCATGGAACGGAGCCATGAGTTCTCTTTTACCCCGGGAGCCTGATGCAGGAGCATCTGGTCAACAGGGTAAAGTCAGAGAGAAGGCAGACAAAGTTTCCAAAGAGGACTGAGGACATGGTTTGATGGATGGGCAGTAACACTGCCTTGGTTATTTTCTTTTCTTTTACTATTGTTATTATTAACTTTGTACTGTTTTTTTTTTTTATTACCAGAACCAAAGAAAAACGATAATGTGATAGTTTTACTTTTAATTAGGAACAGTAACAAATTAGGAAACATTTCTGTTTTTTTGGAAACAACCATATTACGGTTGGAAAGATACAAAGACAAACAAAATGTGTCAGTTAGCAACCAACTGTAGAAACTAATGATATAACCAACAACAGTTATGAAATGAACAACTGCTTTTGTAAACAGAATTATAAAAGGAGCGGAATGAACCATTGTGGGGGTTTCGACTTCGTGTAAACAAACAAGAGCAGAGATAACAGAGAAGTAAATATTCTGAGCATTCATATATATATTGTGTTCAAACTATGTGATGGTGCAGACAAATATATTAAACTAGACTGTCAAGCAGAGCGTGTTTCAGGTGTTGCATAAAGAAAAGCGATAACGTGCTGGAGGAAGCAACAAAGCCAAGCACACACAACCGAACCCCAGGTATGCAATATAACACACAGGCCTTATCGTTCATAAAATCACAGTTCCATATAAATAAGCTGTATAGCGAATAGGTACATTACACATATAAAATCCCTGTGTAAGTTTCCATTACATACTGTCCAAAATAGTAAAACGACTCAGGACCACAGACACGGTCATAAACCTACAGTGAACGATAATGAATTTACACCAAGGCCCAACATCGTAACTTCAACCAGAGAACAACGAAAGACCGACTCGAGAACAAAACAGCCTAGGGTCTGCACGTAAGTCCGACCTTGAGGGTCGAAGAAACCCAAGTAATAACTACCAAACAACAAAGAAAAAGAGCTACCCGGGATTGCAGACTGCCGAGGACATGATGATGGTCACCGTGCACAGTCCCACCTGCAAGGAAATGGTTATGGAAATGTAGTTAGGCTGACAACATAAAAAGTTAAAGAAAACATAAGGAAGGAACAAGAACACAAAAAAAAAAAAACCCGAAGTCGAGTTTACTTGTCCACGGCAACAGGACCTTCCAACCAACCCAGAAGAAACACCTGCCCACGAAGGAGCCGCGACATAAGAAACAGGAAAAGGAGCATACAAATAAATCTGGCATGGAACATTAACTTACCGAGTTTGCTTGCGGAATTGCCAACTGAGAACGCCGTCACCGAACCATCAAGAACAGAGCAGTCACCAAAACCGTTGCAGAGGAGCACGGAAGTTACAAGGGGAACAAATAGACAACAGCAAGGAAACAAACCCCAATCATTCACAGGCATCCACGAACTGTATAGATACAGAAACCTTAGAGAGCTCCAAGGAAAATGACTAAAGCAAACCATAATAATCATTGAGACCCTAACCGCACAACAACGCTTCGAAACTTACCATTACAAGTAGCAAATGCCGGAGGAACAGGCAATGTCAAGCACATAGCCGCAACCACCGTTAAAGGGCAGCTGGGTATCGAAGCAGTGGACCAAACCATCCAGAAACAGAGAGCATTACAACCCACAAACAACAACCGGTGGTCACAAGCTCGCAGAGCGAAAGAGGAATGACAGCAACCGTGAACAGCAGAAGTGAATAGGCGCGAAGGGTCGAGAACCCTAAGACCCCAAACCCTTGTGAAGTTTCCGAGGCAGACAGCTGTTGAGTGGAGGTGAGACTGGGGTACTACCTCATTAAAAACAAATCCTTAAGTACCGATTCCGCATTGATTCATACAATCAAACAATCAACCAACATATCATAACCTTTGCCACGGTGTGATACACATCAGCAGACGGAAAGCCGGGATCACGTGGGCTGGCCCCATCAAGTGGTATCAGAGCAGTGTTTTTGAGGAAATAGAAAAATATGGAAGCTCCAAGACGAGGACGTGGAAGAGGTGTACGCCGAGGAGCAGATGAAGGATTGAGAGAACATATCAGAGTTCTTATAGCTCGTTTGGAAGCAGTGGAGGCGGGTAGGCGAAGAGACCCGGAACTTGGAGATGACAGTGAGGAGGAAGTAGTAACTGCTACAGACGGGTCATATGAAGAAGCTCCAGAATTGAGACTGCTGCGGTCAGTTTTATTAGCCAGCAGCAAACCCAAAACAGAGATTTCCACTTACGATGGCAGTCTGTCCGCAGATGTCCTGTTGGATTGGATCAGCGAACTAGATAAGTATTTTGAAAATGAGGAAGTCAGTGAGGATAAAAGAGTTAGATTCGCTACAACTAAATTAAAGGGACACGCCCTCTTGTGGTGGGACAGTGTCCAAGCGGACAGAAAGCGGATGAACAAATTGCCGATATGAAAATGGTCAAGAATGGTGGCAAAATTGAAGGGCAGATTTCTGCCGAAAGACTACCAGGTTGAACTATATCGGCGAGTACAGAATTTGAGACAAAAGGGTATGACTGTCAAAGAGTACACAGAAGAGTTTTACCGAGTAAATTTACGTGCTGGTTATACGGATGATACTCCAGAAAAAACAGCGAGGTACGTAAATGGCTTAAGGATGGAAATATTGGATGAAATCAGTATTCTTTCTCCCTGGAATATTGAAGAAGCCTTTCAGAGTGCTGTGAAGGCTGAAGAGAAAATCAACAGAAAACAGAATAACAGGAGAGGGAGAGGGAATGGCAGAGGACGAGGACAGTCCCATGGCAGAGGGAGAACTGCCGCGAACAGTGATGAAGGCAGCAGTTCCAAAACTTCAGGGACAACAGAGAAAGGAGAAAGCACTAGAGGAGGTCGTTCATATCAACGAGGACGAGGGAATGGCCGCGGAAGAGGGACTAATGTCCAGTGCTACAGGTGCCATAAATGGGGGCACAGATCCTTCGAATGTCCAGAAGTTGAACATGCAGGCCAAAGGGGAACACTTATGGCACACCCTGAGGAAGCTGAAGCACAACCCCGGGAGGTGGAAGACATGGCGGAAACGGGGGAAGCTTTGATTTTGAATAAAGTGCTATTAAAACCAGCCAAGGAGGTGGCTAAACCAACACAGCGGAAAGCACTATTCCGGACAGTCTGTAAATCGCATGGAAAGTGCTGCAAGTTGATAATAGACAGCGGAAGTACGGACAACTTAGTTGCCACTGAGATGGTGGAAAAGCTGGGACTGAAGCGGCTAAAGCACCCCACACCTTACAAGGTGTCGTGGCTACAGAAAGGCCACCAGCTATTAGTGGATGAACAATGCGAGGTAGAATTTCACATTGGCAAGTACCACAACACAGTGGTCTGCGATATTATGCCAATGGACGTGTGCCATATACTGCTTGGAAGACCATGGCAGTATGACCGGAAGGTGACACACGATGGGAAGACAAATTGTTATAAGTTTACAAAGGATGGGGTCAAACACACACTTGTACCCATCAAGGAGGAAGATACAGCAGAACCAAGCGGAACAAAGGCACTGTTAATTGGAGGAAAACAGTTTGTGAAACAGGTGGAAGAAAATGAAGTTAATTTTGCAGTTGTGAGGAGGATGAAGCCAGTGTTGCTGAACTTGGAAAAATCAGAACTGCCTAAAGAAATACAGGCGCTGTTGGAAGAATTCCAAGACATTGCGGCTGATGAGTTACCTGATAAATTGCCTCCCAAAAGGATTATCAGCCATCACATTGATTTTATACCAGGATCAAGCTTGCCAAATAAGGCAGTGTACAGAATGAGTCCGAAGGACAATGAAGAAGTACGCAAACAAGTACAGGAGTTGTTGGATAAGGGACTAATCAGAGAAAGCCTGAGCCCCTGTGCAGTACCAATGGTGCTTGCACCTAAGAAAGGTGGAGAATGGCGAATGTGTACCGATTCGCGGGCTATAAACAAAATTACGATTCATTACAGATTTCCCTTACCCAGAATGGACGACATGATGGACTGTCTTAGTGGGGCAGCTTATTTTACAAAAATAGATCTGAAGAGTGGGTACAATCCGATCAGAATTAGAGAAGGAGATGAGTGGAAAACAACCTTCAAAACCAATGAAGGGCTGTATGAATGGCTGGTCATGCCATTCGGGTTGAGTAATGCTCCGAGTACATTTATGAGGCTGATGAATGAGATGTTGAAAGAGTTTATTGGCAAGTTCGTGATAGTTTACCTGGACGATATTTTAATTTTCAGCAGAACGAAAAGAGAGCATCTTCAGCATATTCGAAAGGTATTTGAGAAGCTGCAGCAGAACAAACTGCTGATAAATTTAAAGAAATGCACTTTCTTGCAGAAGGAGCTGATCTATCTGGGATTTGTAGTTGCGGAGAACGAGTTAAAGATGGACCCAGAAAAGATTGCAGCGATTATGAGTTGGCCGTCAGCAAAGAATTTGTTTGAGGTACGTAGTTTTCACGGTCTAGCAAGTTTTTATCGGAAATTCATTAAAAATTTCAGTGAAATCTGCGCACCAATGCTAGAGACCATCAAAAAGGCCAGCCAACCTTTTTGTTGGACCAAGGCGGCAGAAAACAGTTTCAAACTTTTGAAGCGGAAAATAACAGAGAGGCCGATCTTGAGATTGCCCGATTTTAGTAAACCTTTTCAGGTTCGCTGTGATGCAAGCGGGACAGCTATTGGCGCTGTACTCAGTCAAGAGGACAGACCAGTTGCGTTTTTTAGTGAAAAACTAAATGAGAGTCGGCAGAAGTATTCGTCATATGACAAAGAGTTCTATGCAGTAGTCCAAGCTTGAAAACATTGGAGACACTACCTACTAGGCAATGAGTTCGTCTTGTTTTCCGATAATTCAGCATTACAATATATAACGCAGTAGCACAAGTTGAACCACAAGCATGCCAAGTGGGTGGAATACTTGCAGAGTTTCACTTTTGTGTTAAAACACATAAGTGGGCAAGCCAATAAAGTGGCAGATGCTTTAAGCAGAAGAGCCTTGCTCTTATAGGAAAGTAGCATACAGGTGATGGGATTTGAATATCTGAAGGATTTATACCAGATGGACGCGGACTTCAAGGAAGCTTTTGAAGCTTGCCAAAATCCCGTATTGAGGAATACAAGCCCATGGCTAGATTACAATTTACAGGAAGGATTGTTGTTTCGAGGAGGGCAGCTATGTATTCCGGACTGTTCGATGAGGGAAAATTTAGTAAGAGAAAAACATAGTGGTGGACTGGCGGGACATTTTGGCATCGACAAGACTTTGGAGCAGCTCGGACATTTTTACTATTGGCCTAAAATGAGCCGGGACGTGCAGAGATATGTAACCAGATGTAAAGTCTGCCAAAATTCCAATCCCCATCAATCTATAAAACATGAAGGACCGAATTCCAAATTTCTGTGGCTACCGGGCAGCTCAAAAAGAGATGATCAACATCCTCAGAATTTTGCTTGCACAAAATGCAGATACTTGGTCCAATGAAACCTCTGCGAGCTAAATTCTTCCAAGTGAGGATTTTATCATTCAAGGCCAGCCATCCAAAACATTTGAGCTTCAAAGGAAAATTCCATTTCCAAGATTTGTGATACCAAGAGTATTCCTCTGCAGAATTAGTTGGGATGGTAATGGAATTGTAAATGTCGTTGGTCGCAATCTGATTCTTATGAACTTGCCCAACCCATCTCATCTTATCTATCTCATCTGAGATAAAAATGTCTGCAGCCTCAATCTGTCTAATATAGAGAGTCCACTCTGTAGCCAAGCGACCAGACAAATCAATGTCTTTTGCCCAAAGCCAAGATTGTAAATTAGGTGAATGAGCTCGAAAAGTAACAATATGAGATAGAAGAAAAATACCTCTGTCATGCAAGTGTTGAAGGAGCAGGACAGATAACGTATGTACCCCTTGGAATCCTCTGACAGTGTCCAATCCAACCTCTATCCTACTGCCATTACCCCTACCCAAAAGTCCTCTCCACAAACTTTTGCATATGAGAGCCCTATTAAAAGAAAGAGTATCCAGGATCCCCCAACCCCCTTGGTCAACAACTTTGGCTAGAAGAGACAATCTAGCGAGATGGATCTTGCAAGAGGGCTCTTTACCGGACCAAAGAAATCTAGCAAGAATCACATCAATTTTATGTATAATCTCCATTGGCAACATATAAAGATGCATCCAATATACAGATAAAGACTGAAGGACAACTTTGATTAGAATGAGCCTACCCTCGATGGAGAGCCACTTGAAAAGTCCAATGCTTTAATTTGAGATCAATTTTTTTAATGATCCAACTCCAATCAACGATTTTATACTGATTCGGCTTTATTTGAAACCCCAAATATTGAAAACTTGAGTCCACTGTTTTGAGCAAAAATCCCAAATAAACCACAAATCCGATCGATCTCACCCCCTATCACTTGTGCATAAATCACTTCAGATTTATGAGAATTCTTAATGAGACCAGAGGCAGATCCGAAAGAATTTAATATATGATGAAATTGCGATCATTCAGTGATAGAAGACTCTCCGCCAAACAAAATATCATCAACAAAAATCAAATGGGTGACATTGATCTGTCTAGTCATATTGATGCCCATGATCAAACCTCTGTCTCTGAAATCCATAATTTTCCTACTGAGAGTTTCCATGATAAGTAAAAACAATATAGGGGATAAAGCGCATCCTTGCCTTAATCCCCGATGTGCTTTGAAAAATGCAGTAGGGAGACCGTTTATAATAACTGCAAAGTTGGTGGACGACACACAAGCCAAAATCCAGTTAGCATTATGGATATTGAGACCAATTTCATAAAGAATCAGTCTAAGAAATTCCCAGTCGATGCTGTCAAATGCCTTGGTAATGTCAATATTCATAAGGAAAACATTATGGCTCTTGACTTTAATAGAATGTAGAACTTCCTGTGCAATAGCCACCGCGTCTTGAATCTGACGCCCCTCTATGAAACCAAACTGCTTTGGTGAAATATGATCAGTAAGAAGAGTTTTAAACCTAACAACAATGAGCTTAGAGATCAACTTATAGACAGAGTTGCAGAGGGAGATGGGGCGAAAGTCAAGAAAGGAGTTCAAACTCTTCTTTTTGGGTCTTAATGCAATGAAAGTAGCATTAATGGCACCTGAAACACAACCTCTAACCCGAGACTCTTCCACAACATTCAATAGATCCTGTGACATAAGGTAAAATAAATGAATGTATAGTTGTTAAAATTGGCAACTAGGGCCAAACTCCATGTGGATCACCTTATTTATGGCTTCTGATATTTTTCCTAGATTCCTCTCATCGAGAGGTGTAGGATTGATCTAAATATTATCTGATTCCGATAAGTATTTATGGAGATATGAATTTATTTTGATTATGGACAAATTGTCAAGGTCGGCCAACAAACTTATGTAGGCTCAGAAGCCCAATAGTCACGTCTATTCATCCTCAACGTTTGCATATAAATACAAGGAACATTCTCCTCATTTGGACAATTCAATTCACTCATCTTCTCTCTCTCTCTCTCCTACGTATAAAAGGAGCCTCTCTCTCTCTCACACGTGTGGCTAAAAGGAAGACTTCCTAGGGCAAGGAAGATGCAGAAAGAAGGATGCTAGGGCAGCAAGTCATCTCTTTGACCAGCGTTGACCTTGTTGAAGTGCGGATTGGGTGTGGTTGCCTCTCCTAGGCATGCTGCAATTTTTGGCACGAAAATTGAGGTGATTTGACCTCTGGTTTGACCAGTGTTGACTGCCCTAGTTTAGGGCTGCAATTGACTTCAGAAATCTGCAAATTGATTGTACTTTTGGGGCTATTCAAGGGCTGTTTCTTTAGTTTGTTCGAGGACAAGTTGACCGGAAATTGACCAAGCATTTTAGAGGTCAATTTTAACTAGTTTGACCAAGTTTGACTTTGCTGATCTAGGGTTTGCTGCTGCTGATATAAAATTATAGAATTCAGATTTTGTACTATTTCTCTCTGCTGAACTATTGAAGATAAAAGAATATTTGATCAAAGGGTTTCCCCGCATTGGGGTTTGTCCCTGGCTAGCCGCCACATATTGTGTCTCTTGTCTTGGCTTGTTTTCTGTTGATCATTTAATGTTCTATCTGCACTTTACTTATTGTATATGTGATTGCTAATCTGTGGCTAATAAGAAGAAACATAAGTAAATTTGATCTGAAAATGAGATCTTAGACAATTATTAAGGTATTACAGACTCATGTGCATGGATTTGCCTATGTTACTTTGTGCAATGGATCGATAAAATTGCGAACTACACAGACAATGAAGCAGTTAAAGAACATAATAGACAAACACACATAAACACAACAAGTTTAATATGGAGTTCACCCAAAACTCCTGGGCTACATCTCCTGGTCCAACCTTCAGTGGTGACCTCTCTATTATGTCTTCAAGAGCAGGGTTTTACAAGGTATGAGCTCAAATTGAGTCTCAACACAACAAATACAACAACAGGAGTTTTGCTTGAATCCCTCAAGCCCCTCTGAGTACACAGACTCTTTCTATCACTCTCTGTCTCTGTCTTTGATCTGTCTCATCACTGCGTGTCCCTGTCTTCTGTCTTCTGTAGCTTTAAAGCCAATCGGCGTTGTCTGTTCGTTTCCCTTTCTCGGGCTTTCTGGCTCCCGATCTCTGTCTGCTCGAATCCCCTTCTGAGCATTAGCAATCATTGCTAAATGCCTTCAGGGATGGTGGCCACTTGTTCTTCAACGGAAGGGACCATCGGGCCTTTGAAATCTCCAAAAATAGCGTTCTCTGTTTACACAGAGAAATACACTAAAAACTGTGAAAATCCACCAATCTACCGTTTATCGGATTTGAAATATTATAAATTCCGCCTTATAACTCCTATCAGGTTGGCCTTTATATCGCTTATCGCATCTCCACCATTGATCTGAGAGATCTTGATCCAACCGCTGAGGTTCATTTCGGGCGGCTCATGTGTACGGGAGTTAACTTTCTGAAAAGGGTGGTTTTCTCTCTCCGGAGCCTGGCGATGTGGCATCCAGTGTATGGGCTCGGGCAGAGCCCGACCAAATCCACTTACCGCCTTCGGCCCATCCGAATTCCAACTTGTTTTTATGATTTCCTTTTGTATTTGAAAAATACATTAAAACATGAAAATCCCAAAAAATGGCTCATATCGGACTTGAAATAATATACAACAACATTAATAAACCCTTTCGGGTCTGGTTTCATCGCATCAGCGCTTTATCCTTTGTATTTCGTTTATTTAACGAAAACGTGAAATACAAAGGAAAACCCTGTTTTCCGGATCTCAAAATATATCAAATATCGTTCATAATTTTATCGGGTTCAGTTATCGCAGTCACAGTTGTTATCGGCCCCGCTCCTTTGCATAGCTCCGATGCGATATTGCGATATCGCAATCGCATATCGCCGATCCTTCGGGCCACAGTTAAGTCCATATATATATATATATATATATATATATTAGCGATGCGATAATGCGATTGAGTCTGGACTGTTGATCTGCGCTCATAGATCAACGACTCTCGTTTAATCGCGTTGATCGATGTCGCGCTTCCCATATAGCCACCTCCGATAGAATTCGATAGCCTCCGCCGATTGTGATATGCCGATTAGATCTGGACCATTGATCGACCAGATCTGACGACTCTCATGAAAAGTAGTTTTAAACCGCCGATACTCTGTTTTTCCACTATTTCTTCATGTTTTTCACTCCTGATAGTGTAATCCGAGTTTTTTAAAGGTTTTCTTTATGCGATAGTTTTTAACTATGTGAAGACTTAGAGGTTTTTAGGATCCATTTGGATCACGCCTTCCCACTGAAAAGGATTTTGGACCACAAAAAGTTGGTTTTTAAGCATCAATCAAGTGAGGATACAACTTCCTCACTTGTCCAATCTCTATCCATTTTGCACTGCTTGGTTTTGAACCCTTGAGTCCGATTCTCAGGTACTCAACATCCCCTCTGCGCGTAGTTCTCACCTTCCTGTCCAGAACTGTATCTTCCTGCAACTCATTGAAATATTCAGGCAACAGATCATCAATAGAAGGAAACTGACTTTGCTCTTCGGGATCTTCAATCAATGAAGGTTCAAACAGTCTCAAGTTCTCTGCATTAACTACTGAATAGATGTGCATGTAAGCTGGAATATCAAGGTCAAAAGCGTTCTCACCAATTTTCTCAAGTATCTTGAAAGGCCCATACCTTATTGGCTTCAGCTTCTTACCTTCACCTTGCATTCTGTCTTTGCTGATGTACAACCAGACTTGATCGCCAACTTGGAAGCTATTCTCAATTTGATGCTTATCATGCCTTGCGTTGTACTTGGCTTGGATTCTTTCCAGTTGTTCCTGCACTGCCTGGTGAATTTCTTGGATCTGTTCAATGAACTTGGTTGCTTTGTCCACATCAATGTGTCCATCAACTGCTATGTATTTACTAAAGACAAAATCCAAGGGAGACCTCGGTGTAAAAGCAAAACAAGTCTCAAAAGGATATCTTTGTGTAGAAGAGTGTTTAGCACGGTTGTAAGCATGTTGCACATAACATAAATGTTCATCCCAAAGCTTGGGATGCTTGCTGCAATAGCCCCTGAGCAACTAGATTACTGTCCTGTTGACCACCTCTGTTTGACCATCTGTTTGTGGATGAAATGTTGTGCTCTTCTTCAATCTGGTGTCCATTAACTCCCATAGGCTTGACCAAAACTTCCCAACAAATCGGGAATCTCAATCAAATACAATGGAAGTGGGTAACCCAAAATGAACCCATACATGCTGAAAGAACAACTTTGTTGTTTGTTCAACTGTAATCTGCTTGTTACAAGGTATTAAAATACACATTTTGCTAAACCTGTCCACAATAACATATAAATAATCATGACCTTTTCTAGATTTTGGCAATCCCCCAACAAAGTCCATGGAAACACTTTCCCAAGGATGAGAAGGAACTGGAAGTGGAGTGTACAAGCCTAGTTTTCTATTGCTGGGCTTGCTTTTAGCACACATGGTACACCCTTTAATATATCTAGAAACTGTTTCATGCATTCTTGGCCAATAACAGAATCTTTGCAGCTATGCAACTATTTTACTTACACCAAAATGACCTGATATTAGAGAAGTATGTGCTTCTCGGATTATGTTAACTCTTTCAGTTTGAGGAATGCATAACTTTCCCAAATGATATAAAAGTTGGTCCTTAACATGATAATCCAATTCTTCTGCTGGTTTGCTCTGACTTAAAGTTGCATATACATCTTGAGCATATTGTTCAATGTAGCTTTCATGAAATACTGAGTTATGCTTAAGTATAGTAGATGCATTTATGATTGGTCTGGATAACATATCTGCAACCTTATTGTGTATGTCTTTCTTATATCTGATGACAAGATGAAACTGTTGTAGAAACCTTATCCACCTATAGTGTCTTGATTGCTGCAATTTAGTTTGTGAGCGCAAATATTGAAGTGGTTGATGATCTGTATGCATACTTGTTTCTTTGCGCAATAGGTAATGTTTCCACTTTTTCACACTCTGCACTAATGCATACAGTTCTTTATCATATGTGGGATAATTAACTACTGCAGAATTAAATGTCTCATAATGATAGCATATGGGTTTACCATGTTGCATCAACACTGCTCCCATGGCATAGTCACTGGCATTTGTTTCAATCTCAAATGGTCTTTGAAGATCTGGCAATGCTAGTACTGGTGTTGTACTAATTTTTTCTTTCAAGGTGTCGAAGGCTTTCTGCTGTTTGCCTCCCCACTGAAACACCTTGTTCAATCCTGTCAAAGCATGTAAGGGAGTTGCAATCAAGGAAAAGTTAGCAATAAACTTTCTCCAATATTGTGCTGCTCCTAGGAAACTCCTAACTTCTGTAGCAAATTTGGGTTTAGGCCAGTTCATAATGACTTCAACCTTAGAGGGATCTATCTTCAATTCACCACCCCCTACAATATGACCCAAATAGTTTAAAGATGTTTTGCCAAATTCACATTTTGATAACTTCACATAGAGATTTTCTTTTTTCAAAACATCTAGAGTCTGCTTTACATGCTTCAAATGTTCTTCCCATGTTTTACTGAAAACAAGAATGTCATCTAGATATACAATCACAAAATCATCAATAAAAGGTCAGAGTACATCATTCATAACTCTCATGAAAGTGGCAGGAGCATTAGTTAAGCCAAAAGACATAACCAGCCATTCATACAACCCTTGCTTTGTCTTGAAAGCAGTCTTCCATGCATCTTGTTCTACTACTCTGACCTGATGATAGCCACTATGCAAGTCCAACTTGGAAAAGTAAACTGCTTCTTTTAGCTGATCTAATAGATCATCAATGCGAGGAAGAGGATAACGATTCTTGATCGTTATTTTATTCAATGCTCTGTAATCAATGCACATCCTCCACGAACCATCTTTCTTTCTCACCAACACAATTGGAGATCCACATGGTGATGTGCTTGGCCTTATGAACCCTTTATTGAGCAGCTCCTGTACCTGCTT
The DNA here is from genome assembly GCA_031772625.1 of Pinus tabuliformis. NCBI lineage: Eukaryota > Viridiplantae > Streptophyta > Pinopsida > Pinales > Pinaceae > Pinus > Pinus tabuliformis. Next base: position 1,780,293,621 of record CM062817.1, on the reverse strand, counting down.
CTTGATCTCTGCATTCTCTAAAGCGGATAACCTGTACATTCCGATGTTAGGCAATGGAGCATCTTGCTGCAAATGAATATCATGTACTATTTCCCTTTTGGGTGGCAGACCTTTAGGTTCTTGAAATAGGATATCATATTCTAAAACAACTTTTTCTAAATCAGCTTTCTGTTTAGCATCACAACCTTCAAATGCATTGGTTTTATCAGGGGTCTTTTCCTTTACAACCATTAGTAAAAATTGCTTGCATGAATTTACAATTCTTTTCATCTGCCCTGAGTTTATGAGAGTGTAATTATTTTTGAGCTGATGAGCTCTTACAATATATTCTATTCCATCTTTTGTGAGTTGATACTTATTTTCAGCTCTATAGAAAATGGCTTTTCTATCATACAAGTAAGGACTTCCTAAAACAATCCCACATATATCCAGGGGAACTATATCTAACTCAACCTCATCTACAAATGTTGACCCAAAGCAAACCTAAGTTTACATTGTCTAGTCACTTATAGCTTTGCTTTATCACATACCCAACCTAATGGATATGGCTTCTTGTGAGGTGTGGTTAGTAGTCCCAACTTCTTTACAATTGCTTCAAAAATCAAGTTTACCTGTGATCCACTATCAAATAAAGTATCAATCTTTTGATGCTTGAAAATAACTCTAATATGAAAAAGCTCATGTCTTTTCCTCTCATTTTCTTCATTATCAATAGGTTGTGCAGAATTACTAGTAGATGCTTCAGAATTTTTACCTTTTATACCTGTGGCTGTGCCTGTTGTTTCATCACTTGAGTCTGACCCCAAATCTTTCTGAATAGCAGCAACAATCTTCTTCTTCTTACCACCAAACTTCTTGGGTTTCAGCTCCAGATGCAAAGACCAGCAGTGTTCATCATCATGTCCATCCTTCTTGCAGTGAATGCATGAAGGTTTGTCTTTCTGTACAATGTTTGTCTTCCTCTCCTTCCATTTTTGCTTCTTCTTTTCCTTGTTCTTTCTTGCAGTGGGTTTTGATGATCCCCAAATCTCTGGGTTCACATTCTTGCCTCTAGCCTCTAGATGTGTAGCCTAAACTGATACCTCATCTATGCTAGTAGGGTTAAACATGAGAATGGTGTGCCTCAAATAGCTATGCAGACCACCTATATACTTCAGCAAAGTTTCAGGTGAGTCTAGAGAAATGCCTAGAATTAAAGCTCTTTTTCTAAATTCCTAGGTATAGCTTTGTACACTTTGCCCCTTTAATTGGCGAAGAGTTTGCCAAATCATCATTGCTTGCTACATATAAGCTAGTGGATATAATTGTTTTTTAATGGCAGAAACAAATTCACTCCAGGTAGAAAGAATTTTACCATGCTTCTTCAAATCAGCTTGTGTCCTGCCTTCCCACCACACTTGGGCAATTCCTCCGAGGCGAAGGCTGGCCAGTTGAATCTTTCTCCTTTCTGAATCGATGTTCTGCATCTTGCAATATACATCAATCTGTCTAATCCAATTATCTAGCTTTTCTGCATTTAATTCTCCATCATAGATTGGAAAATCAAATTTTACATCTAATTTAATCAAAGATGTTTTCTTCTTTTATTTTCAGGGCTAGAAGGAGTTGTTGATGGAGGAGGCTCTTCCCTTTTCCCTTTTCCTTCTGAATGGCCATCTAGAAGAGGATCCTCTGTTCCTTTGTCTTGTTTGGAGGTTGAAGTACTTTCACCTCGACCCTTCTTAAATTCCCAACACATCTCTTCTACCATGGCTCTCATGGTCATGAAACTGTCCATGAACTGAGAGTCTGATTCCAAGGGAATTTCTTCTGCCATTTTCCTCCTAGGATAGACTCTTCCAATTTCTGAGTTAGCCTCAACCAGTTCTCCTTCTCCTAATTTGAGCTTTGAACTAGTTAGCATTCAACAATCCAGCACAAGCTTGTCGAACCTTAGCAAACCTAAAGCTCTGATACCACTTGATCTGAAAATGAGATCTTAGACAATTATTAAGGTATTACAGACTCATGTGCATGGATTTTTCTATGTTACTTTGTGCAATGGATCGATAAAATTGCGAAATACACAGACAATGAAGCATTTAAAGAACATAATAGACAAACACACATAAACACAACAAGTTTAATATGGAGTTCACCCAAAACTCCTAGGCTACATCTCCTGGTCCAGCCTTCAGTGGTGACCTCTCTATTATGTCTTCAAGAGCAGGGTTTTACAAGGTATGAGCTCAAATTGAGTCTCAACACAACAAATACAACAACAGGAGTTTTGCTTGAATCCCTCAAGCTCCTCTGAGTACACAGACTCTTTCTATCACCCTCTGTCTCTGTCTTTGCTCTGTCTCAGCACTGCTTGTCCCTGTCTTCTGTCTTTTGTGGCTTTATAGCCAATCGACATTTTCTGTTCGTTTCCCCTTCTCGGGCTTTCTGGCTCCCGGCCTCTGTTCGCTCGAATCCCCTTCTGAGCATTAGCAATCATTGCTAGATGCCTTCCGGGATGGTGGCCACCTGTTCTGCAACGGAAGGGACCATCGGGCCTTTGAAATCCCCAAAAATAGCGTTCTCTATTTACACAGAGAAATACACTAAAAACTATGAAAATCCGCCAATCTGTCATTTATCGGATTTGAAATATTATAAATTCCACCTTATAACTCCTATCAGGTCCGCCTTTATATCGCTTATCGCATCTCCACCGTTGATCTGAGAGATCTTGATCCAACGGCTGAGGTTCATTTCGGGCAGCTCATGCGTACGGGAGTTAACTGCCCGAAAAGGGTGGTTTTCTCTCTCTGGGGCCTGGCCACGTGGTAGCCAGTGTATGGGCTCAGGTGGAGCTTGGCCAAAACCACTTACCACCTTCGGCCCACCCGAAATCCCGCTTGTTTTTGTGATTTCCCTTTGTATTTGAAAAATACATTAAAACATGAAAATCCTGCAAAATGGCTCATATCAGACTTGAAATAATATACAACAGCATTAATAAACCCTTTCGGGTCTGGTTTCATTGCATCGGCGCTTTATCCTTTGTATTTCGTTTATTTAACGAAAACGCGAAATACAAAGGAAAACCCTGTTTTCCAGATCTCAAAATATATCAAATATCGTTCATAATTTTATCGGGTCCGGCTATCGCAGTCATAGTTATTATTGGCCCCGCTCCTTTGCATAGCTCCGATGCGATATTGCGATATCGCAATCGCATATCGCCGATCCTTCGGGCCGCGGTTAAGTCCATATATATATATATATATATATATATATATATATATATATATATATATATATATATATATATCTATATATATATATATATATATATATATATATATATATATATATATATATATTAGCGATGCGATAGCGCGATTGAATCTGGACCGTTGATCTACGCGCATAGATCAACGGCTCTCGTTTAATCGCACTGATCACTGTTGCGCTTCCCATATAGCCACCTCCAATAGACTCCGATAGCCTCCGCCGATTGCGATATGCCGATCGGATCTGGACCGTTGATCGGCCAGATCCGACGGCTCTCATGCAAAGTAGTTTTAAATTGCCAATACTCTGTTTTTCCACTATTTCTTCATGTTTTTCACTCTCGATAGTGTAATCTGCCTTTTTAAAAGGTTTTCTTTATGCGATAGTTTTTAACTATGTGAAGACTTAGAGGTTTTTAGGATCCATTTGGATCAAAATTTCTCTAAGCATAGAACATACCATAATTTAACAATAGTTCAACCTCCCAACCGTTCGGCCCGAGACTTTTTTCCTTGGCACAGGAATGGAGAACACAATGTAATTCCTCAATCGTAATAGGTCTTCATAGTATGTCGTTCTCAGGCTCCTGTAGCATTGAGGGAATATGGTTAATAAAGTCCATTTGATCTCTAAAAGAGAGTTCTTTTTCAGAGAAAAGAGCTCTGAAATGGTGATAAGCGGCATGTTCAATATCAGATTGAGTAGTGAAAACAGAACCCCCTTCTCCACTAATGCTCCATATACCATTTTCCTTCTGCCTCATAGATGCAAATCTGTGAAAAAATTTCGAGTTCCTGTCTCCATCTTCAACCAAAATTTACCAGATTTTTAGTCTCCAAGCCACTTCCTATGCCTTGTATAAATCTCTTTTCTGAGCTTCCAGTTCTAGTATCTGATTTTTGCGCACTTCAGAAGTGAACAGAGGATCGTCCAGATCGAAAAGATCCCTCAAAGAGGTTTCGATGGCTTCCAAGTTGCGGGAATCAACAATTCTTTGTTCTTTAACCCATTTGCGAACCTCCCACTTAAGACATTGCAGTTTGTTACTCAAATGATCCATTGGGCACATCATAGGAAATTGTCCATTGAATTTAAAAGGATATGCCTTGCGGCCAGTATCCCCTGCCTAAGAGAGAATAATTGGTAGATTGTCCGATGAAAATGAAGGGATAACCGAAGTTTGGAGATCTTCCAATCTAGAAACCAGATGATCCTTAACCAAAAATAAGATGATCAAGTCTCACTTGCAAATGAATATTAACCCCCTGATTCATTTCTCAAGAATTTCAGGGATCCATCCTCTGGCAGGATTGGCATAGACAGAAGACTTCATCAAGTTTGAAGAATACTATTTCTCATTCTGTTAACGATGCTAGAATGGAGAGAGGGATCGTATTATGTTTGACCTTGCATTGAACTAGATATAATTGACACATCTGGGTGAAAGATGTAGATCAAAATCTTATACAGTGTGTTCTATTTGACATGATCTAGTCAGATCTGAATGTAAGAGAGATAATTCAAAGGTAGTGCAGGGTGCTTCATTCTTTTTCTTATTAGCCAACAAATATTGTCTCACCTATCTTTTTGAATGCATTCTTTGAGGCCGAGCGACAACTAAAACTTTATTTATCGATCTCTTCAATGCTAAAATCAGGGATAATAACTGATTTCTCACCAAGGCGGTGGTTCTTTAGCGTTGTGTTATACCCTAACAAAGATCGACAATTTAAAAGTGGGTGTGCACATAATTTCTGTTTTTTGGAGTGGAGGACATCCCTCATGGCCTTATTGAAAAGTGGATAAAGTTGTTGTAGATAATTTGTTGTGCATCAATCTATCCATATTAAACAAAAAAAATGTTGCCAATGAGATCATTTAAAGAAGGTGCCCTACTCCATGGTGCTAATCCTCCATATCCAATGAATACTTAGGTAAGAAATAATGGCTTCAGACATGGTTCTTTATTTGATTCCCATGGGCAGGAGGACGGTGAAGATTCCTCTTCTAAAGTTGAGGATGTGGAGAAAGATGAACTTGAAGATAACAGGCAGCGTAGCAGTTGCCCCGCTTCTAACCAACACTGTAGTTGATAACCATGAGAGTGATGATGATGATGATGATGATGATGATGATGAGAACAATGAATTGGATGATGAATGATGTTGTAGCTTGTTGTGTAGTTGAGTCTATATGGTGCAAAGTATTGATAGATTTGTATATGTGTTGATGCTAAGAGAAGTTGGTTCCCTGCTGCATATGTTTGGACATGATATCACCTATTTTCTCATTATATTTGCTAATTTGTAAAAAGGACACAGTGTAGACCTTATTCTTACTCATGTAATATGCTTCAAGAAAGAAATGTAAGGCAATGTACTAATCAAAGTATATTCCATTTTTAGAAGTTTATTTAGGATATTCATTGTCATATTCAGCCATGTAATCACTCTAGTGATATTCAAACCTTGGTCATGATAGAAATAGTTTATAGTGTCCATCATATATAATTCATTTAAGCTATGGATAAACTTATGAAGTCATTAATGTAGTCCCTTTGCATTAGCTGAAAATATGTAAATGTTGGGTGTAAGGAGGTTTTTGGTATCAATTGATTGCTTCAACCATGTAAAAGGCATATGAAGCTGATCCAAGGGATCAATAAAGTTATCAAAATTCAAAGTGTTCAAAAGTGCTCCAAACATGTGCCAAAATGTAGAGCTCAATGACCTGAATCCAACGCAACCTGAATCACTCAGAATTGATATTGTATGCTCCTAATATCACAATCTGATTGTTTTCCCAAACAAGTAAAACAATTTGCAGGTTGGATGCAAGACTCCTGACTGGGTAGGGTGACTGGGCAAGCTAACTGCACCTTGTGGGCTAATGATAGGCTGCCAAGTGGCCTCATGTGATTGGTTTTTTTTGGGCACATTTGATTGGTGGTTTGGATTTTAAGTGGCCCAATGGTTGGGTGTCACATGGCCCGATCACAGGCTGCCACGTGGCACCCTGGTATTGTGCAAAATTTGGTTAAGGCCGAGCTGCCATCGAGGAGATTTGAACACAATACCTCAGAACTAGCAGGACAGTGCACTACCACAACACCAATGGTGTGAATTAATATACATAGTGGCAAAATTGTATATAAAGTTTCGGCGTTGTTGTGTTGGGGGACGGGGCCGGGGCTAAGCCCTAACCCCCAGTCACCTTACTGCCCACTGGACTGCAGGTAGCAGGGAGTCAAGGGCTTGGGCTTAGCTCCGACCCAAGGTTTCGGAACCCATAACGTTTTACCACCGGACCACAAAAAATCACTGGAGCGCTAACAACTGAGGGGGCTAGTAGTTAAGCCCAACCCTAGGTTATATGGTGGCACACGGGACCGTGGAGCAGGTAGAGTGGAGTTTGGATGAGTACGAAGTTTTGGGGAAAGACCCTGGTTATATGGTAGCCACATAGCTATTGCCAAGATCCCGGGGGCTATGTCAACAGGGGCGAGAGGTTAGCCCTAGCCCTCGGGCGCATGACCCCATGTGGCCTAAGTTTTCCACCTATAGGCCTTGTTGGGCATTTAAACAAAGAAACAAAATGCACCTAAACTGGCGAGAATCTCGCTGACACCGAGTCAAATTGGCAGTTGGTGCCCCCTGGAAATGTGGAATTCATAGAACAATTAACATAGCAGTCCAGTTTGTAGAGCAGTTAGTAGAAAAACTTCTAGAGAGCATAACTTCTTCATTTTTTGGCCAAATTGAACCCAACAAGAGCCCAACTAGGGGTTTTTTTACTGTTATGGAGCCATTGGAGACATAATTTTTACATTCTGAGCACTTTAAATCTATTTAAACACAAATTTGAGCACTTAATGAAAGAGGCCCAACATTGGAAGCTGGACCAAGAGATGTAGCCTAGGAGAGGGGTGAACTCCTTTACCATTTTTGTTGTTATGTGTTTCTGATATGTTATATTTGTCTCTATTTTATCCTATTAAATAAGCTTTTGAAACCATAATTTTAAGTTCTTTTGCAAAGTGATCCAATGCTTAAAAGACTTAAAATTTTACTTGCAAATTTTCCCATCACCTTCAAATTTATATAACAGATCAGTTTGGTATCAGAGGTCAAGGTTATTTTGAAGGTTTGATTTTGTTTGCAATGTTTTCTAATTCTTACAAGGTTGAAGGTCAAAAGAGGAGAAGGAGAACTTATGGAGCCAAGGTCTCAATTTTTTTCATGGAGAACACACATATCTCAAGCTTCACTAGTTATGGCAGATGAAGAAGGTCTTGAAGGGATGTCTGAAGATGAGAGAAATTTCAGAAAAAAAATTCTTTCAAATGTCTGAAATGGTAAAATTTATTTATGAGGAGAGGAACTCAAGGTTGCAAGTGTTACAAATTCATTTGGGCACATCAATCCCATCATCTAGATCAGTGTTTTAGGGCTCATCAAACCCTAATTTCAGTTGCTACATGCCCTAAACAAGTCACCCCTTTGAATGCCTCATTCCCAGAAGATTTCATGACTTGAAGACATCTAGAAATGGCCTCTAAAGGGACCAACGCAGGTAGGCCCATGTAAGGGTGTGCTGCAGAGCAGTTAAGTCCATGCCAGGGTGCTCTGCAGAGCACTTAGGTTTCCTTTCACCTGCATTGGGTGAGTTTGAGCGAAATTCACATAGGGTTTGGGGAATATTCTTATCTTTTGGAGTCATCTAGAAGGTTCCCTCACTTATCAACTCCTATTAGCTCGAAAATGGATGATGAATGAGTTAAGATGCATCCTATCCTCTCATACCTTCCTCCATGGAACTAATTGTAAGTAGGGAAGGCCATTCAATGCCACCATTTATGACAAAACCTCCTTCATCTCCCTATAAATTGACCACTCATCTAAGTGATCAGGGGCTAGACTATGTTGAATTGTGAGGAGATAATGTTGCTATGAGAATTGGCTTTGAAGCAAGTATTGTAATGCTACAAGTTTGTCATGCTTTTGATGTGATGTGGATGGGATCCAAGCTATAGGAATGAATTTGAATCAGACACAATGGTTGTAATTCCTTCTTCTATTTAACAAAGTATTTGAACCTTTATCCTATATGTTTGTATTGTCTTATGATGCTTATATGTGTGAAATGTATCTGATTCAATTCACTTGTATTCAATAGATCTTTTGCTTTGATCGGTTCTTTGTCTTCTGTTTGTGTTTACAGGTACTTCTCAAGCGTGTTAAGTACAGAAAGGAGCGATAGGATCGATACAAAGGAGACAAGAGGAAAGTGGAACTACAAGTAGGTATTCTCATCTTCTTTGTCTTATTTATTACTTATAGGAAAAGACTAAAATGCTTTAAACTGTTGTTCTAGATATGGCTACTTATCTAGGGAATTAGTATTTATTCGTAGATACCAAATTCTCCAAAACAAATTGGCGACTCCGCTGGGGAACGATCATCGTTCCAAGTAGCTCATCCACATCCTAGGACACTCTAGTAGACCTTACTTCCTTTCATTGATTGTATTTCAGCCTTGTTGAAATGTTATTTGGTCAAAAATTGAGGTTAGATGACTTTTGAGTGGCCTCTCAAGAATCAACGCAGGCTTGGTCAAGGGTCAGTGCTCTGCAGAGCACCCTTGACTGAGAGACAGTGTTCTGTAGCGCAGTTAGGCCCTCTTTGACTTGTGCTGGTCCACCTTAGGGAAAATTTTAACCTTTGGATTGGGTTTTTTCCTCCAAATTTCCTTCTGTTTATGCTTGCTGAAAGATCAATGATTGTAGTATGTCTCTGAAATCAACTTGTATTTCCTCTTTCCAGCCCTACTTTGACTTGATTGATTAATGTTTCTTAAATGTTTTCTTTGTCATTATCAATCCATCGTCAAATTTAGATTATAGTCAATTAATCTTTGTTCGAAAGAAAGTGTCATAAAAGTCTTCTTTTCCTTCGAAACTAAACTGTCGTAAACTCTTCGTTCTTGTAAAAAGATTGATTGATTGTATGTGCATTAGTTTCCATTTTGTTCATCATAACATTAAGGGATTCGAAAAGAAAAACTTGCATCGGTCATATTGTTCTTTGTGAATGCTTGAAAGGAATATCTAGGGAAATTGCATTAGATGTGCTCTTTGCTCTTTGTCAAAGATCTAATTGCTCTATCCCTACTAGCTAAGGTTTTCATTGTTCAATTGAATGAAAATAATGCTTATCATATTAGTTGCATTTTAGGAATTGCAAACATACATCACGTGGTGAACCTTGAAAGGCAAATTCTAAAGAATATCAACTTAAAATTTATCTAAATTTACCTAATGGAGCATTGTCACCTAACGAAAAACATTTAGTGGTTCTAGGCTAGAGATGTGTTCTGGCGTCGTAAAACAAAGCAGCTGTCGCTAACTTTTCTGCAATACATCCCAAGTGTGATACCTCATTCCACGTACGTGAGTATATCGTAGCTCGTCCACGTACCTTCGGGTATATAGGGCAGTGTTACAGTACGTAAAGTATATGGGAATGCTCTCACTGTGTGATTTTGCATTAGACATCGCTTATACGGATTGGGCCTCCACGTACTTTCGGGTATATATGGGAGGAAAAAACTAGGTTGCTATCCATCCTTAGGTAACCGAGTCGGCCGCCTTGTACACTATGATACACCGAACACAACATTCGGGGAGATTTCCTGCCCGTACTTCTCGGTTCGCCGGGAGGTATTCTGCAGTTCACAGTTGCTTGGTAAACCTTTTGCCTAGATTATCCCTCTTTTAGATATCATTTTTGGGATTCAACTGCGTTAAGTAAGTCATTCAAACGTATCCCTCTTTTGTTTTGTTATGTTACTTTGATTAAAATAAATTTATTTGACCGCGGATAACGTCCTCCACACTTGCTCCTTAGTTGATCTTAGGTTGAGACATATGACGACAAATTCAGAGTCCACCGATCAGGGAATTCCTTTTGATGGGAATCCTAGTCCTTTTCCCCCTTTTGGAAATATTGGTGCTCCTTATATGGCTACATTGTCCTTTCCGGGACTTACCATTAGCTTGCCACTATGGTTTTTTTCAACCTCCTTGGTTCAAAATATCGTTATTTATCACCAATTCATTTTAGTGTCGTCGACATGTTCAAGAGAAGTCATTTAGTCAAAATTCATCCTTTGCAATACCATAAACCTTCATTTTCATGACCGCCATTCCTGAACCTTGTGTCGTCAGTCAAATTCCATCTCTAAAATCACTACACTCGTTTCATGTCGTTGATGTGGGATACATCAAGGTCCTCCTGCAACGAGTCGCTTCTTGTCGACATCAGCTCATTATCCAAGAAGTTGACTTAGAAACACCCTTCTAGTACCTTGAGGCTTGCATACATCAATGGCAGGTTCCTCACTTCCGACGATAGGTTTACATCAATTACCTTTGACCGAAAGACTTTGTATGGTGTTCGACATCAAATAATCCATTCACACCATGCAGAATGTACTGCAGTACCTTGAGGATCATTATCATTATCGATGATTTCTCTCACGTCTTTTAACAACTTACATCATTGGCTGGTAATCATACGGTGTCTTCGAATGTTCGCCTTCAGATCACATATTCACATGGTTAGACTCGTAGTTGAGCAAACGATTGAACGAGATATAAGACCCCGGATCTAGTTTCATCCATCCAGGCTGTGATGTCGGGAGTACTAAATCATATGTACAATGGCTTTACATTGATGGTCATTCCAATCACGGGTCTACAGGATGAGGAATGAGTTAAGATGGATCCTATCCCCTCATCCCTTCATCCATGGAACTAATTCTAAGTATGGAAGGCCATTCAATGCCACCATTTATGAAAAAACCTCCTTCATCTCCCTATAAATTGACCACTTATCTAAGTGATCAGGTGCTGGACTATGTTGAATTGTGAGGAGATAATGTTGCTATGAGAATTGGCTTTGAAGCAAGTATTGTAATGCTACAAGTTTGTCATGCTTTTGATGTGATGTGGATGGGATCCAAGCTGGAGGAATGGCTTTGAATCAAACACAATGGTTGTAATTCCTTCTTCTATTCAATAAAGTATTTGAACCTCTCTCCCATATGTTTGTATTTTCTTATGATACTTATATGTGTGAAATGTATTAGATTCCATTCACTTGTATTCAATAGATCTTTTGCTTTGATCGGTTCTTTGTCTTCTATTTGTGTTTATAGGTACTTCTCAAGCGTGTTAAGTACGGGAAGGAGCAACAGGATTGATACAAAGGAGACAAGAGGAAAGCGGAACTACAAGTAGGCCTTCTCATCTTCTTTGTCTTATTTATTGCTTATAGGAAAAGACTAAAATGCTTTAAACTATTGTTCTAGATATGGCTACTTATCTAGGGAATTAGTATTTATTCGTAGATACCAAATTCTCCAAAACAAATTGGCGACTCCACTGGGGAACGATCATCGTTCCAAGTAGCTTATCCACATCCTAGGACGCTCTAGCAGACCTTAATTCCTTTCATTGATTTTATTTCAGCCTTGTTGAAGTGTTATTTGGTAAAAAATTGAGGTTAGGTGACTTTTGAGTGGCCTCTCATGAATCAGCGCAGGCTTGGTCAGGGGACAGTGCTCTGCAAAGCACCCTTGAGTGAGAGACAATGATCTGCATCACAGTTAGGCCCTCTTTGACCTACGCTGATCCACCTTAGGGAAAATTTTCACCTTTGGATTGGGTTTTTTCTCCAAATTTCCTTCTGTTTATGCTTGCTGAAAGATCAATGATTGTAGTATGTCTCTAAAATCAACTTGTATTTCCTCTTTCCAGCCCTACTTTGACTTGATTGATTAATGTTTCTTAAATGTTTTCTTTGTCATTATCAATCCATCGTCAAAGTTAGATTATAGTCAATTAATCTTTGTTCGAAATAAAGTTTCGTAAAAGTCTTCTTTTCCTTCGAAACTGAATTGTCGTAAAGTTTTCGTTCCTATAAAAAGATTGATCGATTGTACGTGCATTAGTTTCCTTTTTGTTCGTCATAACGTTAATGGATTCGAAAAGAAAAACTTGCATCAGTCATTTTGTAGTTTGTGAATGCTTGAAATGAATAGCTAGGGAAATTGCATTAGATGTGCTCTTTGCTCTTTGTCAAAGATCTAATTTCTCTATCCCTACTAGTTAAGGTTTTCATTGTTCAATTGAATGAAAATAATGCTTATAATATTAGTTGCATTTTAGGAATTGCAAACATACATCACGTGGTGAACCTTGAAAGGCAAATTCTAAAGAAAATCAACTTAAAATTTATCTGAATTTACCTAATGGAGCATTGTCGCCTAACGAAAAACATTTAGTTGTTCTAGGTTAGAGATATGTTCCGACGTCGTAAAACAAAGCAGTTGTCACTAACTTGTCTACAATACATCCCGAGTGTGATACCTCATTCCATGTACGTGAGTATATCGTAGCTCATCCACGTACCTTCGGGTATATAGGGCGGTGTTACAGTACGTAAAGTATATGGGAATGCTCTCACTGTGTGGTTTTGCATTAGACAACGCTTATACGGATTGGGCCTCCATGTACTTTCGGGTATATATGGGAGGACAAAACTAGGTTGCTATCCATCCTTAGGTAACTGAGTCGGCCACCTTGTACACTGTGATACACCGAACACAACATTCGGGGAGATTGTCTGCCTGTACTTCTCGGTTCGCCGGGAGGTATTCTGCAGTTCACAGTTGCTTGGTAAACCTTTTGCCTAGATTATCCCTCTTTTGTTTTGTTATGTTACTTTGATTAAAATAAATTTAATTGACCACAGATAACATCCTCCATGCTCGCTCCTTAGTTGATCTTAGGTTGAGACATATGGCGACAAATCCGGAGTCCACCGATCAGGGAATTCCTTTTGATGGGAATCCTAGTCCTTTTCCTCCTTTTGGAAATATTGGTGCTCCTTATATGTCTACATTGTCCCTTCCGGGACTTACCATTGGCTTGCCACTATGGTTTTTTTCAACCTCCTTGGTTCAAAATATCGTGATTTCTCTGCAATCGAGTACACCTCCAACTGGACAAAATAAAACTCCAGTTGATCCTAAAGTTGACCCTTTGCCTTCTTCCTCGGTTGTTTCTTCCTCCCCTTCTTCCTCTTCGCCTGGTGAAAGTATTGGTACTAGTAACCAGGTGGCTAAGAAGAAGAAGAAGAAAATTTAGTAGAGGGGCAACCAAGCAACCATTGCTTTGAATGAAACATCTGATGAGAAACCATCCATCAAGCCTCACAAAGTTCGATATCCATGCAAACTTTGTGCGGGAGACCATCTTCTTCGAAATTGTCTTGATATTCCTCAAATCTTAGAAGAATGGTCTTCTCGTTCACATCATCCTGTGTCATCAACTTCTGGAGATCATGCTGGTGACACACCATCAACTAGTGGTAGTAAAGTTCATGGAAATAAGGGTCAAGTTAAGTTTCCCTGTATGTTATGTGAAGGGTATCACCCCATTCACCTTTGTCCCTATCTGGATGAAGCCAAAAAAGTGTTGGATAACCATCCTACTTCACTGCAGCGACTTCCATCTGGTTACAGGAGACTATCCCTTAATCCTTCACTAGTTAATAAGTTGACTGACCAAAATCAACCATTAGTCAAACCCACTCTCTCTGAATGTGAATCCCATGAGTCTATACTTTACCAATCACAGGTCGAGGAAATAGTTGACTTGATTTCACCTTCAGATAATCGTACCTTTCCCGAAGAGAGTGAATATGATACCACTCAGGTTCTTTTCATTTCTTCAGATTCCAATGAGCTTTGGGGAAATCCTCTTGTTACATCAAGACATGAGGAAAATCCTCCCGTTCTCTTAACTCAAGGGGATAATTCTCCCATTTTTATGGTACCCCCTCCAAGTAGTATGGTCACTTCCTTTGATTGGAATCGACTGGCAGGATTCCGTCTTCCTTCTTATGTGCCTTTCCAGATCATAGTACATGTTTGTAATATGATTGTATTAGGCACTATTATAGATGAAGGTGCATCTGTGAGTATCCTTTCCTCAACTTCTTGGCAAGCGCTCAGTTCACCACCACTTGTGCCTGTTACCCAAAATCTGTTGGCTTTTAACAGAGGAACCAGTCAACCATTAGGGATCCTTCCTCAGTTTCCTATTACTTTGGGAGGAAAAATCATTTATCTGAATGTGATGGTAGTCCCAGGCCCTTTAGATTACAATTTACTTCTTGGGCGTGACTATGTTTATGACATGGGAGCTATTGTTTCTACACTCTTTCGAGTGATTTGTTTCCCGCATGAAGGCATAATTGTCACCATTAACCAGCTTTCATTTCCCAGTCCAAATATGGATTCCAGTCAACCATCTTCCGTAAATGGTCCTTTTGTACCAATGGTATCATCCCTGTCACGGGTTAATTATGTGGCAACCCGTTCGTTGCCTAAATCAACGGATGATCAATTCCATGATGTTGTACATTATGTACTGGGTGCATTGGAACCAGATATCTCTAATGGATTCCTTGCTACAGATCCCTTCCAGAGCATTCTTCTCCCATCTTATGAGAACCTCTTGGAAGTCATGACCTCTTATGAGTCATAACCAAGGATATGAGGATAGTTCTTTTACTGTGTCAACCTTGTTAAAAAATGAAACAACTCCCATGAGGATAGTTCTTTTACTGTGTCAACCTTGTTAAAAAATGAAACACCTCCCATGAGGATAGTTCCTTGTCTTGTTTCAACCTCGTTAAAAAATGAAACCAAGGATATGAGGATAGTTCTTTGTCTTGTGTCAACCTCGTTAAAAAATGAAACCAAGGATATGAGGATAGTTCTTTGTCTTGTGTCAACCTCGTTAAAAAATGAAACAAGGAATATGAGGATAGTTCTTTTACTGTGTCAACCTCATTAAAAAATGAAACAGCTCCCATGAGGATAGTTCCTTGTCTTGTGTCAACCTCGTTAAAAAATGAAACAAGGAGTATGAGGATAGTTCCTGGTCTTGTGTTAACCTTGTTAAAAAATGAAACAAGGAATCAGAGCATAGTTCCTTGTCTTGTGTCAAGCTCATTAAAAAATGAAACAAGGTCCCATGGAGCAAAGTTCCAAGTCGAGTCTTTGATTAGATCTCGTAAAATCCCAGTCGAGTCTTTCACTTGATCTCATAAATGAACCTTCATTTCATCCACCTCATAGCCACGAGTAGTCTATTTAGGTGAATGCAATGAAGCTTGGGGGGCATGCACCTAGTCTCGAGTCATTATGCTGGGGGCATGTAAACTGAATCCAAGCATACTTTTTCGTTTCAAGCTTGTGTAAACATGAAATTGAATCCAAGCATTGTTTGTCATTTCAAGCTTGTGTAAACATGAAACTGAATCCAAGCATATTTCCCTATGGTTCAAGCTTGTGTAAAAATGAACCCATCTCCATTTTAACCCTCGTGATTGCCATTCTATCAGCCTTTTCCATCATATGAGCCTTGGTTTTTTTCCTTCCATCATCACTATCTGCTTGGCCGATCATACACTTTCACTTGGTTGTTTTACCCTTTTTGAGAAACAGTTGCAATGAGTGGTCTTATTAGCCAACCTCTTCACATAAATCAACATGTTTTGAGAAGTTCCAACATCACCGGAACTAGTTGCTATCCTAGACACCACTCGTTCCTCAAAGTGGAGTCCTCTTTAATCTCTTTTCAGACTCTCGAAATATGAAAAGATTGTCGAGCACCTGTCCTTTTCAGCACGTTAACGGATTGGAAATGACATCTAATCAGTATAAGTTTAACCCTTTTTCGGGCTGAGATAGATTATTTACGAAAAAGGAATACGTTGATCAAACATGATCAATAGGTTCTCCCTCGTATTGTTTTATGCTTTTTTGGACTTGAGAGACAAATCTATGAAACAGAACTTGTGGAGTTTTCTTTTTGTCCCTTTTAAAACTCTCTAAACATGAAAAGGACCGAGCTATCTTTGTCATTAAACTCCTTAAAACATCAAATAGTGACAAACTTTTCCATCTAGACAAGACCGAGTTTCACCTTCGCTAGACTCGTTAAAACATCAAATAGTGATGGATTCACCTGAAGGGTGGAATTATACAACAAGCATATGTTATCCTCCTCAAGATTGATAAAAATAAAGAGGTGCTGGTCAGAAATGACTGGGGAAAATGGGAAAAAGGGAAAACCACTTTATGGTAGCAGGTCGCTCTTGAACATGACACTTTCACTCCATCACCGTGACTATTTGGCTTGGGTTATTAGCTTGATGGTTATCACACCGTTGGTTTATCATACCATCCATCACTTTGTTTTGGGTTAATGCTACCAATTCATTTTAGTGTCACAGACATGTTCAAGAGAAGTCATTTAGTCAAAATTCATCCTTTTCAATACCATAAACCTTCATTTTCATGACTGCCATTCCTGAACCTTGTGTCATCAGTCAAATTCCATCTCTAAAATCACTACACCCGTTTTGTGTCGTTGATGTGGGATACATCAAGGCCCTCCTGCGACGAGTCGCTTCTTTTCGACATCATATCATCATCCAAGAAGTTGACTTAGAAACAACCTTCCAATACCTTGAGGCTTGCATACATCAATGGCAGGTTTCTCGCTTTCGGCAATAGGTTTACATCAATGACCTTCGACCGAAAGACATTGTATGGTGTTCGACATCAAATCATCCATTCACACCATGCAGAATGTACTGCAGTACCTTGAGGATCATTATCATTATCGATGATTTCTCTCGCGTCTGTTAACAACTTACATCATTGGATGGTAATCAGACGGTGTCTTCCCATGTTCGACTTCAGATCACATATTCACATGGTTAGACTCGTAGTTGAGCGAACGATTGAATGAGATAGAAGACCCCGGATCTAGTTTCATCCATCTGGGCTGCAATGTCAGGAGTACTAAATCATATGTACAATGGCTTTACATTGATGGTCATTCTAATCATGGGTCTATATCTGTAGACGAATGTTAATGTACATGCAATGAAAGTTTATAAGCTGAGCATGGGTATGCCTTCCCTCTACGATTCATGTAAAAATCAAAAATCATGATATATGTATTGTAATTGATGTAAGTCACCTTCCACTTCGATACCTCCTCATCACATCGTAAAGAATTTCATTCGACATTGGCATTTTTCCGACTTCATGCTTTAGGGGGCAGTTGTTACAGATCCATTTGGGCACATCAATCCCATCATCCAGATTAGTGTTTTAGGGCTCATGAAACGCTAATTTCAGTTGCTACATTTCCTAAACTAGTCACCCCTTTGAATGCCTCCTCCCCAGACAGTTTCATGACTTGAAGACATCCAGAAATGGCCTCTAAAGGGACCAGCGCAGGTAGGCCCATGTAAGGGTGCGCTACAGAGAAGTTAAGTCCATGCCAAGGTGCTTTGCAGAGCACTTAGGCTTCCTTTCACCTGTGCTGGGCGAGTTTGAGCGAAATTCACATAGGGTTTGGGGAATATTCTTATCTTTTGGAGTCATCTAGAAGGTTCCCTCAATTATCAACTCCTATGAGCTTGAAAATGGATGAGGAATGAGTTAAGATGCATCCTATCCTCTCATCCCTTCCTCCATGGAACTAATTCTAAGTATGGAAAGCCATTCAATTCCACCATTTATGACAAAACCTCCTTCATCTCCCTATAAATTGACCACTCATCTAAGTGATTAGGGGCTGCACTATGTTGAATTGTGCGGAGATAATGTTGCTATGAGAATTGACTTTGAAGCAAGTATTGTAATGCTACAATTTTTGTATAATTTCCTGCAAATTCTCTACAAATATACCTCTGAGATCTATGTAGAAATATGACTGTAGATTAACTCGATAATGCAATATACCAAAGCAAAATACTATAATATACTTCTACTATCAAACTTGCGGAAGCTTAAAGATCGAGCTGAATAAGATCTAAACACATATAACCAGAAGAAGAAGAATCAATACACATGAAACATAGAAAATACTCAGGGGAAAGCCTCAGCTAAAAATCCCACTATCTGTATTATCATACAAGGTGGAAATACATCAGAATTATACAAAGCCTTAGCTCTCACAACTAGCCATCTCTCAATACAATCCTCCTGGATGCTCATAGGCAATCAAAGCTTCTCACAAGCCTTCTCCTCTGCCCTCCAAGGTCCTATTTGCTTGCGCAGTTTCTCTGGGTGATCCTCCTGTTACCAAGTGGAAGACTGATCACTCACACTGATCCCACACCTTGTAAAACTGCACAATCCTCAAGGAACCTTAATGCTTCTGCATGCATGAGTTTCCTTTATAGGAGAAAACATGCAACTGATAGTACACTATCCTTGACATTTAGCTCAACTGGGTCTTTCTCAGAATAGACATGCATGAGGTACACGATGAGAGAATCTTCAGTTATCTGGAGTACACTAGTTGGATGCATGCATGCATCAACTGACTGATAACTCACAATTAGTTCCTCAAACAGTTTGGAACTAATTTAACTGGACTTAACTCAGTAAACTGAGTTAACTAATTACAACTCAAATATAACTCAATCTTATCTCCTTAATTAAGGGATAATCTCCTTAATTTAAGGGATAACTATTGCATGACTTCAGAAAGACTTCTAACTTGAATTTCTCCAACTAATTAATCCATAATGAATTAATTAATTAATTTCCAAGCAGTTGGTGAGACTAAATTCGATTTTAATTCACAATTTTAATTCAAGGACAAATTAAAATTGGAATATTATGGATTCTATTTTTATCATTTCTTGTTGTTATTTTCAACACTCCCTCTCAACAAGAAAGGAATTCAACTCGATCCTGATCCTGAACCTTTGGAATGTTCTGCATGCAACACTTCTCTCTAGTGTTGTAGCTCTAGCAACTCCAGAAATTAAAAAAAAAAAAAAAACATCCAACCTGAATCAGTATGATGCATCTGTCATCAAAGTCTTTGACTGCTATTGCCTCTGTCAACTGAAAATTCTGCGCCTTTGGTGACTCAGCTTTTCTGCACTGTTGTCAATCCTTCTCTGCGCTCTTCAGTATTTGACTGCTCTAGGCTCTGTCACTTTGATCTCTGACTGCATCAATCCCACTGATTCCTCCCGCTACTATGTACTTTGGGCTCCCGTAGCAAGGTACGATCCATGAGATAAAACCTCTCAATGGAACCTGCCCAATTTCAGCCTTCTTGAGACTATCACTTCACATTTCCCCACCTCACACTCGGAGGTTTGGCTGCATGTGATGCCTCTGCCCACTTCTCCAATTGTGGCTCCTCCACAATTGTCTGAGACTTCTTCTGGGACCGCATGTTGAGAGGTAATTTACTCTCCCTCTCAACCACCAAGTCTCTAACATTTGCCTTGCTCCTCAAGGCTATGCATGCATCTTGAACCTCAAGAACATACAAGTTCTTAATTCGTGAATCGATCTGTTTCACCTGTTTCGTGGTGATGTGTCTAAGGAAAACCTTTCCCTTACTAAAGAAAACATCGTATCCTTTGTCCTCCAACATCGCGACCGATACAATGTTCTTCTTCAGTCCAAGCACATATTTCACATCTGTCAAGGTGATAGGAGGTCCATGATCCCTCTGAAAAGAAATCGTGCCCACTCCTGAAACACTAAACCTTTCGTCGTCACCCATGTCTATGCGCATCTTGAGGTCTTTCTCCTCTAGGGCACTGAATAAAATTTTATCGCCAGTCATGTGGAATGAGGCTCCACTATCAAGATACCAACCATAACCCATCATCGATGACACCATGCATGCGATGAGAGTAAAGTCCATTTCGAACTGAGTGGCTAATGCCTCACCTTCCGATCCATCCGAGGATCCCTTGGACTTCTTCGATGGGCAATTAGTCGCATAATGTCCCATCTCGTTTTTTTTTTTAAGTATGATATGAATTCGATTTTCGCCTGCAACCTCGAACTTCAAACTTCGAATTCTCTTCTCTACATACTGTTAAAAACTCCGATAAACTAGGCTCCGATAAACTTGGCTCTGATACCATGTAGAAATTCTGCAAATTCTCTACAAATCTACCTCTGAGATCTATGTAGAAAATCTGACTGTAGATTAACTCGATAATGCAATATACCAAAGCAAAATACTATAATCTACTTCTATTATCAAACTTGCGGAAGCTTAAAGATCGAGCTGAATCAGAGCTAAACACATATAACCAGAAGAAGAAGAATCAATACACATGAAACACAGAAAATACTCAGGGGAAAGCCTCAGCTAAAAACCCCACTATTTGTATTATCATACAAGGTGGAAATGCATCAGAATTATACAAAGCCTTAGCTCTCATAGTTAGCCAACTCTCAGTACAATCCTCCTAGATGCTCACAGGCAATCAAAGCTTCTCACAAGCCTTCTCCTCTGCCCTCCAAGCTCCTATTTCCTTGTGCAATTTCTCTAGGTGATCCTCCTATTACCAAGTGGAAGACTGATCACTCACACTGATCCCACACCCTGTAAAACTGCACAATCCTCAAGGAACCTTAATCCTTCTACATGCATGAGTTTCCTTTATAGGAGAAAACATGCAACTGATAGTACACTGTCCTTGACATTTAGCTCAACTGGGTTTTTCTCATAATAGACATGCATGAGGTACTGATGGGAGAATCTTCAGTTATCTGGAGTACACTAGTTGGATGCATGCATGCATCAACTGACCGATAACTCACAATTAGTTCCTCAAACAGTTTGGAACTAATTTAACTGGACTTAACTCAGTAAACTGAGTTAACTAATTACAACTCAAATATAACTCAATCTTATCTCCTTTATTAAGGGATAATCTCCTTAATTTAAGGGATAACTATTGCATGACTTCAGAAATACTTCTAACTTGAATTTCTCCAACTAATTAATCCATAATGAATTAATTAATTAATTTCCAAGCAGCTGATGAGACTAAATTTGATTTTAATTCAAGGACAAATTAAAATTGGAATATTCTGGATTCTATTTTTAGCATTTCTTGTTGCTTTTTTCAACAAGTTTGTCATGCTGTTGATGTGATGTGGATGGGATCCAAGCTAGAGGAATGACTTTGAATCAGACACAATGGTTGTAATTCCTTCTTCTATTCAATAAAGTATTTGAACCTTTCTCCCATATGTTTGTATTGTCTTATGATGCTTATATGTGTGAAATGTATCTGATTCCATTCACTTGTATTCAATATATCTTTTGCTTTGATCCATTCTTTGTCTTCTGTTTGTGTTTACAGGTACTTCTTAAGCGTGTTAAGTATGGGAAGGAGCAAAAGGATCGATACAAAGGAGACAAGAGGAATGCGGAACTACAAGTAGGTCTTCTGATCTTCTTTGTCTTATTTATTGCTTATAGGAAAAGACTAAAATGATTTAAATTGTTGTTCTAGATATGGCTACTTATCTAGGGAATTAGTATTTATCCGTAGATACCAAATTCTCTAAAACAACAAGGAGAGAGCTCAAAACCTCCAAAAGGAGATGGAGGAAATGGAGACAAATCTCCAAAATGGAATGGAGGGGATGGTGACAAGCCACCACCTTCTCCTCCATCCTTATCCTCATCTTCATCCTCATCTTCTTCTACTTCTACCCTTTCACAAACACCTCCAAATTCTCCAAATGGACATGGTGAAAATCCTTTGTTAAAGCTTGACATAAAGTTTGAATTGCCTATGTACAATGAGAGGTAAATGCCGAGAAATTAGATAATTGGGTTCGTTAGATTGAAGTGTATTGTAGGATACAAAGGATCAAGGATGATGAGACAAAAATTAAACTTCTCTTAGGTTGGAAAGTGCAACACTCATTTTGTGGGAGGCCAAAACTCAAGAGGACATGAAGAAAAGTGGTAAGGTTTTATCCTCTTGAAATGATTTTTTTGTTGCAATAAGAAGACACTTTTATCCATTAGCATACATACAAAAATATATAATGGATTGGAAAAACTTTAGGCAAACCAAGGGTCAAAATCTGCAAAGCTATACTCAAGAATTTAGGAAAAGAGATTTGATTTTGGGTATAGATTTATCCTCTCAAGGCACTCTACTCAAATACATTGGAGGTTTACATAGTTTTTTGAGACACACAATTTTCATGTTTAACCCTACAAAACTAGATGAAATTTGTGTACAAGCAACTCATTTAGAAGTAAGAGGGAAGAATGTTCCCCAAGAGGGAAACAAAAAACCATTCAAGAGTGGAGACAAAGGAAAATGGTAAATTCAGAGGAAAATGGAAGAAGAATGTTTCAGTCAAGAGAGAGGGAGAAAAACTCACATGTAAACACTATTCAAAAGATGACCATGATGAAGACCATTGTTGGAAACTTCATCCTGAAATGAGACCCAAAAAGTTTAACAATAAAGGGAAACAAAATATTGTTGCAGCTACACAACATGATTTAGGATCCGATTTCGAGGAAGAAACAATTATCATAGCCATGGGATTTAAACATAAGGACTCTGTTGCAAGTAGTATTTCTTCAACTAGCCTCAATGAAACTCAACATGAAAAAGAAAGAATAGAGCTTTTCCGCATTAGAGTCATTTCAAAACATACCAAGATAGATACTTTTTTTGATAGTGGATCACAAGAAAACCTTATTTAAGAAGACATTGTTAAGAAATTAAATTTGGAAACCACTCCCTATCCTAAACCTTATCCTTTAGGTTAGATATGTGACAATGAAAAATTTCATGTGACAAAAAGATGTAAACTGAGATTTTCCATTAGTGCAAACTTTGTAGATGAGACAAAGCTTGATGTAATTCCACTTGAAATTTGTGGTATTGTTTTGGGAAGCCCATATCTCTATGATAGGAGAGCCATCTTTCATCACCATGAGAACAAATACCACTTGTTTAAAACTGGGATTGAGTACATTGTTAGAGCACATAACAAGAAGTTTAATGTATCACTTGTGAATTCTGGACAAATGAAGAGGTTTGTTAATGCTAGTAAGAATTTTGTACTCTTGATGATCAGTCCAAAAGAGAATGTTGAAAATGAATCCTTCCAAGTATGTGATGCAAGATTAAAATCTGATTTGATTGAGGTTGTTAACACCTATGATAAGATGTTAGGTCCCTATACTACTAGTGTAACCCCTTATTGTTATTAGTACAACCCCCTTATTATATTGTTGTGCCCATGTAGTCCCCATATTGTTATTATTGTGCCCCATAGAAGCCCACTACTTTTATTATTGTGCCCTTGCATTATTATTGTTATGTCGGCTCTCTCTCTCTCTCTCTCTCTCTCTCTGTATATATATATATATATATATATATATATATATATATATATATATATATATATATATATATATATATATATATATATATATATATATATATATATCTATTAACATCATCGGTTGCTATATTATATTTCAAAAAAAAAATTCGAGAAGGTTGTTCCCCTGAAATACATAGTGAGATGCCATGAGTTGTGAGGAGAGTAGGAGTTACAGTTATAAAATCCTCCTTGCTCCTGCCTTCTAGGCTTTGAGGTAAAGATTAGACAGAAATAAATCCAAACAAACTGAAACACTAAGAAACAACATTTGCAAAACATCGTTAATCTATGTTAATATGGCTGATATGCCTCGCTGTCGATTCTTCAGGCTTATCCTCTTCACCAGCTTGCTTGATACTTGAAGAGCTTGTTGGCAAGGTGTTTTTCTTTTCCATCATGTATTTCAGTATTTCTATGGATTCTTCAGCATGAGCACATCTGTTGGAGAGATGTCTGAACTGCTCATGTAATGAAGAAAGTCTGTGCAGGAACAGATTTATGTCAGCTTCGTATTTTTCTTTTATAAGCCTGCTTTGGTTGTCAATCTTTGCCTCCATGATCGCCTGTTGACTATCCATCTTGCTGTCCAAAATCCTTTGCTGGGCTCTTAACTGCTCTAACTCTGCTTGGAGGTCAGAACAGTGAAGGCAATTTTCGCTTCTCGCCATAGGTGGGCTGGGATTGAAGCGCTGCTCTTGAGAGAATGGATAGGAGATGCTGCTGAAAGTCAGGTTCACTATAAAATCCAGAGATTTCAAAGAGCGAAGGAGACTCGATAAAGAAGAAAAAACCAGAATACGGGCTTGTAACGTTGCTCTTGAAGGCACGCAATGGGGATACTGCTGGGAGGCAGGGAAACTATCAGTTCCAGATATTCCAGAAAGTGATGAGAAGCCTAAGACAAAGGAAGAAAGGGCCGCAGAGATCTCGAAAGCAAATGAGCAGACCTAGAAAGCAGAAATGCGAAACAGGGAATTGGAGGGATGCAGAATGGGATAAGAGAAGGGGCATATAAAGAAATCGGAAGGGTGATCGCTGGGCATGAGGGGAGAACCAAGAAGGGACAGAGAGAATCGAGAAAATGATTCAGAGGAGCAGGGAAGGAATGGCCGGTAGGAGGAAGGGTGGCTGATCGACTAACGAGAGGTGAGAAAATAATAATTTCAAGAGGATGCCAGATCCCTATGCGGATCTTAGTCACAAGGAGGATAAGATCGTTCTTTGACCAAGCCATCAAATCAGGAGTTTTAGATATGCTGAGGATCTGATTGATGACATAAAGGATCATCATCATGGTAAGTATTGAAAGGATTCCACGCCGTTGCAGACAAGGCAACCCAATGGCCTGGCACAAGCTTTGTTGGCTTGATTGTCAACATTTTTGTTGAGAGAGCGCAAAATATGGTGATAGTGCAAGTCTGTCATAGAATGTCCTAAAATTTGACACCGTCTGATAATCTGCTGAAGAAGCGCATTGGAGAGATCCCTGTTCTAAACCATTGCACTGATAACAACTGCTGAGTCTCCAAATATCATGACCGAGTCTATACCACGCTTTCTAATTTGTATAAGACCTTGGTAAAGGGCCAAGGCTTCTGCTCTGTTGTTGGAAGTGTGGCCAAGACCCCACTCATAAGACAGAATTCTATCCCCATTAGCATTGAATATAACTCATCTTGCCCCTGCTACCCCGGGATTCGACTTTGAGGCCCCATCGAAGAAAAGGTAATACCTGTTGCTGTTTTTAATCCAGACTGCGAACTCTTCTTCCTTTAGCCTAATCTTCCAGTTAGTGGGAACATTGTTATATCTGTTACTAGCAGCGCTTCCCATCTGATTGCTGGTGTTTTTGTCTAACAGGTATCCAATGAAGCTTCGTTCTTCTACGCTAAGCGCAGTGATGTCTATGCTTCTCTGATTCTTAGCTGAGATAGTTTCAAGGGCAAGAACCCTTGCCTTGTTGCAAAGATTTCTAACAGTTGAGTCCTTGTCCTTAAAAACCTTCCGATTTCATGCCAACCAAATGTTCCATAGCATATTGTAGGGAAGAATGTCCCAGACTCTCTTCACCGTGTTATTCTTCCTGTGCTGCCAGGGATAGTTTTTTTTCCATTTGTGAAGAATTTCTCCTATGCTGTTTTGGTTGCTCCATGGGATTTGGTTGTTATGAGATAAGTTTCTCCAGCAGTCGATGGCAAATGGACAATCGATAAAGAGATGATGCATTGATTCTTCAGCAGCTAGGCAGTTAGGGCAGCGAGAAGGACCATTGATTCCCATCTTTTGCAAATTTTCGGCCGTGAGGATTTTCCCTTTGAGAAGGGTCCAGAGAAAAAATTTGATTTTTGGAAGTGCCTCGGATTTCCAAACTGCCTTCCAATGATTCCAGCTTGGCAAGGGATAGCTAATGTTGCAAATGTATTGGTGGGCAGCTTGGATGGTGTAAATGGATCCAGATGGATCCCAACGAAACCCATCTAGCTCGTTCTTTTTAACAGGAGCTATACTATGCAAGTGGGATTGGAGGGCAGATAAGCTTACATTGAGGCCAATGGGTATGGCTGGGAAGGACCAACCAGACCAAAGAAGGGTGTGAGGATCCCACTGGGAGATCTGGTCCAGGAAATGTATGCCTATTCTATCAAAGAAGGAGAGGATAGGATTGACTCCGCCTTGTCTGTTTATTGGTTGCTGACCCATGATTCTGTCAGCTCCAATGTTGATGCTTGCACCTCCCTTAGGGATTTTTGAAGTATTTTGAGCGATTAGAGGAATTTCTCTCTTGCATAATTGCCATATTTTGGAGGAATCTCTATTGGGGATATCTCGATCAAGAAGCTGCTGCCTTGTGAAAATTTAGATATTTAATTTCCAGTACCTTTTTCCACCAGACAAAGAGTCCAGTAATGAGTCTCCAAACAATTTGCCTCCGAAGGCTAAATTGAGAAATTTTGGAGATCTAATTCCAAGACCTCCTCGGTCTTGGGACTGGATAACCTGCTTCCAATTAATCAAGTTGAATTTTTTTTTGTCGTTCTTCCCCCCTTGCCACAGGAATTGGCGGAGGATGACTTCCATTTTGTAGTGGAAGGAGGCCGGAGCTTGTAGAAGAGAAAATTGATATAGGGGGAGGGAAGATATACCTGACTTAAGAAGAATGAGGCGACCGGTTGGGTTGAGCCAAATGGAGCCCCATTGCTGCACTTTTCTTTTTATCTTGTCGATTACAGTGTCCCAGACTTCTGCCCTCAAAGGACCTGCACTTACAAGCATGCCCAAGTAAGAGAAATGGGTCCAATTATACTTGCATGTGACTCCAAAAATGCTGGCAATATTGTGTAAAATCTGTGCTGTTGTGTCCAACCATATATACATCTTTTCAACTGATTTACCAATCCACCATAAAATCTCATGTATTTGTCAAGTAGAGACTTGAAGCGCTTGGCTATTGTAATGGATGCCCCACCAATCAACAGGGTGTCATCGGAAAATTGTGAATGGTTTATATTCTTGACCCTGTTCCCAAATTTTATTCCCGTAATTAGGCCAACCCTCCGATTGAAATCCAATGCTATGCTAAAGGACTTAGCCATCAAAATAAAGAGATAAAGTGAAAGAGGGAAACCTTGTCTTAGACCAAGGGAGGATTGGAAAGCTTCTCCTGGTCTGCCATTAACAAGAGGGGAGATCCATGGCTCGGAAATGCAAGCTTTGATGAGATTGAGAAAGCCTTCATCAAATCCCATCTTCTTCAGAGTGGCCAAGAGGAAGGAGTTTCTTACTCTGTCAAATGCATTGGCCAGATCAAGCTTGAGAATAAACCCTTTCTTATTTATGGATTGACTCGAGTGAATGGCTTCTTGCACAAGGAGAATGGAATCAGTTATTTGTCTGTTGGCCAAGAACCCCCCTTGATTTTCAGAAATGAGAGAAGGAAGCAAAGGCTTTAGGCGAGTTGCAATAACTTTTGTCAGGATTTTATAGGAGGAGTTACAGAGTGATATGGGCCGGAAACGAGCAAAGGAAGAGGGCCGATTTTCTTTGGGAATGAGTGCTAGATGAGTAGCATTGGTGTATCTCCCTATTTTCCCCTTTCGTTGGATCCAATTGAACATTTTTGTCATGTCCTTTTTTATAATTCCCCAGAATGCTCGATAAAAGCAGATGGGGAAGCCATCTGGGCCTGGGGCTTTATCAGGCTGAAGAGTCCAGATCGATCTCCTGATTTCCTCCTCATCGATCTCCTTATTTAAACTATCATTCATTTCCTTAGTTATCCCTGTAGGAAGGTGTTGCAACAAATCTGTATAATCCTCTTCTTCCTTTGTTTCAGTTAGGAGATCTCTATAGTGATCTGTAGCAACTCTTCGGATGGCCTCCTGAGTGCTTTGTCGATTACCTTCGACATCTAGGATGGAGCTTACATTATTCCTTATCTTTCTAGCTGTAGTTTGTTTGTGGAAAAAACTGGAATTCTTGTCTCCCCCTTGCAACCATAGTTGCCTTGATTTTAGCCTCCATTTTAATTCCTCTTCTCTATTAACTCGGTACAGCTGTAAGTAGAGGTCACTTTCCTGATGTTTGTTCTCTTGGGAAAGGCTGTTTTCCTCTATTGTTCTTTGAATACTATCAAGATTATTCTTAATCTCTTTTTTAACCTTCTCCGGTTCTTGATACCTGGTTTTAGCCCATTCTTTTATAGCCTGTTTTGTTTTTCTTAATTTGGTTTCCCAGATGAAACTGGGGGACCCCTCCACATGCTGGATCCAAGAACTATAGACAATTCCTGCAACTACTGGTATATCATTCCAGAGGGAACTATATCTGAAAGGAATGGGCCCAAGGGGGCTGTGATTTTCCAGCGTGAGTGTTATTGGGTAATGGTCAGAGGCAGAGCACGTTAGAATGCTGGCATATCCAACGGAGAAGGTAGAAAGAAGCGTGACATTAATGAGAATTCTGTCCAACCGTTCCATGATGTTACCTGTACCCATCCTGCGATTATTCCATGTATATCTTCGGTTTTTTGGAGGAATGTCCATAAGATCATGATCCTGCATGATATTTTCCAAATGTGTTATGTATGGATCAGGTGTAAAACTGCCTCCTCTTTTCTCATTGGCGTGGAGAATTAGATTGAAGTCACCTCCCAAAATAATATTAAATTTTTCTTCTGCATCTATATTGTCTTTTAGCTCATGCCAACAACTCTCCTTGTCTCTGTAATGATTAGGCACATAGATATTGTAGATGATTATGGTTTGCTGATCTACTTCATTTTCCAAGGTTGTTTTAATCCAATGATGATTTACTGATTCTGAAATGCAATTCCATATGCTTTGGTTCCAGATTGTTGTTACTCCTCCTGAAGCTCCTCTTGCCTCACTGATGCTGCCTTTATACTGTCTCTGCTGCTCAATAATTTTGCTCATTTCCTGTTGGCCTTGTTTTGTTTCTTGTAACAGAATAATTCCTGGTTTCTCAGAAAGGATAAGATCCCTTAGGGCTACTACCTTAGAGGGGTGCCCAAGTCCCCTGATGTTCCAAGATAGGATTTTCATCATTGGATATGCAGAGTACGGGGAGGTGCTCGCCCCCCTTGGTCCTTATTAGCTGCTTCTTTGTCATGTTGCCCCAGAATGTAAGTTTCTATGGGTGTCTGTGTTCCCATTGCTATGTATTTTTGTGCACTCTCATCCCGATGCTGCTTGGCAGATTTTCTGCCCAGTCCAGGTTTCTTGAAGGATTCACTAGTGCCCCCGTGGTCTTTGGAGGAGCTCCTAGTAATTCTGTTGAGGGGAGGATCAAGAAGAGGCTGAGAGGAGATGATAAGGGGCAAGGAAGATTCGATGGTGTCCTGGTGTTGGCTTTCAGGGAGAGGGGGATCCTGGTGATCAGGGGGGGATAGAACAGAGAAGGGGTTGGATGATGGGAGGGTCTGAGGATGGGAGAGAGGAGGAGGCTTAGAGGGTGCAGGGGAGGAAGGGGCCGAATGAGCTGCAGTGGAGGCCGAAGGGCCTGCTTCAAGGGGAGCTTTTGCTGAAGAGACCATTTTCTTTTTTTTTTACCATTTCCCATTGTTCTTCTTGTGGACCATTCTCTACATCAATAATCTTATTACATCTATTGGCAAAGTGGTCGTATTCATGACATACCTTACACTTAAATGGGATCTGCTCGTAATCCAACTGCTGAATATGGCTCCAATCGTCCACTTTGAGCTTGATGGCTTCCGGGAGGCCTTTGCCAAGGTCCACTTCAACACAGATCCATGCACAGGATTGCATGTTTTCTTTTGGTTCGCTGCGATCGATATATTTACCGACTGCATTCCCGATGGCACGAACCGATTCATCTCCCTAGCAATGGAGAGGGAGATGAGGGAGTCGGACCCAAACCGGTACAGCACTGGGAACATCCAGCTCTGGATCAAAATCTGGGGTCCATTTATTGAGATACAGGCCCCTTGAGTCCATGAAATAGGGATCATTTCTGAAAATTAAATCCTTATCTTCTTTGGATTCAAAGTGAAAGGTGAAGTACCCTTTCCCACAGAATCTGATGGAAATTTTCCCTTGTATTTTGTCGGATCAGTTCCTTTCAACCCATATTTGAACAGTTTTTGGAGAAGGTTAGAGGCCCGTGAATTTCCCTATAAGTCCTTTTTCTGCCAGGGACAGAGTAGCCATGCATGGAAGAGCTGGAGGCAGGCTGACTTCTTGAAGAACATCCAACTTTTTGACGAATTTTGTAACTGATGGTCGGGGGCATTGTGGGGGCAATGATTTAATCAAGGTCGAGAAAGCCTGTTGAAGATCGATCCCCTCCGGTGGAGCTTCCGGAGGGGCCATGGAAGGAGGCCGAAGGCCCAAACTCCTGCACAGTAGAAACCTAGGTCAATCACAGCAGCAACAACTCGTTTAGATCGGCTTACCGATTTCACTATGTCGGCTCTAATTATATTATGACCCCTTAGACTCCTCTATATAGAAAGGAGGTCTTGTCATATGTATCATCTAAGAATTTTTCATTTGTGTAATGTAAAGGAGGTTGCCCCTCGAAGAGGCTTATTTCTACGACATTTATTTATCTTTTCTATATTTTTGTGAGCTGGTTTCATAACATTTGGTTTCAGAGCTTTGGATTCTAGGGTTTCGCTGCTCCAAACAGGTCATCGTGGAATTTTTGCTATAACTGTTTCGCTACGAAGTTGCAGAAGCTAAAAAAAAACCTCATTTGAGAAGAGATCGGTCTTAACGTCGGGTCCAAATATCAGATCTTGTCTCACTATATTTTCGGAGATATGATCTGAGGAAGTTAGGGTTTTTGCAAGCTCCAAAATTTCATCTCAAACATGTCATCATGGAATTTTCGCTATAATATTTTTTCTACAAAGGTTCAGACTCTGAAATTAAAACCCATTTGAGTCGAAATCTTGGTGAAGCTCGAGTCTGAATCTCAGATCTTTTCTCACTATATTTTCAGAGATATAATCTGAGGAAGTTAGGGTTTTTGCAGACTCCCGAATTACATTCTAAACAGGTGACCTTGGGAAAATCATCATAACTTTCTCTCTGAGAAACAAATTGAAATTTCGTAAGAATTTACAGAAATAGGACAGACTGTAGTTTTCTGTATATATTTTTCAGATCCAAAGGTTGAAACAATGACATGTGGCACGTCGTACAAGTTCGCTCTACTGAAACATTATATAATCAGGTCATCTTAGGAGATTGGGCATAACTCTTTCTTGGAGAATCAAATTATGATCAGACTTGCGGGGTTAGAAAGAGGACTCAGAGGGCTACTGCAGGACACAATTTCAGAACTTGGAGATCTAAAATTACCAAGTTACAGTCGTTTCAAGATCAAGTTCCTAAAATCAAGAAAAGGCGATATGAGGAAGTTTGATGGCAAGGATCCGGTAAATTGGATACTACAGATGGAGCAATATTTTGATCTACATGAGGTTCAATTGTTACAAAAGGTACATATTTCATCTTTATATTTAGAACCAAATCAATTTTATGGTATAAAGGGCTTTTTTCTCGTAAAGCACTTGTCACTTGGTCAATTTTCACGGAAGAAATGATAGCACATTATGAGGATACAAAGAGTAACACATTATTTAGCCAATTGATAAATCTCGAAAAAAAGGGTTAAATTGAAGAGCACATTGAGGACTTTCAAAAATTGAATATAAGGGTAAATGATATTCCAGAGAAGCAAAGGATTGATGTCTTCATAGGGAATTTAAAGGATAACATTCGAAATGAGGTTCGTCTTTGGGAACCTGATTCATTGGAGAAGGCATTCAGGTTGGCCAGAAAAGTGGAAAGCAAAATTATGGAAACAAGGAAGTCTACCCCTCACAACTATAAATAGTGGAAGTGTTGTTTCTCCTAGCCTTCCACAACCTACAAGGTTGACACCACAACAATTGGAAGAAAAAAGAGCAAAAGGGCTTTGTTATAATTGTGATAACAAATACATTAAAGGTCATAAGTGTGCTAAGAATAAATTATTTTACATTGATTGTGAAGAGGAGGAAGAAAAGGATCAAGAAACATCAAAAGAAGAGGATATACACCAGGAACCAACCCCAGAGAAGAAGAAATGAATCCGACCATATCTTGTAAAGCATTGCCAAGAATTACCACTCCTCAAACTCTCAAGATAGAAGGACATATCAAGAAGAAAAAGGTTCAAGAAGTGAAAGATCACTATCGAGAAAGAAGAAATGAATCCAACCATATGTGGTAATGCATTGGCCGGAATTACCACTCCTCAAATTATCAAGATAGAAGGACATATCAAGAAGAAAAATGTTCAAGAAGTGAAAGATCACATCGAGCATTAAGAAATGAATCCAACCGTATCTTGTAATGCATTGGAAGAAATTACCACTCAAATTCTCAAGATAGAAGGACATATCAAGAAGAAAAAGATTCAAGTATTGAAAGATCACATCGAGCATCAACAACAAGTTCTTCAACTTTTAAAGGATAATGCTACTTTGGTATAGAATCGAATGAAACAACATGCAAATCAACATCACAGTGAAAGAAGTTTTGATTTAGGTGATTGGGTATTTTTACGGATACATCTCAAGTAAGCTATTTATGAGAAGGAAATGTTGGCAATACTACATGCACTTAAGAAATGTCGACCTTACCTAATGCGAAGACACTTCAAGGTAAAAATGGATCTTGATAGTCTTAAATACTTTTTAGAACAAAGATTATCTTTAGAAGAACAGAAAAAATGGGTCACAAATATGTTGGGTTATGACTTTGAAATCATCTACAAAAAAGGGAAGCAAAATGTTGTTGCAGATTCACTCTCAAGAAAGGATGAGGACGTGGAAGCATTGTTTTGTGATATTTCTATTATCCAACTTGATTGGATAAACGAAGCAAGGGATGAATGGAAGAAGGACGAAGAAGTGTGGCCACTCGTTCAAAAGTTGCAGAATATCCCAGCTCAAGCAATATTTCCAGAACTTGACGAGGAAGGAAAAAACATATTGGAGCCTGGAGCAGTCACAGAAACAAGAACCCGATAGCTACGAAATTGATCAATTTTAGAGTATCTCATCAAGTGTAAGAACTTACCTGCTGAAGATTCCACAGGGGAGGACAAGAATTTTATACAGAAGCATCAAGAACTACTCAAGCGTTGAGGACAACACTTTTTGAAGGAGAGGGGTATGTTAGGTCCCTATACTACTAGTGTAACCCCTTATTGTTATTAGTACAACCCCCTTATTATATTGTTGTGCCCATGTAGTCTCCATATTGTTATTATTGTGCCCCATAGAAGCCCACTATTGTTATTATTGTGCCCTTACATTATTATTATTATGTCGACTCTGATTATATTATGACCCCTTAGACTCCTATATATAGAAAGGAGGTATTGTCATTTGTATCATCTAAGAATTGTTCATTTGTGTAATGTAAAGGAGTTTTCCCCCTCGAAGAGGCTAATTTCTAAGGCATTTATCTATGTTTTCTATCTTTTTGTGAGCTGGTTTCATAACATAAGATGTTTCAGGAACCTAAAGGATTGCCTCTTAAAAGAGGAATCCAACATGAGATCCAATTGCAGCAAGATTGTCCTCTTGCAAACACTGTCATGTACATGATGTCAGTCATGGAGAATGCAGAAATCAAGAAACAAATCCAAGAATTGCTTGATAAAGGGGCCATCAAACCAAGCACATCGCCATGTGGGTCTCCAATTGTTTTAGTACCAAAGAAAGATTGTACATGGCACATATGTGTGGATTTCAGAGCCTTGAACAAGATCATGGTAAATAATCATTACCCTCTTCCTCGAATTGATGATTTACTTGATCAGTTGAAAGTTGCTGAGTATTTAATTAAGTTGGACTTGGGAAGTGGCTATCATCAGATTAGGATTGCTGAAGAAGACATATGGAAGGAAACTTTCAAAACAAAACAAGGTTTGCTTGAATGGTTGGTTATGCCATTTGGGCTTTGTAATGCTCCTGCAAAATTCATGAGAGTTATGCATGATTAAGTTAAGAAAGATTCTTCGGCGAAAATCACATGGAATATCATTTGTCGACGCGTTTCGAACCAACTAGTGTGGTTCATCGTCAGGACAAGTTGAAGAAACAGATCCAGCTTAGCATGATAAATAGTTTGAGCAGAGACTCCAACGGCTAAATTAACGGCTAATTTTGACCTTAGGACCCAGGTCAGATTCTTATTTACTATTTTAATGATATTATTATAATTATAATTATTATTATCTTTCTTAAGGAAATAAGTTGAATTAGGTAAAAAGGTTGGTTATAAAAAGGGAATCTATTTATTTAATTTAATTTAAATTCATATATATATATATATATATATAGGTTATAAAGGTAGGATTAATAATTTTAATGGTTGGTTTGATAATTTATTTATTTATTTATTTTATTCAATTTATTAAATAATTATTATAGGTATTCTACATATATATATTTTGATTAAAATCATAAGATGACTAGTATTTTTATTCAATAATAATTCAATGGTTAGTTTATTTTTATGGAAGTTAGTTAAGATAATTTTAAGGTTAAAGATGTACTTATTTATTTATCTAACTTATTTATTAACAAATATATAAATATATATATTCTATGATTAAAGTTAAAATATTCGGTTATTAAGGTGAAAGTTAGGGTTAATGGTTAGATTAAAAGGATAATTTATTTAAATTATTTAATAATTATTATATATATACATACCTATATATATAATTAATCATAGGTTGAGAAAGTAATAAAATAATTAGTTTATAATAATATTTAGGACCAATCCCTTAGAATATATATACAAATAATTTTAAGGGGTATTAAGTTCAAAAAATATTATCAAAAATATAATTTATTTATTCAATAATAATTCAATGGAATATATAAATAAAAATATTAATTAAAAGAATCATTAAATTATAAGTTGATTAATAATTTAAAGTTAGTTAAATAAATCATTTTATTTCCGTAAGATAAATTAATATTATTTAGAAGAATCATACAAAAAAGGTAAAAAAGGACCTTATAAGAACAACAAGGCCAAAATTGGTTAAAAATATAAGGGAAAAAATTAGTTATAAGAAGGACATCAAAATAAGAGGGCCACAGAATATCAGAAGAAATAGAAAGAAAGGAGAAAACAATAAATAGAAACGTAAAAAAAAATAAAAATAAAAATAAAATAATTATATATATATAAAATAAAATAATAGTAACGAAAAACGACAAAAACAAAGAGGATGAAAAAACGACTAGGACGAGAGGGCAGGGACCCAACACCTACTGACTTTCCACCCATCATCCCTATTGAGATTGCTTGGTCTCTTTTCAATCTCAAGCCCTTCCCTGAATTTTCGATGGTGGAAATGCGAAACCTTAGCAATAACACTGGCCTCTTCAATACAAACATGATGATTGGTTTTCTCAGCATGTTCAGCCAAAGCGGAAGAATTAGCTCTCCTATGCTTAAGATCCGCTGCGTGCTCACTAATCCTCTGATTAATGGAACGACCAGTCTCCCCAATATAGGGGGTCCCACAGGAACAAGGGATCATATAAACGCCCTTCATATCCTTAGGGTCGATAGGATCCTTCACTGATCTGAGGGACATACGAATGGTGTTTAGGGGCCTAAAGGTCACAGGGACATTATGCCTCTTAAGAATCCTGCCAATTCTATCAGTGGTCCCTTGAACATAAGGAAGATGGACACCTGGAATCCGATCTCTAGGTTCTCTTTTAGCCAAAGAATTCCTGGAGGCTTTAAGGAAAGCCCTATGACCCAAGAATCTACTATAACCATTCTCCGCAAAGACATCCAGCAGGTGGGATTTTTCTTTTTCAAAGCTCTTCTTGTCAGATATCCTCAGGGCCCGAGTAGCAAGGGTACTAAGGACACCCATCTTTTGCGCTAACTGTCTTAAGGCATTTTCTTGATGACTTTGTGATTGTCTACTTAGATGACATATTGATTTTCAGAAAAAGTCGTGAAGAACATGTCAGACATTTTAGGCAAGTCTTATATGTCTTAAAGAAAGATTTTTTTTTTTAAATATGTCTAAATGTGAATTTGGAAAGACCTCGTTAGTGTATTTGAGACATATTGTTGGAGGGGGTGAATTGAAGATGGATCCCTCGAAGGTCAAAGTCATTTTGGATTGGCTTAAACCCAATAATGTAACAAAGGTTAGGAGATTTTGGGAGAAACTCAATATTGGAGAAAGTTCATTTCTAACTTCTCATCAATTGCAGCTCCATTACATGCCTTGAAAAGTGTGAAACAAGTTTTTCAGTGGGGAGGCAAGCAACATAAAGCCTTCGATGCATTGAAAGAGAGAATTAGTACAACTCTAGTTCTTGCACTTCCTGATTTAAGACAACCATTTGAGATACAAACCGATGCAAGTGACTATGCCATGGGAGCGGTCTTGATGCAACATGGTAAGCCTATTTGTTACCATTTTGAAAATTTTAATGGTGCAATAGTTAACTATCCTACATATGACAAAGAATTGTATGCTTTGGTGCAAAGTGTGAAAAAATGGAAACACTATTTGATGGGAAAGGAAACTATCATTCACACTGATCATCAACCATTGCAATACTTGCAATCACAAACCAAGCTACAACAAGTGAGGCATTTTAGATGGATGGGTTTCTTGCAGCAATTCCACTTGGTGATAAGGTATAAGAAATGTATCTATAACAAAGTTTCTGACATGATTTCTAGACCAATTGTTAGTGCTTCAATTATTATTAAGCATAATTCTATCATGCATGAGAGCTATGTTGAACAATATGCTTTAGATGACGATTTTAAAGATGTATATGAAAATTTGTGTCAAGGAAACCAAGTAGAGGAATTAGATTACCATGTTCATGATAAAATTTTGTATCATCTTGGCAAGCTATGCATTTATGCAACTTTGTGTCAAGGAAACCAAGTAGAGGAATTAGATTACCATGTTCATGATAAAATTTTGTATCATCTTGGCAAGCTATGCATTCCACAAGGTGAAAGAGTCAACATCATAAGGGAAGCACATACTTCTCTTATTGCTGGCCATTTTGGTGTAGGCAAGATAGTGGCTCAATTACAAAGGTATTGTTATTGGCCTCGTATGAATAAAAGTGTTTCACGATATGTAAGAGGAAGTTCTTTATGTGCTACTAGTAAACCTACCAATAGAAAGTTAGGATTGTATACTCCACTTCCAGTTCCTTCCCGTCCTTGGGAAATTGTTTCTATGGAATTTGTAGGAGGGCTACCTATGTATAGGAAAAATCATGATTATCTTTATGTTGTGGTGGATCGATTTAGCAAGATGTGTATTTTGATGCATTGTAAGAAGCAGGTTACAGCCAAACAGGCTGCACAAATGTTCTTTCAAAATGTATAGGTACATTTTGGGTTGCCCAAATCTATTATTTCTGATCGAGATTCTCGATTTATCAGGAAATTTTGGTCAAGATTATGGGGACTCATGGACACCAAGTTGAAAAAGAGCACAACATTCCATCCACAAACTGATGGTCAGACATAAGTGGTGAAAAAAATAGTAGTACATCTTCTTCGTGGTTATTGCAGAAAACATCCTAAGCTTTGGGATGAACACTTACACTACATTCAACATGCTTACAACTGAGAAAAGCATTCATCGACTCAAACATCTCCATTTGAGGCATGCTTTGGATACTTACCAAAATATCCTTTAGATTTTATCTTTGGGAAATATGTTGCTATTGATGGTCATAGTGACATTGATAAGGCCAAGTGATTCATTGAACAAGTTCAATTGGTGCATCAGATGGTTCAAGAATAATTGGAAAAGAGTCAAGCCAAGTACAAGATAAGGCATGATAAGCATCGTGTTGACCACAATTTTCAGGTTGGAGATGAAGTTTGGCTTTACATTAGCAAGGAAAGGCTTAAAGGAGAAGGTAAAAAACTGAAACCAATAAGGTATGAACCTTTTAAGATTTTAGAAAAGATTGGTAATAATGCCTTCCGGTTGGATTTGCCTCCATATATGCAAATGTATGCATTTTTTAATGTTGATAATTTGAGATTATATGAGCCTCCTTTGATTGAATATCAAGGAGAGCATGTTCATATTTCTTCAATAGAAGATTTCTCTCCTGAATTTCTTAAAGAATTGCAGCAAGACATTATCCTTGACAGAAAAACAAGAACTTCAAAAAGAGGGAACGTGAAGTACCTTCGTGTGGGCTCAAAGGTACAAATACAAGAAAATCCAAATGGATTGAGATTGGAAGGGTGAGGGAATTGTACCCTCATATGTTTGATGACTGAAAGTAACCTTTTGGAGGTCCAAAAGCTTCTTGTGGGGAGGAGTGATCCAAGGGATCAATAAAGTGCTCAAAATTCAAAGTGTTCAAAAGTGCTAGAAACCTATGCCCAAGTGTAGAGCTCGACGACCTAAATCCAACGCAACTTGAATCTCTCAAAACCGATATTGTATGCTCCTGATATTGCGTTTTGATCATTTTCCTAAACATGTAAAATAAATTGCAAGCTCGATGCAGGACTGCTGACTAGGCAAGATGATTGTACCTTGTGGGCCAATGGTAGGCTGCCAAGTGGCCTCATGTGATTAGTTCATTTTGTGTGAATTTGATTTGTGGTTGGGATTTTAAGTGGCCCAATGGTTGGGTGCCATGTGGCCCAATCACAAGTTGCCACATGGCACCCTAGTATTGTGCAAAAATTGGTTAAGGATGAACTTCCACCGGGGAGATTCAAAGACAAGACCTTAGAACTAGCAGCACAATGCTCTAATATAATGCTAATGGTGTAACTTAATATACATAGTGGAAAAATTATATATAAAGTTTCAACGTTGTTGTGTTGGGGGACGAGGTTGGGGCTAAGACCTGGTCCTCAGTCACCTTACCACCCACAGGACCGCAAGCACCAGGGAGCTGAGGGCTCAGGCTTAGCCCCGACCCAAGGTTTCGGAACCCATAAAATTTTACCACCAGACCCAACAAATCACCGGAGCACTAACAACCAAGGGGGCTAACAGTTAAGCCCAGCCCCGGGTTATATGGTGACGCACAAGATCGTGGCGCGGGCAGAGTGGAGTTTGGATGGGTGCAAATTTTTGGGGAAAGAACCCTGTTATATGACAACCACAAACATTTTCCTAGAGCCCGGGGACTATGCCGACGGGGGTAGGCGGTTAGCCCCAGCCCCCAGGCGCATGGCCTCATGTGGCCCAAGTTTTTCGCCTATAGGCCTTATTGGACATTTAAACGAAGCAACAAAATGCACCCAAAACGACGGGAATCTTGCTGGTGCCAGGTGAAATTGGCACTCGACGTGCCTTGGAAATGCGGAATTCGTAGAACAGTTAGCAGAGTAGTCTAGTTTGTAGAGCAATTAGCATAAAAACTTGTAGAGAGCATAACTTCTTCAGGTTTTGGCCAAATTGAGCCTAACAACAGTCCGACTGGGGGTTTTTTACTATTTTGGATCCATTGGAGACATGATTTTTACATTATGAGTACTATAAATCCATGTAAACACAAATTTGTGCACTTAATGAAAGAGGCCCAACATTGGAAGCTAGACCAGGAGATGTAGTCCAGGAGAGGGGTCAACTTGTTTATCATTTTTGTTGTTATGTGTTTATGATATGATATATTTGTCTCTATTTTTATGATGTTAACTAAGTTTTTAAAACCACAATTTTAAGTGCTTTTGTAAAGTGATCCATTTCCTAGTTAAAATTTTACTTGCAAATTTTCCCATCACCTTCAAATTTATATAACAGATCAGAAGCCCTATAATTTTTGGTCAATTCATTTCGTCTAGTGTTAGTCTTCTAGTCTTTGAGATGTCATTTTCAGCGAGGAGGTCTTCATTGCAGGATGTTGATGATGCTTAGGGGGAGTATGTTTGCTGATCATCTATGGTGTTGAGTTGTTGCTTTAGTTTTTGATTGCCTTGGTCTTGTTTTCATGAGGATGTTGTTGCTGCCACCTCAGGCAACATAGAATTTATGTTACTGCTATTAATGGTTATCACATGATTTGCTACTATTGATGTTGATGCCTCTCAGATATTACTGCTTGAAGGATATGGATGATATTGATCGCTACTTTCTATGCTATTGTTTTTGGTTATCTATATGAGGTTGCTACCTTGGTTGAGAGTATATGATGTGGATGGAGTTGTTGATTCTTTTTGTTGCATCCATTGTGTATAGTATTTTGTTGTTTATGCTCATGTTGCTGTTGAGTTGAGTGTTGTTGTTATTATTGGTGCATAGGATGTTGCTATTATTGATTGTTATGGACATGGAGATATGTTGCTGCTTCAGAAGAGATTGCTACTGTTTTATGTGTAGCTATGAGGAGTGAGTGATGTATGGATGACGCTACTTGATTAGATCCAACGTGTGTCTAGGGGAGTTACTTATTATTCAATTATGATTCCATTGATGAGTTTAACCCTTTTTCATTGATATAAAAGGGGGAGTGTTTGATGAGGATGATGTCATATGGACGGTTCAGCTTGGGTTACCATCAATGCCAAAGGGGGAGATTGTTGGCATTGAGGTTGTGTTGTAGGTGCATTGATGATGCATGTGTTGTGTTATAGTGTTTGATGGTTGGCATTTGTTGAAGAATCTAGGGCACTTAGAGTTATTGAGATTCTTCTAGTCATGATAACTACTTGTGAGGTATTTATAATTTTTTCTTCTTAGCACATTCTTCACTTATTCTTATTAGAGTGTGTCTTCTTATATTCATCAAATAGTTACCAAAAACAAAGAGACAAAAACACAATATGTTGGCTTTCTGCCAGGGCCAAAACCTCTCCCTCTTGGAGAGGAAAACCCACACAAAATTATTCTTATAAAGATTCCAATTGATGAATACCAAGACCATGACCCTTGACCTATTATTCCACTCCAAGACCAAGACACCAATCCTCTTCTTTGTCATTGTTGAGATCATCATCATTGCTGCACCATTGAGGCCATCACTACTGCACCACTGAGATCTTCATTCCTGCTGCACCATGACTGCTCCTTTATCGAGATCTTCATCATGACCTTGATTCCATGTCTTCATTAATGTACTGAGATCTTCATCATGACCTTGTCGAGACCATGGTTGTTATTATGCTGAGATCATGACTGCATTTATTATGTTGAGAGTGTGCTACTGTGGGGTCACAATTATGCCAAGACAGTGAGTGTATCATCTCCATCCAATATATCGAGACAATGATCAACACTGAGGTCTTTATCATCACTTTTATACCAAGACAACGACTATGTTCTTTCCTGATATCATCATCATAGATATGCCGAGATTGTCACCACCGAGGAGGATGAGACTATAATTATCCACGAAAATTGGAGAGGTGTCCTACTGTACCCATCTGAAGTTTCAGAGCTTGATAACAGACCTCTGAAAATGACATCCGAAACTGTCCTCCTGTACTTTCTGTACCCATCCGAAGTTCAGAGAAAAATATGAGTTCTGTCTTTTCTGTGGTGACCCTAGCCGCATATATATAGTGGTTAGTCTTCCATATTTATCTGACATGTCAGTGAACCATTGTGTCTCCTTTCTTGAGCCTACATAACTACTTTTACATCATTTTGCTGGCCGACTTCTTCAAGAGGATTGTACTTGTCTTGGAGGGTTGATCTAGACTCTAGATTGTCTAATATACATTTTATATATGCTCAAGAAGAGGTCTTCAATATTTTCTTTGACTCTTTGAATTTCCTATAACACTTCAACATGTGCTAGACCTATGAAATGAGAAAGAAACTCATTTTTATAATTTACAAAAATAATATTTCTTTACAAGTACAAAGATCAAAATTAGATTTATGAAGACTGAACCTAGTTACACTTTCTTCAACAACATTGATGTCAACCTGGGCATATGTTTGTAGTTGGTTTGAGAGGTTGCTAGTATCTTTGGCTTGTAGTGTAACTTGGATGGTGTTTATGTGCATGTTTTATGATTATGATGCTTGTGATTATGTTGCTTGGTTAGCATGTTCGTTGCAGGGTGCTTTGACAGTTGTGAAGATGCTATGTGTTTGGAGCAGTAATTACCATGGTACAGGTGTTTGTGGGATTGTCATAACCATGGTATTTACCCGTGGTATTGACCAGGATATTACCATGGTACAGGGGTACCTAGTATTAGCAACCAAGGTATTGATTGGATATTGTTGAGGATATTTTGACTTATATTCTTGTGAATATTTTGAGTGAGGGTGTGGATTTATTTTTGGTGTGAGAGTGAAAGCGTGCTACAATGTTCTATCTAGTCTATTATATATCTGTAGTTATGTTGAATGGATTACATATATTAGTTTATCATTTTTGGATTTAGATCAGTGTAGCTACTAGGTTGCTCATGTTGAGCAGGTTTGAGAACCCAGTTTTAAAATGCATGAAACATGGTTTGCATGGAGGTGATGAAGGTGTGAGGCTTCATTATAAACAATGTGTAGATAACGAGGGTGCCTTCTAGTAGACATATCAGAATAGGAAGAAGATTTCTCTAGAGTCCAATGGTGTTGGGCGAGGCTCGTTGGTTGTGGTGGCTTTTAGCATATGGTTGTTCATAGAGTTGTGAGCGAAGAGATTTTCCAACTGATATTGCTACTAGAATGTCTTAGTAGTTGAGTCTTCCAACTACTGGCTAGTAGCTCCTCTATGTACTAATTTTCTCAACATAATAGAATTTCGAGTAGTGACAGCAATAGGTGGTTTTTTTTGGTGGAGGGGGTTTTCCACTAGAAAACTTTTGTGTTCTTTTGTGAGAATGTTTTGTTTCTATGAGTTGATTTTATGTTGGTTTTATATACTAATTAATTGGTTACTGATTTGTTCGTTTTGATGAAATTTTTTTAAAAGATAAATAAATCCCATTACTACTGATTCACCCCCCCCTCACTAATGAGTTCAATTCTAACATTAGGTGCATATCCAAGGTTAGAGCTCCATGATCAACACCACCCTCCCTAATTCAGGATCTAGACATCAATACATATGCCGACCAAATTTCTTCCTAAGCATATTATTGTCGCAAGATGCTTTATCTCTCCTTATCAACTAAATCAGATTAAATCTACCACTCCAAGCATGCTTCAAGCTTTCAATCTTTTTACGGAGAGATCTTGCACAATCACAACCCCAATTAGTAATAAAATTCA
This sequence comes from Pinus tabuliformis, assembly GCA_031772625.1. Classification (NCBI taxonomy): domain Eukaryota; kingdom Viridiplantae; phylum Streptophyta; class Pinopsida; order Pinales; family Pinaceae; genus Pinus; species Pinus tabuliformis. The sequence continues at coordinate 1,780,250,244 of CM062817.1, read as the reverse complement.
AGTATATATATAAGTAAACACAAACCTTTGGGGTCCTTAATCATTATGATGCTACCTATATCATCATTATATTATCCAAATACAACTAGAAGCTTTCTTTTTTCATTTCTCCAGTAGTACCAAATACAAACTCAGTAGTTCTCAACTCTTTTGTTTGCAAATCCATCAATATTCATTCATCGGTTTCATTCTTTCTTCAAGGTATTTAATATGATTGTCATAATGCCCTCCCTCTCAACTAGGGATATGTACCTTTTCTTCTATCCAAGCTCCCTCTCAACTTAGGGATAACACCAACATTGAATATAATTCATTCTTTCTCATGTCATCAAGGTCATCTTGATCATCATCATTCTTATAGCTTACTTTAACATGCTCATCATTATTATCATCTTCAATTACAGACATCTTCAACATCTTGAAGATTATATTCCTGAAAATTTTTAATAGCAAGTACAAATACACAAGAATTAAGTCAACTATATCAAACTCATGTCATTACAATGGAAGCATTAAAACATTCAAGATTTTGACATCAAATACCTAAACCTAGTTAGGTTCATATTCAACAAGGGTTACATTTTACATACTATACTTCAATATCTTGATAGGGTTTTTTCATAAACCCTAGACTCCATCTTTGAGACACAAAGCCTTAGATATTAGTAACTCAATCAAAATATCAAACCAATCATAGTACTATACATCTAAGGTTTCAACAATATGTTCTTAGAAATACAAGTCAAATTCTACCAGGGCTTGTTGGAAACCCTAGAATTGATCATCAAAACTAAATCATATCAATAATAAAAAACACTATTATCATGCCCTAAAATATCAATCTCTACTAGGGTTTTGTTATATACCTTATATTTTATCAAATATCAAGATAAAATACTTGCATATACATATCTAGGGTTTCATTATCATGCATTAGCATCTCATATCAATATCCATACCCACTAGGTAAACCCAAGACACAAACATCAATACATCAAAGTTAGAAATACAACAATTTTAATCAGACTAGGGTTTCATTTATATAGACGAATATACACCTGGGGTTTCATTCCTAGGACCTTAATTTATCTATTATAAGTGTTTTGGCCCAAAACCCTAAAAAATCTAGGGTTTCATTATATAACCTAGACATTAACAATAGAACCTAAAGGACTAGGGTTTTTACCATGACATTACCAAAGTCCTAAACTTCAAAAGAATAGAATTTCATCATATGTTCTAAAATTTATAAACAAACCCTAAGTATACTAGGGTTTCAATATTATTGACAACATATTCTAAGCATAAAAAAGGTTAGGGTTTTATAGTGAACCCTAAACATTAGGTTTTCAACAAAAATGAAAAAATGAAAAGAGATATGACAAAGGTAGATTCAATTTAGCGATAGATCTTCCTAACAAGAATCTTTAAAATTCAAAACCTTAAATATAAGAAAGTAATACAAGGAAAATTTCAAAAATACTTTAATGAAGAAGTTTTGTTGCAAATCTTATAGTTTTAGACATACTTGGAGTTGCTCCTTTTACAAACCTTGTAGGGTTTCCTTTATTGAAGTGTTCCCTCTGAATTTAGCCATAATTTTTATGCCTACAATACTCATAGACAAGTACAACCAAGAAAAATATGCGATACCAAAAACATGATATCAATTTTGTCAATCTAGGGTTTCTAAGCAACAATGGAGGATGGAATCCTAGGGTTCCAAGTACAAACTCTAGATCTAGCAAAATCAAGTTTTCTTCTACTTCAATCATCACTAGGATTTAATATGCACCCCAAATTACCTACAAACCTTAGAAGTGCAGATCAAGGTAAGGGTTTCTATATGACAAGGGTTATCATGTTTCATTTAGGGTTTATAATTATATATATCAATACCAACATTAATGACTAATAGTAAATGTTAGGAATCAAAGACCTTCAAACAATGAATTCTATGTTATCGTTCTGTATTTTTAGGTCATGGGAGTAAATGCATTGGACAACATCAAACCACTTTTGAAGCTGGGATCTAGCCCTGCTAGCTTCACAAAGGGATCTCCCTTTATGATTTAGCTTGTTTTTTAAGTTGATTTTAGGCTAGTTATGAATATATTTGGTTGTTTTTTTATATTTGTTTGATTGGTTTGGTTGGTTGATCTGATCAAATTACTTTCTTTTCATTGGGATATGGAGTCAACTAAAGCTGGATGTTGCATCAAAATTTTAAAAGAGTAATCACAGGGCAAGCTAGTTACATTTACTGGATCTTTTAAATTGATTCATCGAATGGAGAAAAGGTGTGTTTCAGTAGTGATTGAAAAGCATTTAAGAATTTCTCAATTAGACTTCAGAAGAAAACATGCAGATTCTAAAAACATTCCAAATAAGGTGTTCAATTAACATATCTTATTTTTCAGATCTCCTGTTTTACAATTAGATTTCAGATGATAAACATACAGAGAATAGCAGTGGAAACAATAGTTACAATAAGATAAACATCACCAGTATATCGCAACACAAGTATCCTGTGAAGAGTATTTTTATTAATGATGCTCTAGTAGCGTGGAAAAAGTACAGTACCTGATAAAAAAAGTTACAATGATCAGGAACCAACCCTCTATACTTCAAATGGATGAAGTATTTAAACATATTTTCCAAAAAAGATTACAATTAATGCCTCATCAACATGGCATTTTGTTATTAACTTTAAACTAACATAATGAAATAATGCGACCAAAAGAGGTGAATTTGGTGAAGTGATTTGGACATTTGGCACTGCTTTGGTGGATAACAGTTGCTGAGTGGCCACTATTTGGGTGTTGTGCTGGTGAACCTGATCTTTTCTTTAATCTTGGAATTCACACAGTTTATCCCACCGCTCCTCATCTGGAAGAGTAATTTTTGTTACTTTGCGATATATCTCATCTGCCTCGGTATACCGAGCGAATGTGGGTTTTACTACAAAAATGTGCTTTATCTCATGATGGATGAAACTCATGTTACTGATGGCTTCGTAAAAAGATATCCCTGTCATATCACCTTTAATGTGGGAAGACTTGGCAGTATCCTTTGCAATGTCTTGAAGCTTCCTTTTATAATCTTCCCTGGTCATCAGTTTATCATTGATTACAAATAAAGAAGTAGACCTTTCTTTATTTAATGCTTCTATTCTGGTGAAAAATTTGTTGACTCCTATTTCCAAACTATGACATTTTTCTGTAAGCTGCACAACCAAGTTCTTCTTTGTCAGAATTTCTTCACTTCTAAGATTGTTTCTGTCCTGTCATCTATTCCCAAATCATACAGCCCATATTTGTTTTTGGAATTGAGAAACTTTATGATGTTTTTGGCTATGGTAGGCATTTCTCCCAATTTAGTGTTGATAGTGGAAATGGCCTGCTTGGATTTTTCCATCAACTCTTTCCGCTCAAATATAATCTGGATACAAGGCCAGATTTCATCCATTGCCTCAATGATGTTGTTCCATATAATTTATTTAACTTGGGCCAGTGTGTGGACAATAGAGGACTCAGTTGCTGACTTCCTCCATACTTCTATCTGGTTTTGAGCTCTCTGTAGCTCTTCTGCATGGAAAGTTTTAGTCTTTGATTTATGGTCTTGTAGAAGATTGACTTGAGCCTGCAATCTTTTGATTTCTTTTGTTTGGAGAGACATATTCTTCACTGCACTTGCCAACTGATCTGCAACATTCCCTGTGTCTATTGTAGAATATGTAGCTGTAGGAATTGCTGTAAGAGGCACTGCTTGCAAAGGGACAATAGACATCTTAGCAGCTTGCTCCTTTTCTTTGATTATCTTTTCCATATCTGTCTCCATTTGTTTTAACTGTTCACTCTGATCCATGATGAGCTTCATCATGTCTGCCTTCTGTGACTCTATTTCTTCAATGTCCTTGGCCAGAGAATCTTTTGTGGCTAGCAATTTCAAATGCATTCTTAATGCTGCTATGTCAGTATTCTTCTTCCTTACAAGTTCTTCTGCAACATTGATATTTGCAGGATCATACCCTACTTTGATTACCAAGTCCTCCAAAGCTTTGATCCTTGTGTCTTTGGAAAGTGCAGAGACTTTCTCCATCTTCAGTTGTGATTGAACATTGGCTAATGTAACCTGCAATTTAGACAAACTCATAGCAGTGTTAGTGAGAGTAGATGAAATCATTTGTCCAGTCTGCTTGTGCATCTCCATTTGGTCAATGGGATGTATGTCTTTCACATCAAATTCAAATGAAGTCTTCTTGTAATCTGATGCTGCCTTGGGCTGGGGAATCTGTGCTTGGAGGAAGGCCATTTGCATTTTTCCTTTCTCTGAATCAAAGGCTGAAAACAACCTACTTTGAGAACTGGAAGTCTTCTTCCAGAACTGATTGTATGTATTGATCTTCAAGGCCTCATTTCTTACTTTAATCTCCTTGAATATATCAAATATACTCTTTTATGTCTCCCCTGTAGTAGATGTGCTAGTTTTCATAACCTATTGTTGATCTTGTGAAGTTGTCGAGGTAGTGGGAGAAAGTGTAGTCTGATCACCCACTAATGAGGAAACAAGTGGCTCTTTAGTGGTGATAATATTCTCTTGCTCTGAATCCTTGTTTAGGCTTAGTTTGGAATGTAACTTGGCCTTCTTCCTGTACATGATTTTGAAGCCTTCACTAGAAATCTCAGTCACTGAAGGTGACTCTTCTTCTTTGTTCCTCTTTGTTGTTTTCTCCTTTGTGATAGGAGTCTATACTATTGAAGATGACACCAACTGTTCCTCTGCCTCTTGTAGAGTGTTCTCAGTCCATTCTAGTTGGTTTTTATATATTTCAATCTCTAGTCTGGCTGTGTGAAAATAAGCAGTAGATTTATTCTCTACCTTAAACTTGGAGATGACCCCTAATGGATCATATGACCAAGTGAAACTGATGCTGAATTGCATTTCTTTCAACAGTTTGTCTGCGTCTTCCCCTGCTGCCCTACTGTTACAAATAAAAGGCCCTATTTGTGTTTTGATTTTGAATTGGGATTTCTTCTTGGCAGCTACAAAGTGAATCTCATCCATATTAAGCATTTGCCTAATGTATTCTAGAGAAAAAATCCTCATTGGGAGGAATTTTGGTAGCATGTAAGGGGCAAGTTCACACCCAAATATCCTTAAATCTGTGTAATTCTGATAAAGGTACCAATCCCCTGTCTGGACTTGGTCTGATAGCTGCAAGATTTTCCTGATTTCTTCACTGATTCTTGGCTCTGACCTGCTGCTTAGGATACTGAGTGTTGGATGTACAAACATCTTTATGAATTGTTTGTATGAATATTCCTTTTGTTCCTTTATCACCAATGTAGTCCAAAAGATGACTGATTGTTGATTTCCTTCTTAATCTAACTTTTGTAAGGCATGCTTGAGGTTGTCTCCCTGAAAATATAAAAACATATACACTAACACAAAAGCATATTTAAACACTTCCTCAGTTTGGAATTTGACAAATTGTTCATGGATAGAATCTGCCAGAAATTGGCTAAAGTTAAACAAGATGGAAGGCTTGGAATCTGCAGAGAAAATGGAAATAAATCCTATAATTTCCTCATCTACCCACTGATCTGAGTAATAGCCAAGGAGGTAGGAGATGACTGTGATGGTTTGCTTGGCTCTCTTAGGGAGAATGGAGGATGGATAGGGAAGATTATTCTTGGGTAATGGGGCATCTCCAGTTAAGAAAAGCTCAAGGGTTTTGGCTCTTCTAGCAAAGTCCAATTTCTGATATAATCCACTAAGTGCTTCATGAGAAAAAGGAGTGTCATTCTCTATTGTAGGAGATTGAATCATTTGGTCTATAGCTTGGGGAATGATAGTGAAAAAAATTTCTCTAGTAGGGGAAATAATAGCTCTTTGGCTAGGTAGATAGAAAGCATGACACTTATTGATGAATTCAGGGGCGTTGTGGGTACGGGGAAAGATATAGTGGGGAAAATTGGATTCCCACAGCTGAATATCATCATATTTATCTATAAACTTGTCCTCAAGCCAACAGTACATCTCAAACAGATAAAATTCACATAGGGTTTCATGAATTTATAATATTTGTCTACCAAAGGAATATGGTGAAAGTCGATGGGAGGGTGGATCAGAGGACTCATGGGTTCTTCTAGTCCCTTGTCTTTAGGAGGCATGATTGGCTAAATTGAGAACACTGGTGAAATCTGGATGGTACAGGCTTACAGTGTGCAGAGAGGACTTGGGATTTGCAGACAGGAAAACAAAGGTACTGGCCTGAAATTCAGTTAGCTAGCAATATCCTTGGCCTGGTGAAATTGTTGCAGTTTGGATTGGCACACCTGTAACAAAACAATGACAATGGCATTGTGTAAAATCAGCAACCGGAGAATGGGTGAAAGGAGGGATTTTATAATATTCTGGCTTTCCCGTTGATGGTGGCGCGAGTCTGTTGGATTAACATGTAAGCAATTTAATTGATTAACGTACTTATTTTGGAGGGATCGGATGTGATTAATGGAGCAACAGACGGATGACGTGGCGACGGGTGACTGGCGAAAGTGTAACAGATAGGGCAGTGATATCGTATGAGGAAAAAAACACTTTTCGGAGGGTGGGGGGAGGAAGTTAATGGTTTTGGCTGAGGGGGGTGCAAAATCATGTGGTGGTGACACATTGTGGGGGGCGCAGGTTTGAATACCACCCATTTCAAACCCCCCCGACGATAAAGTTCAGATGGTGAGGGAGGGCCGAAACATACCGTAGGTCGTCGGATTTTAAGAGGTGGGCGTGGATGAGGGGAGAAGTGGCGGGATATTAACGTGATGTGACAGGGCACTTGGTGGGGTAGAATAATGTATTTAATGGGGTGTGATGGGAGTGTAGTGGGGTAGGTGGATGAATGAGAATATGAGTGGAGGGGTGATTTTGGGGTATTGAAACTTTAGGGGTAGGGGATAATATACCAGAAATCATTTGATATGCTGAACCTTAGACCTTTAATCCCTTTGCCTTTCTTCTGAAAATGAAAATAATATTTAACATTCGACTTAGGATAAAATCTTCATGTTTTTCATATAATCACCATAGTGCTTCTACCTACCCTTTCTCATTTCAATTCTTTTTCTAAGCTAACATTTTCTCTTCTTTCTTTGCAGGGTGCATTTAAACTAGCAGACCCAAATCATTTTTATTTTATGAAAATATACCTTATCCTATCACTTATTTCGCCATTAATTCAGATTAAACTGTTGAATCAATTTTATTTCTACCTAGCTATTGATTTACCAAGCTTAAACTATTTGGTAAACCTTTATTCACTATCCTATTCAATAGAAATTTAAATGTGTTCAATCATGATTAAATTGTATGATTTGAAAAGAACTTTAGTCATTGTGGCATTCAAGAACAATTTGCACACAACCTTATTTGATAATGAACTAAAAGAACTAACTTATCAGTAGTGGCATTTAGACTTGCAACACTTTCAATATTATTTTCTATTTTTTCTTTTGTGGGGTTCATATTTCCTTTTTTCTCATTTATATTTTAACATACCCTCATTTCATTTTTTTCTTCATATTTTTTGGAAATCATTTGAATATTGAAATTTATGTACAATATGAAATCACAAATACAAAATACTCAATCACCTTGAGATCCTATAATTTATAGGACCCTAACAGTGGCTCTAGCTGGGGATGGCACTTCTCCAAGTGAAGTGTCAAGAACATATGATCAGTAGCCTTGAGTACTCCATGTCTGTAATGTCTTCATCTGATTTCTTTGTTGTTTAAGATACTTGTGGTAGCTCATCAATCCAGGCTTAGGGCCTTCACTGCAGGCTTCAACCTTTGTTAATAAGTTACCCAATCAAAACCATAAAGACTATGATATTTACAATGATGAAAGGAAAATATGTAGGCTAAGAAAAGTAGTGCTTCAACATCCTGCCATTGACAGGACCTCCAGGTATCTCGGCTCCATCTAGTTCTTTAAGGTAGAATGCATTATTTCCCCTGAAAGCATGAACAATATATGGCCCTTTCCAAATATTATCAAACTTTCCATGTTTGCCTTTGTCTTCTCTCCTTGAATCCCATCTTAAGACTTGGTCCCCAATGTTAAAGTCATTGACTTTTGTTCTTATGTCAAAGATCTTTTTAACATTTTCTTGAATAACTTGGGTCCTATTGTATACTTCCTCCCTGGATTGTTGCAACTGGATAGTTTGATTGATCCTTCTCTGTACATCATTGGGTTCAACTTGCACTTCTTTAATGGTCTTCATGACTAGAACTCCTGAGGAGGATGGAAACATTGCATCCATCCCATAGACCAATTGGTATGGGGACATGGCAATTGAATTTTTAGTAGTAAGTCTGTCAGCCCAAAGTGCATTGACCAACTTGTTATGTCAAGACTTTTTGTTGTCCTCTAACATCTTTTTGATGATGTTTACCAAAATTTTGTTTAAGGATTCAACCAACTCACTACCCTGAGGGAAATAAGCTATTGAATGTCCCAAAGTAATGTGGTATTTATGGCAAAATTCAACCATCTTTTTAGATTTAAAGGCTGCAACATTATCAATGATGAGTTTTCTAGGACAGCCAAATCTGGAGAGGATATTAGTCTCAAGGAATTTAATAATGACAACATCAATAGCAACTTTGGAAGGGGTGAACTCCATCCATTTGGTGAAGTAGTTAGTGGCTGTAAGAATCCACTTATGTTGGGCAGAGGAAGAGGGGTGGATTTCACCAATGAAATCCAATCCCCATTACTGGAAGGGGCTTTCAACAGAGATAGGATTTAATGCCAGGGGCAACAATTTTCTCTTTCCCTAAAAAATATGGCATTTATGGCATGAGGTGACTTGTTTATGAATGTCAGGGAAAAGGGTAGGCCAGTAGAAACCAGCTCTAAGGATTTTATTGGCAGCAGTTTTCCAATAAAGATGTCCACCACGGTCACCTTCATGGAATTCTTGCATAAATTTATCTACATCATCCTTCAACAAGCATTTAAGTAAAATACCCCCAGCATCTTTCCAATACAAAACATTATCTATAATGCAAAATTTAACTGCTTTTAACTTGAGAAATCTTGCCTTTGTTTTTGTCAAACTAGGAGGAACATTTAAATTAAATAAAACATAAAGCAAGTCTGCATACCAGGGTGAGTTCAGAAATGCCTCATCAATTTGTGGAGTCGCTTGTTCCTCTTGATTATCTAATGAATCAATCAAGTTAATGTCCAAAGCATGGAAATTTGACTCAGCCATCAATTTGGCTAGTCCATGACCTTTGATTAACTTGGTGGGCTTGATTTCTAAGTCATACTCCAGAATGAAAACAATCCATTTGCCTCGTTTTCCATCAGGTCCATTCTGTGTCAAAATGTCCTTAACCACTGCATTAGGTACATAAGCAATAATATGGGAATGCAAAATATATACTCTAAAATATTTTATTGCTTTAACTAATGCAAAGGCCTGTTTTTCCATAATGTTGTATTTCAAAGATGCATCTCTTAAAGATTTACTAAAGAATGCAATAGGTTGCTCAAAACCTTCATTGTTTTTCTGCAGTAAGACTGTTGCAATAGTGTGTTCAAAAGCAAAAGAGAATATTATGAAATCTTTTGTGAAATCTGGGCTGATCAACACTAGTGCTTTGGTCAATGCTTGTTTAACTAAGTCAAAGGATTGTTTAGCCTCAATACTCCACTTGATTTCAGAATCCTTTTTAAGCATGTTTGTTATGTTTCTAAGAAGTTCTGCCAGGTTAGGAATGAATCTCCTTAGGAAATTTATTTTTCCAATAAAAGATTGAAGCTCTTTGATGTTTCTGGGATGACTAATTTTTAATATTGCTTCAATTCTACTGGGATCAATCCTAATTCCATCCTTGGAAATAATGTGATCAAGAAGTTTCCCTTCCTCCAGGCCAAACAATGTCTTCTTAGGATTTAGTGAGATGCCAAACCTTCTACATTTTTCAAATACTCTTCTTAGATGTGCTAAATGTTCCTCATCAGTTTTAGAATAGACTGTAATGTCATCTAGATAAATCAAAATAAAATGACCAATTTCATCAGCAAAGGCAATATCCATTGCTCTTTGGAAAGTGGCTCCAACATTCATTAACCCAAAGGGCATTTTCACATACATGAAAGTCCCCCATGGTGTAGTGAAGGCATTTTTATCCTGATCATCAGGATGCACTAAGACTTGGTTATAACCTGAGAAACCATCCAATAAGGAAATTCTACTAGATCCTACTACCTTTAGCAATATATGATTCATTTTAGGTAACGGGTAGTTGTCTTTGATAGATACCTTATTAAGATTTCTGAAATCAATACACAATCCGATTTCTCCAATTTTCTTTCTAGTAGGCACAATGTTAGACACCCATTTGGAGTATCTAAGAGGAAGTATAATTTTAGCATCATACATTCTTTTTACTTCTTTCTCAACCAAAGGCATTAGGACATGATTTATCCTACGGAGTTTTTGTTTGAATGGTTTTTTATCTTCTTTGATTGGGATTTTATGTTGTATGATACTAGTGTCATATGCTTTTAGATCCTCATAACTCCAAGCAAAGACATCTATGAACCCTTTGAAAAGAGCTATGTACCGTTGTTTTATAGGAAGTGATTTTGAGAGTTTTATCATTTTGGGATTCTTCTCACTACCTGTATTGCATTCTTTTATGTCTGCCCTTGTGGGTTCCTTTTTTGGCTTTTTTCCACATCATTAAAATTGAAGAGTTCTTATAATGGAACTAAACCCCTAGGAAGAACATTATCCTTAAGCTGAAGTACTTCAAATTCTTCTTTTCCAGATCTATTTCATGCAATTCTAATTTATGTACATCTTTATTGACTGAAATATTTACATTAGAATCATCAAGCTGCTTATCTATACTAACATATTCAACAATCTGATTTGCTACTTCACACTCTATATCTATGTTGTACTCTTCATACTCATCCTTGGATTGCAAAAAACTTTCAATTTCTTTGTCACTTCCAAATACCTACCAATGTCTCATATTGTCAGGTACAGTTAGACCATGTTTAACCTCCACTATATATTGTCTATTGGGATGAGGCATTTTACATGTGCTAGCTGAAAAAGCTAAACCATTAGCCAAGACATTCTGATTTCTGGGAATGACAGCAAGATCATACTCTACAAAAGTTCCTAGAAAGTCAAGCACAACATTTCTGTAGGCTCTCAACCTAGGATGTTTGGTAGCATATTCTCCCTTGATCTGTCTTATAATTAATTCAGAATCCCCATGAACAGCAATTATTTTAGCACCTAACCTCTTCAATAATTGCAATCCTAAGAGAAGTGCCTCATATTCTGCTATATTATTGGTGCAATGAAAGTTGAGTTTATAGGAATGACCCTCTGCATGGTTGTTCCCTGAATTGGACACCCAAACACCTGCCCCTGAACCTGCTTTTCTACAAGAGCCATCAAAGATCATGTTCCAAAAAGGTTCAATTTCAGTGTTTTGATGCACAATCAGAGTTTGATTTTCATGTTTTTCATCAATGTCCTTGTCTGCTTGAGTGACCTGTGCATCAATACCTCCATCATTATAAAGAATGAAAGAGTCCAAGTCGGAATGAATAGAGTAAAGAGGATAGTTATGTGGTTTCTCTTGACTATTGACCATATACTTCATTAAAGTTTTCCTATATAGTCTTCTCTGTTGACCAAAAACTGGTATGGTGGTGTAAGTCATGTCCATTTGTAGGGTTCCTTGTAATTTTTCTCCCCATGAGCGTGACAACATCATGCCATACTTAGGGGGAATGTTTGCAACCACTATATCCATCACTAGACTTTTAGCAGGGATTTGGGCTAAAGTAACACACAGGTCTTTGATAAGACCTAGGCATCTGACTTTGCTAGAGTCAAAGGAATACAAATCTTTGTATTGTCTAGTGATGTCAAGTCCTAGTTTTTCCATGATAGCTTTTGGCATTAAATTATGGGATGCACCTGAATCTAGCATAGCATTATGGAGAATTTTATCATGAATATTCAAACTGACATAAAATGGGGGAATTCCTCCTTCTTGTGGTTTTCCTTCAACTTCTGGCCCAAATAAGAGTTCAGGTTGATCATCATTCAGATTTACATCATCAGTCTTTTCCCCAATGTTTAATGCTTTCATGACCTGAGTCCTGTATGTATTTTTGTTCATTAATTCAGTTAAGGGGATATAAATTTTTAGCTTGGCAAGTTCATTTTCTATATTGAATGGTGTTTGATTCTTAAGTGGATTTGAAAGATCAGACTTATCAGCAACTATTTTTGGGGCCAGTTCTATTTGTTGACTGGTAGAATGGAGGTTAGTGTGAGTATTTCTGGAAGGGGTATCAATGGTCTTTTTCGTAGTAGCTTCTGCTAGCTTCTTTCCAAGATTTTCAGTGGTTTTCTTAGGAATATTTTCTGTTGTTTTCTTGGAATCAGAATCAGAGGCCTTTTTAGCAGGATTTTCAACATTATTTTTATTGGTAATATCTTGATTTTTCTTCAGAATCCATTTCAGTCTAGGCTATAAGAAAAAGTTCTTGCTCCTCTTGAGTGAGGAAAATTGTTTGTTCATCACTTATCCCTAATAGATTTATTTGATTATCATCCAAATATTCTACAATATTCCCCTCATAATCTGTGTAATTTTCCTAAAAAGGAGGCCAAATCTACTGATCTGGCCCCTTTTGTTCTCTTTGTTTAATTTGGGGAACATTTCTTCTAAAGTTTTGGTTTCTAGTTTGTGGGACATTTTGATTTTCTCTTGCTTGAGTCTGGTCATTAATGTTCACTCTTTGCATCATTTGATTTACTACCCTGACTAAGTTATCAATCTTATGGTCAACAACATAAGTAGAAGGTTCTTCTTTTATGGTTACTCTACATTCAGACTTCAGTTTGGCTTTTTTGGCCAGGATGTTGGCTTCAACTTTAATTGCATTTGCTTGCATTTCTTCCAAAGTTTTTGGGTCTCTTTCCCTAAGTTGATATTCCATATCTACATCGAAACCATCTAGAAAATCAATCAGGGCTAGGCCAGGGGAGGGATTGATGTCTTGTGGAATGGCATTATAAACAATATTGAATCTTTCACAATACTCTTCCACAGTTTCATTGGGTTTTCTTTTTAACCTTTTATATTCATTTAGGAGCTGAAGTGGATTCTTCTTGATCTTCCATCTAGCTAAAAAATCCTGATGGAAAGCATCAAGGTTGGCTATACTTCCTGCAGGTAAGCCCCTAAACCATTTCTTAACATCACCTCCTAAGATTTGGGCAAAAAATCTCATTTTAACATCAGCTTCATCCACTTCTTGGAGGTCAAACACACCAGTCATCCTATCCACATGCTACTGGGCAGTAAAGGCACCAGTATTATCAAAAGTAACAATTTTGGATGGATAATTTGCAGGCATAGCATTTAGCTGGCCTGACAACACCAAGGGTGCATATCTTCCTACCATAACTATCCTGGTAGATTGACTTGAGGATGGCCCTAATGGAGGTGCAGTTTTGATAACTACAAGGATAGTAGGGACAGTAGTTTGAGAAATTAGAGGTAGGGAAGTTGAAACTATGGAATGAGTAGGACCCGGAGGCTGTAAATGTACAAACTAAGAAGGCTGACTAGACAAAGAGGTTGATGCAACAATTAAAGTAGAGAATTCAACAGATTGTTGAATAAAAGCTTCTTCTATATATTGGTCCAACATTGAAACTAGACCTTGTAATTTGTCAAATTGCTGTAAAGATTCAAGATCAGGATCTATTTCAAGGTCTTGGGTTTGGGGTACATATGGTTTCAGTATGGCTTTATCTATGACAGTTTGATCTATAAAAGCCTTAGACTTGGATCTAAACAAACTTTGTTGAAAAGGAAATCAAATTCTATGTCTTGTAAAGTTTCAAATTTCTCTGGGAGAGAATTAGACCTTGACAAAGGAGTATTTTCCAAAGGAGAATTGAATCTAGACAAGGGACTATTACTACCTTGACTCTCGGTAAAGCTTCTCTTTCTCACCAGTTTCTCAGGATCATCTACAATTTGAGCTAGGTCGGGATGTGGCTGAGATCTAGTGTGAATTCTTTTGGGAGCTAGGGCTATGAAAAATCATCACAAAAAAATCAAAAGAAAAATCAAAGATACAATAGATATCTACAAAAAACAACCTTAGATCATGTATTTCATAATGATACAACAATTGCTTACCGAAATACTGATTTTAGACCAGGGAATAATAATACTTTGGACTAAAATGTATTCTTCCCCAGTGGAGTCGCCACTATGTTATCATTCTATATTTTTGAGGTTGTGGGAGTAAATACATTGGACAACATCAAACCACTTTTGACGCTGGGATCTAGCCCTGCCAGCTTCAGAGAGGGATCTCTCTTTATGATTTAGCTTGGTTTTTAAGTTGATTTTAGGCTAGTTATGATTATGCTTGATTGTTTGTTTGAATTTGTTTGATTGGTTTGGTTGGTTGATCTGATCAAATTACTTTCTTTTCATTGGGCTATGGAGTCAACTAAAGCTGGCTGTTGCATCAAAAGTTTAAAAAAGAGTAATCACAGGGCAAGCTAGTTATATTTACTGGATCTTTTAAATTGATTCATGGAATGGAGAAAAGGTGTGTTTCAGTAGTGATTGAAAAGAATTTAAGAATTTCTCAATCAGACTTCAGAAGAAAACATGTTGATTCTAAAAACATTCCAAATAAGGTGTTCAATTAACATATCTTATTTTTCACATCTCCTATTTTACAATTAGATTTCAGATGATAAACATACAGAGAATAACAGTGGAAACAATAGTTACAATAAGAAAAACATCACCAGTATATCACAACACAAGTATCCTGTGAAGAGTCTTTTTATTAATGATGCTCCAGCAGCGTGGAAAAAGTACAGTGCTTTATAAAAAGAGTTACAATGATCAGGAACCGACCCTCAATACTTCGAATGAATGAAGTATTTAAACATAATTTCCAAAAAAGATTACAATTAATGCCTCATCGACATGGCATTCTATTATTAACTTTAAACTAACAGAATGAAATAATGCGACCAAAAGAGGTGAATTTGGTGAAGTAATCTAGACATCTGGAACTGCTTTGGTGGAGAACAGTTGTTGAGTGGCCACTATTTGGGTGTTGTGCTGGTGAAGCTGATATTTTCTTTAATCCTTGAATTCACACAGTTTATCCCACTGCTCCTCATCTGGAATGGTATTTTTTTTTACTTTGTGGTAGATCTCATCTGCCTCAGTATACTAAGCGAATGTGGGTTTTACTACAAAAATGTGCTTTATCTCATGATGGATGAAACTCATGTTACTGATGGCTTCGTAAAAAGCTTTCCTTGTCATAACACCTTTAATGTGGGAAGACTTGGCAGTATCCTTTGCAATGTATTGAAGCTTCCTCTTATAATCTTCCCTGGTCATCAGTTTTTCATTGATTACAAATAAAGAAGGAAAACCTTTCTTGTTTAATGCTTCTTTTCTGGTGAAAAATCTGTTGACTCCTATTTCCAAACTGTGACATTTTTCTGTAAGCTGCACAAACAAGTTCTTCTTTGTCAAAACTTTCTTCACTTCTAAGATTTTTCTGTCCTGTCATCTATTCCCAAATCATCTATCTCATATCTGTTTTTGGAATTAAAAAACTTTATGATGTTGTTGGATGTGGTAGGCATTTCTCCCAATTCAGTGTTGATAGTGGAAATGACTTGCTTGGATTTCTCCATCAACTCTTTCTGCTCAAATATAATCTGGATACAAGGCCAGATTTCATCCATTGCCTCAATGACGTTGTTCCATATAATTTCTTTAACTTGGGCCAGCGTGTGGCCAATAGAGGACTCAGTTGCTGACTTCCTCCATACTTCTATCTGGTTTTGAGCTCTCTGTAGCTCTGTTGCATGGAAAGTTTCAGTCTTTGCTTTCTGGTCTTGTAGAAGATTGACTTGAGCCTGCAATCTTTTGATTTCTTCTGTTTGGAGAGACATATTATGCACTGCACTTGCCAACTGATCTGCAACATTTCCTGTGTCTGTTGTAGAAGATGTAGGTGTAGGAATTGTTGTAAGAGGCAATGCTTGCAAATGGACAATAGACATCTTGGAAGCTTTCTCCTTTTATTTGATTATCTTTTCCATCTTTGTCTCCATTTGTTTCAACTGTGCACTCTGATCCATGATGAGCTTCATCATCTCTTCCTTCTATGACTCTGTTTCTTCAATTTCCTTGGCCAAAGGATATTCTCTGGCTGGCAATTTCAACTGCTTTCTTAATGCTGCTATGTCAGTATTATTCTTCCTTACAAGTTCTTCTGCAACATTGATATTTGCAGGATCATACCCTACTTTGATTACCAAGTCCTCCAAAGCTTTGATCCTTGTGTCTTTGGCAAGTGCATAGACTTTCTCCATCTTCAATTGTGATTGAACATTGGCTAATGTAACTTGCAATTTAGACAAACTCATAGCAGTGTTAGTGAGAATAGATAAAATCATTTGTCTAGTCTGCTTGTGCATATCCATTTGGTCAATGGGATGTATTTCTTTCACATCAAATTCAAATGAATTCTTCTTGTAATCTGATGTTGCCTTGGGCTGGGGAATATGTGCTTGGAGGAAGGCCATTTGCATTTTGCCTTTCTCTGAATCAAAGGCTGACAACAACCTGGTTTGAGAACTGGAAGTCTGCTTCCAGAACTGATTGCATGTATTAATCTTCAAGGCCTCATTTCTTACTTTAATCTCCTTAAATATATCAAATATACTCTTTTATGTATCCCCTGTAGTAGATGTGCTAGTTTGCATAACCTATCGCTGATCTTGTGAAGTTGTCAAGGTAGTGGGAGAAAGTGTAGTCTGATCACCCACTAATGAGAGAACAAGTGGCTCTTTAGTGGTGATAATATTCTCTTGCTTTGAATCCTTGTTTAGGCTTAGTTTGGAATGTAACTTGGCCTTCTTCCTGTACATGATTTTGAAGCCTTCACTGGAAATCTCAGTCACTGAAGGTGAATCTTCTTCTCTATTCCTCTTTGTTGTTTTCTCCTTTGTGATAGGAGTCTGTACTATTGAAGATGACACCAACTGTTCCTCTACCTCTTGTAGAGTGTTCTCAGTCCATTCTAGCTTGTTTTTATATCTTTCAATCTCTGGTCTGGCTGTGTGAAAATAAGCAGTAGATTTGTTCTCTACCCTCAACTTGGAGATGACCCCTAATGGATCATATGACCAGGTGAAACTGAGGCTGAATTGCATTTCTTTCAATAGTTTGTCTGCCTCTTCCCCTGCTGTTACAAATAAAATGCCCTATTTGTGTTTTTATTTTGAATTGGGATTTCTTCTTGGCAGCTACAAAGTGAATCTCATCCATATTAAGCATTTTCATGATGTATTCTAGAGAAAAAATCCTCATTGGGAGGAATTTTGGCAACTTGTAATTTTGATAAAGGTACCAATCCCCTGTTTAGACTTGGTCTGATAACTACAAGATTTTCCTGATTTCTTCACTGATTCTTGGCTCTGACCTGTTGCTTAGGAGACTGAGTGCTAGATGTACAAACATCTCTATGAATTGTTTGTATGAATATTCCTTTTGTTCCTTCATCACCAATGTAGTCCAAAAGATGACTGATTGTTGATTTCCTTCTTCATCCAACTTTTGTAAGGCAAGCTTGAGGTTGTCTCCCTGAAAATATAAAAACATATACACTAACACAGAAGCATATTTAAATACTTCCTCAGTTTGGAATTTGACAAACTGTTCATGGATAGAATCTGCAAGAAATTGGCTAAAGTTGAACAAGATGGAAGGCTTGGAATCTGCAGAGAAAATGGAAAGAAATCCTATAATTGCCTCATCTACCCACTGATTTGAGTAATAGCCAAGGAGGTAGGAGATGACTGTGATGATTTTCTTGGCTCTCTCAGGGAAAATGGAGGATGGATAGGGAGGATTTTTCTTGGGTAATGGGGCATCTTCAGTCAAGAAAAGCTCAAGGGTTTTGGCTCTTTTAGCAAAGTCCAATTTCTTATATAATTCAATAAGTGCTTCATGAGAAAAAGGAGTGGAATTCTCTGTTGTAGGAGCTTGCATCATTTGGTCTATAGCTTGGGGAGTGATAGTGAACATAATTTCTCTAGTAGGGGCAATAATAGCTCTTTGGCTAGGTAGATAGCAAACATGACACTTCTTGATGAATTCAGGGGTGTTGTGGGTATGAGGAAACAATAGTGGGGCAAATTGGATTCCCACAGTTGAATATGATCAGATTTATCTATAAACTTGTCCTCAAGCCAATAGTACATCTCAAACAGATCAAATTCACAGAGGGTTTCATGAATTTTATAGTCTCTGTCTGCCAAAGGAATATGGTGAAAGTTGATGGGAGGTTCGATCAGAGGACTCACGGGTTCTTCTGGTCCCTTGTCTTTAGGAGGCATGATTGGCTAAATTAAGAACACTGGTGAAATCTAGATGGTACAGGCTTACAGTGTGTAGAGAGGACTTGGGATTTGCAGACAGGAAAACAAAGGTATTGGCCTGAAATTCAGTTAGCTGGAAATATTCTTGCCCTGTTGAAATTGTTTTAGTTTGGATTGGCACACCTGTAACAAAATAATGACAATGACAGTGTGTAAAATCAATAACCAGTGAATGGGTGAAAGGATGGATTTTATAATCTTCTGGCATTCTTGTTGATGGTGGCGCGGGTCTATTGGATTAACGGTTAATAAATTTAATTGCTTAACATAGTGATTTTGGAGGGAGCGGATGTGATTGGTGGAGAAACAGACGGATGACGTGGAGATGGGTGACTGGCAGAAGCGTAAGGGATATGGCAGTGGTATCATATGAGGAAGAAACCACTTTTCGAAGGGTGGGGGGGGTGGAGAAAGGCAATTAGTGGTTTGGGGGGTGTGCGAAATCATGTGGTGGTGACACGCTGCGGGGCACGCGGCTTTGAATACTGCCCATTTCAGAGCCCCCCCCCAGATGGTAAAGTTTGGATGGTGAGGGGGGGCCGAAACGTACTATAGGTTGTCAAATTTTAAGAGGTGGGCGCGGATGAGGGGAGAAGTGGCAGGATATTAATGTGATGTTATGGGGCACTTGGTGGGGTAGGCTAATGTATTTAATGGGGTATGATGGGAGTGTAGTGGGGTAGGCGAATGAATGAGAATATGAACAGAAAGGTGATTTTGGGGTATTGAAACTTTAGGGATAGGGGATAATATACCAAAAATCATTTGATATGCTGAACCTTAGATCTTTAATCCCTTTGCCTTTCTTCTGCACATGAAAATAATATTTAACATTCGACTTAGGATAAAATATTCATGTTTTTCCTCTAATCACCATAGTGCTTCTACCTACCCTTTCTCATTTCAATTCTTTTTCTAAGCTAACATTTTCTCTTCTTGCTTTGCAGGGTGAATTTAAACTAGTAGACCCAAATCATTTTTATTTTATGAAAATCTACCTTATCCTATCACTTATTTTGCCATTGATTCAGATTAAATTGTTGAATCAATTTTATTTCTACCTAGCTACTGATTTACCAAGCTTAAACTGTTTGGTAAACCTTTATTCACTATCCTATTCAACAGAAATTTAAATGTGTTCAATAATGATTAAATTTTATGATTTGAACAAAACTTTAGTCATTGTGGCATTCAAGAACAATTTGCACATAACCTTATTTGATAATGAGCTAAAAGAACTAACTTATCAGTAGTGGCATTTAGACTTGCAGCACTTTCAGTATTATTTTCTATTTTTTCTTTTGTGGGGTTCATATTTCCTTTTTTCTCATTTATTTTTTAACATACCCTCTTTTCATTTTCTTTTTCTTCATATTTTTTGGAAATCATTTGAATATTGAAATTTATGTATAATATGAAATCACAAATGCAAAATACTCAATCACCTTGAGATCCTGTAATTTATAGGACCCTAACAGTCTACATACCCTAGAATTATATTTCAAATCCTTAGTAAAGTTAAATCACATTTTATAAGAAGAGTGATTATACATACCTTAAAAGTTACTTACCTTGATCCTTTAAGCAAAATCTCCAAGACATCATGACAAGATGTCGAGGTAAGAAGACTGCCTTCAGAAATATTGCAATTCTGGTTTCCTTTTGAATATTTTTATGGCCCTTTAGTTAGATCCTCACAATAGATATTGACTTTCATTTCACCACAAGCTTTTCAAGGAAGAATTACTATAGGCTATTCTTCAATATAACATATCTTATAGTCATTCTTTTAGGTTGGCATTTCTTTCAATTTATAGACTTGGTCCTTTGTATATATATGTGCTACATGACTATTAATTTTGTCTTAGATGTCTTGACCTTTATTTCATTGTATATGATGAATACAAGATTGCAGATTAATCTTATACATGGTGACTATTATGTTAGAGTCCTACAATTTATAGGATAAGATGACTATTAGTTGTTGAGTTTTATATATGAGATGTTGTAAATAATATTTCATTCTGTAAGTTATTTCCAAACAAAAAATGAAAATAGAAAAATAGAAGTAAAGAAAATAAAGAAAAAATAAATAAAGGGGATACAAAAAACATATATATGAAAAAATGGAAAAATAAGAAAAAATGATCAAAATACCCCAAGAATAAGTGAGCAAGTCTAAATGCGACTCAAAAATTTGAAAAAATGCATCAGTTATACCTTAGTATTTTGAATAATGTGTTGCTAGTTAAAATGCCACTATGAAGTTAGACAAATAGGATTAGAGGTTTAATCACACCGTTTAAGCGTGATTAGGCTTAATTAAATATCATTAGTTTAGATTAGTGAATACTTAACCACTGGTAAGAATCGCGAGCTGGAGCGAATGGAGTTCTCCCGCCCCTGGACGCCCTGAACGCCCTTGACTGAGCTTGGCAGCCCTGCTGCCGGGCTGCAGCCCCCGCTGCGGGCCTTCTCCGCTGGTGTCTGCCTTCCCTGCATCCCGGGCCTTCTGCCCCGTCTCCGTTTGATCGCGCTGCTCCTGCGGGCAGTCCACTGCTGCTGCTCCCTCTTACCTGGGCCTCCTGCCCTTCCCTCCCTTCCCTTGCCGTTCGATGAGCGCCCCAGGCTCGATGGACTCACCCGCCTCTGAACAGGCTGAACTGGAGAAAGCCTTTGCAACTCTCATTCCAGAGAATAACTCAGAAAGGATTCGACCTACTGCCTCAAAATTTATCAAGAAGCTTGACGAAATCCCGGAAATCCCTCTTCCCCCAACTCTTCCAAGGAGATCCGCTGTAGCATTGGCTGAACGCGGCCTGGTTGGACAGTTCACGGGGTTATGGCCCTCCCCCCGAACTGTTCAACGTTGGGTGGAAAGAAACTGGAATGCCATGGTCCAGGGGAAAATTGCGATAAGGTTTTGTGGAAGAGGCTTCTTCACCTTCCTCTTCGAATCAGTGGAGGATCGCAATCTAATTTTCAGGAACGGACCATACTTCATGGACACTAGAGGCCTTTATCTCAACCGCTGGACCCCGGACTTCGACCCAGAAATGGATGTTCCCAACGCAGTCCCTGTCTGGGTTCGCCTTCCGCATCTTCCGCTTCACTGCTGGGCCGATGAATCTGTCCGAGCAATTGGAAACGCAATAGGAAAATACGTGGATAGATCGGAGCCAAAAGAAAATATGCATGCATGTGCGAGGATCTGTGTGGAAGTAGATTTGGGCAAAGGTCTACCAGAGGCAGTCAAGCTCAGAGTGGACCAGTGGACGCATATCCAGCAGGTGGACTATGAGCAACTCCCCTTCAAGTGTAAGGTATGTCATGAGTACGGTCATTTTGCAAATAGGTGCTCTAAATCTAGATCAGAAGTCAATAACAACACTGAATCCCCTGAGGAAGCATGGGAAATAGTAAGGAAAAAGAAGAAGTCAAACCCTCCCCCTGAACCAGAGGTGCCCCACTCTGAAACCCCTCCCCTCTCCACCGTCCCTGCAAGCACGGACCAATCCATCCCCTCATCCTCCAACCCCTTTGGATCCCTAGCCTCAGAGGAACCCTCATCTCCCCCTCCTTCCCCCAAAGGCCCCAGAATCTCCCCCTCTTCCCCTCTCCAGGCTTCCCCTCCTCAAACAGTGGAAAGGATCTTAACAAGAAACAAAACAAAGGAAAACATTGCAGCCACGGATCCACCAAGGAAAGTTGGAAGAAAATCGAATAAGGAAATAAGAGATGAGAATGCAGCAAAAGAGATGACCACAGGGACTCAGCAACCAATAGACACATACCTGGACAAGAACAAGGGAAGTGGCGAGAAGACGAAGGAGAAAAGCGGGACTCACAACAAATCAGGTAAATGATGATTTTGGTCTCCTGGAACTGTAGGGGGATGGGCTCCTCCCTTAAATCAAATGCAGTCCGAGATCTCATTAAATCAGAACAACCAAACTTCCTCCTACTCCAGGAGACCAAAATCAGTGACCAAGAATTCCAAAACAGCATTTCAAAAAATAGAAAGTATGAAGGAATAGCCACGAGCGCCATAGGAGCCTCAGGAGGCATAGGAGTAATATGGAAAAAAAGCAATTGGAATCTCATAAACAACAATCAAAACAGATGGTGGATTAGAACTGATATGCAAAGTTCAGATCGGAAGGAGGAATACACAATCTATAATGTGTATGCACCACCCCACTTCAGAGACAAAGCAACATGCTGGGAATCTTTGACAGCAGACATCGAGACTACCCAAGGGAGGAAGATCTTTCTTGGAGGAGACATGAACCTAATTAGGAATGCAGAGGAAAAACTAGGAGGGAAGTATTTCATAGACCCATTCAGAGACAAACTGGAGGATATCATCCAAACTCACAAATTTATAGACATCCCTCCTCAAAATGGCCGTTATACATGGTCAAATAAAAGGACAGGCAGGAACAATATCAAAGAGAGACTAGACAGAATTCTCGTCCAGGAGAGTGCAGCAATCAACTTTCAAAGGATCCACAGCTCAATCATACAGGGATACACTTCTGATCACAAGCCCGTGGCGCTGTATCTAGAAAAAGAGGAGGATTTGGGCCCGCTTCCATTCAAATACAATAAAGTCTGGGACGCCAGCGAGGACTTCAAAACCTTGATAAAAGAAACCTGGAGGACAGAGACAACAGGCTCCCCTCACTTCGTTTGGGAATCAAAGATCAAACTATTAAGGATTGCCATAAAAAATTGGGCAAGAAACCACGCAAATGAGGAAAGGCTGGCAAAAAACGAATTGCAAAGAAGCTTGGAGAAATGGAATCAGGAAAAGGAGACAGTCCAAGAAACGGAAGAAGACCAAAAGGCAGAAGGGGAGATGTACAAAGCATTATACAACCAGCACCGAAAAGAAGAGGAAGAGCTCAGGCAAAAGTCAAGATGCCTCTGGCTCAACTCGGGGGACAAAAATACCTCGTTCTTCCACAATAGTCTCAAGGTAAGGAGAGCTGGGAATAACATAGACAAGATAATGTTTAATGAGAAAGAGATAACGGAGAAGGAGGAAATCAAGGAGGCGGCCTCAAATCATTTTCAATCCCTGCTCACAGCTGACCCACATTACAAGGAAAACACAGATTTCACCAACATCATTGAAAGGAGGGTTACAGAAGCACAAAACAGAGAATTGGACAAAGAAATATCCATAGAAGAGGTAGAATGGTCAATCAACAGCATGCCTCTTGACAAAGCTCCCGGGCCGGATGGCTTCACGGTTAGCTTCTACAAAACTCATTGGGATATCATCAAAAAAGATTTTCTCAGAATGGTGAGAAACTTCCACCTAAAAAGCAAAATGGGTAGCAGTGTCAAATCCTCGTTTCTAGCTCTAATCCCAAAAGAGCCCAACCCCCAATCCTTTGATAGGTTCAGACCTATCTCTTTATGCAATGTCTCATATAAAATCATCTCAAAGATTCTGGCAATCAGGCTGAAAAAAATCCTACCCTCAGTCATCTCGGACAACCAAGGAGGGTTCCTCCCCAAGAGACACATAACTGATAATGTAATTCTGATACAAGAGGCAATACACAGCAGTATAGCTAGAAATGAGAAAGGCATGATAATCAAACTGGATATGGCGAACGCTTTCGACAGGGTAAACCACACCTTCTTGGGGACTGTGCTTGCAAAATTTGGGGTTTCAGAGCATTTCATTAATAGGGTCATGGAATGTGTCTCTCAAAACTGGACAGCTCCGTTAATCAACGGGAGGCCATGCAGAGCCTTCAAGAGCACTAGAGGCTTGAGGCAAGGCTGCCCTCTCTCCCCCTTCCTCTATATTATCATGGCAGAAACATTAAGCTTGCACTTGGAAAACAAGCGAAGGTTAAAGGAAATAACTGGAGTGGACATCATCAGAGGAGCTAAAGGGATCAACCATTCCCTATTTGCAGATGACACTCTGCTAATAGGCGGTGCTTCAAGCCTTATGGCTAGGAGATTCAAGGCCATCCTTGATCTCTTCCTTCAAGCCTCGGGGGGCAAATTAAACAACAACAAATGCAAGATATATACCTGGAACGTTCCAAGATATATAACTCAAAGGATCTCTATAATTTTGGAAATCCCAGCCCAATCAAGTTGGTCACACTTTATGTATTTAGGACTTCCGCTGGCCAAAGAGTCAATCAAAAGCGAAGTATGGGTCAAACTAATTGAGAAGCTGAGAGGGAAACTTCAAGGTTGGGGGATGCATTGGCTCAATCTGGCTGGTAGAACAATCCTTATCAAATCAATCCTTTCAGCCCTTCCTATCTACCAATTCGCCATAACCCTTGCCCCTTCAAGCATCCACAAGCACATGGAGCTGATCCTTCGAAGCTTCCTATGGAAGGGAGGAAAGCAAGAAACGAAAAAATTCAGTCTAGTAAAATGGGAAAAGGTCATCCTTCCCATAGAAAAAGGTGGCCTAGGAATCAGAGTACCCAGATTGGCAAACTTGGCAATGGGATTTAAGCTAATATGGAGAATCCTAATTGAGAAGGGATCCTGGTGGGCAGAGGTTCTCAAAAAGAAATATCTGAGTGGGAGCAATAGCAATATACTCTCAGATACAATTACTGAAAGGCAATGCACCCCAGTTTGGAAGCTGATCAAAAAAACTTTGCCTCTCCTCAAGTCTCATATCTCCAAAGTTCCAGGTAATGGGAAGCATACCAGCATATGGAGGGATAGAATAATGGGCCAGGAAGCCAAGGAAAAGCTCTCCCACCTGAGGCCGTTACAGCAGTGGATGTCTGATACAAACCTTAAAACCCTCTTTGACATCTCAAATTGGGATCATGACAGCTGGAAAGGATGGAAAATTAGGCACCTCCCTGATGGACTAGAGGATCTTTGGAACAACCTTAAGCTTTCACTGGCAGGAGCAGCTCCTTCAGGCAGAGCGAAAGAAGACAGCTACATATGGGATCCTACTGGAGGCAATTATTCAGTCAAGGAAGGTTACAAAGCGCTCCAAAACCAAGCAGCATCAAACAATTGGCAATACCACAAGCATGCTTGGAAAATCGAAAGCCTTCCGAAGATCAAACTTTTTAATTGGACCTTGCTCCACGGCAAGCTCCTAACAGCAGAAAATCTGAGAAAAAAGGGTATTCATGGGCCTTCAATATGTTTTATGTGCAGGAAAAAGGAAGAAAACATTAACCACCTCTTCATAGAGTGCCCTATAGCTTCGTCTTGCTGGAAACTTATAACCAGCCCTCTTGAGATAGGGGATGTACCCAATCAGGTCTCTCTCCTCCAGAAAGGCTGGGGGAAACTCTTTCCTTTTGCAAACAAAAACTTGAACCTCGCCAAGAGATTTTGGACCAGCATCCCTTCCAACCTCTGCTGGCAGATATGGCTAGCTAGAAATGAAAGCATATTCAAAGACAGAAAACCTAGTGTCTCAAGCATCCTGGTCAAAACTATTGCGCTCATAACAGAAACAATCGAAGCCAATGGGATCCAACATGCAGACCCGGACTACACAGTTGAGCAGGTGAAGGAATGGGTCCAAAGATTCAATTATAAGATAAAAACAAAATGCAAGCCAATAAAAGAATCAGGGCAGAAGGAATGGAAACTCAGAGGGTCAAAAGAGGAAGTTAACAAATGGATTCAAAGGCAAAAGATGTTTACGCTTCACTTTGATGGGGCCTCAAAAAACAATCCAGGCATAGCTGGAGCAGGGGGAGTAATCAGGGATCCTCAAGGGAGAACGATGGTCACCTATGAATGGAGTTTGGGGACCATGTCAAACAACAAAGCCGAAGCATACAGCCTTCTATTGGGGACCTCCATTGCGTGGAAGTTGGGCATTCATGACCTCCTAGTGTTAGGGGATTCAGCAATCCTTATAGCAGCCATGAACACGGGGAATAACTTCAACCAATGTGCCTTGAACAGATTAAAAGATAGAATATTGGAACAAGTCAGGGGCATGAACAACGTGATCTATAAGCACGTCCTCAGAATCTACAATTCGACAGCAGATGAGCTGGCCAATAAGGCCACAAGAAGACCCACGGGCCAGGTGAAGGAGAATAATGAAATCTATGATCATGATATCCCTTAGTCAACTCTCAATCCATATGCATCAGACTAGAAGTCACCTCAGGCATCCTATTCGAGACAGCCGGCCAGTGCAAAGGCGATCCTCTGTTCTCCAAATCCCTCTCGACTGCCAAAACTGGGGAAACAGGACATGGAATCGGCCTCAGGATTCGAGCAACGAAGGAATTAACAGTGGCTCTTTACGACACACCTCAGGAAGCAACAGAAGGCGTGATCACGCCCATGCCGGCTCCAGATTACAAGGACGGAGACATATCACCTCAGATGATCCGAGGACAGTCAAGATCAGATCCTCCATATCCATTCACGAGCGGGAGAAAGCCCGATTTGGCCTTATAAATCATAGCAAGCCTACCAGGGTCCTCACAACTCACCATAATCTCAGGAAGAGGCGGAGAGCTCTTTGGGGTCGGAGGCAGGGACAAGTCGGTCTCTTTCACAGCAGCAAGGCTAGTTTTGGTGCCAAAAGAACCTCTGAGACCCTCTCAGCGGACGGCAATCGTTGGTATCTCTTTGCGCACAGTGCCAGCTTGTATCGATTGATGCAACACATTTCGTGTGGGGGCTCAGTCGGTTTTCCTCAGCTCAGGGTAAACAAACTTCCTCATCTCTGTGTTTTTTCTAAGGCTAATCTTCGGATTTGTGTTCTCAGCAGCGCCCTCAAACAGCAACAGGGCTCTCTTTTCCACTCTGCTCCAGCCAAACAGTTCGGCAACACAAAGGTCAAGCCTCCCAAATCCTTTGCATTTGACAAAGCAGAAAACGCTCCAAACAAGATGGCGGATCAGAACAACCAGCCCGCCAATCAGCAGCAGCCAAGGAACCCAATGGATAACATTTTCAACAATCGGGAGTGTCATATGTGCAAAGCACATGTTGTCATGATTAACGCCCTGAAGAAGCAGGTGAAAGAGCTCACGGAGGACTACCACGCGGATAGAAATTCTAAGCGCAAGAAGCTGGAGAAGAGGAAGAAGGATATTGAAGACCTTAAGGACCGTTGCATCCACATGGAAGCTGTAATAGACCACCTCCGCACCCTCACTGAAAGTCAGCAAGGAGAAGCCTCAACTAGAGTGAGCAGGAGGGACCCAATCCCGGATGTCTCGGTCACCCAACACTCCCCTTAATCCATATGCACTGCAAATTTAGCAGGATAGGAGGATCTTTTGTAAGGCAATATAGCCGTTTGTTTTCAGCTTTAAGTGTAGTCAAGAGAAGCTTCGAGAACTATGGGTCTGCGAACCCAATTTTGAATCTCAGCTCTTGGAACTTCCCCCTTACTGTAATAGATTTTTGAACTGCAGTTTTATAATATACAAGTAGACGACGTTGTTAAAAAAAAGAATACTTAACCACACAGTGTAACCGTGGTTAAATTACAATAGGTAGAATAAAATGGGTTAGCCATATTGTTTAATCATGGCTTAGTTGTGATTTGATTAGATTAGTTAGGATTGATTACCTAAATTACACCTTTAATTGTGGTTTAATTAAATTAATATAATAAATCCCGCTTTATATGCTTAAAGCACGAATATGTATAAGGTTTGAAAAAAAAGTGTAGTGCAACAGGATGTTTTGTTGTCTTCCAGGTAAAAAGCGCTCAATATCGGATGGATGAGATCTCACTCGCCTGGATCAACGACGAGTGATGACCTTCGGACTCCCCTGTCCTTCTGATGGTTAACCGGGGGGGGTACGAAAAGCTTTCCCCCTTTTACCGCTCGTGCTTCGTTGCGACCTCCCAAATTGTTTGCAACCCCTGCCTAAAACCAAAAACCGCCCCTCCTCTCCTCCGAAAACCACCATCCCGCTATCGCTTCATAGCCATTGACTTTCCGCTCCCACTCCCGCTATATGAACGTTGGCCTTCCACCTTGGCTCCATTCACCATCCGCCAGGTGGCCCTTCCATCCTCAATTATCCCAATACACTGCTACCACATGGCCACTCGCCACATCATCTCTAAACTGTTGCCAATTAATATTTGTCTGTTCCCTGCGACAATGGACTCGCACCTCCAACCACTAATTTGCAACGGTAAGCGCCATTTTCCTATATTAACCCAACAATCTCATTCTATCCACCTTCTTTGTCATTTCAAGATATTGTACCAGAGCTGTTACAATGCTCCGTTAATCAACCAGAACCTGCCACTGCAACAATGATCCAGACCCTTGTTGGGACCCATGCATCCGGCCAATCGCCAGTCTGCACCTCTGATACCAATTTTTCGACCAGTTTCCCGGGTAATTTGAATCCTCTATTCATTTTTCTTCTACCATGGCCCCTAAAGGAAAATCTAAAATTGCAGAGGAAAACCCTATGTTACCCCAAATCATAGACCTGGACCATCAACCTCTGGTGGAATAGGAGTGTAAAATTATTAAAATCAGTTGTGAGTTCGACCTGTATGAACTCCACAACTGGTTAAAACAAAACTTCTTGGACCAGAGTGATGAAATGAGCCTCTAGGATTCTCTCCTACCCCAATTCATCTTTCCCCAGACACACCACTTCCCTAAATTTGTCTCCTGGTGTCAATTTAGGTATATCCCTAGTCAGAGGGCAGTTGTGGCCCAGAATGGAGACATTCTGTTCACCATAACCCCTGAGTCAATAAACCAAATGCTCCAGATCCCAAACAATGACTCCCTGAGCCCATTTTCAGTAGATTCCCTCATGGAACTCTACCAGAAGCTTACCTTCCCACAGAGAGCCAAATTTTTTGAGATTTTCCTACCAAAAGATGTCTAGTTACCTAAAAAGAATCCACCTTACCCATCTTCTATGTTTCCAGACATGACCAAGCAGATTGTCTCACTAGTATCATGTCTTTTAGGCTATCAATCTGATCAGTGGGTTGATGAGCCTATCCTTGGTTTTCTGTCAGTTTTTTCCACAGGAGAGAAGCCTTCTGTCATGTTCCACTATAACCAATTTCTAGCAGACACAATTCATGATCAATTTCTGAAATTTTCAACAGAAGGAGTGTTTAAATATGCTTCTGTATTAGTGCATCTATTTTTGTTTCACCAGGCCGAGAGATTCCAATTTTCATTGCAGAAATTAGATGAGTAGGGCAATGCTCAATCAATAATTCATTGGACTTCCTTGATCAGGAAGCATTCCAATGAATTTACTTTCAGTGAATTTGTAGATCAGTTTTTATATGCATTTGCATGCTTACTGAACAGTGAAGTGGAACCTAGGATAGGGCCAGAAATACAGAGAATTCTGCATCTCAGTGAGCAGACTAAGACAAGAGATTGGTACTTGTACCAAAATTATATCGAGATCAGATTTTATGGGTGTGAATTGCCACCATACAGGCTGCCAAAATTTGTTCCTATGAGGATCTTCTCACTAGAATATATAAGACAGATGATAAATATGGATGACCTCCATTTTGTTGCAGCAAAGAAAAAATCTCAGTTCAAGATCAAGACATAGGTTGGACCATTTATATGTAACACCAGGGCAACAAGTAAGGATGCATATTTTCTTCTTAAGAAAATGAATTTCAAGTTGAGTTTCACCTGATCATACGACCCTTTTGGCATCATTTCCAAATTGAGAGTGGAGAAGAAAACCACTCCCTATACTCACACTCCTAGACCAGAGATAGAGAAGTTCATGAATCAAAGTCAGTGGGAGGAGAATACGCTACAAGAGGCAGAAGAACAGGGGATATCCACAACTACCTCACAGACTCACCTCAAGAAAAAAATGACAAGAGGCGAAGGGAGGATGATTCCCCTTCAGTGACAGAGATTGGAGTCAAAGAATTTATTATATACAAGAAGAAGCAGAAGACTAATACTGAACCAATTTTTTTGTAGAAGGACGAGTTAGCAGATTTTGAGATTGCAGATAGGACAAATACTATCTTGGAAGTCAGGAAAGTCCTTACTAAAGGGAACTTGCTAGTACAGTTGGAAAGCAAGTTCCAACATTTGGAGACCAACATCCAGAAGTTTCATAAGAAATTCAATGTATTACATTTAAAAGGACTGCCAAGACTAAAGGGAATTGGAGACAAGTTAGTGCCCCTAACATATTATCAGCAGAAGTTGTACTCAATATCCCGGGACAAATCAAAGTTTTCAACTATCAAAGGCTCAATCATAGGAAAAGATTTCATGGAGGCTTTGGAATTCGATTTTCTTATCAAAGCTGAAATCAAACATTTATTTCTGGTCAAACCAACTTTCCAGAAATACACCGAGGTAGATGAGACTTACAAAAAATTGGTTAAAATGCCAATTCCAGATGAATACAGATGGGACCAGATATTTCAAATTTTAGAGTAAAAATTATTCTATCTTCAGTAACATAGAAACACTTTTTCTAGGCCCAGTCATCAACAACAAGCCTCGAAGATAGTGCCAGATCATCACAACTATTTCAACTATCTATATTTTTGTTCTATTTTTACAAACAATTTAGGATATTTTATAAAAGATCTTGAGGTTTTCACTCAAGATATTTTTTTTATAATTTTGTATAAATACTTCCAAAATCAAAGTACAAATGTTGGGACTTGTATCAAGAAAGGACTACCATTTGATGTAAAGTTGTTCACTGAGCTAAAGTGATCATTTCTCATTAATACAGACAATGTTCCAGGATTCATGTGTTAGGCTTAATTGGTGATGTTTATTCTACTTGTAATTCTGTAATATCTCTGTTTTTCATATGTGTTTCTTTTCTCTATTGTTTAAAAGAAGATTATGGGCTGAACTTGTTTAATTACACTTTGTCCTGGATTTTAAGCAATATATATGTTTTCCAACTGAAATTAAATATATAATTCTTAATTTCTCTATGTTTAATTGATTCTGAACATTTTTCCTCCCTATCACCCCATCAAGCTCTGAAGATCCAATGACCTGCCTACCTTGCCCTGTTATTTTTGATATGATATTTATGCACTTGATCACTCTAAGACTTTGAATCCATTTCCCAATGGCCTTACCTTGTAGCCTCAACCAAACAATTCAAAAAACCAAACTTTGAACCTTACATCTAGCCTAAAATCCAACCACAACAAAGCTAAATCTGACAGAGAGATCCCTCTCTGAGTTTAGAAGGGCTAGCTTTTAAACTTAAAAGTGGTTTTGTGGTTACCTCTGGGTTTCGTTTACAACCTTAAGAAATTACAGAGCGATAACATATTCGATGCATAAGATATCGGTTCTCTTGTAGATGCTTCTTCTCCAAACACTTATGCACAAAATCTATATTTTGACTGTACATTCGATCATCCACAAATATGATTTTAGTTCGTAGGATTTGAATTACATAGTTTAGAATTTTGATTGACACTTACATGCCTTGTAAATCAGTTCCAGTACCTCGCTCTTTACATTAGGATTCTCGGCCTTATGTAGGATACTAATTAGTTTCTTTGTCCTTTAGAACAAGACTTATATTCCCTTCAACAAACTTTTCTTTTTCTGTCCTAATCACTGCAACTAGGGCTTGTGATTAGGCAAAAATTCAAAACTTTTTCTTTCCTTAAGGAGCTTGGTTCTAGATGATTGTTTTCCTTGCTAATTTTGAAGCCCAAGTGACCTTCTTTCCTCCCTTAAGTGAACCAGTCTCTAATACCATGTTGAGAAATCTAGGGCAACATACAGTTGAGTATTCTTAACAAGATTTCCCTTATATCTTGACAAGTTCTTGTGATTATTTTACTTATTTATTATTATTATTATGTTCCTTTACATAATCAAGACAAATTCCAAGCAAGAAGATCACAAAGACACCAAATATAAGCACACAACTAGGGAAAAACCCCTAAGAAGGGTAAAACACAGTCAAACTCTTCCACTATAGATTCAAATTAATATGAGACAACCAGGACCACTTGATTAAGATAATAAATTTTCTCCATCCACCAAGTCGACCTCCTTATGATAACATAAATTTGCTTTAGTTAGAATCTTCAACCTTTGCTGCAACACTATTTCCTTGATCCTGTAATTCACATAGGTGGAAAAGTCACATAAATTTCGACTAGGAACATTCTCTCTTTAATTAATTCAGACCTCATACTTATTTTCTTTCCTCCAAACCCTCCTTTTCATACTTTAAACTACAACCTTTTTCACACTTCAAATTTATGATAAACTTCATGAATTGAATGAATCTCAAACATGTCAAGTATGGTTGCTATATATAGTGGTTGGAGTCTTACTTTTGAGGTCGACATGATGAGATTCGGGCCGAATTATGAGGAAGACAACTTGGGGGAGGATAGACACAATTTTTTTTTTCTCGACCTTAAGGAGCCCAAGAAGGGTCTCTTACAAAAATGACTTCGACTTTGACTCAACAAAAATCCTAGAAGCCTTTAATGGAGGCTTGACCTATTGACCATTGACCCAAGCATGAAACCCATGCTTTAATAAGCCAATTTATTTTATAATTATTTGTTTTCTTTCTTTTGACAAATACATTACAATATGACTCAAATACAATTATGAAGACTGGCACTAGTTACATTTTTCAACACATATCTCATGAACTAGAAGTGAGGAGAGCTCAGATTGGAGAGGCTATCTATGGAAGGGATTTTGGAAAAAATTTAAAGAGTTTTGACACAATTTTTGAAGATATTTTTGATGCATTTTTAAAAAGTGTTTTTGGTAGACTTTTTGAAGGTTTTTGGTTATGGTTAGAATGATCCAGGTGGATATTCGTGGCCACATGCATATTCCACTTGGACCCCCAACACTGTCTCTTTCAATTTTTTGGTTTCCTTAATTGTAGCATATTTTACTATTTTTGGCAGTTTTTAGGGTCTTGGAATTTCGGAGTTGTTTTGAGGCCCTAAATGACGTTTTTAGGGAAAACAGAGAGACTGAAAACATCCCAAACTAACTTTTTTGTTTGTTGTTAGCCTCCTATTTGAGATCTTTGAAATGAGGTATTATGATATCCAAACAAAGATCATATGCCAAAGTTACGACCCCTAGAAGTTGATGTACCAATTTACCCAAACGGGGCCCACAGTTTTGGCGCTTCATCTCCTAGGGTTAGGTTTTTGGATTTTTAGGGTTTTCTATTGTTTCTCAATAATAAATAGGCCTTTGAGCCTAATTGTAACACAGTTCAAAGGCTTGTATAGGCTCAAAGGCTTGTAGCTTCCACATCTCTTCTCAGAGATAAGCTACCATCGCCCGAGCTATCTTATTTCCATTTTGTTTGTAAGCATAGTTCAATATTTTTCTATTAATGAAATGAAGTGTTTTTCTGTTGAATCTCTATATTTATGTTTATATATGTAAGTTGTTGCATTCCTGTTTAAGTTTAGATTAGTGGTATCAGAGCGGTTTGCTCTTTCTTTGTTTTTATTTGCATGTCCCTAACGAGGTCAGGGTATAAGGAGTTAGGGCTCGATCTAGTTGAACTGTTGCAAGATTAGCCTCGCAAAACTCGACGGCCTCCCATGGCGAAAAAAAAGAAAGACGAGGGGGCAGGAGATCCTTTCAAAATGTTGCTCAAGGAAGCCCTCGAGTGCCAAAGGGACGCAATGATGGATAACTTTGCCCAGATCCTTCGACGGCTACCCACAGGTGATGCATCTTCATCCAACAACCACTTTTGAAGGCCTGATAGATGCAAAACCATAGATAAATGGTTAAATATGTTGGAAGGATATTTTTCAGTTCATGACTTTTCCAATCGGGAAAAGATTACTTTTGCACTTCTCAAAGCTGCCCCACACATCAAGGACTGGTGGGAAACCTACTGTGAACAAAAGGATGAGAGTGAACCCTCGCTGTTTTCAGCCGCACCCACTTGGGATTCTTTTCGAGACGCCATCAAGGAACAATATTACCCTGTCGGGAGCTATGAAGATAAATACATAAAGTGGACCACGCTACGGTAGGGAAGGGACCAAGATGTGTCGGAGTTCACAAATATTTTCCATACCCTTCGCACGAAGCTGGGTATCAATGATACTGAGCAGAATTTGGTGCTCAAGTACCGCAGCTGTCTACACAAGTACATCTAGGACGAGATGGAGTTCCTGGACATTTCCTCGCTCGACACGACGTACCGGTACACTGTCAAGATTGAGAAGAAGTTTAAACAGAAGAAGCGGGACTTTCGATCTGTGAATCCAAATCAAGGAAAAGGCACCCCCAAACCATAGAATAAAGGACCAAGCCAAGGCGGGGCTACCCAGGACATCCTGTAGAAATTTTGAATAATTTAACACATATTCAATGGAGATTATCCTGATCATGTACTAATGCGGAAAACATACACAATACATAAGCTCCTCTACGTTGATCAAGAATATAGCAGCATCAATAACAATAAAACATCAAGAGCATTCACACATTAACACAGTATGTATCACGGGGAAAGCATCTCGCTAAAAACCCCACACTATCTGTATATTAATGATTGAGTCATGTAACATTACACAGCATAATACTTCTCACAAGTATCTCCACCTTTGTTACACACAATACAGCTCAGATCTGATCTCCAAATCTCTTCCACTGCTTGCCTGCCTCCACTGCTCAATACCTGCTCAAGAACTGATGAGAATTGCTTCCCAAACTCGATTTTCACCTGCAAAATAGTCACTCACTCTTTGTGGACGTGAGCAAAGGCTAAAATGCGGGCCAAATACGTGAGCAAACTCATTGGCATACTCAATCCTTTGATTGTGCAAGATCTGGTGCACAACTATAGTCACAACTGATAGCAATCTGATTCTCTACCACCTGTCCCTGTTGAACTGAACATGCACTGACATGCAACTGAGTTAACTGATGTATTCTTTAGTTGTATTATGAGTTAATAATTAGTTTAACAACTCATCATTAGTCTATCTGCAGTTAGACTAACTACAACCAGTTTAACTAAGTTAAACTGAACACAACTCCATCAACTGTACCTCCAGTCCACTAAACTCAACTCACTTGAGTTCTAACTGAAGTCATGCATGCAACAACTCAACTGACTCATAAGAAAAACGAATTTCCTTCTGACAGCTGCATGTGCCACTTCCGTAGCTCAAACTGAAGTGCTCCAAGAGAATAAGATTAAGTTTATAGTCCAAATATTATTGTGAGATAATAATATTTGACTTTTCTATTTTTGACAGCCAGTCTAAAAATAGACTTGATCACTCACACTGTGATCACTCACACTTTCATCAAAAATAGAAGTCCATCTATTTTTCCCAACTTGATCAATCATCCATAAACATAGACATGATCCATATGTCTAAAAATAGACTTGCGCCAAAATAGCCTGCGGGCCCACTTAGTGAAGGCGACTCTTTTCACTAAGCTCCATCATCTTGTTGCAATCTCAACACATCCCGCCAAAGCCGCAAGAAAAGAACAACACCACGAAGACAAAGAAGGACACGGGAAAATAGTGTGAGTTGCATAAGAGCTCCAATCACAATACAAGTGAGTGTCAGGCCAAGCAGTCACTAGTCACCGAGTTAAAGGCTTCTGAATCAGATGCATGTTTCAACTCTGAATCAAAACCTAATAAGGGAACTGACAAAGGGAAGAAGATCATTGATGTGGAGCCTAGTGCCACCGTGGCCACCACCAAGATCTAGAAGATTGAGCCTGAAGATCCATAGGAGGGGGAACGCCTCTTCCACTCATAGATGTGGGTGAAGGGTTCTCCGCTGCAGTTCATTGTCGACAACAGGAACCAAAAGAACCTCATTTCAGCAGAGGTCGTGAAGCGGATAGGCCTAAAGACTACAACACATCCACAGTTGTACACCATCGGGTGGCTTCACCAAGGGTGTGATCTTCGTGTCAGCCAATAGTGTCACCTTCCCTACAGCATAAAGCCCTTCACGGATGAGCTACTATGTGATGTTACTCCTCTTGAAGTTTGTGATGTATTGTTAGGACAACCATACTTATGGAAGCGACATGTTGTATATGAGTCTAGACCTCAATTTGTGATTATTACCTTGGCCAACAAGTTGTACAGGATAGCGGAGGTAGCCCCGCCTACTTCCATCTCTTTTATCATTGGAAAGAAATGCAGTAAGATCATTTCCCAGACCAGGAAATTTGTTTTCCTTATGATTTTCCCTCGGGGCAAGAAGAAGGTTGTAGCCACGGATTCCAGGCAGGGCTCCTCTACATAGCAGTAGTAGATGGACAAGGTTGTGGAGGAGTACAGGGATATTTTCACCTCACTTACATGGGTACATCTGCATTATCAGGTCAAGCATTCCATCGATCTGACCCCTGGCGTGCCACTACCCAGTGGACCGATCTATCGCTGCTCTTTTCTAGAGAACGATGAGATCAAGAGGCAGATTCAAGAAGTATCGCAGAAAGGGTACATCAAGCCAAGCTCATCACCTTGTGGGAGTCTAATTGTATTGGTACAGAAGAAGGATGAGACCTAGAGGCTCTGTATTGACTACCAGGCATTGAACAAGATCATTGTCCGTAATATGTACCCAATCCCACAGATTGATGACCTTCTTGATGAGCTCAAGGGGGGCCAAATATTTCAGCAAGACTGACTTGAAGTTAGGTTATCACCAGGTGCCTATCGAACCCTCCGATGTGTGGAAGAATTCCTTCAAATACAAGGAGGGCCTTTTCGAATGGTTGTTCATGTTGTTCAGATTGACGAACA
This sequence comes from Pinus tabuliformis, assembly GCA_031772625.1. NCBI lineage: Eukaryota > Viridiplantae > Streptophyta > Pinopsida > Pinales > Pinaceae > Pinus > Pinus tabuliformis. The sequence goes on along the minus strand of CM062817.1, from coordinate 1,780,212,914 downwards.
CCCATGCAACCTTCATGAGACTGATGGACGACATATTGTGACCCTTCACCAATGCATTCGTGGTGGTGTATTTAGATGACATCTTGATCTTCAAACAAAGTTGGGATGAGCACCTCCACCATATTCAATGGGTCCTTCAAACCCTGTGACAACACAAGATGTGTGCTAACTTGGAGAAATGCACCTTTGGCCTGCCCCAAATTCAATATATGGGGTACATAATTGATGAGTAGGGTGTACATGTGGACCCATCCAAGATACAAGTCATTCGGGATTAGCCTGCCCCAACAACTCTAACAGAGCTCCACAACTTTTTGGGTCTTGCCAAATTCTACCGTAGGTTCGTGTTGGGGTTCTCACATATCACTTAGCCTTTAAGTCAAGTCACCAAGGGTGGAGCAAAAGCAATGTTTTTGTGGTCTAAAACCCAACAACAAGCATTCTTCGAGTTGAAGAATCACCTCTTTGCTACCCCAGTTCTCACATTACCAAACCTGCGACAACCATTTGAGATTGACACAAATGCCTCCGACTATGCTATTGGTGCAGTTCTTACTCACCATGGGAATCCAGTGGCTTACCACAGTGAGACACAGTCCAAAAGTACCCCACTTATGACAAAGAAATGCATTCCATTGTGCAGGCCTACCGTCAATGGAAGCATTACATTCTGGGGAAGGAAATGGTCAACCACACAAACCAACGACCTCTACAGTTCATACAAACACAAGAGAAGTTGCATAACGATCGCCATCAGAAATGGTCCACCTACCTGCAACAGTTCTATTTGAACATTAAGTATAAGAAGGTCAACACCAATAATGTCGTTGATTGCCTCAACTGACCATTGATCATGGCACTGATCACTGTGATCGTCTCCTGTGGGAAAGAGACTTTGGGGTGGCCTCATCTTTACAAGAGCGATCCTGAATTCGATAGCACATACCAGACACTCCTAGAAGGGAAGCAAGTTCCAAATTTTCACCTTCAGGATGCACTGTTATGCCACTTGGGATACATATGTGTTCCTTCAATCGAGCGTGCCAAGACGATTTGGGAGGCACACTACAGTCGGGTCGCTGGACATTTTGGAGTTTAGAAAACATTGGCAGTATGGCAGAAGTATTTTTATTGGCCGAAACTTCGTTAGGATGTTGGGAAGTACATTAGATCCTGCACTACCTATGCCATTTCCAAACCATGCATCAAGAAGTAAGGCCTGTATACTCCTCTACCTACTCCAGTCGGCCTTGGGAATCTAACTCCATTGATTACATGTTGGGCCTTCCTTCGACTAAGAACGACAACGATTACGTTCTTGTGGTCGTCAACAGATTCTCTAAGATGGCCATCATGGCGACTTGCAAGAAGAGTGTCACAACAAAGGCCACTGCTAAGTTGTTCTTTGAGCGAATGTGGGTATACTTTGGGATCCCACAGTCCATTTTCTCAGATCGGGACAACATATTCCTGAGTGCATTTTGGTCAAGTCTCTGGTTGATGCTGGATACATAACTTACTAAGTCCACGACTTTCCATCCCCAAAATGATGGCCAAACAGAGGTTGTCAATAGGACAATCGTACACATTCTACGCATGTACAACTCAAAGCATCCAAGCACATGGGATGAAAGCCTCCCTTATGTCGAGCACAACTACAATAGAGCTCTCCACAACTCAATGGGCCATAACCCCTTTCAAGTAGGGTTGGTATTTCAACCATTGTGTCTCATTGATATGGCCATACCATTTGCAGCTACTCAGGTAGATTCAGCTCATGTCTAGTCCGAAGCCGACAGGGCTAACAACTTCATTGAGCGCATTCAATACATCTGCTAGCAGGTCCATGATATATTGGACAAAGCTAATGCTAAGTACAAGCAGCACCATGATCTGCATTGGGTGCCGCACAAGTTCCAGGTGGGTGACAAAGTTTGGCTACATTTGTAGAAGGAGCACCTCGCTGGACCCCACTGCAAGCTTCGTCCACTCCGATATGGGCCATACACCATCACCAAGGCTGTAGGGGATAATGCCTTCGAGATTAGCATTCCATCGTTCCTTGGTCTGCACCTAGTGTTCAATGTAGACCACCTTCGGTCATACTTTCCACTATTGTTGGACACATCCGACGTTGCAAAATAACTCACACCAATAAAGCTAAACCTAGACTGCATGGAACCTGCCCCCACTAATCAGATCATGGACACATAGATTAAGAACACTCGCCAATAGAAGATCCAACTATAATGGGTTGTCAATGCTGGCCAAATCCTTCACCAAGGCAAGTGACTCACCAAGGACCAAGTTCAGCAGAAGTTTCCCCATCTCATGGAGGCACTCAACACAATGGGGACCATTGCTTCCTAAGGGGGGAGGAATGATCCAGGTGGATATTGGTGGCCACCCGCCTATTCCACTTGTACCCCCAACATTGTTTCTTTCAGTTTTTCGGCTTCCTTAATTGTAGCACAGTTTATTATTTTTGGCAGTTTTCGGGTCTTGAACTTCGGAGCCGTTTTGAGTTCCTAAATGACGTTTTCAGTCTCCTCTTCGAAATCTTGGAAACAAGGTATTATGATAGCCAAAAATATCATATCGTATGCCAAAGTTACGACCCCAGGAAGTTGATGTACCAATTTACCCAAACAGAGCCCACAGTTTTGGCGCTTCATCTCCTAGGGTTAGGTTTTTGGATGTTTAGGGTTTTCCATTATTTCTCAATAATAAATAGGCCTTTGAGCCTCATTGTAACACAGTTCAGAGGCTTGTAGACACCACATCTCTTCTCAAAGATAAGCTACCATCGCCCGAGCTATCTTTTTTCCATTCTGTTTGTAAGCATAATTCAATATTTTTCTATTAATGAAATGAAGTGTTTTTCTACTGCATCTATGCATTTATGATTATATTTGTAAGTTGTTGCGTTCCTATTTAAGTTCGGATTATAGAAGGCTATTATAGGCCCTCACCTTGGACATCAGGTAATACTGTAGATTTTTATCTTGTGTAGTGCATGTGAGAGGACCAATATCCATGGTATGAGTGTCCTTGTTTCTATTTATTAAAGCAAGGGTGGTTGGGTGGAGCAAGGCAGCAAAATTGAAACATACTTCAAGTTGAAGCCTGTAAATTAGGGTGTTGATGCCTCCTTCTAGTAGGTGTTGGTATACTAGGGGGTTGTTGCCTCCTTCAAGTTGTTAGTTGTAAACATTGAAACTATTTAAGCTAAGTTTCATGCATAAATTAATGCGTTGTTGATAAGTATAATTTTCATGTCACCTTTGAAGCTTTAAACAATTTTTAGAAGTTTCCAATATTGATTCACCCACTCTCTTAGTATTGGTAGTATTTCCAACAAAATTTGCTATTTGAAAATGTAACTTTCTCTTTCATTTGGACAACCTTTGACATCAATGAAAATTTATTTCAACAATCATCCCACTTTATCATTGATGGAAACCATCATACTCCCCCTGTATTCATGCTTCTTGATATTTCTCTTCCCTTTTGACATCAATGGCAAAGGATAACTCTCCATGACATTGTCTCTCCCCTTGTCTTTCTTTGTTGAAGATTGCACAAATCAATTTGGAGTAGAAATTACTCCTAATTTCCGCCCGAGATACACAAATGTTCTTTGCGAAGTGGTTTGGTGAAGATGTTTGCAATTTTTTCCTTTGTCCAAACATATTGTAGCTTGAGATTCGTTTATGTGACTTTCTCCCTTAGAAAGTGAAACTTCATAGGAATATGCTTGGTCTTGGAATGCATGACTTGATTCTTGAGTATGTTTATTGCAATGGTGCTTTCACAAAGTATCAAAATATGATATATTGCAAGGTTTTATTGATCCAAAGAACCTAAGTACAACAAGCTATTGTTGTAAGGTATTTTGCTTCTACAACAGACAAGGATAGTGAAGATTACTTCTTTCTCCACCAAGATACTAAATAGTCTCCCAAGTAGAATGATGCTCCACTTGTACTTCTTTTGTCATTTATGCTTCTTTCCTAATATGCATCTATGTATGCTACCAGTGTCAATTCCTTTCCTTTTGGGTACCACAACCCAAATTTTGTTGTTCCTTTGAGATATCTGAAGATGCTTTTCAATGCTAGAACATGATTTTCCTTCGGTGTTGCTTTAAATATTACAACCTATCCAACTTCTTGTATTATATTTGGTCATGATGTTATCACACAAAGAAGGATTCCAATCACTGATCTATAGAGTCTTTGATCCACTTCATTGGATTCAAATTCTTTGCTCAACTTTCATCCAGTGGCCATAGCAGTGCTCACATGTTTGGAATATTCCATGTTGAAATTTTTCAACATTTATTTGATGTACTTGGTTTGAGAGATAAAAATATCTCCATCTAGTTGAGATATCTGAGACCCATATAGAAATTCAACTCCCCAAGCAAAGAAATTTCAAATTCATTCGGCATATCTTTTGCAAAGTTCTAACTTAATATATCATCATCACTTCCAAAGATGATGTCATCAATGTATACTTCAATGATGATCATATTGTCTTTGATATTCTTTTATTTATAGATTACTATCTGCATTTCCTTTTCTGAATCCTTTTTTTACAAATACATATCCAATCTTGAGTACCCTGTTCTAGGGGCTTGCTTAAGTCCATACATGTATTTATTTCATCTACAAATATAAGAGTCATATTTTGATAATATGAATCCTTTTGGTTGTTCTATGTAGACTTCTTCTTCTATCTCCCCATTAAGAAAGTCTACTTTTACATCAATCTGTGACACTTTCATTCTTTTGGAGAATGCAAAGGCTCAGATAATTCTAATTACTTAAATTCTGGCTACTGAAGAAAAATTTTCTTTGAATTATATCACTTCAACTTCATATCCTTTGCACACTAGCCTTGATTTGTTTTTGGTCACCTTTCCATTTTCTTTTAGTTTATTCTAAAGATCCATTTTCTACTAATCACATTTTGGTTCTTGTGCCTTGGAACAAGTTCCCATGTATAATTCTTCTCAATTTGATTTTGTTCTTCTTCCATGGCCTTGATCCAATGTTCATAATTTCTAGCTTCCTCAAAGTTACTTGGTTTAGTTGTAGACAATAGTGACAACTGCCTTTGCTTTGGTGTTTGTGCTTTTTTTCTTCTTCTGGTTTCTACTCCTACACTCTTCTCCCTAATGATTTGTTCTATTGGATGATTCTTCTTATAACAATGTTTAGGTGCCCTAGAACTTGTCTAAAATTCTTGTTGATTATCTTCTTCTTCTTGTTATGCCTTTGTCTTCTTCTCTTCTTGGTGTTCCTCTTGTTGAATTCTGTAGATATGGTCAATCTTCATAATGTAAAAAAATTTTACTTGTAATGATGAAAGATAAATTATATTTTGTGAAAAAAGAAAAATAATATTTTAAGCATGCTTTTCATGCTTGTGAGAAAAGAAAAATTATTTCATAAGTCATGTTCTTCATGGCCTTTTCAAAAGAATAAATTGATTTCTTGAATTTTTATTTGTGGACACCAACAAGATGTCAAATCAACCTCTTGTGATAAATTTAGATAAGCCCCTATTGACACCATTCGAACCCATCCAGTGCATATAAATATCTGAATACGTCATCCCTCCAAGACGAAATTCAAACAACTCAAAATACATCATTTTTTTTGATCAGGAGTGAATTTCTGAGGCATATACCTATGACAGAGGAGAAAATTTTCGAGGCATACATCTATGACAGAGGAACAAAGTTCTGAGGCATACAAATGTGATAGAGGAGCAAAGTTTTGAGGCATACATTTGTGATAGAGGAACAAATTTTTGAGGCATACATCTATGATAGCGGAGCGAAGTCCTGAATTATTTATCTGTGATAGAGGAGTGAAGTTTTGAATTATTTATTTGTGACAGAGGAGTGAATTTATGAAGCATATATTTTTTATAGAGGAGCGAAGATATGAGGTATATTCTTTGTGGTTATTCTTTATGAAGCATACCGAAAAAGTTTGTTATTATTCCTTATGAGCAGGCCAAAATTATTCGTGAAAGGGGCCAATATTTTTTGTCACCAAGTATGTAATCAAGTCTATGGAAAGAGGTCTAAATTCTCTATCATCAAGTCTAGTGAAGTTGATTAAGGTTGATGTTGGTGGACGAGTGAAGAGGTTATATTTGACATCTTGTTGGTAGTCCTGTGAAGGTTTCTTGTTTAGTAGTGTGACCATTAACATTGAATTTGATGTCTCTCTTGTTGAATTGAATATTTCTCTAAGAAGAAGGTTGTTGGGTTTTTCCCCAAGTGGATTTTCCCAAGGTAAACATTGTGTCTCTCTTGTGCATTATGATATCTACTGCTTCATTATCTTTATAGTTGAATTTTTGAATGTGTAATTTCTTAATGATACATTGAAAGTGATAAATAAAATACTCACATCGTTAGAAGTAATTATCAAGTTCAAAAATAAAGTGCTTGAGTAAATTTCACTCAAATAATCAACATGGTATCATAGCTTTGGTGAAGGAAGGATCGCCGAGACCACTCTTGAAGAAACCTCATAGAAATCACTATTATTGAGTCCTTTTTTATCTGCATCCATGGATTGTATACAATTATAGAATGGGATTCAAATATTAAAGCTTGGAAAGTTAGGATTGATCTCATTCTTACAAAGAACAAAGCCTTGAATATTTTGAAGGGCAAGGTTGTAGAACCAATAGATAATGTAGGGAAAGAGAAGTTTAATGAAGATGAAATCACTGCTAGGAAGGCTTATTGTGGTTTCTATTAGAGATCACCTGGTTCCCTATATTGAAAAGATTGAATCTTCAAAGGAAATGTATGATGCCCTAACCAATCTATTTACAAACAACAACATTAGTCAACTCATGAGTTTGAAGAATGAGCTTCGTGATATAAGGATGATAGATGAAGACCTTGTGGCTTCATATTTTTTAAGAATCTCTCAAATAAGAGACCAAGTTCAAGGAATTGATGAAACCATTTTTGAGAAGAAACTTGTGAATATAACACTCAATGGACCAACCAGATCATGGGATACATTTGCAACAAGTATAATTAGTTGGAAGGAAGCTCCTTCATTTCAAGAACTATGGAGCTCATGTGCTCAAGAAGAATCAAGGTTTATATCAAGAGATATAAAGGAAGAAGATTTTTAGGCATATGCAGCTTGTTTCAAGAAGGTTGGAGGAAAGAAGAAGTTTGGCCTTTAGGAAAGAAGGGTTTTTTATAGAAGACCTAATCCTCAAGGAAAAAAAGGTATGTCAAAAATTCAATGTTACCATTGTCACAATTTTGGTCACTATAAAGAGCATTGTCCTGAATGATAAAAAGACAAAAAGAAAAGAGAAAGAAAACATGTTGCCACTATAGACATTGATGAACATTCAAAGAAAATTAAAGCTGAAGACTCAAGTAACAAAAATTTCTTCTATTAAGATGGAATCAACAACATACTTTATGTATCTAAATTTTTGTTTCCTTTTCATGTTTAAATAGATAGAGGAGATAGAGTAGCATTCCATTAGAAAAATTTTGAGGTCTAAAATGGGCCTCAAAAGAAAAAAAGGTACAACCAAAATCAACTTTATAAGAGCCAATAGGATTCAAGATGATGTTGTCAACTGTGGGGGACGATTCACCATTTTTGGAGTTAAAAAGTAAAAGGATAAAAAAATAAAAAAATAAAAACTACTTTTTCAACTCGCATTTTCAAATTATCTCCCTATGGTTTTACTCAAATTTCAAGAAGGAGCACTCATTGGATGTGAAATTTAATTCCTTATCCAACGAGTAACCATGTTGCATACTTTTGATGGACACTGCTACACGAAAAATGAGAAATACATGAAAAAGTGATTGTAATCACATTTTTTCATGTATTTCTCATTTTTCGTGTAGCATGGTCCATCAAAAGTATGCAACATGGGTACTCCTTAGATGAAGAATTAAATTATGCATCCAACGAGTTCTCCCACTCAAAAAATGAGTAAAACTGTAGGGTAAGTTGAAAATACAAGTTGAAAAAGTAGTTTTTTTCCCCTCTAAAATTTGATGATGTAATCTAATCTTGTTTTATTATTTTCAATATTGTTTTATAATATTCCACAGCAGGACCATTTAATACCTCAAAATTTCTCTGATGTTTGATAGAATAGGGTCTACTAGAGTAATTAGGATTTGTTAGAAAATTATATATTACAGAGCAATGGAACACAAAATATTGCAGAAATATAAACACAGAAAACGCACAAAACAAGATAGACACAGATATACGTGGTTCACCCAGTTTGGGCTACGTCCACCCCAAACAGCCAGTCCTTCCTTTCTATTATCCAGTAAAATGAAGAGACACAACCTACAGCAAATCCGTTGTAATATCCTTTGTTTTCTCTCACAGTCTCACCTCTCTGTTTCTCGCTCACAGAATACACATCTATTTCACAGCCTCAAATACAATACCCTCATACAAAGAGAGGGGTTGCCTTCTAGGGAAAAAAACCCTAAACTAAACATAAGTTCTACCGTCAGATCATCCGCCTAATGAACGGCCCAGATTGACTAGAAATTACTATACTTTTACAAGGCAATTTTACAACTGTTTTTAGCTTCGGGGGCGCTGCCCCCGAGCCCCCGCCGGGGGACCGCTGGCCCCCGGACCCCCCAGCCGGGGGGGATCGGCCCCCCGGATCCCCGCATGGAGGGGTGTACAAACTTCCTGGGGTATACATCCGACTGAAACAAAGACCTCTGAACAATCATGCTCCACACACAACAATCTCCCACTTGGAGAATGATTGTAGAAACTCCACCGCTGCTTCATTTGCTGGACAATGACTCCTCTTTGGACCTGGCTGTTTCTCATCTTCATTGTCATCCTTGAAGACCAATTGAAACTGAGCATATTCTCAGTTTCTCCCTGGTTACAACTTTTGTTAGCATATCTGCAGGATTCTGGCTAGTGTGTATCTTTTCCAGCTTCAACTCTCCATCTTCCAATACTGATCGTATGAAATGGTACTTGAGCTGTATGTGTTTAGTCCTAGAGTGAAATGCTGAGTTCTTTGCAAGATGAATGGCACTTTGGCTATCACTGTATAACATGCCCATATCATGCTCCTTACCCAATTCACCCATAAACCTTTGTAACCAAATCATTTCTTTACTAGCCTCTGTAGCAGCAACATACTCTGCTTCTGTTGTTGAAAGTGCAACAACACTTTGGATTTTTGAAACCTAACTGACAGTTGTTCCTCCAACAGTAAATACATATCATGTAGTGCTCCTCTTGTTATCTCTGTCACCTGCCATATCTGCATCAACATATCCTTGTAGGGGGATGTTTGAACCACCAAAGCATAATGCTTGATTTGTGGTACCTTTCAAATATCTGAGAATCCATTTCACTGCCATCCAATGTTCCTTTCCTGGATTGTTCATGTACCTGCTTACAACTCCCACTGCATGTGCAATATCAGGCCTTGTGCAGACCATTGCATACATTAAGCTTCCAACTGTTGATGCATATGGAACTTTAGACATATAATCCATGTTTTCTTGGGTCTTTGGGCACATTTCCTTGCTAAGTTTGAAATGGCTAGCAAAAGGTGTACTAACTAGTTTTGCATTGTGCATGTTAAATCTTTTCAACACCTTTTCTATGTACTCATTCTGAGACAATGTTAATTTACGATTTTTCCTGTCTCTAGTTATTCTCATACCAAGGATTTGTTTTGCAGCTCCCAAATCCTTCATTGCAAATGAATTTGCCAATTTTCTTTTGAGCACATTTATTTCCTGCATGTTAGATCCTGCAACAAGCATGTCATCTACATACAATAACAATATAATATAGCTGCCATCATTTTTCTTTTTCAAATAAACACAATGATTAGAGTGACATCTAGTATAACCTTGTTCAGACATAAACTTGTCAAATTTTAGATACCATTGCCTTGGAGCCTGTTTTAAGCCATACAAGCTCTTCTTCAACCTACACACTAGTTTCTCCTTCCCTTTCACCTCATATCCTTGTGGCTGCTGCATATATATCTCTTCCTCCAAATCCCCATGGAGAAAGGTTGTCTTTACATCTAACTGCTCAAGATGCAAATCTTCAGCTGCTACAAGACTTAAAATGGTTCTGATTGAAGTCATTTTAACAACAGGAGAAAATATTTCATCAAAATCAATACCTTTCTTCTGTGCAAACCCCTTCACCACAAGTCTAGCTTTATACCTTTGTTTTCCTCCATCTTCTTCCCTCAGCCTGTAAACCCATTTATTCTTCAATGTAGTTTTTCCTACAAGCAACCTGACTAAATCCCAAGTCTGGTTATGCATTAAGGAGTCCATCTCTTCTTCCATGGCTACCTCCCACTTCTTCCTGCTTTCAACCTACATTGCTTCTTCATAACATTCGGGTTCACCGGAATCAGTCAACAATAAATAATATAATGAAGGAGAGTATCATTCAGGGGGTCTACTTATCCTGGTAGATCTTCTAACACCACTTTCAGGTGTTTGGGGTGTCTGTTGTTGTTGTGGTGGTTGTTGTTGTTGTGGTTGTTGATTATTATTATTTTCAGGCACCTTTCCTTTTTCAGTGATTTCATCAAGAACTGCGTATTCCTTGTTTTCCTTTTCCTGTTTCTTTTCCTGCAACTGATTCTTATACAAGACCTTTTCATTGAATATTACATCTCTGCTCCTAATGATTTTGTGATTTTCGTAATCATATAAGCGATAACCAAAATCATTAAACCATATCCAATAAAGGTACATTTCTTTGACTTTGCCTCAAGCTTTGTTCTATTTTATTTATCAATATGGACAAAGGCCTCACAACCAAAAGGCTTTAAAATAGAGTAGTTTACCTTTTTACCTGTCCATGCTTCCTTTGGAACACCACCATCCAAGGAACTTGAAGGCCCTCTGTTTATTAGATAAACAACAGTATCTACAGCATCTGCCCAAAACTATAAAGGCAATCCTGCATGCAATCTCATGCACCTTGCACGCTCCATGATTGTTCTGTTCATCCTTTCTGACACACCATTTTCTTGTGGTGTTCTTGGAACTGTCTTCTCTCTGCGAATTCCATGCTCTGAACAGTACTTATCATACTCTTTGCTGCAATATTCACCTCCATTATCTGATCTAATACACTTCAATTTCTTTCCTGTCTCAATCTCAACCAAAGCTTTCCATTTCTTGAAAGTATCAAATACATCAGATTCATTCTTAATACAGTAAATCCAAGTTTTTCTAGTTGCATCATCAATAAAAGTAACATAATAACGAGAGCCACCGAGAGATGATACCCGAGCAGGTCCCCATACATCTGTATGCACAAGCTCTAATTTTTCTTTCTTCTTTTCTTTCCCAACTCTGAGAAATTTGACTCTCTTCTGTTTTCCATAAATGCAATTGTCACAGAAGTCCAAATCAACATTCTTCAAACCTGGCAACAAATTCCTTGAGTGAAGAATATTCATCCCCTTTTCACTCATGTGTCCGAGCCTATGATGCCATAATGCTGCATCTGCTCCTTTGGAAGTTAAAGCATTAACAGAGTTAGAAATACCATTGCATAAATACAATGTACCAACCTTTTCGCCTTTTGCTATTACCAGGGCTCCTTTGGTGACCTTCCAAGCTTTATCTGTGAAAGTTGTCACACAACCTTCACCGCCTAACTGCCCTGTCGAAATCAGATTTCTCTTTAGATCTGGAACATGCCTTACCTCCTTTAATAGCCATTGGTTTCCATTCTACTGTTTTACAACAACCTTACCCATTCCAACGATTTTACAGGGTTTATCATCACCCAGACGAACTTGTCCAAAATCTCCTTGAACATAGTCATGAAAGTATTTCTTATCAGGTGTGGCATGGAATGAAGCCCCTAAATCTACCACCCAGGAATCAGTAATATTTTCGAAAGAAAGAATCAAAGCATCTTGTAACACCTCACCTGTCACATTTGCTTCATGATTGTTTTCTTGCTGTGCATCTCCTTCTTTTCCCTTCCGAGATCTATAGTCTTTCTTTAGGTGTCCTTTCTTTCCACATTTCCAGCACACTATCCCCAATCTGGACTTGGATCTGCCTTTCCTTGATTTACTACGATATCCTGAGCTCTTTCCTCTTTCCATTTTTCTTCCTCTAGACTCTGCACTCAAAGCATTTCCCGATGTCTCAGAGGAGCTTTTCCGTCGCATTTCCTCGCTAAGGATAGCACCGACAACATCATCAAACTTTAAAGTACTAGATCCAGAAACGGAGTTACTAATGGCCATTACCAAACCATTCCAACTTTCTGGTAATGAGCACAAGAATAACAAAGCTCTAACTTCATCATCAAAGTTTACCCCTACAGAACTTAACTGACTTGTAATTGTATTAAAATCATTTAAATGGTTTGAAACATATCCACCTTCCGACATATTCATATTAAATAACTGTTTCATAAGAAATACCTTGTTTGAGGCCGAGTGTTTTTCATATAGTTTCGACAACGTCTGCATCAAACCCTCTGTCGTGGTTTCCTTCGAAATGTTGAAGGAGACTGACGCAGCAAGGCACAACCGTATTGTTCCGAGTGCCTTTCTATCGAGAAGGTTCCATTCTTCGTCTTTCATACCCGTCGGCATCTTTGTTTTTCCGCCCAATGGTAGGTATAGATCTTTCTGATACATATAATCTTCCATCTGCATCTTCCACAGCAAGAAGTTTTGGCCGTTAAATTTCTCGACCCTAAACTTACCATCTTCTGCCATTGCTCCCACTCAAACCAGGAACCTTTCTTTCCTGCAAGTTTATCAGCCAAATAGACCTTCGGCTCTGATACCAGTTGTTAGAAAATTATATATTACGGAGCAATGGAACACATAAAATATTGCAGAAATATAAACACAGAAAATGCACAAAACAAGAGAGACATAGATATACGTGGTTCACCCAGTTTGGGCTACGTCCACCCCGAACAGCCAGTCCTTCCTTTCTATTATCCAGCAAAATGAAGAGACACAACCTACAGCAAATCCGCTGTAATATCCTCTGTTTTCTCTCACAGTCTCACCTCTCTGTTTCTCGCTCACAGAATACACATCTATTTCACAGCCTCAAATACAATACCTTCATACAAAGAGAGGGGTTGCCTTCTAGGGAAAAAAACCCTAAACTAAACATAAGTTCTACCGTCAGATCATCCGCCTAATGAACGGCCCAGATTGAATAGAAATTACTATACTTTTACAAAGCAATTTTACAGCTGTTTTTAGCTTCAGGGGCACTGCCCCCGAGCCCCCGCCGGGGGACCGCTGGCCCCCAGACCCCCCAGCCGGGGGGGATCGGCTCCCCCGGACCCCCGCCGGGGGGACAAGTCCCCCCCTCACCCCCCCCGCGTGGAGGGGTGTACAAACTTCCTGGGGTATACATCCGGCTGAAACAAAGACCTCTGAACAATCATGCTCCACACACAACAAGATTCGTGAAGGAAGGATTAAGACTCTATCTAAACTTGTAAATGTCAAAGGTTGTTGGACTTGCAAAATAGTTTCCTAAAAATCTAAGGTTTGAAAAGCTAAAGAACTCTAGATTGAACTATCTCTTGTGTAAAGAATAATTAGGGTTTTGACATTTGGATATCTAGGGTTTGTAAACCCTAGTAATCTAAGAAGGGATTGAATAAGAAAATTCCTAAGGTTATGGACATAACTCTAGGATGAAACATTTTCCTTGAAAGAAAAAACCCTATCTCATGCAAGGGAGGTATGCCATCATGCTAATGTTTCAAAGTATGAGGACGTTGAATTTCATAATGGTTGCAATAAGTATAAGATCAAGAGGGAGTTGACATTGTTCTTAAAATATAAGTATTATATCTCTCTCCTTTAATCATTACTATTGTTGATTTATCTAGTTGTTAGTCTCTTGCTTTTGTATTTCTTGCTTGCTTGTAACTATTTTCCATGATCTCCTAGTGAGGAGTGTAGGTACATGATGAAGATTTTATATGTTTTCGTATAAATTGATAATATTAAAAGAACAAAGAAAATATTGTGACAAGATTTGGATTCAGAGGGAGAAGATTTTGGATTCAAGAGGAAGCAGGATCTAGATTTAGAGGGAGCAGTCTGATCATCAAGGTTGAAGTATGTCTTGAAGTGACATATTTTCAGGAGTCATGTGTTAAAATGAGTAGTTGTGGTAGAAATATTTGACTATGTTATAGATTAAGAGGGAGTTGGATGTTGTGTTTTATATGATTTTTTTGTTTTGTTTGATGTACTACGTTGGACTGAAAGTTTTGAATGATGAACTGTATGTCCATGGTGAACAATATGAGTCTGAGCAGTTGGTTCACTCCTTGATAGGTTGCACATTTGATTTATAGTGTGTATTGAGTTATTTGCATGATATTATGGTTTGAGGTGTTTCCAGATTATATTGATTGGGGAGGGAATGTTGAAAGACATGAGAGTACAACTGGAAGGAGAAATAAAGCTTGTGTGTATTTCCACTCAGAAGCAGACAACCGATACTTTGTCAATTTTTTTTTTTCTAAAAGGAAGTTTGTGCTCTTCTGAGACAAGCTTGGATTTTCGGATATTAGTTCCCTAGTTAAGTAGGGAGCGAGGATGATATTGTATTATGAATATGGATTCTCCCTATGTCATGAACTTTGACTGGAATTAGGGAGGTTATTCCCGTGTCAAATAAATTGACTGGAATTAGGGAGAATGGGTTGATAGATTTGATAGTATCATGGATAATCATTCTTCCTATGTCATGTAATCTAATTGGAATTAGGGATGTTATCCTTGTATCAAGTACATTGATCAAAATTAGGAAAAATGTTCTGGTGGACAAACATTCTCCCTATGTCAAGTATTGTAACTGGAATAATATGTCAAGTACTGTAACCAAAATTAGGGAGAATGGTCTGGTAGAAGCTACTTGAAAGAGTGGGTGTTGATCGGTGTTTTGGCCCGGTCACTATATAAGATTAGTTTCCTTTTCATCATTAGGGCTAGTTACTCATTGAGTGTGTCCATATAACATCATGGCCTAGAATGAGGCCTAAGGATGTGAATGTCCTTTATGTTTTGATCATAATGATGGAAACCCTATGGTGTAAGGATGTGAATGTCCTTTAACATTTGACTATGATGATGCCAACCCTATGGTGTAAGGACATGTAATACCTTTTGGATTTGACCGTGGTGATGGCATACCTTTACTAGTCTGTATACCATGAGGTTGAGGTGTTGATCGGATCATGGTGCCTAGTTGTTGTACCATAGGTTAGACATGCTAGCCTGTATGTTAGTACCTAGTGCATATTGATGATGTACCATAGGTTAGGTGTGCTAACCTAGATAATGGTATTGAGTGGATATTATAGGTCAAGTGTATTAACCTGGATGATTACGATGATGTGAATTGTGAAACCTTATTCTTAGAGAAAATATTTCAACAGAGAAAATATGAATAGTCATTATGAATACCTCCTTGGCTAAGAGGGAGAGTTGAATTTTGTACCTATGGTCAGTCTTCATAATGTACAAATTTTGTACTTGTAATGATGAAATATAAATTATAATTTGAGACAAGAAAAAATATATTGTAAGCATGCTTTTCATGCTTGTGAGAATACAACATTTATTTTATAAGCCATGTTATTCATGACCTTTTCAAAAGAATAAAAATGGATTTTTGAGTTTTGATTTGTGGACACCAAAAATATCTCAAGTTAGCCTCTTGTGATAAAGTTGGCACCCATTCGAACCCCTCCAGTGCATATAAATAAGTGAAGACGGCATCCCACCAAGACACAATTCAACCACATCAAAAGACATCATATGATCTGATTAGGAGTGAAGTTCTGAGGCATATACCTGTGACAGAGGAGCGAAGTTATGAGGCGTACATCTATGACAGAGGAACGAAGCTCTGAGGCATACATATGTGACATAGGAGTGAAGTTCTAAGGCATACATCTATGATAGAGGAACAAATTTCTGAGGTGTACATTTGTGACAAAGGAGAAAATTTATGAATTATATATTTGTGATAGAGGAGTGAAGTTATAAAGCATATATATTTGATAGAGGAGTGAGGATTTGAGGTATATTCTCTGTGGTTATTCTCTATGAAGCAGGAAAACAAAGTATATGATTATTCTTTGTGAGAAGGCCTGATTCTCTGTGGAAGGGGTTGATATTGTCTATCACTAAGCATGTAATCAAGTCTGTGGAAAAAGGCTGAAATTATCTTTCATCATGCCTAGTGAATCTGCTCAATATTGATGTTGGTGTACAAGTGAAGAGGTTAGATTTGACATCTTGTTGGTAGTCTTGTGAAGGTTTCTTGTTGAATAGTGTGAAAATTAGGATTGAATTTGATATCTCTCTTGTTGAATTGAATATTTCTCTAATAAGAGGGTTGATAGGTTTTTCCCCCAAGTGAGTTTTCCCAGGGTAAACATTATGTCCTTCTTGTGAATTGTGATATCTACTGCTTCATTGTCTTTATGGTTCAATTTTTGGATGTGTAATTGCTTGATGATACATTTAAAGTGATAAATAAAATACTCACATAATTGGAGGTAATTATCAATTTCATAAATAAAGTGTTTGAATAAATTACACTCGAAATCAACATTGTCTTCAAATATGTGTGGATTTTTTCTTTCCTTCTTGGTCTTCATCAAGTTTGTTTCATCATTTTTTACAATGATCATTTCTAATATATTTTTGAGTCTAATATTGTAGCACTTGTATGATTTTATTTTACATGAGTACCCAAAATGTATGCTTTCATTTGTCTGACAATCAAACATTTTTAACTTCTGGTCAGCCCTCTTTATGTAACCTTTATTTCTAAATATTCTAAAATGTTTGACACTATTTGGTCTTCCATTACACAATTCATTGGGTATTTTGTCATTGTTGCTTTTGAGAAATCCTATGTTTAAAATGTGAACAACTATATGTACTTCTTGTACTCAAAAGATATTACTTAACTTGGATTTGTGCAACAAAGTTCTATCCATCTCTTCCACAATTCTATTCTTTATTTCAACCACTCCATTTTGCAGAGTTATAATTGTTGAGAAGTGTCTTCTTATTCCATGTTCTTCAAAATAGTAATTGAATTCATTTGAAGTAAATTATCCTCCATTATCTGATCTCAAGCATTTGATTTTTAAATCAATTTCATTTTCAACATGTTCTTTGAATATTTTGAAATTTCCAAAGGCTTCTGACTTCCCTTTAAGAAAACAAATCTAGGTCATCCTTGTGTAGTCATCAACAAACAACATGAAGTATTGTTCTTCATCTAGTCCTTTTGTTCTTTTTGGCCCACATAAATAAGTATGTACAAGTTCTAGTGGTTTTTTCATGGAATGTTCCTTAGTTTTGAACTCAACTCTTGTTTGTTTTCCATGCCGACAATACTTGCACATAGTATTTGAAGGCTTTGTAAATTCATGGAAATCCCTTACAACTTCCCTCTTGCTTATCTGGACAAAATTGTCAAAGCGTATATACCCCAATCTCCTATTCCAATGCCAACTTTCATTTTCCTTTCCTAGGCAACATATTTCCTTTTCAATCGCATTTAGGATGTATATGTTGTTTAGAGTTCTTATAGTTGTTGCAACCAATTTCCCTGATCCTTCTCTCCTTATTTATTATTATTTTGAATTCAATAGAAGTGTGTGTCCCTAATCACACATTTGACCATCTCTTAGCAAAATGTGCTTAATATATTCAACAAGTAAAACATTTTCTACCACCGCATCTTTGCTTTCAAAGCTAACTATGCCTTTCCCTATAATTTTGGCAGAGTTATCATTCCCAAAAGTGACAAATCCTTATTTTTATTTGTTCAATGTTACAAATATGTTTTTGTCTCCAGTCATATGCTTTGAGCATCCACTATCAATATACCATTGACTTCTTCTGCTTTGGGCTTGTAGAGCAAGCCCACATTCCTCAACCTTCAAATCTTCCTGCTTCTTTTTCCAAGTTCTTAGTTGTTCCCTCATATGATGGACATGAACTTGCCTTGTTTCCCTTGAAGGAACTATCAAATTTCTTCTATAATTTCTGGCTATGTGTCCAAAATTGTTGCATTTGTAACATTTAGTTTCATAACAAAGAGTGCCAAAACTGCTATAATTTTTGTTGAAAACTTCATGAGGCCTTTTACCATAACTACCTTCATATTAGTTCTTGGGATTTTCATAGTTATTTCTTGTATTTCTACCTCTTGCATATGATCTACTGTTTATAGGATTATTCCCAAAATTATTACAAGAATAACACACTCCAAGAAAAATATTTTGGTACCTGAGTGTAGGTGGCCTTCTTGACGGTGTTGTTCTTTTTAAGCCATGATCATCTTCTTTAATCTTATTCATTTGATGGTTGTTGTATGTCCTCCGTCAGTAACTTGTATTATTCCGTTTTGATAAGGCCATTGAGTGCATCAATGTAGCTTCCTTGCTTTGCTTCATTTTTGTCATCATAGAGATTGAAACTTTATCAATGTTATTTTGTTTATATTCTAGTCCAGACTTGTCATTGAATGGTTTGTGGTTGCTGATGATTTCATCCAGTATTCTGGTACTATTGTCAAAATTTTGAAAGATATACTTCTTCCATATTTCCTTCCTCAAGGAGACTATCTCAGCTTCTATATTCTCGTATATTATCTTCCAACTATCTCTTGAGTGTTTCTTCAATCACTCTGGATTCTTTTAATTGTAAGAATTACATTTCACATGCTATAAGAATTCCATGTAGCTCA
This sequence comes from Pinus tabuliformis, assembly GCA_031772625.1. Classification (NCBI taxonomy): domain Eukaryota; kingdom Viridiplantae; phylum Streptophyta; class Pinopsida; order Pinales; family Pinaceae; genus Pinus; species Pinus tabuliformis. The sequence goes on along the minus strand of CM062817.1, from coordinate 1,780,194,073 downwards.
TCCATACTCAACATATCTAGATCTTGTCTTACTTCTAAATCTAATATTTTATAATCAAATCTCATTCAAGGAGATCTTAATATCTTTTGAATGATGACTTTATCTATGATCTTCTCTCTTAGTCCTCTCGTAGCATTCACGATCTTATCAACCTGGAGAAAGAAAGTTGCAATGTATTCATCTTACTTCATCTTTAGGTGTTCAAACTTTCCTATTTAAGTTTGAATCTTGGCCCCTTTGAGATTTTCTTCTCCTTCATACACATTCTTGAGCTTGTTCTAGATTTCCTTTGTTGATTCACAATGCATAACCTTGACAAATTTTATCCTGTTAGGCCTCCTAGAAAAACATACATAGCCTTTGAAGTACTTTTATAGAATCTTCTTCCAAGCAGATATGTTGGAGTAGAGGCCAATAACTTTTATTCATTTAGACCATCTTACCAAACATCATCTCCTTATGATTGTAAGAAAAATACCATTCTTATGCACCAAAAGGAATAATTTTGTCCATCAAACAATGGCAGGCCATGTTTGGTGTATTTTTCTTGCTTGTCCATAGTCTCACTAAGATATACCTTCCAATGGTGAAACTGTTTTTGAAGGAACCCACTCTAATACAAATTGTTGGAATATTTAGCAATGCTAGGAGGTGGGGGGAATCAATATTGACAATTTTTAACTTCAAAAACTTGTTAAAGAATCCATAGATATAAAGAAAAGCACATATATCTAAAAATCACAAACATTTTACGTGGAAGCCTAAAGTGGGAGAAAACCACAAAATGATTTTCTTAATATATATAAAGAGCACATTTAAATTTATCAACACCAACCGAAAGGAAGCACCAACTCTTTGGCCTATCAACACCAATTGAAAGGGAGCACCAACTCCCTGGTTTATAAACACCAACTAAAAGAAAGTACCAACTCTCTATTTTATCAACACTAACTAAAAGGAAGCACCAAATCTATGATTTATCAACACCAAATCTTGTACAAGAGTCAATATTAATAAAAGAAAGTCTGCACTCCTGATAGCTGCTCCTCCGTCCTTCACACAATGTTATAGAAATATTTGGGCACTGCAACCCCAATCACATATGTCCATAAACCAAGGGCTTCTAAGTCCCTAAAAGTGTTGTTTCATACCCTAAAAGAGCAAGGTTAGCTGATTACATCATCTCCCAGAAGTTCTCCATGAAAAACTACTCAGAACTGGTCAAAGCAGGACCATACAGACTGCCCAGTGCTAAGGGTGTGATGCATCTCACCTGCCACATGCAAAAAGTGTGATGCATACTGGAAAGCCCTTCTGTAGGGTGCGATGAGTGAGAGCAGACAAATGGCACAAGCATTTTGCTAGGTGGAGACCCTGAGAATCTTCTAGAAGCTGCTCATTTGACACTTGCCTCTCTGAGTTCGCCCAGGGATGAGTAAGAGATCTAAAATCTCCAAGTGGAACCAAGAACTATCAGTGAAATGACACTAACCAAAATCCCAGAAGCTGACTCACTCTCCTAAAAACATCTATATATGGATCCCTCATCCAAGAGATCTAGAGGCTGGAATTCTGTATTTTGCAAGGAAGTGTTGTTGGTTTCTGTTATCACTCAGGTTGTTCCCAAAAGTTGTAAGAAAGGGAATACGGTCGAGGTAACCACAGACCAATCTTTTAGATACAGATTCTAGCCAATCTACATCTAGAGAGGGCTCTCTCTTTATGATTTAACTTTGTTTTGAAATTTAGTAGGCTAGTTATGAAGTTCTGGGGTTTTGTTTGATTTTTGGATGGTGAGATCAATAGAACAGTAAGGCTCACTGAATATTTCAGTCCATTGGGCATGATGGAGTCAAAGAGGATGGCTTTCTGGATTTGGTTTCTTAACAGAGGATGGTATCACAGAGCAAGGTAGTCAAACATGGAACAAATATAGGCTGGAATCAGATGGAATGAACTCAAATGGGTGAAGGGCAGTTAAGAATCCTTCAACGTATTGAGAGAGGGAAAATGGATGATTACTGTTAAGGAGCAGTTAAGAATTACTTAGAAAATAGTCAATATGCAAGAATCAGGAAACAGGGGCAATTAAGAATTCACTGTTAAACAAATTCTGAAGAAAACACAGAGAATAATAAAGACTGAAAACAGAGTGCAGTTTAAGCAAATTCTGAATTAATCCTTTTCTTTACCATTCAGATTATGAAACACAGATGATATAGCAAACAAGAAAATAGTAAAACACGAGATATAGGGGACTTATTTATCCGGAGTTTGATTCAAGAATTCTGTGACAATTCCGTTGCATCAATTCCTCATCCAGTGAGCCAGACAACAAATGGTTCCAACAGCTTTTTATTCCAAAGGTTTAGTATTACAGCAAAATCTAGAAGTGCTCACCAACCCCAAATACTTCGATTGGGGAGGTATTTATACAAAATATCTTACAAAATATCTCACGGAGATAATATCTAGTGATGATTCATCGTTTTTTCAAAAGATAGAGACAAATAGTCTCGATAACATGGAAAAGATCGTTGATGCCGTGCTCGTTGTTCCGTCTTTATCAGATGTGCTGGAGGTAGGCCCTGTGAGTCGGTTTACCGCTGTCTTCCACTGATGCTCTGTGCTGGAAGCTCCGGCCTTGTCAGATGTTCTTCAATCCTGATTTGATATACTTTGACCTGTATGACCCTCATTCATTTATGTTTATCACATCATAGTAAATGGCCCAAAATTTTCATTTTACCAAAGGTACCAAAAAAACCAAAGATAAGTTTATAAAATTTCTAACATATTTTCCCACCACTTATGTTCTGGTAATTTATGTCTCTGAAGCTTTCTCAAAGTTTCATCCGTCTTTGTATATCTGAAGAAATTAGGCTGGATGGTGAATAGATGCTTTACCTCGTGCTCAATGTAGAATAAATTTTCTAAGTTATCATAGAGGACTTGGCCAGATGGAAGTGCTTTCACTCCTGAAGCACTTGTTGATGAAGTAATTTGATCAGCAGCATATTTATTCAATTTATGTGCATAATCTATGTGTTTCATCAGCCGGTCATTACTTGTTAAAGGACTTGGTAGACCCTTATTCTGCAAAACTGTGAACTTTTCTGTGAAAGAATTAATCTCCACCTGCATGTCCTGGCATCTCCTTTCCAAATTTTGCATCAGAGTTCTCTTGGTTAGAACTCTCTTGATTTCCAGAATGGTGCCTGTCCTGTCTGTGATTTCCAGTGCTTCCAGTTGTTCGCTGGTCTTGGTGTTCAAAAAATGTATTAGCTGGTTGGCTTGTTCAGGCATCTGTCCCAATAAAGCTCTTGTCTTTTGAATTTCCACTTGGGCTGCTCTTATTAAGTCAATCTGCTCATAAATAACTTGGATAGATTGCCACACATTATTAAGGGATTGATTGATGTTGGCCCACAGAATTCCTTTGATTTCTGCCAGAGGTTTATCCAGAGAGAGATCCTTTTCTAATGCTCTCACTTTGTTCTCTAATGTTTTAACCTCCCTTATTTTCTCTGCCACATTCATCTTGGATTTGTCATAACTTTTTTCTACTTTTGCCAATTGTTCCTTTACTTGTTTCAATTCTGATACTTGGAGTTTCAATTCTTCCATGGCTTTTATCAGTTGTTTCGTATTCATAGTAGTACTGCTGCCTAGTGTTGTTGCTGTTGCTGATGTACCAGTGATGACCTCTGCTGTGGATGCTGGAACATTTGGAGCCAATGTTGTTCCAAGTGTTGAAGGGACCGCAGTTGAGACTGTAGGGATGACCTTAGGAGGCTGGGAGGTCGACTCTCCCTGCTTTTCCTTTAGTGATTTTTCCAATGCCTGCTTTGTATCATTCAATCTCTCATTAAGCTTCATGAGCAGGTCCATCATGTCCTCTTCTAATTTCTGTTGTACAACTTCTGCAGTCTATGGATGCACGGAAAGAGGCATTTTAAGTTATTTCCTCAGGGCAGCAATGTCCTCTTCTTTCTTCTTCATTAGTGCCTTTATGCCTTTAGCATCTTTGGGATCATGTCCCAGTTCAATGATGATCTCTTCTAAAGATTTGATCCTATTATCCTTGGCTAGAGAAGAGGATTTCTCTAAATGTAACTGAGTTGTTGTATTATCTAAGGAATTTTGCAGTTTGTGGGCCAGCATTGCTTTATCAGCCAGTGTGGAGTAGACCATCTCTCTAGTCTATTTATGAAGCTCAATCTGGTCCATAGGATGAATATCCTTGGCTAAGACCTCCAAATTTGTCCTGATGTAATCAGCTGCTGACTGTGGTTGTTGCACCTTGGGCTTAAAGTAACTCATGACCATTTTTCCCTCTTTAATGTCATAGGCTGACATTAATCTTTGCTGGTTTGTGGGGGCCATCTTAAGATACTGGTTGTAAATTTGAAGCCTTAGTGGGTCGTTCCTGGCCTTTATCTCTGTGAATGTCCTTTTGATGTCTGAGGCCTGTTTTCTTTGTTGCCTTGTGGATGAAAATTCTACACTGTGCTGCCTTTCTAGCTCTTGCCTTTGTGAGCTAGTTGAAGTCGCTATCACCGGGGAAGTCTGCTGGCTGACTACCCTTTCACCTCTTACATTGTCCATTATTTATTCAATGATTTACTCTTCTGACAGAGGATTCAGTCTTTGCCTTTTTGCCCCAGGTTGTTCTGCAGGTCCACTGATAGGTGTGGGGTCTTCCCTATCTCTCTTCTTGCTTCTTTCCTCATTTAGAGGAGTCTGTAATGCAGGAATTTTTGCTGCTTTAGCTTGGTCTGGAGGAATTTTCCCCTGACTCTGTTCTTTTGACATTGCTGGCTGGTTTGTCATTTTAGGATGCTCTGTGGTATCTACCTCTTTTCCCTTTGAAGTCCCTGTGACCGTTGTGCTAGTTTTTTGTGCAGGTTGCTGAGAAGTTCCAGTAGAGTATGTTCTAACTCCTGATTGTTGAGGCAGCGTGAAGGACACCTGTCCAAAAGAATCCAGGTCAAGGGTTTTTTCAAGATTTTTCATAGCTTTTTCCATTTTTTCATGTTCATTAATTTCTTCTATTAAAGTCCCTTCTACCCATTCATCTTGATTTGCATACTGTTCAATTTCTGAGATGCTATGATGTACATAAACTGATAGTCGGTTCCTCACTTTTCTGTCATTTATAAAACTATATGGGTCATATGGCACCCACAAAAAACTCTTCTTCAATCTGAGGTAGTCTCCTAAAATCTTCCCAGCTTCTTGCCAGGCCTCTCTAGAATGGATGACATAAGGGCCTAACTAGTTTTTGATTCTCAACTGAGCCTTCTTCTTTGCATTACAAAAATATATTAGGTCTGCATTGATGATCTATCTAAAATATTCTAATGCAAATAATCTCAGGGGCACATATTTGGGCAGCTCGAAAGGGCAAAGTTCGCAGCCATATATTCTTATTTTTGTGTGATTTTGGTACAGGTACCAATCACCTATCCTATACTGTTTCGACAGCTGCAGAATATTTTTCATGTCACCAGAGATTCTAGGAGGGGGAGCTCCTATCAACGGAGTGGATGCTAGGTGCACAAATAAGTCAATAACCTCGCCATAGGTATAAGGGCCCTCAAAGGTATAATGGAATACTAAGGTCCAGAAGATCACAAATTTTAGATTTCCCTTTGAGTCCAACCTCCTGATGGGGAAAGAAAAGTTGTCTATATGATAATATAACAGAAGGTGGTATATGAAATATGTGTACTTGAAGACTCCTTCTCTATCCAGGTTCAAGAATTGATCATTGATTTTGTTGGCAATGAAAGTGGCATAATCAAATTTGACAGTGGGGGGGCTGTCCAGGAGTAAATATTGATAGCAGAACTAGGGTGATCTCATCAACATATTCACTATTATTAAATCCCAAAATCAGGGATATCATGTCAACAATAAGTCTACCAGTTTCAGTGAGAAATACGTGTAGATAAGGAGGTGGACTTGTAGGCTAATGCTCTGGTAGCATGAACATATGAGCAATACGGGTTATCTCTGAGCTGGACAATTGAGAAGATTTTTCAAGTAGATACCCCATGGAAAGACGAGCAAGGGGCTCAGTGGAATGGAAATGTATCATCTCATTGATGGATTCATCATTTATGTGAAAAAGAACAGTTTGAGAGGGGCTCACAACTGCTCTATGGACAAGGTCATAGTTAGCATAGCATTGGTGAATGATATCTGGGAAAACATGGACTGAGGGGAGGAAGTATATGGGAAGGTTTGATTCCCACAGTCCAAAAGTATCAGAGTTATTCAGATGGCTATCCCTGATTTGGCAGAAAGCTTGAAGATGGTTCACCTTACCAGACAGATCTTTTATTTGAAAATCTTTGTCGGCCAGGGGTAAATAATCTAAGTCTTTATGAGGTGCATTCATAGGCGCGACGTTCAGGGCTACAGGAGCTTCCATGTTTGGTTCTTGTGTTTTCAAGCTGGAATTCAAGCTTTTGTGGAAACAATGGACTAAACAGCAGGCTTGGGGGTCTTTTTATGAAATTTTCAGAATGATTTGAACTTGAATTCAGCTCCTTTAGGTAAAACTCTCAGTGGAAAAAATAAAATTACAAGTTCGCGAAGTGAATGGGGTAAATACCTGTTTTTAAGAGGCAAACCATGTAATTCGCAGGTTGAACGATGAGCTGTAGAGCACGACACTGGAATTTCTTGGCCGGGTGGTGGACTGGACGCTCGTACAGTCGCTCTGGACGTATTTCACATGAAAACAGTTTGCAGGGAAAATTGGTGAAAATGACCTTTCCTCGTCGTTTTTAACGAAATTGGTTTGGCGGGTATTTTTGGCATTTATTGAGCAGCTGACGTCAGGATGACAGGACATCTTGTCGCTAGCGGGGGGTGGTAAGTGGTTTACCCCGCACCGCTTATGGGCTAGGTCGGTTTCAGACGGGGGGGGGCGCGAGCAACGCGGGCGGTCGACGCGTGGCATCTGTACGGGGAAATACCATCGTTTCCCCAGGGTTTAATGTTTGGCGGATAGGCGGGTCGCGATATGAATATCGGCCATTGGATGCAAGGGCCGAGATCGGACGGTTGGCGCTCTGCGAAGATAGTGGAGGGTTAATGCATGGGGGCCCGATGTAATAAATATTAATAAATCATATCGGGGCTGTGTTTATTGGTTGGCGGGGTGCTTAAGTTAGGTTATTAATTAACGTGGGGTTAATTAATCCCTCATGTGCGCGGGGAATGGTTATTATAAGGTTTCAAATAAACCTATAATTCCATTTAAAACAACGATATATGGCTATAGTTTAGCCGGGGGCGGGAATAATAAAGTTTTGGGGTTTTGCATATATTAATATAATATGGGAAAGGGGAATCAGTGTAGGGAGTTATATAATAATGCTAATAGTTAATATGAGAAATGATATGAGAATAAGCGCTAAGTTATAAAGTTTGAAAACTTAGGCTAAAGGGGCCAAAAGAGTTTATTTGTGATATTTGTACAAATTTCCTAAGTAAAATGGGGTTTTTACTTAGGTAATTGATATGGAATGGAGTGAGATGGCTTAATGATATTAAGCAGATCTTAATATCTCTGGGGGAAATTAGTAAATGTTTTGGGGAAAGGATGAAGGGGAGTTAGTCATGCCTCCTTTGAGCTGCATCCAAACATCTGCCATGGTACTTGTAATAGAAATAAGATTTACATTCTGAGAGACAAAATCAATCACAAGTCTCATTCTGCAACACCAAAACTGCCTACCCAGCCTACTGTACCTAACATTTTTTCTTCTTTTTCTTTGGGTGCACTTGGACTAGCAAACCCTTTTCAAATTTTCTTTTCTTTACATTGTAAGCTTATCTAAATCTACACTTATTTCTTCCAAGGGCTCAGATTAAAGAGTTGAGCTCCTTTGCTTCTCTACCTATCTACTTATCTGCCAAGTTTGAACAGTTTGGACAGATTTTTATTCTCTATTTCTAAAACAGGAATTGAAAACTAGCCAAGATTAAGTTGTTTGACCATTCATCAAGTGTGGCGTAAAGTTCAATAAGTTGTACATGATGCTTTATTTACAGACACTGAAAAAGTAGTGGCATTTGGACTTGCACACTTTCCTGGTCTTCTTTCTTTGGGGTTCATTTCTTTTCATTTTTTCTTTTGACCATTTTATTTTTTTCCACCCTTTGATTTTTCTTTTAGGGTATACCCTCTTTACATTTTTTGAATTTTTTGATTCTTTGAAAAATATGGAAAACCTTTGCAACAAGAAAAGGTATGAACATATTACAGAGCTCATCAATGTCAATCATGAAATATGATACCTATTGATATAGGAGCATAACAGTCTCTCTTTGAAGACATTTTTGGGTGATCTTGCTTTGTATGAGGTGAAGAGGGCTTTCATGCTGGGAGGACGACGCTGGGTCAGACCAAGTGGTTGTAATCCTCTCTTTTACTACTTCTATCAATAAAGCTATTTAAGTTTTCCTCCATATTCTTGTATATCTCTGAATATTGTGTTGATATATGAATTTGTATGGTCAATATATATATGAACCTATGTTGTTTACAGTGATAGATCTCTATGCTTTGATGGTATTATGCTGCTTTGACTCTACAAGTGCTCTTTGAAGCGGGACAAGTAAGGAAGGAGTGGTGAGATTCCGTCAAAGGGGAAAGGAAACAAGCAAGGAGCCAAGTGAAAGACTGAGGTTGGTACTCTCTGCTTCTTTCTGATCTATCTCTCGTAAAAGAAAACACAAGTGACTTTAGTTTGTTTGTTTCTAAGATAGCTACCCATCTTAATGGGACTAGCAGTTCTGAATAAACACTAGTTTTCCCGATAACAAAATGGCGACTCCGCTGGGGAGAGAATAGTTTGATTGCTTGTCTCTATTTGTTTGATTCATAAACCACAGACGGAGCCTGAAGTTAAGCCAACTAGCCTTCGAACTACATTTGCTATGCAAGTGCAAAGTAGATCAACATTGCTTCAGTCAATCTCTGGGTTTGTTTATGAACTGAACAATTGACTTGCAAACATTCTAAGTGCCCTAGAGGTAGCTCAAGTAACCTCATTAGATCAGCCCCTATACTTTGTAGTTACTGACTATCATTAGCTCAGCCTAAATCCCTAAACTAAGCTGCAAACTGTGACCAAAAACCAAGTTAAAGTCTCGTTCTTGGACCATCACACTGTCTCCTTTTGGCAGACTGGATGCATCGCACCTCCCGTGTGCAGTAGGTGGGATGCATCCCTGTTTCCCTGTGTTACAAGTGCGATGATCAGATAAGACTGTTTCTGCCTCCAGATTTTGGTTTTTTCTTCACTGTCTTCAGCTTTATTCAGGAGTTTTGTTGTCTGTGATCAGTATACCACTGTTGAAACCCCCTTCCTTTGCATCATTCAGCCTCCATTGTACAAAGAATTGTGAATGTTTTTATGTATTTTTCACCATTTACAGTTCTCCTTTACAAAATAGTAGCTTAATCGAACTGTCATCTTTTGATTTGAAAGTGTCGCAAGTGTCGTTTTCAGTCAAAGAAAAGAATCCTCCTCTTTTTGATAGTCGATTACACTGTTACTCTTGTATTTGATCTGAATTTATAGTATTTCAAGTGTCGAAAGCAGTTTTTGATTCAAAATCGCAAAGTGTCGTTTTGCCTTCCTGTCGTTTTTTGAAAAGAAAATCGTTAGTACTGTCGCTTTGAAAGAAGAGATAATTCAGATTTGTATTTAGCATTCTTTTTGTCATTCACACATTAAGAAAGCGGAAAACAAATACATACATGTGCATTTGCATTTAGACTGCTTGTTGATTTTGATTTAGGACAGTGCATCTAGTGTGTGCTCTCTGCTCTATGTTGAAAGGATTTCTCTTCTCTTTCCTTAGTAGCTAGGATTTTCATTGCAAAAAGAAGAGTAAACGACTGTTTATCATCTTAGATTGCATATTTAGGAGTTGTATATCTACATCATGCGGTGAACCTTAAAGGAAAACTTCTTAAGAAAGATCAACTGTAAAATAAATTCAATGAACATAAAAACGCTTTGGAACCTAACGCACAACATCTAGAAGTCTAGGCTAGAGATGTATTTTGGCGTCATAAAGCCTGGTAACTGTCACTTTCATCGTAGGTTGGGTGATTCCTCCTCTTTGAGATGACAAGTGCCAGTACGGACTTGTGCTCCCATGTACCGTCGAGTATATATTGGGAGACCACAATAGGCTATATCCTTTATCCTTAGGAAGTTGTGTCTGCCGCCCTATCGATCGCAATGCACTGAACACAGCATTTGGGAAGATTGACTGTCGTACCATAAAAAGTATTCTGTAGTTTTGCGATTGGTTTGGTAATCCCTCTGTCTAGATTTCCAGAGTAGTCTCTTTCGTTCCTTTTCAGACTCCTTAAAGGAAAAGGTCCATCTGAGCACTTGTCACTTCAAGCTCATTAAAAATCGAAGGCGACTAGAGTCATCTTTAGCTTTTTCTCGACTCTTAAAAATTGAAAAAGCAAGTTGTGTCAAAGCGTCTAAAATTCATTTAATTCGGAATAACATTTTCCCCTCCTATTTTGAGTTGATCAAATAATCCACAATCATGGAAGAAAGTCAATCAAAACCCCGTCGTTCGTGGAGACTGACGAGTCAACCGTCTTTGACTCCGAAAACGAAACCATTCCGGGCCAAGCAAACTCATTTAACTGGGTCAAAGTCTCCTGGTTTGTTTGAAACTTGTGTTTCAACATCCTCTGAGACTCTAGTTACTCCAACCATTTCTGGTATCCCTGCCTCTACAGAAGAAGTTCCGCAGTTACAAGAGGACATTAGAACTGATCCTAGTGTAGCAGTAAACACTTCTATTCCTGAACCAGCTCCATCTAGGGTTGATTCGGAAGGTGTTACTCCTCCAGCATCTGTCGCTGCAGAATCTATACCCTCTTTGGCACCGGAAATATTTTACGGACCTGACGGTCTACCTCTTCCACCTGGATTGATTGCTATAGAAGAGATTACAGAGGATCTTCCATCCAGTACTCCATCACATTTCAGAACTGGGATCAACCTATATCCTTCTACTTCAGAAGTTAATACCCCTTCATCGCAAGTTCCTATAGAATCGCTAGGAAGTCTTTTGGATAGACTCGATATGTCTAGACAACCATCGACATCTAGGACTGTGTCATCCGATACAGCAGTAGCAGAACCTCCTGCCACCACTCCGACGATGTTCGCTGGCATACCATCTATCCCAACTAGCTCTCAACTGCTAGAGGGAGTCCACCCAGGGACTGTTTTGACAGTATGGTCTGTTCCCGTTTGTTCGTCCGGAATAATATCTGGAATTTCTTATGTTGAGTCTCAGCAAATTGATCCTTCACAACAGTATCAATTTGGGCAGTCTGGTCTCCAAAGGCCAATATTTCCTGTCAGCACCGGATTGCCGCCATATGGAGGGAAATATGCCCTTTCATTGTTCCCTCCAGGAGAACAACCATATGAGAGTACTCAACCGAATTCAGGTCAAAATGGAATCACATCTAGTGGTTGGGTGCCAATACTGCCTCAACAACCAAGAATTGTATACTCAATGCAACTGAGTCTACCTGTGTCAAATATCCCCACTACACTAGCTATTGTGACAGTGTCGCAAGTACAAGTGTTGCCTGTTGTATGCCAGCCTCAAGTTTCTCAGGTCATAATACAACAGCCTCTTGTCTCCACGACGCAACCGCAATCGCCGGTTAGTGGCTCCTTAACTGGAGTGACTCAGGCTCAAACAGGTACTATTACCCCTCATCTTGGTCAAACATCCAGTATTGGGCAACAGCAAATGGTTCCACAACCATGGCTGGTGCAACATCAACAACCGCAATTCTAGCAAGTATACCAAGGACCTGAGCAACAAAACTTTGCAAGTAATGGGTAGCCATATATTCAAAACGGTTATCATCAATCATCCCAAATTGGTTATGCCCAGCAACCTTATCAAAGTTATCAGCATCAAATGCATTATGTTGGTATGCAAAGACCCACTGCTCAGGCAATCCCATCTTATCCTAGGTATGCTTCACCGAACCTGAATCAACAGTTGCCCTTCGTGGAAACTTTAGAGCTACCAGATCTAAATCGGCTAACAAATGATCCAATTGCTTATGCCCCTTGGTGGCCAACGATTCCTCATAAACTTCCGTCAGATATTCCTAAATTTAATGGAAATCCGGGTGAAGATCCGTCGAATCATGTGATGACCTTTCATCTATGGTGTTCCTCCAACACTCTATATGATGATTTGATTAGGCTTCGCCTTTTTCAGCGAACGTTAACTGGTCATTTGATAACTTCAGTGCCCTTGCCACCACCTTTTTAACCCATTTTCAATTACCAATAAGGTACGAAACAGGAACAGAGCTTCTTACCAATTTCAAGCAGACGACGACCACTCACATATCTGATCATATTCATGAGTGGCGACGTCGTCGTAGAATAGTAAAAACATATGTTCCTGATTAGCTACTAGCTAAATGGTTTATTAAGTCATTATTTCCTTCTATTATAGACGATGTGGCAAAGGGAGGAGTCGTCACTGAAGAGAAAGTCATTGCTTGTGCGCAATATCTAGATTTGATCTATACTCAGTCTGGCACACTCTATGACAAAATCCTTGACGCTCCCAGACCAGAATTTTCCGTTCCTCCTCCTAAATCAAACAAAGACTCTCATGCCGGTGATGGCATGATAGGTACGACAAGCACGAAATCAAAAAGGGCTACATCTAAGAAAGCCCGTAAGATTTCTGGTTAAAATGAAAATTAAGAACTTCTAGCCTCGGAGGTTAATGCCGTGTCGACCGACAAAGGCAAAGAACCGAAGAAACCAGGGGGCAAGAAGAAATGGAAGAGAAAAAAGAAGAAGCACGACGATTCGTCTTCTGAAAAATCTTCTGCAAACCCTTCTGGGCAGAAGAAACCCAGTCAGCCATGCCCCTATGACTCTCATATGCGATGCGGATCATTGGACGAGAGACTGTCCATATAAAGTTGAGGTTAAGAAAATCTTTAAGAATTCAAGAACTTTAGCAATATTGACTGACCCATTTCCGAACCCAGGAACCAATCTGGTTGCTAGCGACAATGCTTCCCCATCCCAAGTGCTTATGTTGTCCATTTCAAAACAACAAAATGATGCTTTGATATCGACAAGGAACAAAGATTACGGGAATCCACAACTGTCGAACAACAAGGCTACTGATCAACCTAGTAGTTCGACAACAACTTCGATCGAAGTTGTGCCACCCATCATTCCTGAGCTAACGATAAATCCGCCAAAGGGAGTAGTACACAAATCGACATTTAATCCTCGTGCCAAAGTGGCACAAAATTATAATATAGTAGAGGACCTGGCCCAATCGTCGTCCGCTATGTCGACACTTGAAGTACTGCAAAATTTCCCCTCCCAAAAGCAGGCTCTATTATCAGCAATAGGTGGGATTGACCCAGCAGATTCCAATCTTGTGGCCTTTAATCATAAAGGATATGAACCTCAGTTACCAGCTCAACTCGCTTTCCTCATTCAAGTGAAAGCCCTCAACAAAACTGTTCATCGAACAATTATTGATGAGGGGGCATCTACATGTATTATGTCAATGAGTTGCTGGAAAACTTTAGGATCACCACCCTTGTCACGATCGTCAATGACGTTAAAAGCATTCGATGGACAAACATACACTCCATACGGGATTTTGAGTAACTTACAAGTTGAACTGGGGGGCAAAACAGTAGAAATTGATGTTGAAGTTATCGATGGAAATCTCGATTATAACATCCTATTGGGAAGGCCTTGGATTTATGCTATGGCCGCTGTTGTGTCAACGTACTTCAGGAAGATTTCATTTCCTTTTCAAGGAGGAATTACAATCGTTGACCAACAAACCTTTCTCCCCAACAGTTCACAAGTTACGGGAAGCATCCCGATGATCCACGGAAGCTCTCAGTTGCTTCAAAATATCGGAGTAGGCCTGCTAAAAGACCCTACATTGATGGGTACTTTTGCCCTACCACCTCCAAACAACCTGGCAGAAGTGGCCACGGTGGGAACCTGCAATATGGTATCTTCCATTCAAAAGATGTCCAAACACGATGTTAACATGGATCATCACCAGGTATTGCCTCCAAGCCCAATAGAAATATTGTAGCAATCAATGTTCTCGGCATGGGAGGCAAACCCCAATGAACGCTCATCAAGCGTTTGGGTAGATAGGTCTAAGGAGTATGGTACCTCTTCAGATCCTTGGTCACGTATACATTCTACAGACGAAGGAATTGTTCAGTCAATGATCATAGAAGGGGCACCATGGGACGATAACCACCATCGTTCCCATCTTCCAGATTACAACGAAGATTACTCCAACGACCTTAATCATCCATCAGTCTTTGATTTTCTATCAAATATTGTAAATACGGTGGATTCTGAGCGAAATTTGTCCAATATTGAAGAAACTATCGCCATAAATATCTCGACCAAACCAGATGTTGTAGAGAATATTCATGTCGGTAAATCTTGTTCTTCTTCAGAACTGGAAGTATATTATGCTCTCTTTCGCAAGTTCAGAGATGTCTTTGCATGGTCATATGAAGAAATGCCAGGCATTGACTCGAGCATAGTTGAACACGAAATTAAGATGTATCCAGATGTCAAACCAGTAAGACAACAGCTTCGGCAAGTGCACCCAAAGAAAGCCGCTGCCATCAAGGCAGAAGTTGAAAAACTTCTCCATGTTGGTTTCATTTACCCAGTTCCTCTAACTGATTGGGTATCAAACATTGTTCCTGTGATGAAAAAGCAAGGAACAATTAGAGTGTGCGTCGATTACAGGGATGTAAATCAAGCTTGTCTAAAGGACAACTACCCTACACCCTTCATCGACCAGATAATTGATGAATGCACCGGATGCGAAATATTTTCGTTTATGGATGGATTTTCCGGGTATAATCAAATAAATATCCGCCCACAGGACCAGTCAAAGACTGCATTTATTTGTCCGTGGGGCACATTCGCATACCGTAAGCTACCTTTTGGTTTAAAGAATGCAGGGGAAACTTTTCAGAGGGCAATGAATTATGCCTTCCATGACATCAAGAACATCGTTCAACCTTACCTCGACGATCTTCCGGCTCACTCGCAAAAGCGGACCGATCATCCGCAGCATTTGAGAGCAATATTTCTACATTGCCGACACTACAATATAAGACTCAATCCGCTACTTGTGTTTTGTGTCGGTTCTGGTCGTTTACTTGGCTTTGTAGTTTCAAAAGATGGAATTCGACTCGACCCGTGTAAGGTTCAGGCAATCATCGATTTGCTTCCACCTTCAAACTTGCTTCAGATTCAGAAACTCCAAGGGAAAGAAAAATTTCTGAGGAGGTTCATTCCAAATTATGTCGAATTTGCTAAAGGTTATACGCGTCTATTGAAAAAAGAAGCACCCTTCAACTGGGATCAGGTTGCGCAAGCTTCATTTGATGCTCTAAAGGAATCCCTAATAAAAGCATCATTAATGTACACTCCTAATTATCAAAGAGACTTTAACCTATACCTGGCTGCAGCAGATACGACCATCGCAATGGTTTTAGTTCAAGAAGACAATGGAATCGAACTTCTTGTTTATTATTTAAGTCGAAACTTAAATGATACAGAAAGAAAGTACTCCTATGTTGAAAAATTGGCTCTCACAGTTGTTCAAGCAGTACAGAGATTTCAACACTATGTCCTCTTCCGAAAAACTACCATTTTGTCAGATTGCAACCCCATGAGTTACATATTGTCGCGACAGCTGCTTGGGGACAAATATTCAAAGTGGATAGCAATTTTGCAAGAGTTTGATCTAGAATTCGTAAAATCCAAATCAAAGAAAGCTCCAGTTTTCGCAGAGTTACTATGTGATTTCCCATCGTCATCCAACGATTCAACATCTAAAGCAACAATCATGCATGACTCTTTGTTTCCGATATCTTCAAGCGACCCGTGGTATGGAGATATAATCATTTATCTCCAAACCCAAACATATAGGTCTAACACCTCTCGCTCAGAACAGCAACGTACTCGATACCAAGCCAAAGACTACATGATTATCGGTGATACACTTTACCGTCGTGGTGTCGATACAGTTCTGTGAAGGTGCCTCACCCATGAGGAGGCCGAAAAAGTCCTGAATGATTTTCATTTAGGCGCATGTGGGGGGCATCAATCTGGTTATGCTACGGTACAAAAGATTTTACGAGTAGGATACTTCTGGCCATCAATGTTCAAATATTGCATAACCGCAGTCAAAAGTTGCCATGCTTGTCAAATCTTCGACCGCAAAACCAGAATACCACCCACACCTCTGAAGCCAGTAGTTACTGTTGGGCCATTCACCAAATGGGGCATAGATTTCATGCAATGTAACCCCACCTCATCCGGGGGGCATGGGTATATCATAGTCACAATTGACTATTTTATGAAATGGGCCGAGGTGATGCCTACATTAAACAACAGCGGCGAAACGACCGCTCTTTTCTTTTTCAATCATGTAGTCTCCAAGTTCGGCGTTCCACAAGCTATAGTCACAGATCATGGATCACATTTCCGCAATCACATGATGGTTGAATTGGCCGCCAAATTAGGACTATCCCATGACAGCTCTACTTCGTATTATCTGCAAGCTAACGGGCAAGTTGAGGTGATCAACAAAGTCCTGAAACGCATGCTGCAAAGGATGATTGGAGTCCATAAACGGAGTTGGCACCTAATCCTGTACTCAGCCTTGTGGGCATACCGAAAATCGGTGAGAAATGCGACCGGGTTTACGCCCTTTCAGCTAGTGTATGGCCTGGAAGCAATCTTACCAATTTAATGTGAAATTTCGTCTCTCAAGCTCGAAATTGACCTCCTCCCTAGAACTTCAGAGGAAGAGGATCGTTTCTTAGAGTTAATCCAACTAGATGAAACTCGTCATGACGCCGCCTTGGCTAATGAAGCACATAAGAAATGAGTCAAAGTGCAATTTGACAAAAATGTCAAACCCCGCGTTTTCTCAGAAGGCGACCTGGTCTTGCTTTATGATTAGGAATACGATAAATTGGGAGCAGGTAAGTTCCAGTCTTTGTGGATGGGTCCTTATATTGTTAAGTGTGTATTAGCAAAAGGATCCTACTAGCTAGTAGATTATGACGGGATTCCACTGTCGCAACCCCGAAACGGGTTGTACCTTAAGCGTTACTATGCTTCACTCAACATGGTAACCTCTTCATATGCTTTTGTTACATTTTTTTTTCGTTAAGAGTGATCGTTTTGGTTAGGTAATCCACTTTTGCATTTTGTTGCAAATGTCGAACCCATTGGAATCATTTGTTGGATACGCCGACGGGGCGAGTCGTAGTACGCGGAACCTATCTTCTGCAACTTGGGCCATCTTTGATCCAAGCAGCGAGTTAGTGAGTTTCAGAGGGGTGTGTATTGGTCAATCAATGAAAAACATCGCTGAATATAACACGTTGATATAGCTTCTCTCTGATGCCATCGCACATGGCATACGCTGACTTGTCGTCAGGCTAGACTCACAGCTCGTCATTCTACAGCTTACCGGTGTTGAGCCTCAAACCTGCTGTTATAGACATTTTTGTGCCTTACAGCTATAAGCATGAAATGTCCATAATCCAAGGGATCCAAAGTCCCTAAACATGTTGTTCCTACCCCTAGAGGAACAAGGCTAACAAACCATAGCAATTCACAGAAGTTCTCCACCAGAAACTGCTCAAAAACAAGTCAATTCAGGATCAATTCAGAAGCTCCACTAGCTGCCTACGTTGAAATGCAGAGGCTACACTGGCTAGTTGCATTGCAACGCAGGTGGAAGCACTACCAGGGTACACTGAGCGGGAAATGACAAATGTCAGGGTCTCTTGTGAGAGGTGTCAAGACTGTGGAAGCTTCCAGAATCTTCCTCCATGACACTTGCCTTGCTGAGTTCGACTAAATGATGAGTAAGAGGCTCTTAGTCTCCAAGTGGAAGTAAGAACTGACAGAGAGAGAGGACACTAGTCAGATCACAAGCTGACTCATCCTCACTCCAAACATCTATATATGGATCTCTCCTCCATGAGATCTAGAGGCGGGAACTTTGTTATTTGCAAAGAATTGCTGTTGGTTTGAGATTGGAATCATTGGGTGCTTAATGCTTTGAAGGGAGGTGAAGATAGGAATTTCATTTGCTGGGAAGGAGATGCTGGATTGGAACTCTCTTGGTTGTATCTCCTCCTGAACCTTGTTATTCATCAATAAAGCTATCTTGGTTTCTCCTATATGCTGATGTGTCTTTGATGTATGATTGCATTAGTGTATTTAGTTTATTTCTAATCCTGAACTAGTTATGAATATGAATCTATGTCTTTGTGTAGTGTTCCCTTCTTGTGATCTTGCAGGAACCTGTTGAAGCTGGGCAAGCGAGAAGGCAAGTAGCTGGGAACTCTCAAAGAGAAGAGAAACTGGATCGAGGGACAAACAGAAGACACTGGTTAGTCCATCCATCTCTCTTCATTCTTAATTCATAAAGGAAGAATACTAGAATAGCTGTTTCTGTTTGTTGCTAAGGCACTGTCACACCTTAGGTGGATAGGATCATCCTGCATAGGCATTTTTCCCCACAAAAAATTGGCGACTCCACTGGGGACATCTGTTTAGTCATTTTATTTGTGTTTCTATCATTGTTTGTTTCATAGACTCAACAGTAGCAATCGAACTGCATCTGCTATTCTCATATGCAAAGTAGACAACTGCTGCTTTGATCCAATCACTGGATTTGTCTATGATCTGAACAATGGACTCACAAATGATTTGATGATCCTTTGTGATAGATCTTATTCCTCCTTCAAATCATCCCTTTGATTGTACCTTGCTTGTTGCTTTGATTTGGCCTGAAACTGTATATTAAATAGCATACCATGACCCAGAACCCAGTGAGGAACTCTCGTTTCTCCTTCAGCGCAGGCTCTGTGAAGAGACTTTGCATTTCAACACAGTTCCTGTGAAGGATACCTGCGTTGAAATTCAGTTTCCCTGTTATACAGGTGCGCTGATCCAGTTAGGCCTTGTGCAGCTGGGGTTCTCTGCTCTGTTTTGCCTTGTTTTGATCTCTGATTTTTGCAGCCTGTAACCAGCATAGGTACCTTTCTGATAGCCCCTTTTCTCTGCTTAAATTCCGCCTCCTTTTGTACAAAAGACTGTGAGTGTTTTTATGTGTTTGTGGCATCATTTATAGTTTCCCTTTGCAAGAGTGAAATAGTCATCCTGTAGCCCTTGATTCAGATCTTTTGATTGTGATCTTAGGAGAGAGTTCATTGGCTGTTTACAGTTGGTTATACATTCATTTTTGCTTTTGGTTTGAGTTTGTCTCTTTTGAGTGTCAAAACAAGTATTCATTTCGAAAATCGTTAAGTGTTGTAATCTCTTCTACCCTTTCTGATTTCGAAAAAGTAAACTTGTTTGTATTTGTCATTTAAAAGCAAATTCAAAGTTGTGCAAAAAGCTTTCTTTTTAGGCATCAATATTAAGAAAGCGGAAAACAAACACTTGCATTGTGCATTTGCATCTTGATAGTTTGCATGATTGATTTAGGGAAAGTGCATTTAGAGTGTGCTGATTGCTCTCTGAGAAAAGATGGTGTCTTTCTTTTCCCTTTGTAGCTAGGATTTTCATTGTTGAAAAAGAGATAAAATTTGCTTATCATCTTTTAGATTGCATTTAGGAAGTTGTCTATACATCTCGTGGTGAACCTCAAAAGGAAAACTTCTAAGAAAGATCAACATAAAATAAACTAAATGAATTTAATAACGCTTTGTAACATAACGCACAACATAGAGGTCTAGGCTAGAGACGTGTTCCGGCGTCGTAAAGCCTGGTGACTGTCGATCTCGCTGATGGTGGGTGATTCCTCCTGAGGGACGATAGCGCCAGTACGGATTGTGCTCCCACATACCGTCGAGTATATATTGGGAGACCCCTATAGGCATAAAACCTTTATCCTTAGGAAGTCATGTCGGCCGCCCTACTGATCGCAATGCACTGAACACAGCATTCAGGAAGATTGACTGCCCGTACCTTAAAAAGTATTCTGCGGCTTTGCGAAAATTTTGGCACACCCTCTACCTAGAACTCCAGAGCAGTTCCTTTTGGCCTTTTTCAGACTCTATAACGGAAAAAGTCCATCCGAGCATTTGTCACTTCAGGCTCGTTAAAACATCGAAGGAGACTAGAGTCATCTTTAGCTTTTTCTCGACTCTTTAAAATTGAAAAAGCAAGTTGTGTCTAAAGTGTCATTAAAATTTATTTTAACGGAATAATAAATCACCCTTATTCCCGTGTTGATCTTTCAGTTGAGAAAATGGAGCCCTCCAACCAAGGAATTCCCCTTGGTGGAAGTCCTAGTCCCTTCTCCTCTTGGGGAGATGTTGGAGCGCCCCATATGGCCACATTGTCGCTTCCAGGACTGACAATCGGCTTGCCTGTCTAGCTCTTCTCAACTAATGTTGTTCAAAATACCACTACTCCTGAACAATCAAATCAGCAGTTAGACCAGTCTAGAGCTGCCCACCAGCCTTCCACTTCCTCTAACTCTTCCTCTCCTCCTTCCTCTTCGCATGATGGAGCTGGCCAAGCCAAAAGCCAAGCTCCTAAGGAGAAGAAGGAAAAGAAGAAGAAAGAGAAGAAGAAGAAGGAGCCAAAAGCGACTGGGGGCAAGCGAATGGCGTCTAATGAAAATCCACACACTGCACTGACCAGGCCTAAATCGCCATGTGTCATATGCAAGGGAGACCACTTTCATAGATATTGTCCTTGCATCCCTCGGATACTAAGGGACTGGTCTCCCCGATTGCACAATTCGGTGGCATCAACCTCTGATAGCCATGTTGACAGCACACCGTCAACTAGTGAAAGTGAAGCCACAGGACAGAGAGGGAAAGCTAGATTTCCCTGCAAACTGTGTGAAGGCGACCATGCCATCCACTGTTGTCCCTTCTTAGACGAGGCTAAAAGAGTTTTGGAAGATCGCCCGGTTTTACCAGTGCAACTTCCTCCTGGATATCAAAAACTCCTGCCAAGTCCTTCACCAGTTGAGAACCCAGCTGGCCCGCTCAGGTGGTCAGCCGAAGCACCTATCATTGAAGATGAACCGTCTGAATCCATGCCTGACGAAAGTAAAAAGGTTGAGGCGGCAGTTGACCTGGTTTTGCCTTCAGAGGCTCTATCTTCGAATGATACCATCACAGAGGAGAATAAAGACGACACCGTCCAAATTCTCTTTATCAACACAGACTCCGACGAACAAGGGGGCAATTTGCCCATTCCTTTATCGCAGGAAGGAACTTCATTAGAGTCATACCCGGCCGTCTATTCGGTCCCACCACCAAGCAACCTAGTTGTATCCTTCGACTGGAACCAACTAGGCAGACCCCGGTTGCCAGCAAGCATACCATTCAAAATTATCGTTCAAATATACAGAATGGTAATGGCTGGCACCATCATTGATGAGGGGGCATCTGTGAGTATCCTTTCCTCTATTGCTTGGAAAGCGCTTGGTTCGCCAGTGCTTTTGCCTGAAATGAGAAATCTGACAGGCTTCGATAAAGGAACCAGTCGACCTTTAGGGATTCTTCCCAATGTGCCAATCACATTGAAAGGGAAGACCGTTCAAATGAACATGATGGTCGTTCAAGGACCCTTGGATTATAACCTACTCCTTGGACGAGACTATATATATTGCATGGGAGCCATCGTCTCCTCACTCTTTAGAGTAATGTGTTTTCCGCATGAAGGAAGAATGGTCAAGCTCGTGGACCAACTTTCATTCCCCGGATCACGCATCGCAAATAGTCATATACCATCCCTAAATGGTCTATTCACTCAAGAAATGTCTCAACCCACAGTCCGTCCTCCCGATGAGCGCGAGTAATCCGAGAGGATATGACTGGAACCCAGGGGGGCATGTGTCCTGGTCTACTTCGGCAGGAAAACTTTGGGTATAGGGTAGGTTTCCGCGGGAGAATATGACTAGTCTGTACCCCGTCCGTGGTTGGAAGAGGGGTTATTCTAGAATAAGATTCTCTTGTCAAAGCTACGTGTTTGGCATTGAGGTCACTCACCTTTGTCTATCTCAGTAGACACCGCCGAAGAAGTGTTTTGTTTGAAAGATTAACGGAACAATCTTTGGGTAGCCTGAAAGAGGTAGGCCTCTCTCGGTAAAACAATTGTTTTGGCGGAAGATGAAGTAGGGGTAACCTTGAAACTCTGTTTTATGCCTGGGGGCATGCAAACCTTTTGGAGTGCAAGCAAGGGGCGACTATTTATTTTTTAAATTTTTAGGTCCTCCCTTTAAACCTGTAGGTCTAACCCTTTAAACTCGTAGGATTAGTCGTTTCCGAACTTGCATAAAGAAAGGATCCGGAGCAAAGCTTTGTAAGATGAAGCTCCATAAAAAATAGAATCTTAATGAGACATTCTTATCATATGACTAGATTAATCGAGCAGTTTTAGCACCCAGTTCATGCTCGTTAAAAAATAAACTCAAGATCCGAGCAGTTTTAGCGCATAGTTCATGCTCGTTAAAAAATAAACATAAGATCGAGCACATGTTTCCACCCATGTTTAAGCTCGTTAAAAAATGAACTATTCCGATAAATAACCACCGTGAATGTAGCGACATCAGCCATTAAAGCCTTGGTCGTGTTTGCCCACCACCTCCACTTTTCCATTGGCCGATCATTCACCTCCATATGATTGTTTACCCATTTTGAGGAACAACTGTGAAGAGTGATTTCACTAGCCATCCTTGTGACACTGCCGTGATTTGGAAATTCCAATCCTTCCCTGGAATCAGCTGCTACCCCTGTTTATCACTCGTTCCTCAAAAGACGAGTCTTCTTTAAGATCTTTTCATCTGACTCGTAAAATATGAAAAGATTGCCGAGTCTTGGCCTTCCAGCTCGTTAAAGTGACCGGAAGAGCTATCCCTCCTCTAGATTTTAATCTTTTTGGACCTGAGGGATTATTGCACAAAAAGATCGAGCGCTTGTTTTATTCGGCTCGTTAAAGATATCGAAAATCCATCCCTTCTGTATTGTTTTATACTTTTTCGGACTTAAGGGATTAGATGACGAAAAAGGACTTTTGGAGTTAACTTTATGTACCTTTTCAGACTCTCTAAAAATGAAAAGGACCGAGTTATCCTTGTCGTTAGACTCGTTAAATGCATTAAATAGCGACAAACTTGTCTTTAGACGAGAACGAGTTTCCCTATCGCTAGGCTCGTTAAAACATAGCGATGGGCTTGCCCGAAGGGCAAGTTATAGAACAAGCATATGTTATCCTCCTCAAGCTTGACAAAAATAAAGAGGTACTGGTCAGCAATGACTGGGGAAAAATTGGGAGAAACTCAAGAAAACTTTGATGGTAGCAAGTCGCTCTTGAACATGACACTTTTCCTCCGTACCACAATCGGGTTGGGTTGTTTCATTCACCGGTCACATCACCATGGTCTCGCCATACCATCCATACTTGGGGTAATGCTACCAATCCATCGCATCAATGTCGCTATATGTTCAAGAGAAGTCGTTCAGAGAAGTCACCTGTGTCCCATCCACTACCATACATTATACTCTTTCATGACCGCCACCCTGAATCATATGTCATCAAATCGTTTTCACCTCCATCAAAATCATTAGCTCCGTTCCGTGTCATTGATGTGGGATTCATTAAGGCCCTCCTTTGACGGATCGCTTCTTGTCGACATCAGCTCATTATCCAAGAAGTTGATCTAGGAACAACCCCTTCAGTACTTTGAAGCTTGCATGCCTCAATGGCAAGTTTCTCACTTCCGGCGACAGGTATACATCAATGACCTTCGACCGAAAGATTTTGCGTGGTGTTCGACACCAAGTCCTCTATTCACACCACGTGAATTGTACTGCAGTACCTTGAGGGTCATCTTCATTATCGGTGATTCCTCTCGCGCTTGTTAACAGTTTACATCATTGACTGGTAATCAAGCGATGTCTTTCCATGTTCGACTTCATAGCAATTCTCACATGGATCGACTTGTACTTAGAGTGAAGATCGGACGAGATTGAAGACCCCGGATCTAGTTTCATCCATCTGGGCTGCGATATATATTCAGAAAATAAAGACATGGAAATGTACAGCTTTGCATTACAGATAATCATCCTACCAAAAGGATGATGGCTCTTTCAGAATCATCAATCTATCATCAGACAATTGTCTGTTATATGTACATGAAAATGAATTTATAAAGTTGAGCATGGGAATGCCCGCCTCAGCTAGATCATGGAAAAAGTATGAACATAATGTATTGTATTGTATTGTATTACAGGTCTCCTCCCAGCATTGAAAGAACTTCGGATCCTCCTAATAAAGCATTTCACCCGATAAACGGCCTCATACTTTAGGGGGCAACTGTTATAGACATTTTTGTGCCTTACAGCTATAAGCATGAAATGTCCATAATCCAAGGGATCCAAAGTCCCTAAACATGTTGTTCCTACCCCTAGAGGAACAAGGCTAACAAACCACAGCAATTCACAGAAGTTCTCCACCAGAAACTGCTCAAAAACAAGTCAATTCAGGATCAATTCAGAAGCTCCACTAGCTGCCTGCGTTGAAATGCAGAGGCTACACTGGCTAGTTTCATTGCAACGCAGGTGGAAGCACTACCAGGGTGTGCTGAGCGGGAAATGACAAATGTCAGGGTCTCTTGTGAGAGGTGTCAAGACTGTGGAAGCTTCCAGAATCTTCCTCCATGACACTTGCCTTGCTGAGTTCGACTAAGTGATGAGTAAGAGGCTCTTAGTCTCCAAGTGGAAGTAAGAACTGACAGAGAGAGAGGACACTAGTCAGATCACAAGCTGACTCATCCTCACTCCAAACATCTATATATGGATCTCTCCTCCATGAGATCTAGAGGCGGGAATTTTGTTATTGCAAAGAATTGTTGTTGGTTTGAGATTGGAATCATTGGGTGCTTAATGCTTTGAAGGGAGGTGAAGATAGGAATTTCATTTGCTGGGAAGGAGATGCTGGATTGGAACTCTCTTGGTTGTATCTCCTCCTGAACCTTGTTATTCATCAATAAAGCTATCTTGGTTTCTCCTATATGCTGATGTGTCTTTGATGTATGATTGCATTAGTGTATTTAGTTTATTTCTAATCCTGAACTAGTTATGAATATGAATCTATGTCTTTGTGTAGTGTTCCCTTCTTGTGATCTTGCAGGAACCTGTTGAAGCTGGGCAAGCGAGAAGGCAAGTATCTGGGAACTCTCAAAGAGAAGAGAAACCAGATCGAGGGACAAACGGAAGACACCGGTTAGTCCATCCATCTCTCTTCATTCTTAATTCATAAAGGAAGAATACTAGAATAGTTGTTTCTGTTTGTTGCTAAGGCACTGTCACACCTTAGGTGGATAGGATCGTCCTGCATAGGCATTTTTCCCCACAACACCTGCACCTTCCCATACACCCTCTCAGCCTTCTTTTCCACTCATTTTATCCACCAAGTTGATTAAATCATTGTATTTTAGTTTAAAAACGAGCTTTTGACATGGTTTTCTAACTACGCTGATGACTGTTGTTTGGTTTAGAATTTTGTTCAGACAGCTGCAGAAGCTTCTCAGTTTCCGCAGCCGATAGATGTTTCTGCAGCTGACCCAGGTTTCTGCAGCCAGCACAGGATTCCGCAGCCGTTTTGTCAAACACCATGCTACAGGTGTCCTCTCAAGAAATGAGCCACATGGGCAAGTTACAGGAGTCAAGGACATGGATCGTGTCCCTCTAGATCATCCAGCACAGCCATAAAAGCCCGCGGTCAAACAAGGGGCAAAGGATAGTCAACGGAAGTGTTCAGCGGTGGCACGGCTCTGCGTAGCTCTGTTTTTGAGCACGTGAAGCTACGTGGCACAGTCCTTAGCCACGAAGACATCCTGATAGCGTGAATCCAACAGCCATACCTCTCAGATTTAATAAACATGATGACAGTTACCTAGATACGGGCTGAAGAGGATTTACGTGTCTCTGGCAGCGTAGTTAATAGCGTAGATTTAGTTAATCTGTTTAGCTTTCTTTCCTTATAAATAATGCGTCCATGAACGCTGTAAAAGTTAATCTTTTTGTAATGTAATCCGAAGTTGTTGTATTTCCCCACTGCACTTTTACGTTGCTGTTTAATATATGAGAAGACTGGTTTAAACTTAAGCTTGTAGCCGTTCGTTGAATCAGTTGAAGTGGCAGAGGGCCCCTGCTTATTGAAGCCTTGTACAGTTGTCTTTTAACTCTTGCATTACTTTTTCCTGTTCATGTATATTAGCTGTACAGTTGTCATTTAAATGTTGTGTTTTATTTCATCATGTATATTAGATGTACATAACAAAGCTTTTGATTTCTGTTTATTTACATTTTCATTGCTGCTCTTTTATGGTTACAACTTATCAGTGTTTTTGCAGGTTTTCTTAGGCAGCCCGGGGAAATTTTTCACCTTTTCTTTTTATAACTATTGGCATACAAGATCATCTTGTCTTTGTCGCTGACTCTTGTTTTCTGAAGTTTGATTTCCAGAACTGTCATTTCCTTAAGTTGTACATTTATTTTCTGCTCTTAGATATCATGTTATTCATCTGCTAACGGTTCCTTTCTATAATCAAATAACTTTATTAGGAACCAGAATATCACTCATTATAGCTTGATTTAGTTTGCTTTAGATCTCACATTGCTTGACTTGTTCATGACTATTTCTCACAGGGTAAATTAAGCTGAAAGGCAAAAGGTCAAGAAAGTTAAAGTAGTGTGATTAGTTTAGTTTAACTTCTTTGAGATTTCACATTGCTTAACATTTCATGATATCTTCTCACAAGGAAGATTGAGTTGAAGAGTTGAACTAGTGTGGATTAGTTGTTCTTACTTTTAATTGACTTTAGTGTAGATTTCACTTTCATTTTCATTCAACAACAAAGATATTGGGCCGATGTCATAGTTCATTGTTTGATGTCTTTATTTCTTTTGAAGAATTGATTTCATTTCAGTTATTTTAAAGCTTTCTCTCTTTTAAGTTTTGAAAACCACTTAGAGATCACCATAATCATCCATATTTCACTTGCTTTATCACCTTTTCATCATCTCACAGTAGGGAAAGATAAATTCAAAAACAAACTTAAAAAAACTAAAAACGACAAAAGACTAAGGAAATGGTTATCTAGTACATATAGTACACTTCACTTCGTCAGTTTACGAACCCCGGGTTGACATTATAAATAGAAATTTAGATCACACTAAATTGACCAAACATTTTGGCTCCGTTGCCGCGGAAGTGAAATTAGGTAGCCAAATTCTTAAAAAAAAACACACAAGAAAATTTCAAGAAAGGAAAATTGATAACCTCTCAAAGTATGCTCTCCTCTTGCACTTAATGTGATCTGGAGGATCAGAAAAGAGAAAGTTATTGGTTTAATAGTTTCTTGAGTATGCTCTCTTCTTGCACCTAGAGTGACCTGGAAGATCAGAAAAAGAATTATTAGCCCGACTTGAAGAAAAATAAAAAAAAATGACATGCATAGAGCAAGAGATTCTAGGGGAAGATTTTTAGCTAGAGCTAAGAGTTTGATTTTTACAAGTCCATCTACTTCAAGGAATAGACAAGAGACACCTCCATCATCTCCAACTTACACTCCTAGCCCTAGGATTCCTGGAATTCAGGAGGCAGGAGTCGACTCTCCCACACCTTCCATCGGATCTGAAATTCCTTCTCGTTCACCCTTAGTAGAAGAACCAGAAGACTCTGAAGTCTCCAGGAAAACTACCATGACAGAGGAAGGAGCAACTGGATTTGGTAGAGGTAGAGGTAGAGGAGGAGGAGGAAACAATGGAGGAGGTAGAGGTAACATTGGGGGAAATAGGGATGGAGATAACTCATTCGGATTTCCTATAGTCGATGAGGACTCCCGAGCCACAATGAAAAACATCTCACCATCTGTCCTCCCAAACTTCCATGGGTTAAGGAATGAGGACCCTGAAACATTTCTATTTGAGTTTGAAGTCGTGTGTCGAACTTATGATTATCTGGAAGACTCTCAAAAACTCAAACTGTTTCCTTCAACATTGAAAGGAGCAGCCTTGAAATGGTTCATGGGATTACTCACTCAATCCATTAGGCCTTGGAATGATATGAAACAAACATTTTTGGATAGGTACCTGGACTATTGTATGCCCACCAATCACAAGGATGAGGTATTCAAAATGGTGCAAAAATAAGATGAAAACTTGGAGGATTTACTTGAAATATTTCAATACAACTTGAAAAGAGCAAAAATGAGTAACTTAGATGAGGAGACCTTGAAAGCCCTTCTATTAAAAGCCATTAGAGATGAATGGATAGATATTTTGAACATGATGGGAAAAGGAGACATATCTCAACTTCCACTTCATGATATAGCAGAGCTATGTGTCCATCTCTCAAGGGGGAAATCTAAAACTCAAAAAGGACCTAGAGATCCTTCTCTCATCAGAGCAAACAAATCTGCAACTGGATCAGTAAGTAGGGCTGAGATTGGCAACATGCTTGATGAATTCAAAACTGAAATCTTAGGGAGTCTTAGTGAGCAACTAGACACCCTTAAGATTCACAATAAGCAGAAAGCAGAAGCTGAGGCTTTGGCCATCTTTTGCCCAAAATGTAGGAAGAAACATGCTCTAAGGGAATGTCCCTTGGATGCAAAAGTTGTAGAAACATGTGTAATTTGTTCAGAGAATCATGAGACCAAGGATTGTCCTTCAATTCCTGGGCTCAAAGCTGTCTTTCAAGAAGATCCAAATACAATCGAATCTCTCTGTTTTGTTGCAAGGAGACCTTGGCAGGGGCAACAAAATCAAGGGTTTAGCAACTCTATGAATTTTCAACCCCCACCAAATTGGAATCCTTGGCAACAACCTTGGTCCCAACCTCAAAATCCTTTTCAAGCATGGGTACAAGGTATGCAAAATCCTTATGGGAGATTTGCTCAATTTTACCAATATCCCCCATCTT
This sequence comes from Pinus tabuliformis, assembly GCA_031772625.1. Classification (NCBI taxonomy): domain Eukaryota; kingdom Viridiplantae; phylum Streptophyta; class Pinopsida; order Pinales; family Pinaceae; genus Pinus; species Pinus tabuliformis. Next base: position 1,780,164,959 of record CM062817.1, on the reverse strand, counting down.
TTCAAAACCAACAAGCTCCACAACTTCCAAATCAAAATCCACAACTATCATTGCCATTTCAACAACAACAACCTTCTCAACAGAATCCAAATTCTCAACTCTTGCTTCCATTCCAACAGAAGTCAAATCAACTTCCTTCTCAGCCATTGCCAAACCCCAATAATAAAAACCCTCAAAATGCTTACATGATGGAAGGTCAACAATTTCCTACCTATATGATTGTTCCTCTCTATGAAGTACAACTCAGATCAGGGAGAGTCCTAGATAAGCCTTCTATAAATGCTCAAAAGCAAAGCATTTTTGAGGAAGAGTCTCTTGAAGCCAATAAGGGTTCTGAAGAATCTCTTCAAAACCCAAACACTCAAAAAGAAAAAGAAAAAGAATTAACCCCCACAACTCCCATAGTTGAGCAACCTGCATCTTTATCCACACCTCCTTTTCCTGAAGGATTACAAATTGAGAAAGGAGTGGAAAAGCAAATTTGGTTGCCTGACTATAATTTTCTAGATGAATTAAAGAATGTCTGTATCAAGATTCCCTTGTTACAAGCCATTAAAGAGATTCCTATTCTAGCAAAAACAATAAAGGAGTTGAGTCTTAAAAGACCAGGAAGGAAACCAAGAGATACCAAAAGAATCCACCTGGTAGGGAAAATTGCAGATATCATGATGGGAAAAATTACTATGCAGAAATATGTAGATCCCGGTAGTCCAATTGTCAAAACACATATCAATGGGGTAGAAATACCAAATACTTTGATTGATTTAGGGGCTGCTATCAACATCATGAGTAGACAGACTATGGAACAGCTAAAACTTCCTAATCATCTTTTTACACCTACTTTATTGCAACTTGCAGATCGATCAATTATTAAACCAGATGGTGTATTAGAAGACATTCCAGTCTCCTTAGACTCTTGGGAATATCCAGTGGATTTCATGATTTTAACTCCCAAGAGTAATCTAGGAGGACATCCTCTTATTTTAGGAAGATCTTGGCTAGCCACAGCTGATGCTTTCATAAGTTGTAGGTCTGGGGATATGTATATTTCTGATGGTAATTCAACAAAGAAGTTCAATCTGTATCCTCTAGCAAAAGCAATTACAGAAATAGGAGATAATGAGTGGGTTGATGATGAAGATACTATACAACCTGTCTTTACCATTTCTGAGATTAGTGAAGATAGTCAAATTCTGAATACATTAGAAAACTTTGAACCATCTTCAGAATATGACCACACACAATTTCAGTTGGATTCTGACATTGAGTGTCTATCATCTAGACAAATGTCTCTTTTCTCTATGGAAAAGTTTGGTAGTTCTGCCATTGAGATTTTTCCAGGAAAAACATTGAATATCAACAGAAACTTGGAAAAATCACAACAGGGGGAGCTAACCAAAATCTTGCAAAAAAATTCTACTGCATTTGCATGGGAGTATACTGATATGAAAGGTATTGACCCTAAGACTTGCATTCATCACATCTATATTGAGGAAAACAGTAGACCAATCAGACAACCTCAAATAAGGATGAATCCAAACCTTAGGGAGATAGTGAAAGAAGAGCTCCAAAAGTTACTTAATGTAAACTTCATTTACCTCATTTCAGATAGCCAGTGGGTTTCTCCTTTGGTTATAGTACCTAAAAAGAATGGTAAATGGAGGGTTTGCATTGATTACAGGGAATTGAACAAAGCAACCTTGAAGGATCACTTTCCTTTACCCTTTATTGATCAAGTATTAGATACTTTAGCAGGAAAAAAGTATTTCTCATTTTTGGATGGTTTTAGTGGTTACAATCAGATTCAGGTAGCACCTGAAGATCAGGACAAGACCACATTTACCTGTCCATGGGGAACTTTTGCTTACCGAGTACTTCCTTTTGGATTATGTAATGCACCCGCAACATTTCAAAGGGCAGTACTAGGAATCTTTTCTGATCTAATTCATGATTGTGTAGAGGTCTATATGGATGATTTTACAGTTTATGGTAATTCATTTGAAGAGGCATTAGAAAATTTGGAAAAAGTCCTTATAAGATGTAAAGAAACAAATCTTTCATTAAGTCATGAAAAATGTTTTATGATGTTTACTGAAGGGATTGTTTTAGGACATCATATTTCAGGAGATGGGATTAAAGTTGATAGATCAAAAGTTGAAGTCATCTCCAAGTTACCTATTCCAAATTGTCAAAAAGATGTTAGAAGTTTTCTTGGATTTACTGGATATTATAGGAGATTTATTGAAAACTTCACCAAGATAGCATCTCCGCTCTTCAAATTACTTACAAAAGACTGTGAATTCAATTGGGATCCTGACTGTCAATCTGCATTTGAAACTTTGAAAACAAGAATATCTGAAGCACCCATTTTGAGAGGGCCAAATTGGAAACTTCATTTCCATATTTCTACAGATGCTTCAGATACAGCTCTAGGAGCTGTGTTGGGTCAAAAGGATTTAGTTCCTTATGCCATTTACTACACCAGTAAAAATTTGACTCCTACTGAGTTAAATTATACTGTGACTGAAAAAGAGTTCTTAGCTGTTGTTCATGCAATCAACAAGTTTAGACATTATATAACAGGCTATGAAACTTTTGTCCATACTGATCATTCTGCAATTAGATATCTCATGAACAAACCTGTTACTAATGGCAGAGTTACAAGATGGCTTTTACTTTTACAAGAATTCAATATTACTGTGTTAGATAGACCAGGGAAACAAAATACAGTAGCTGATTTCTTGTCTAGAATCCAAAATACTAACGAAGATTCTCCTGTAGAGGATAAGTTTCCAGATGAATATTTGTTTGCAGTAACTACTAAAACTCCTTGGTATGCAGATATTGCTAACTATTTGGTTACAGGGAAGCTACCTCCACACTTATTTCCTAATGAGAAAAGGAAAATCATTCAGGAGAGTTCAAATTATTCATGGATTTCTAATGAATTGTTTAAAACAGGGCTAGATTGTGTGATCAGAAGATGTGTTCGGGAAGATGAAATGCCTGACATCCTTAAGGCATGTCATGATGAACCGTGCGGTGGAAACTTTGCTGACAAGAGGACGGCCTATAAAATCCTTTCTTTAGGATATTATTGGCCTTCTCTCTTCAAAGATGCAAAACAATATGTTAGAAGGTGTGACAACTGCCAAAGAGTTGGGAGACCAACTCTTTCAAATGAAATTCCATTACAACCACAGGTACTCATCGAACCCTTTGAAAAATGGGCTTTAGATTTCATTGGACCCATTAATCCACCATCTAAACAAAAGAAGTATATATTGGTTTGCACTGATTATGCCACTAAATGGGTAGAAGCCAAGGCATTGCCTTCTGCCACTGAAAATTCAGTTGTTCAATTTCTTTTTGAGGATGTTTTTACTCGTTTTGGTGTCCCAAGAGAAATTGTGACAGATCAGGGAAGTCAATTTACATCTAACTTGATGGAGAAGCTGATGGAAGAATACAAAATCAAGCACAGAAAATCTACTCTGTACCATCCGCAAGCAAATGGTCAAGTGGAATCTACAAACAAAGTTCTTGAGAGCATCATCACCAAAACTGTTCATCTCCACAGAAGAGATTGGGCAAAAAGGCTTCCTGAAGCCTTATGGACCTATAGAACTACATGGAGGAACACAACAGGGCATTCTCCCTATGAACTTGTTTATGGGAAAGAAGTCCTGCTCCCCATTGAGTTTCAAGTCAAGACCTTCAAGATGGCAGTTCAGTTGGGGATGAATCTATCAGAAGCCCAAAAGCACAGAATGGAGCAGCTGAATGAGCTAGATGAAATAAGAAAAGATGCAATTTTAAGGAATGATCTAGTTCAGCACCAAAGAACTAAGTGGCATGACAGATATATCAAAGAGAGAAAGTTTCAAAAGGGAGATTGGGCGTTACCGTTTGATTCCAAGTTTAAAGACTTCAAAGGAAAATTTCAGACTCATTGGCTTGGACCATATGAGATTGACGAAGTCGTTAGCAATGGAGCAGTTCGAGTCAAGACCATTGATGAGTTTCAAACTCCTCTCATTATGAATGGCCACCGATTGAAAATTTATCATAAGCCACTCTCAAAAGAGGACTTTGTCAAAATGTTTCAAGAAAATTCTGCAATGAGGCTGGTGGAGAGGAATCCTTCTCCTCCATCAGCCTAGTCTTTGTTTCTTTCAGTTAAAAAAAAAAAAAAAAAAAAAAAAAAAGAGAAAAAAAAAAATCTTTTGTATAAGCCTGAAAACCAATCATAGATTGGCAGTCTTATACAGAAAATGTAGAGTGAAAATCAGGGGCACCTGACACTCTATATTTTCCAAAAAAAAAAATCTCTCTCTCTTTCCATCTTCACTCCACCTCACTTGTCATTTCACTTCACCTCCATCTCATTTTCATCTCCATTCCACTTCACTCCACTTCATTTCCATCTCATTCCACTCATTTCATTTCATTCCATCAATAAAAGTCCCTCTCAGGACTATTTTATTCAGTTGGTTCTTCTCTAACTATCTTTGTGCAGTTAAAAGGTGTGTTGTCTTAGTTTCCGCAGCTGGAAACCGTTTCCGCAGCTAGAACCAGTTTCCGCAGCCAGAAACGATTTCCGCAGCCAGCATCACTCTATCTCCACAGCCGGCATCACTCTGTTTTCAAAAAAAAAAAAATCACAGTCAAAGGTTAGTGTCATCATCACCAAGTTCAGCAAAGACATGGGGCATCTTCAAGATCAAAGAACAACCATGGGTCAGAAGCCTTAATCAAAAAAATGATAAACTTCCAAAGGTATGATCAAAAATCTCTACCAAATAACAATTCAATGTCATTATTATGCATAGTTATTTAAACCATGGCAAGTTCCACTAAATGCAATGATTTGATACGACAAACCCCATACCACTCCTCTTCCACCAACGCCATTCCACACACCCTATTCATTTCTAACGGTTCCATGATCATTCTAAATTTATGGACTACTCTTCCATTTATTGGCCGTACTTTGAGACGTGACCTACTGTACTATGGCTCTCCTTCACCATAATTTCTGCAGCCGTCTGCTGAGACGTGTGCGCAAGTCATCCGATTCAAAAGGACTCAGCCGTTATTCTGCCCATTTATCACTTCACTCCCGCATGTATTTGATGTTAAACTCGTTACTGTTGCTTACCCTTTACTCCCTCGGTACTCATACCATTCCCTGTTCTCCATTTCCGCTGCATCCACTACAGTTTGCTCCAAACCCTGGCTCCAGTCACCACATACATCCTGAACTTTGATTACGACTACTCTAGTTACCTTAAGAATCCCGTAATCAGCCCATTTTTTTTCCTGAACCTTCATACGCAGTAGAATTCTCAGTCGGAATTTAAAGCCGAGAATGGGAAAGCTACTAAGAGCTGAACCGGAGGGACCAAAATATCTGGAGGGTTATCCTCAAACGAAGGAGTCGTTGAAGAAAGCAAGGTGGCTCAGATTCATTCAAAAGTTCAGGGGCTATAACAAAGAAGTGACTAAAGCCTTTGCACGGTCCTTTAATGGACACGCAGTGGAGATAGGAGACCTAAAATTTACAGTGACCGAGGCCACAATAGCAGCTGCAACAAGTCTCCCACAAGAAGGCGAAAGGTGGTTCAAAAACAGAAGTGTGGACGATCAAGGATGGAAAATCATGCTCAAAAACCCAGGTATGGATACCTCTGTATTTACCAAAGGAATCCCTATGCATGCAATAAAAGAAGAATGGTCCACTCTGTTATTACTTATCCAGAAGTTTATCACATGCGAGGGTCGTTTTGGTACCATGTACATGTATCATGCCAGGATAATGATGAATTTCATGGAAGGTTGTACCCTTAACTTGCCTTATTTTCTGTTATCAAGCTTGAAGAAAATGAGCTCTACTGTTCAAAAACACGTAGGTAGTATTGAATCCCATCTTTACCATCACGGGTTCATAAAAATCCTTATTGAAGATCAGTTGAAAAACACTAAGGATACTTGGGAAAAGTTTTTGACAAGAAACCACTTCCAAGAACTGACTGAAGCCTCTGGAAGCAGTTCCCCAAAAATTCCAAAGAGAAGTAGGAGGAAAGAAAAGAATATTACAGCCCAAGACTCTCCTACAGTAGACATTCAGGAAACTGTTCAGAAAGAAGAAGAGGAGGGAACTAAAAACAAGAAACAGAAGAAGGACAAAGGCAAGATAACCATTCAAGAAACCTATCCATCCCCTGAACAATCCGTAGAAGAAGATTATCAACCTCTGTTAGAGAGGTTAATAGATCTTCAAGCTGCTGCCATAACCAAGAAAAAGCAAAGAGGAAAACAGGTTGCACAAGAGAAGAGTACTAGTTCATACCTGAGAAGGAGCACTAGGCTAAAAGGGAAGGGGAATAAAACCAAAGAAAAACAGTCTCATTTTATTGATTTAGATAAAGAGACACTTGAGAAATCTCCAACTCAGCCAAGCATTGAGCCAAGTCCTCCACGCGAGGAAAGCCCTTTTCGGCCGGAAAGAGAAAGCAGTCCTCCTTCACCAGAATTTGAGTTCAGGCCGAGAAAAACACCTGAGGTAGATTCCAACCAGCAAGAAGCATATAACTACTTAGAGTCCTTGGAACAATCAGCTGCAGGACCAAGCACCACCTTGCCACTTGATGCACAAGTACAGTCTTTAAAACAGGAAGTGTTTGAATTGGAAGTCTTAAATAGGCACATCAAATAGGAAAACGAAGCACTCAAAGAGCAGAGTAAGGTAGACAAGATTTTCCATGATAACACTATGCTCCATTTAGGACTATGGCAGAAGAAGAATAGGAAGCTGAAGAAGAAGTGTAAAAAGTTGAGCAGGGCATTGATTAATCTTAAGTTCAAATGTCTAGTCAGGAAACCAAGGACCATTTTAGCATCAAAGAGAAAGAGAAGAGGGCTAGATGTTCTTGCAAAAGCCTCAGAGCATATGGATTGAGGGAAAATAACTAAGTTTTGGTTGCATGAGGACATGCAACACCTTCACAGTGAGGGTATGTTGAGCCTCGAACCTGCACCTTCCCATACACCCTCTCAGCCTTCTTTTCCACTCATTTTATCCACCAAGTTGATTAAATCATTGTATTTTAGTTTAAAAACGAGCTTTTGACATGGTTTTCTAACTACGCTGATGACTGTTGTTTGGTTTAGAATTTTGTTCAGACAGCTGCGAAAGCTTCTCAGTTTCCGCAGCTAATACAGGTTTCCGCAGCTGACCCAGGTTTCTGCAGCCAGCACAGGATTCCGCAGCCGTTTTTTCAAACACCATGCTGCAGGTGTCCTCTCAAGAAATGAGCCACATGGGCAAGTTGCAGGAGTCAAGGACATGGATCGTGTCCCTCCAGATCATCCAGCACGGCCATAAAAGCCCGCGGTCAAACAAGGGGAAACGGATAGTCAACAGAAGTGTTCAGCGGTGGCACTGCTCTGCGTAGCTCTGTTTTTGAGCACGTGAAGCTACGTGGCACAGTCCTTAGCCACGAAGACATCCTGATAGCGTGAATCCAACAGCCATACCTCTCAGATTTAATAAACATGATGACAGTTACCTAGATCCAGGCTGAAGAGGATTTACGTGTCTCTGGCAGCGTGGTTAATAGCGTAGATTTAGTTAATCTGTTTAGCTTTCTTTCCTTATAAATAATGCGTCCATGAACGCTGTAAAAGTTAATCTTTTTGTAATGTAATCCGAAGTTGTTGTATTTCCCCACTGCACTTTTACGTTGTTGTTTAATATATGAGAAGACTGGTTTAAACTTAAGCTTGTAGCTATTCGTTGAATCGGTTGAAGTGGCAGAGGGCCCCTGCTTACTGAAGGCTTGTACAGTTGTCTTTTAACTCTTGCATTGCTTTTTCTTGTTCATGTATATTAGCTGTACAGTTGTCATTTAAATGCTGCGTTTTATTTCATCATGTATATTAGTTGTACATAACAAAGCTTTTGATTTCTGTTGATTTACATTTTCATTGCTGCTCTTTTATGGTTACAACTGATCAGTTTTTTTGCAGGTTTTCTTAGGCAGCCCGGGGCAATTTTTCACCTTTCCTTTTTATAACTATTGGCATACGAGATCATCTTGTCTTTGTCGCTGACTCTTGTTTTCTGAAGTTTGATTTCCAGAACTGTCATTTCCTTAAGTTGTACATTTATTTTCTGCTCTTAGATATCATGCTATTCATCTGCTAACGGTTCCTTTCTATAATCAAATAACTTTATTAGGAACCAGAATATCACTCATTATAGCTTGATTTAGTTTGCTTTAGATCTCACATTGCTTGACTTGTTCATGACTGTTTCTCACAGGGTAAATTAAGCTGAAAGGCAAAAGGTCAAGAAAGTTAAAGTAGTGTGATTAGTTTAGTTTAACTTCTTTGAGATTTCACATTGCTTAACATTTCATGATATCTTCTCACAAGGAAGATTGAGTTGAAGAGTTGAACTAGTGTGGATTAGTTGTTCTTACTTTTAATTGACTTTAGTGTAGATTTCACTTTCATTTTCATTCAGCAACAAAGATATTGGGCCGATGTCATAGTTCATTGTTTGATGTCTTTATTTCTTTTGAAGAATTGATTTCATTTCAGTTATTTTAAAGCTTTCTCTCTTTTAAGTTTTGAAAACCACTTAGAGATCACCATAATCATCCATATCTCACTTGCTTTATCACCTTTTCATCATCTCACAGTAGGGAAAGATAAATTCAAAAACAAACTTAAAAAAACTAAAAACGACAAAAGACTAAGGAAATGGTTATCTAGTACATATAGTACACTTCACTTCGTCAGTTTACGAACCCCGGGTTGACATTATAAATAGCAATTTAGATCACACTAAATTGACCAAACAACTGGCATCTATTCCGTTTGGAATCCAGCTATCTATCGCATGTTCCTAAGGGTCAAGATTTTGGAAAGACAGTTTGATTCTATTCAATATCAACATATTTCCATAAACTTAAACACATTAACCGATTCATTAGCAAATTATGTGTTAGATAGACATTTGCAACATTTGTAAAAGAAAAGCATTTTATCAATAACTGCATCAGGATCATATAACTTAACCAAAATAAAGCTCCAAAAATCAAAAATATATATAATTGTTTATAGTTTATACATAGTGTTCTGTGTCCAGGACAAAATCGGTCATATGACCCAAAAACTCAAAATGCAAGGGGGCACCCTAATCTAATGGTGCTCGTGATAACTAGTCACCGCCTGTGCAATCATGCGCAAGAGCCTAGTCCATCGGCTCGGCACACCAGTGGTATGGCATTGTAATCTCAAAGGCAGCTCATCGGTCCTCACATTCGGAATACCAAGAGTGAGACCCTCGATCTGATCCTGCAACACTGCAAGAGTCTCGGATACATCCAGGTCACGAAGAACGGCAGCTGCTACTCTCAAGCGCACTGTTGGTTGCACTAGCCCGATATCTGCATAAGCACATGAGTTTTGATTAGTCTTGATAAACATTTAAAAACACAAGAACATTATAAAAACAATAAACAGAGATATGGTCAGAGATTTTTACCTATGACACCCCACTGCTCGCCAGCCGGCAGCACCAAATCTGGGTCACCCCGGAAATCCATCCCAACATATGGATACTCAGCATAAACCATCTGCTGACGATTGAACCACTCGAAGAAAGCATCAGAGAATGAAACTTGTGATTGACCAGCATGTCTGGCCATAAGGTCAACCCATCTCTGCATCCGTGGCTCAGTCGATGGTGGTAGGCCAAGTGAGATGTACTGTGGCTGCATCAGTGGGATCCTCTCCAAGGCGAAAGCAGTCAAAATAGAACCATAGCCAAAGTTCTTAGATCTTCTATTTTTCACCTTGGTAAGCTATTCTTTGATCACTGGAAGTACTGCATCACACCAGTTGAATACCTTGGGTTCGAGGCATTCCAAGGCATACTGCATATAGGACCTGTTGGCCAAGTGAAGGGTCGTGCTACCAGCCAATCTAGCAAAGGTGAATAAAATAGTCCTCAAGGACCGGTCTGTGACATCTCGGATACTGATCTTATCGTCCCTGCTCAGCTGAGATCCTTCTCTACAGTATCAGCGAATATAATCCCTCACGGATTCACCCCCGCGGGCAGAACCTGATAATGAGAGAGGGGCGCCACGCCTCGATAAACCGGTCAAAAAGTAGATGTCCTCAACAGTCATGGGGATGGATTTGCCTCTTATCTGGAACACTTGGTTGGTAGGATCCCATGCATCGAGGAAATATTGCAACAAGTTGATTTGTTGCCTCATGCTAGATATGCAGAAGAACTTGAGCAAGCCACAGTTCCGCAATGCAGTTACCGTACCCGGATCATGTAGGGAAACCATGTCCTCTTCTTCATGCTCACATTCACGCCATGTAACGACCATTTTTGCTCCGATGAATCTCTAAAAAGCAAACAAGAGAAGGACTAGGATCTTGATTTGGCAAAAAACAGGCAAAATTTCCATGAAAAATCAATGCAAAAGTTTTCCTCCTTGCTCCCATCGGACCTTAGCTGTGTACTAAGTGAGATGCATCCTGACTGGCCAGTGGCCAGCCTAGGATGCATCGCACCTTTCGATGTATACTAGGTGCGATGGGGGCAGAACGAAATGTTCAAACCTTGTGGGCCAATAAAAGCAGGAAAACTTACTCAGAATTCAAAAAGGAAAGAATGCAATTAAAGAGCTCGGGTTTAGCACTTACCTGGTCCAGACGGCGCAAAAAATCGTCCACAGAAGCTCTCAGAATTAGCTAATGAAAATCAAGGGGGAAAACACCTCCAGACCTCCAACAATCACAACTCCAAATGAAATGGTAAAATGAGGGGTAAAAAAATATTTTTAAGTTACCTTTCACGTAATTTAAGTAGGGTATTAGTTTTTTAACTCATTTTTCAAACGTATGTCCTCATTTCTAATCAATTTGATGGAGAAATTGAATAGGTAGTACGACCGTCAAAAGAACATAGTGTTAACGGTGAATCGAATATCAATGACCATTATCATGAGCAGTTTTACGCAAAGTTCAAGCTCATTAAAAAATAGACCTAGCAATGAGCATATGTTCCACCAGAGTTTAAGCTCATTAAAAAATGAACCCACCTCTAGTAAATAACCATTGCGAACGCATTATCATCAGCTTTTGAGCCTTGGTCGTGTTCTTACTATCACCTCCACTCTATTTTAGTCGATCATATGCCTCCATTTGATTGTTTACCCCTTTTGAGGAACAGTTGCGACGAGTGATTCTGTTAGCCATCTTCTTAACACTGTCATGATTAGAAAGTTCCAACCCTACCTAGAACCAGCTGCTACCCGAATATATCACTCGTTCCTCAAAAAACGAGTCTCCTTTAAGCTCTTTTCATCTGACTCATAAAATATGAAAAGATTGCTGAGCAATTGGCCTCTCCAGCTCGTTAAAGTGATTGGAAGTGCCATCCCTCCTCTAGATTTTAATCTTTTTGGACCTGAGGGATTATTACACAAAAAGATCGAGTGTTTGTCTTGTTCGGCTCGTTAAAACTATCAAAAATTCATCCCTTTCGCATTGTTTTATACTTTTTTGGACTTAAGCAATTATACTACGAAAAAGGAATATTGGAGTTTCCTTTTCGTTCCTTTTCAGACTCTCTAAAATTGAAAAGGACTGAGTTATCCTTGTCGTTAAACTCGTTAAAACAATAGCGACAAACTTGTCCATTCAGACAAGAGCGAGTTTCACTGTCACTAGGCTCGTTAAAACATAGCGACGGGTTTGCCCGAAGGGAAAATTATAGAACAAACATATGTTATCCTCCTCAAGATTGACAAAAATAAAGAGGTACTAGTCAGAAATGACTCGGGAAAATTGGGAAGAAAACTTGAAGAAACTTTATTGGTAGCAGGTCGCTCTTGAACATGACACTTTCGCTCCATCACCATGATTGAGTCGGGTTGGGTTATTCTGTTCGTCAGTCATATCACCATTGGTCCACCGTACCATCCACTTTTGGGGTTAACGCTACCAATCCATTTCAGTGTCATCGATATGTTCAAGAGAAGTCACTCAGAGAATTCACCTACCCAGCTTGTGTCTCATCCGCTGCAATAGCTTCACGCTTCATTCTTTCATGACCGCCACCCTGAACCTTGTATCATCAGATTGTTTTCACCTCTACAAAATCATTTGCTCCGTTCCATGTCGTAGATGTGGGATTCTCCTACGACGGGTCACTTCTTGTCGACATCAACTCATTATCCAAGAAGCCGACCTAGGAACAACCCCTTCAGTACTTTGAAGCTTGCATGCCTCAAAGGCAAGTTTCTCACTTCCGACGACAAGTTTACATTAATCGCATTCGATCGAAAGATTTTTCATGGTGTTCAACATCGACTCATGTATTCACACCACGTGAATTGTATTGTAGTACCTTGAGGGTCATCATCATCATCAGTGATTCCTCTCGCGCCTGTTAACAGCTTACATCATTGGCTGGTAATCAGGCGATGTCCTTCCATGTTCGACATCAGGACATCTTTTCACATGGACCGACTTGTACTTTCGGGCGAAGATTGAATGCGTTTTGGAGACCCCAGACCTAGTTTCATCCATCTGGGTTGCGATATATTCAGGAAAATAAAGACATCAAATGTACATCATTGCTGCACATATAATCATCCAATCTAAGGGATGATGGCTCTACCAGAATCATCAGACGGTTGTCTGTCCTATGTACATGAAAATGAATTTATCAAAGCTGAGCATGGGAATGCCCGCCTCATCTAGATCATGAAAATATTATGAAGATAATGTATTGTATTGTATCTTATTACAAGTCACCTTCCAGTTCGAAAAACCTCGGATCCTCATTATAAAGCATTTCACCCGACATCAAAAGCATGTACGACCTCATGCTTTAGGGGGCAACTGTTATAAACATATTTGGGCACTGCAACCCCAATCACATATGTCCATAAAACAAGGGCTTCTAATTCCCTAAAAGTGTTGTTTCATACCCTAAAAGAGCAAAGTCAGTTGATTACATCATCTCCCAGAAGTTCTCCATGAAAAACTACTTAGAACTGGTCAAAGCAGGATAATACAAACTGCGCAGTGCTAAGGGTGCGATGCATCTCACCTGCCACATGCAAAAAGTGTGATGCATACTGGAAAGCCCTTCTGTAGGGTGCGATGAGCGAGAGCAGACAAATGGCACAAGCAGTTTGCTAGGTGGAGACCCTAAGAATCTTCTAGAAGCTGCTCATTTGACACTTGCCTCTCTGAGTTCGCCCAGGGATGCGTAAGAGATTTAAAATCTCCAAGTGGAACCAAGAACTATCAGTGAAATGACACTAACCAGAAGCTGACTCACTCTCCTGAAAACATCTATATATGGACCCCTCATCCAAGATATCCAGAGGCTGGAATTTTGTATTTTGCAAGGAAGTGTTGTTGGTTTCTCTTTGAAGACATTGTTGGGTGATCTTGCTTTGTATGAGGTGAAGACAGTTTTCATGTTGGGAGGATGGCGCTGGGTCAGACCAAGTGGTTTTAATCCTCTCTTCTACTACTTCTATCAATAAAGCTATTTGAGTTTTCCTCCATATTCTTGTATATCTCTGAATATTGTGTTGATATATGCATTTGTATGGTCAATATATATCTGATCCTATGTTGTTTACAGTGATAGATCTCTATGCTTTGATGGTATTATGCTGCTTTGACTCTACAGGTGCTCTTTGAAGCGGGACAAGTAAGGAAGGAGTGGCGAGATTCTGTCAAAGGGGAAAGGAAACAAGCAAGGAGCCAAGCGAAAGACTGAGGTTGGTACTCTCTGCTTCTTTCTCATCTATCTCTCATAAAGGAAAACACAAGTGACTTTAGTTTGTTTGTTTCTAAGATAGCTACCCGTCTTAGTGGGACTAGCAGTTCTGAATAGACACTAGTTTTCCCAATAACACACAAGCACTGGATTTTCTAAGTGCAAACTTCTTAGCAACATAACTTCCTTCAACAAATGATCCTTGAGCTTGGCCTACTTATTAGCAAAAATTTGTCTGACATGCCCCAAACCAAGACTAAAAAATGGACTTTAATGCACCTAAACTCAACCCTCAAGCATTCAGAACTTTACTTCTAGGACTATTCCTCCTCCACAAGGTTTAACCACCTCAACAAAGAATAGTGTTAGATCTTCCAAAAATATTTCAAACTCACCTTCAAATGAACCAGAATTTGGCCCTCAAAACATGCTTGAAACAACTTTTTTACCATAACTTTGGCCCTAAAATTTGGCCTCAATATGGACATGTCACTCTTCTCAGGACATCCTTGAAACTTGACCTTTTACACTAGAATTTGGCCCTCTACAAAGATCTGAAATTCAGCTTTGAAAGGGGGAATAATTCATCCATTAAGTATAGGTTGCAGGCATCCTTCTAATCAAGATCGGAGACCTTCAAAAAGTATGTCAAAAATCCTTCGAAAATAAGCCAAACACCCTTCAGAAATGTGCCAAAATTCCTTCCCCAGAAAGTCTCTCAAAATCAACTCCTCTTCACTTCTGGTTCATGAGGTGTGAACCTCATAACTCATTTTCTTCTCTTGTTTGAAAAAATCCAATTTTTTTGGGTGAGTGAATTGAAATGAACATTTCATCTATTTATAGTGCATTTGGGGTCTAGACTGGGTTGACTTGTTCATTGGCTAGACTGACTTGTGCAACTGGAAAAATGTATAGTAAATATTCAAAAAATAATTTATTCTCGACTATGGGGAGTTAGAGGGAGTGCCATATACCATTGCAAAAGGTCTCAAAATAATATTTCCAACCATATATGTTATGCTTCCATTTGAGATAGGTAATTTTAGTACAAATTCATTCAAAAGCATGATATCTAAATGGGGCATCAAAAATACAAAAACAATATTTAGAAATATGTTATTTGAATATGTAACTTTCTCTTTCATTTTGACAACCTTTGACATCAATGAAAAATTATTTCAATAATCCACCCCTTTTTCATTGATGGAAACCATCATAATCCCCCCGTAATGATGCTCCCCCTGACTTCATGCTTCTTGATATTTCTCCCCCCCTTTGACATCAATGGCAAAGGGTAACTCCCCCTGTCATTGCCTCTCCCCTTGTCTTTCTTTGCTAAAGATTGTGGAAATCAATTTGGAGAAGAAATTAATCCTAGTTTATGTTTGAGATACTCAAATGTTTCTTTGGGAAGTGGTTTGGTGAATATGTCCACAATCTGTTTCTTTGTCCCAACATAATCTAGTTTGATATTATTTTCGATGACTTTCTCCCTTATAAAGTGAAACATAATAGGAATATTCTTGCTCTTAGAATACATGATTGCATTCTTGGAGGTGTTTATTGCATTTTTGGTGTCACAAAGCATCATAATAGGCTCATCATATTTTACTTGTATTCCTACAAGGTATTCTTCATCCAGAGTACTTAAGTACAACGTACAACTGCTACAATATATCTTTCTTTTTCTATAGAAAAGGATACTAAAGATTGTTCTTATTCAACTAGGATACTAAATAGTCTCCCAAGTGGAAGGTTGCTCCACTTGTACTTGTTTTGTCATCTATACTTCTGTTGTAGCGACTACAACCTCCCTCCAAAATTTTGCCTTAGCCTGTTTTGGAACCTCCCTACCAACCTTACACAACACTTTGTCTTGCTTCGTCATGTACTCAAGCTTCAGTGTTTTCCACACACAAAGGCAGCCTGTCGATCACAGTCGATCCATTCCCCTCACAGGCTGTGTTGAGCCTCAAACCTGCACTTCTTTACACATCCTCTCAGCCTCCTTTTCCTATTCATTTCCTTCTTTTGCCACTCATTCCCTTCATCAAATTTCTCAAATCATTGTATTTTAGGACTTTTTACATGGTTTGTTAATTATGCTAATGACTGTGTTGTTGGTTTAGAATTTTGGTTCAAGTGCTGCATTTTCGCAGCTCACACAGGGTTTCTGCAGCTGATCCCGGTTTCCGCAGCCAACCCCGGATTCTGCAGCTGTTTTATTAAACGGTATGTTCCAGGTGTCCTCCGGGAAGAAGAGCCACATGGGCAAGTTCGTGGAACCAAGGACATGGTGTGTGTCCTTCCAGCTCAGCCAAACCAGTCATAAAAACCCATGGTCAACGAGGAGGCAACTACAGTCAACAGAGGTCATTAGCGGTGGCACGGCTCTGCGTGTTCTGTTTTAGAGCACGTGAAGAACAGCTGGCCTCTTCCTCAGCCACGCAGACGGTGGGAAACACGAATCCAACAGAAGATTTAATGCCCACCACGACTGTTGCCTAAATCCGAGGACGCTGCCAGATTACGTGTTTTTACACAGCTGATAGAATAGCCTAGTTTGCGTTAAGTTAGTTTGCTTTCTCTGCTATAAATAAATCGTCTCTGAACGCTGGATAGTTAGCTACTGATATGTAATTTTGAACCCCACTGTACTTTCTATTTTGATACATAATATATGAGAAGACTGTTCTCCATTTGAGCGTGTAATTGATCTTTGAGCTGGCTGGAGTAGGCAGAGGGCCCCTGTTTACTTAAGGCCTGTACAGTGCTTTTAATTTCCTGCATTTCTTTTTATCATTTTATGTATAATAGTTGTATAGAATGCCTTTGATTGTTGTGTTTTGATCATGTACAATAGCTGTATATAACTTTGAATTCCGCTTATCTATATTTCTGCACTTTTGTTCATGACTGATCAGTGTGTTTTTGCAGATTTCTTAGGAGCCCGGGACAGTTTTCTTTCTTCTCTTTTTACAACTAGTGGCATTTGTGATCGTCTTATCTAGACTGCTGATCTTTATTTTTTATTTTCATTAGTATCATTGCTTTAGTTTACACTTTACTTTCTGCTCATAGCTTATCAAGTTGTTCCTCTTTTGATGGCTCTTTTTGTCATAATCAACTAACTTTAGTGGAGCCAGAATATCACTTAGTGCAGCTTGGTTTATTCTGTTTTAAGACTCACATTGCTAACTTGCTCATAACTCTTTCTTATATGATCAATCCAGCTGAAGGCAGAAAGGTTAAGGGAAAATTAAGTAGTGTGATTTGTCCCCTAGATTTTACATTGCTTAAGATTTAATTGAAGAGTTAAAGTAGTTGTTCTTATTTTTTTTAATTGAGTTAATGTAGATGTCATTTTCAATTTCATTTTCATCAGTAGTAGAGGTACTAGGCCGATGCCATTGGTCTTTATTTGATGCCTTCATTTTCCTTTAAGAGTTGATTTCATTTCAGTTGTTGTTCAAAGCTTTCTTGTAGATTACTTTTAAGTTTTAAGAAATCATTTAGAACTCATCACAATCACACACACTTCACTCACTTTATTTCATTTCCATCACACCATTGTAGGAGAAATATATTTGAAAACAAACTTAAAAAGTTAAAAACGACAAAAACGTAAGAAACAGTTGCCTAAGTACATACAGTACACATCACTTCATCAGCTTACGAGCCCCGGGTTGACATTTAAAAGTTGCAATTTAGACATCACTAAATTGACCAAACATTTTGGCGCCGTTGCCGGGGAAGTGAAAATTAGGTAGCCAATTCTTAAAAAAAAAACAAGAAAATTTCAAGGAAGGAAAATTAATAACCTCTCAAAGTATGCTCTCCTCTTGCACCTAGAGTGATCTGGAGGATCAGAAAAGAGAAAGTTATTGGTTTAATAGTTTCTTGAGTATGCTCTCTTCTTGCACCTAGAGTGACCTGGAAGATCAGAAAGAGAATTATTACCCTGACTTGAAAGAAAATAAAAAAATGACATGCATAGAGCAAGAGATTCTAGGGGAAGGTTTTTAGCTAGAGCTAAGAGTTCGATTTTTACAAGTCCATCTACTTCAAGGAATAGACAAGAGACACCTCCATCATCTCCAACTCACACTCCTAGCCCTAGGATTCCTGGAATTCAAGAGGCAATAGTTGACTCTCCCACACCATCCATCGAATCTAAAAGAGACCCTTTTCTTCCTTCCATGGGAGGACAAATTGTAATTGAAGAAGTAGAATCATCTGAAGACGAGGGAGAAATTCCTTCTTGTTCACCCTTAGTAGAGGAACCGGAAAACTCTGAAGTCTCTGGGGAAACTACCATGACAGAAGAAGGAGCACCTGGATTTGGTAGGGGTAGAGGTAGAGGAGGAGGAGGAGGAAACAATGGAGGAGGTCGAGGTAACATTGGGGGAAATAGGGATGGAGATAACTCATTCGGGTTTCCTATAGTCGATGAGGACTCCCGAGCCACCATGAAAAACATCTCACCATCTGTCCTCCCAAATTTCCATGGGATGAGGAATGAGGACCCTGAAACATTTCTATTTGAGTTTGAAGTCGTTTGTCGAACTTATGATTATCTGGAAGACTCTCAAAAACTCAAACTGTTTCCTTCAACATTGAAAGGAGCAGCTCTGAAGTGGTTCATGGGATTACTCACTCAATCCATTAGGTCTTGGAATGATATGAAACAAAAATTTTTGGATAGGTACCTGGACTATTGTATGCCCACCAATCATAAGGATGAGGTATTCAAAATGGTACAAAAGGAAGATGAAAATTTGGAGGATTTGCTTGAAAGATTTCAATACAATTTGAAAAGAGAAAAAATGAACAACTTAGATGAGGAGACCTTGAAAGCCCTTTTGTTAAAATCCATTAGAGATCAATGGATACACATTTTGAACATGATGGGGAAGGGAGATATATCTCAACTTTCACTCAATGATATAGCAGAACTATGTGTCCATCTCTCAAGGGGGAAATCTAAAACTCAAAAAGGGCCTAGAGATCCTTCTCTCCTCAGAGCAAACAAATCTGCAACTGGATCAGTAAGTAGGGCTGAGATTGGCAGTATGCTTGACGAATTTAAAATTGACATCTTAGGGAGTCTTAGTGAACAACTAGACACTCTTAAGATTCACAATAAGCAGAAAGCAGAAGCTGAGGCTTTGGCCATCTTTTGCCCAAAGTGTAGAAAGAAACATGCTCTAAGGGAATGTCCCTTGGAAGCAAAAGTTGTAGAGACATGTGTAATTTGCTCAGAGAATCATGAGACCAAGGATTGTCCTTCAATCCCTGGGCTCAAAGCTGTTTTTCAAGAAGATCCAAGTACACTTGAATCTCTCTGTTTTGTTGCAAGGAGACCTTGGCAGGGGCAACAAAATCAAGGGTTTAACAACTCTATGAATTTTCAACCTCCACCAAATTGGAATCCTTGGCAACAACCTTGGCCCCAACCTCAAAATCCTTTTCAAGCATGGGTACAAGGTATGCAGAATCCTTATGGGAGATTTGCTCAATTCTACCAATATCCTCCATCTTTTCAAAACCAACAAGCTCCACAACTTCCAAATCAAAATCCACAACTATCATTACCATTTCCACAACAACAACAACCTTCTCAACAGAATCCCAATTCTCAACTCTTGCTTCCATTCCAACAGAAGTCAAATCAACTTCCTTCTCAGCCATTGCCAAACCCCAACAATAAAAATCCTCAAAATGCTTACATGATGGAAGGTCAACCATTTCCTACCTATATGATTGTTCCTCTCAATGAAGTACAACTCAGATCAGGTAGAGTTTTAGACAAACCTTCTATAAAAGCTCAAGAGCAAAGCATTTTTGAGGAAGAATCTCTTGATGCCAATAAGGGTTCTGAAGCATCTCTTCAAAACCCAAACACTCAAAAAGGAAAAGAAAAAGAATTAACCCCCACAACTCCCATAGTTGACCAACCTACATCTCTATCCACACCTCCTTTTCCTGAAAGATTACAAATTGACAAAGGAGTGGAAAAAAAAAATTGATTGCCTGACTATAATTTCCTAGATGAATTGAAAAATGTATGTATCAAGATTCCCTTGTTACAAGCCATTAAGGAAATTCCTATTCTAGCAAAAACAATAAAGGAGTTGAGCCTTAAAAGACCAGGAAGGAAACCAAGAGATACCAGAAGGATCCACCTGGTAGGAAAAATTGCAGACATCATGATGGGAAAGATTACTATGCAGAAATATGTAGATCCCAGTAGTCCAATTGTCAAAACACATATCAATGGGGTAGAAATACCAAATACTTTGATTGATTTAGGGGCTGCTATTGACATTATGAGTAGACAGACTATGGAACACCTAAAACTTCCTAATCTTTTTTTACACCTACTTTATTGCAACTTGCAGATCGATCAATTATTAAACCAGATGGTGTATTAGAAGACATTCCTGTCTCCTTAGATTCTTGGGAATATCCAGTGGATTTCATGATTTTAACTCCCAAAAGTAATCTAGGAGGACATCCTCTTATTTTCGGAAGACCTTGGCTAGCCACAGCTGATGCTTTCATAAGTTGTAGGTCTGGGGATATGTACATTTCTGATGGTAATTCGACAAAGAAGTTCAATCTGTATCCTCCAGCAAAAGCAATCACAGAAATAGGAGATAATGAGTGGGTTGATGATGAAGATACTATACAACCTGTCTTTACCATTTCTGAGATTGGTGAAGATAGTCAAATTCTGAACACATTAGAAAATTTTGAACCATCTTCAGAATATGACTCCACACAATTTTAGTTGGATTCTGATATAGAGTGTCTATCATCTAGACAAATGTCTCTTTTCTCTATGGAAGAGTTTGGTAGTTCTGCCATTGAGATCTTTCCAGGAAAAACACTAAACATCAACAGAAACTTGGAAAAATCACAACAGGGAGAGCTAACCAAAATCTTGCAAAGACATTCTACTGCATTTGCATGGGAGTACACCGATATGAAAGGTATTGATCCTAAAACTTGCATTCATCACATCTACATTGAGGAAAACAGTAGACCAATCAGACAACCTCAAAGAAGGATGAATCCAAACCTTAGGGAGATAGTGAAAGAAAAGCTCCAAAAGTTACTTAATGTAAACTTCATTTACCCTATTTCAGATAGCCGGTGGGTTTCCCCTTTGGTTATAGTACCTAAAAAGAATGGTAAATGGAGGGTTTGCATTGATTACAGAGAATTGAACAAAGCAACCTTGAAGGATCACTTTCCTTTACCCTTTATTGATCAAGTATTAGATACTCTAGCAGGTAAAAAGTATTTCTCATTTTTGGATGGTTTTAGTGGTTACAATCAAATTCAAGTAGCACCTGAAGACTAGGACAAGACCACATTTACCTGTCCATGGGGAACTTTTGCTTACCGAGTACTTCCTTTTGGATTATGTAATGCACCTGCAACATTTCAAAGGGCAGTACTAGGAATCTTTTCTGATCTAATTCATGATTGTTTAGAGGTCTATATGGATGACTTTACAGTTTATGGTAATTCATTTGAAGAGGCATTAGAAAATTTGGAAAAAGTCCTTGTAAGATGTAAAGAAACAAATCTTTCATTAAGTCATGAAAAATGTTTTATGATGTTTACTGAAGGGATTGTTTTAGGACATCATATTTCAGGAGATGGAATCAAAGTTGATAGATCAAAAGTCGAAGTCATCTCCAAGTTACCTTTTCCAAATTGTCAAAAAGATGTTAGAAGTTTTCTTGGGTTTACTGGGTATTATAGAAGATTTATTGAAAACTTCACCAAGATAGCATCTCCACTCTTCAAATTACTTACCAAAGACTGTGAATTCAAGTGGGATCCTGACTGTCAATCTGCATTTGAAACTTTAAAAACTAGAATATCTGAAGCACCCATTTTGAGAGGGCCAAATTGGAAACTCCCTTTCCACATTTCTACAGATGCTTCAGATACAGCTCTAGGAGCTGTGTTAGGTCAAAAGGATTTAGTTCCTTATGCCATTTATTACACCAGTAAAAATTTGACTCCCACTGAGTTAAATTATACTATGACTGAAAAAGAGTTCTTAGCCGTTGTTCATGCAATCAACAAGTTTAGACACTATATAACAGGCTATGAAACTTTTGTCCATACTGATCATTCTGCAATTAGATATCTCATGAACAAACCTGTTAATAATGGCAGAGTTACAAGATGGCTTTTACTTTTACAAGAATTCAATATTACTGTGTTAGATAGACCAGGAAAACAAAATACAGTAGCTGATTTCTTGTCTAGAATTCAAAATACTAACGAAAATTCTCCCGTAGAGGATAAGTTTCCAGATGAATATCTGTTTGCAGTAACTACTAAAACTCCTTGGTATGCAAATATTGCTAACTATTTGGTTACAGGGAAGCTACCTCCACACTTATTTCCTAATGAGAAAAGGAAAATCATTCAGGAGAGTTCAAAGTATTCATGGATTTCTAATGAATTGTTCAAAACAGGGCTAGATTGTGTGATCAGAAGATGTGTTCGGGAAGATAAAATGCCTGACATCCTTAAGGCATGTCATGATGAACCGTGCGGCGGACACTTTGCTGACAAGAGGACAGCCTATAAAATCCTTTCTTTAGGATATTATTGGCCTTCTCTCTTCAAAGATGCAAAGCAATATGTTAGAAGGTGTGACAGCTGCCAAAGATTTGGGAGACCAACTCCTTCAAATGAAATGCCACTACAGCCACAGGTACTCATCGAACCCTTTGAGAAATGGGCTTTAGATTTCGTTTGACCTATTAATCCACCATCTAAACAAAAGAAGTATATATTGGTTTGCACTGATTATGTTACTAAATGGGTAGAAGCCAAGGCATTGCCTTCTGCCACTGAAAATTCAGTTGTTCAATTTCTTTTTGAGGATATTTTTACTCGTTTTGGTGTCCCAAGAGAAATTGTGACAGATCAGGGAAGTCAATTTACATCTAAATTGATGGAGAAGCTGATGGAGGAATACAAAATCAAGCATAGAAAATCTACTCCATATCATCCGCAAGCAAATGGTCAAGTGGAATCTACAAACAAAGTTCTTGAGAGCATCATCACCAAGACTGTTCATCTCCACAGAAGAGATTGGGCAGAAAGGCTTCCTGAAGCCTTATGGGCCTATAGAACTACATGGAGGAACACAACAGGACATTCTCCCTATGAACTTGTTTATGGGAAAGAAGTCTTGCTCCCCATTGAGTTTCAAATCAAGACCTTCAAGATGGCAGTTCAGTTGGGGATGAGTCTATCAGAAGCCCAAAAGCACAGAATGGAGCAGCTGAATGAGCTAGATGAAATAAGACAAGATGCAATTTTAAGGACCGATCTAGTTCAGCACCAAAGAACTAAGTGGCATGACCGATATATCAAAGAGAAGAAGTTTCAAAAGGGAGATTGGGCGTTACTGTTTGATTCAAAGTTTAAAGACTTCAAAGGGAAATTTCAAACTCATTGGCTTGGGCCATATGAGATTGATGAAGTCTTTAGTAATGGAGCAGTTCGAATCAAGACTATTGATGAGTTTCAAACTCCTCTCATTGTGAATGGCCACCGATTGAAAATTTATCATAAGCCACTCTCAAAAGAGGACTTTGTCAAAGTATTTCAAGGAAATTCTGCAATGAGGCTAGTGGAGAAGAATTCTTCTCCTCCATCAGCCTAATCTTTGTTTCTTTCTGAATTGAAAAAAAAAAAAAAAAAAAAAATAATATGTGTATAAGCCTGAAAACCAATCTCAGATTGGCGGTCTTATACAGAAAATATGGAGTGAAAATCAGGGACACCTGACACTCTATATTTTCCAAAAAAAATCTCTCTCTCTCTCCATCCTCACTTCACCTTCATCATTTTTCATCTCCATTTCACTTCATTCCATTTCATTTTTTCCACTTCACTCCATTCACTCCATCTCATTCCATTAATAAAAGTCTCTTTCAGGACTATTTCCATTCAGTTAGTCTTTTTCTAACTAACTTTGTGCAGTTAAAAGGGAGATGTTTTAGTTTCCGCAGCTGGAAACCGTTTCCGCAGCTCGCACCAGTTTCCGCAGCCAGAAACGATTTCCGCAGCCAGCACCACTCTGTCTCTACAGCTAGCAGCACTCTGTTTCAAAAAGATTAACATCATCATCATCACCAAAGGAAAAAATGATATGAGGCACCTGCAAGATCAAAAAGCAATCATAGATCAGCAACCTTAATCAACAAATGGCAAACCCATGAAGGTATGATCAAAATCTTTTCCAAACAACCATTTAAATGTCATTTTATGCATAATTATTAAATCGTGGACAGAGCCACTAAATGCAATGATTCGGCAAGATCATCCCACTTCTCCTCCACGATAACACTTCATCCACCTCATACCCTCCTAACGGTCTCATAATCACTCTTAGTTCAAACTCAAATTGAGACTGTGCTTTCATTTATTAGCCGTACAAGGAAGAAGAGACCTATCGTACTACGTCTCTTCTCCACCACGATCTCCGCAGCCAATGCTGAAACGTGTGCGTAAGCCACCCGACTCCAAGGGATTCGGCCGTTATTCCATCCTCTTATCACCCCATTTCCGCACGCATTTGAACTCATTCTCGTGTTTGTCTTCTACTCCCTCGCACTCACACCATTTCCACTCTCATTTTCGCTGCAAACTCCATAGCTCTGTTTCAAACCCCGCAGCTCTGTTTCAAACTCCACAGTTCTGTTTCAAACCCGTATTGCCTTGCATTACGTTGCGGCTATTCCACTTACAGTCGTAATCCATCTGTTTTTCCCGTGAGCATCCTCCTTGAGCATCCATACACAGTCAAAGCTTCAGCCGAAGTTGAGAGCCGAAGATGGGGAAGCTGCTTAGAGCTGAACCTGAAGGTTCAAAGTATTTAGAAGGGTACCCACAGACGAAAGAAGCATTAAAGAAGGCAAAATGGTTGAAGTTTATTCAAAAATTCAGAGGATATGATAAGGAGGTAACGAAAGCGTTTGCTCGATCCTTCAATGGACACACTGTGGAAGTAGGGGACCTGAAATTCACAATAACAGAGAACACCATAGCAACAGCAACCAGTCTACCTCAGGTGGGAGACAGATGGTTTAAGAACAGAGGAGTGGAAGATCAGGGATGGAAAGACATGCTTAAGAACCCAGGTATGGACACTTCAATATTCACCAAAGGGATTCCTGTACATGTAATTAAGGAAGAATGGACTGCATTGTTATTACTTGTTCAAAAGTTTGTTACATGTGAGGGCCGCTTTGGCACTATGTATATGTACCATGCAAGAATTATGATGAACTTCATGGAAGGCCATGCCATCAATTTACCCTACTTTCTGTTAAGAAGCCTAACGAAAATGAGTTCCACTGTCCAAAAGAATATAGGCCATATTGAACCTCACTTGTATCATCACGGGTTCATTAAAATTCTCATAGAGGACCAATTGAAAAATAACAATGATACATGGGAAAAGTTTTTAGTCAGGAATCATTTTCAAGAGGTAACTGAAGCTTCCGCTAGTAGTTCTCCTAGAGTCCCAAAAAGAAGTAGGAGAAGGAAAAGAGATGTTGCAGCCCAAGATCCTCCTATTGTAGAAACTCAGGAAACTACTCAAGAAGAAGAGGAAGAGAGAGATAAAACTAAGAAACAGAAAAAGGATAAAGGGAAAAAAATTGTTCAAGAATCATATCCATCACCTGAACCTTCAGTAGAAGAAGACTCTCAAACCTTGGCTGATAGACTCTCACAACTTCAAGCTGCTGCCCTCTCAAAGAAGAAACAGAAAGAAAAACAGAGTGCCCAGCAAAAGAGCACTAGTACACAAGTGAGAAGAAGCAGTAGACTTAAAGAAAGAATGAGTGTGACTAAAGAAAAACAATCACATTTCATTGATTTGGTAGAAAGAACACCTGAAAAGGTTCCAACTCAGCTTGACCTTGAGTCCACTCCTCCACGGGAAGAGAGCCCCTTTCAGCCAGAACCTCAAACAGAGTTTGATTTTGAACATAGCCCAAGAAGAACACCTGAAATTGACCCTGACCAGCAGGAGGTATACAATTATTTGGAGACCTTGGAGCAATCAGTTGCAGGTCCAAGCACTATATTGCCTCTTAATGAACAGGTCCAATCTTTAAAACAAGAGGTGTTTGAGCTAGAAGTCCTGAACCGGCATATTAAACAAGAAAACGAAGCATTGAAAGAACAAAGCAAGGTGGACAAAATTGTCCATGACAATACCATGCTTCACTTAGGACTCTGGCAGAAGAAGAACAGAAAATTGAAGAGAAAATGTAAGAAACTGAGCAGGGCCTTGATCAATTTGAAATTCAGGTGTTTAATCAAGAAACCAAGAACAATTTTGGCAGCAAGAAGAAAGAAAAGAAGGCTAGATGTTTTGGCAGAAGCATCTGAGCACATGGATTGAAAAGCAATAACAAAGTTTTGGTTGCATGAGGACATGCAACACCTTCACAGTGGGGGTATGTTGAGCCTCAAACCTGCACTTCTTTACACATCCTCTCAGCCTCCTTTTCCTATTCATTTCCTTCTTTTGCCACTCATTCCCTTCATCAAATTGCTCAAATCATTGTATTTTAGGACTTTTTACATGGTTTGTTAATTATGCTAATGACTGTGTTGTTGGTTTAGAATTTTGGTTCAAGTGCTGCGTTTCCGCAGCTCACACAGGGTTTCCGCAGCTGATCCCGGTTTCCGCAGCCAACCCCGGATTCCGCAGCTGTTTTATTAAACGGTATGTTCCAGGTGTCCTCCGGGAAGAAGAGCCACATGGGCAAGTTCGTGGAACCAAGGACATGGTGTGTGTCCTTCCAGCTCAGCCAAACCAGTCATAAAAACCCATGGTCAACGAGGAGGCAACTACGGTCAACAGAGGTCATTGGCGGTGGCACGGCTCTGCGTGTTCTGTTTTAGAGCACGTGAAGAACAGCTGGCCTCTTCCTCAGCCACGCAGATGGTGGGAAACACGAATCCAACAGAAGATTTAATGCCCACCACGACCGTTGCCTAAATCCGAGGACGCTGCCAGATTACGTGTTTTTACACAGCTGATAGAATAGCCTAGTTTGCGTTAAGTTAGTTTGCTTTCTCTGCTATAAATAAAGCGTCTCTGAACGCTGGATAGTTAGCTGCTGATATGTAATTTTGAACCCCACTGTACTTTCTATTTTGATACATAATATATGAGAAGACTGTTCTCCATTTGAGCGTGTAATTGATCTTTGAGCTGGCTGGAGTAGGCAGAGGGCCCCTGTTTACTTAAGGCCTGTACAGTGCTTTTAATTTCCTGCATTTCTTTTTATCATTTTATGTATAATAGTTGTACAGAATGCCTTTGATTGTTGTGTTTTGATCATGTACAATAGCTGTATATAACTTTGAATTCCGCTTATCTATATTTCTGCACTTTTGTTCATGACTGATCAGTGTGTTTTTGCAGATTTCTTAGGAGCCCGGGACAGTTTTCTTTCTTCTCTTTTTACAACTAGTGGCATTTGTGATCGTCTTATCTAGACTGCTGATCTTTATTTTTGATTTTCATTAGTATCATTGCTTTAGTTTACACTTTACTTTCTACTCATAGCTTATCAATTTGTTCCTCTTTTGATGGCTCTTTTTGTCATAATCAACTAACTTTAGTGGAGCCAAAATATCACTTAGCGCAGCTTGGTTTATTCTGTTTTAAGACTCACATTGCTAACTTGCTCATAACTCTTTCTTATATGATCAATCCAGCTGAAGGCAGAAAGGTTAAGGGAAAATTAAGTAGTGTGATTTGTCACCTAGATTTTACATTGCTTAAGATTTAATTGAAGAGTTAAAGTAGTTGTTCTTATTTTTTTTAATTGAGTTAATGTAGATGTCATTTTCAATTTCATTTTCATCAGCAGTAGAGGTACTGGGCCGATGCCATTGGTCTTTATTTGATGCCTTCATTTTCCTTTAAGAGTTGATTTCATTTCAGTTGTTGTTCAAAGCTTTCTTGTAGATTACTTTTAAGTTTTAAGAAATCATTTAGAACTCATCACAATCACACACACTTCACTCACTTTATTTCATTTCCATCACACCATTGTAGGAGAAATATATTTGAAAACAAACTTAAAAAGTTAAAAACGACAAAAACGTAAGAAACAGTTGCCTAAGTACATACAGTACACATCACTTCATCAGCTTACGAGCCCCGGGTTGACATTTAAAAGTTGCAATTTATACATCACTAAATTGACCAAACAGGCTGCTTACCCAGACTTGGTCCAGCTACAGGTTGAGTAGCTTCCCCTTGAAAATTGCACATTCCTGGAGGGCAACTAGCCTTCCCTCCAGGAATTGCGCAATCCTCTTTGACAGCCTGCTAGGCTCCAGGATTGCGCAATCCTGCCAGCCAACCCTCCTAGCAATATCTGCGCAATTTTTCCCAGCAACAAGTTTTTCAGCCCAGGATTTGCGAAAATCTAGGCAGTAGTCAGCTTATCTACCCAGAAATTGCGCAATCCCCTTGGGAAGTCAGCCTAGCTCCAAGCAGTTGAGCACTCGCATGCATGAACGGTATGGTTGACCAGTTCCACCCAGGACCGAGGAAACTTGACTTGCGTGCATGCATGAATTGATCTTCCCGGAATAGCAAGAGGCAACATGCAAAAGGAATCCCATGATTTAGCGAACTATTTTTAGTAGCCGGGGGTTACATGCAAAGTTGTTTTAGAAGTTTCCCTCCAAGTGTCGCTTTTTCCTAGATTTGTGGCATGCACATCATAAGACCAAACTTATTTATTTGATGCATTAGAACTCAATAATTCACATCGATCTTGGAGCTCTAACATCCCACAACACATCCAAGACTCTCCAACAAATCCAGCACAGCTATTCACAGGTAAGTGGCCTCAACTTGTCTTTTTCAACATTTCTGTCACTTTTCGTGTATTCGCTTGTGTGAGTGTTGTTTGCTTGATTTCTTTGGACACCTGCTATCATTTACATATATTCTAGCTTATCCTAGCTTTGTTTCAATTTTCATTTATATCTCACTGTTATCGCATGCATGAAACTATTTTGCACAGACGTTCGTCCAACCGGTGAACGACCTCACCCACATACATGTTGATCTGTTTGTTGAATCTTCCATTCATGTTTTGCATGCACTGTTTATCACTTCTGCTATCACTAAATGTCGTCATGCATTTCATCGACTTACTTGCTTTCGATTGCCTGTCGGCGAGTCAGGCCAACCTTGGCCCGGTCTCTGCCTTCACCATGGCTACATTGCGCAATCTGGGGAAGTAAGGCTCACCTTCCTCTCCATATTTGCACATTCTGGCCCACCACTAGCCTCCTGGACTATTTTGCGCATTCCTTGAGGATAGTGGCTTCTTGGCCCAGGAAATTGTGCAAATATGTCCCTAGGCCAGTAGTCCTTCCTAGCTGGAATTGCGCATTGCGCAATCCCAGCTGCCACCTTCCCAACTGGATTGTGCATTTCGCAGATCCATCAGCCAGTCCAACCTCCTAGACAGCCCAAACTACCTTTTGTGCAGTTCTGGCATCCAGTCACTCAACCTCCCAGTGAAATTTGTGCAATATTGCTCATCACTTTCCCAAGTATGTGCTATGTCCTTCCTCAGATTTGCTTTGTTTTCACTGAAATATTTCTTTCCATGCATGCCACTTGTTCTAGTTCTTTCAGGTGTTCATCTGTCTCAATGGCTTCCAAGAGAATAGGATCTCAGGACACTGATGGTATGGCAGCTGGAGCAGCAACTGAGTAGGTGTCCTCTGGTTTGCTGATCTATGAAGATATGAAGCTGTATCTAGACAAGGACATCAAACTGAAGTGGCAAGAGGTGAATGAAACATTCGCAAGTACTTTTGGGGAAGACCTTGAAGACCGTCAGGTGTACGTGAACATTCATAAGTCCGGCTTGTACCGGATTGCATGCAGATACCCCGCGTTCCCATGTGCGGACATGATTCACTAGATCGTCTCTCACACTGACCTCGAGACGATGACCTTGAGAAGTGTTAGTGGGACAAAGCTTGCAACCTTCTGGGCACGAGATTATGATGAGATGTATCAGATGACCGAGCCCATGACTGTCATGACTCCCCCGTTCAACTTGCCCAACAACAGAGGCCACTCCAGAGACATTCTGAAGGATTGGGTAAAGGAGCCAGCTCATTTCAGGATGACCCCCAATCAGATCTATAAGACGAAGATATTGAGGAAGGCATACCAATACTTGGTCATATTCACATGTCGACTGAGTGGCCAAGCGAGCACTGAAACCTTCCCTCAGAGTTGGGTGGTCGTGTTGGACCAACTGGCTAGAGAAGGAAGACCATGCAACTAGTCTGGCATACTGGCTCATCAGTTGAAGGAGCAAGTCACGAAGGCTCGATAGTCACCCGAAGGCATGCATGCAAATATTTATATGTCCGCCTACATTCTAGATGCAGTATATGCCCGACATGAGTTCTCGGGCTTAGAGTGGGCATGGTCACCGGCGAAGACTGTTGTGAGCACGTATTTCAAGTTATTGTCCGAGTGCAGCTTCAGAGGAGTGATCATACAACTGTTTAACCATATTGTCACCCTAGTGTACATGTTGATATTCGAACAGGATCCACCCTGCATGTTAGATAAGTGATGAAGGCATTGTTAGGCATTGCAGATTAGTATGCCTCACCGGACGGCACATTCATCCAAGTGTTTAGTGCAGAGAAGCCTCCGCATGTTCAGCCAAAGTTTGTGTTGGACGTGCTTGTCATGTAGGAAGTAGCGTATCATATTTCAACAGGATTAATAGCTAGGCTACAGCAGAAGAAGGCACCTTGGCCCATTCTTTCGTTGCGGATTGGGTTATACAAGATCCGAAGCATCAAGCAAGCGGATGTCGAAGTTGAACAAATGAAGAAGTACCCATTCGACCTCTGAAGCTTCAACTCGTATGACCCACATTACATTGTGAAGGATCACTACATGAGAGTTCAGTTCAATTGGATCCATGGGGCATGTCATTGGGCCGAGGAGGACTCATGGAGGTATTGCTTCAATTCCTCCAGACCCAATGAACAGGTCATTTTCTCCATAGAATGGTTAGCACAACAGCATCACGGAGAACACCAACAATAGCAGCAATAGCAGAAACAACGGAACCAAGCATACATATGCGCAACAAAGGGAAGAGAAAGATTGTCGACCGCATGGAGGAGGAACAAAGCTGCAATTTTTGAGTAGATCCACTTGTAGAACAAGCAGCTATGGATATTCAACAGAAGAGGCAGCAACGCGAAAAGAAAATTGTGTGAAGGCAGAGGGATAAGAAGAGAATGGAAGAAGTAGAGAAGGAGTTTCATGAGCTGAGGGAGCAACTCCAGAAAGAACAAGAGATGCACCAACATGAGAAGGAAGCGCAACAGCAGCAAATTCAGTAGGGGGTGCATCACGTGCAGACAGACGAAGCAGCGCCCGTACAAGTAGTTGATTCTTCTGAACAACTGGCATCAGGCGAATAGGGTGAACCCTCGCAGGGGAAAGACTTTTCTCATGAGATAGAACAGGCTCTTGAACAGTTGGATGCAGACATGGAGCAACAGGAGTTGGAACAGGACACTAACCTCATGCCTCACCAAAGAGAGGTCGACTCACCTACTTCAATGCATCCAAATGATGAGAAAGTCTCGGATGACCAAGGAGGCACTGAGATCCTTGGTGGTCAACCGGAAGCAAAGATGCACAACATCTCCTTTGACGAATCTCATCACAGAGTTGTGCAGTCTTAGAGAGTACCGACTCTAGAGGACCAAACATCCCCTGTGCAATTTGAAGAGAAAGTGATCGTGACTGATGTGCACAAGCATCCAGTTGCGTTGGCCAATGCAACTAGAGTGTATGCTGAAGCCACTAGCTCAAGTGTTCATTTTCTCATAGCTGAGAATGAGTGAATGGCGAAGGAACTACAGGTGGCCAAGCAGGGAGGAGACTTGGTGACAATGTCCACTCGAGCTGAACTGAAGAAGGCAATACTAGATGAAGTATTGTCCTTGGACACAGTTATGCGAGCATTGTACTCCAAGTTTGGTACCGTGCATCAAGCAATCGTTCATCTCCACAGATAGCTGTGAGAAGAGTATGCATATTGAATAACATACATACTGTTGTTGATAACTTGCGAGCATGGATGATGAAGTACAAGGGAGCCCACTTCACTTGCCAAAGATGATTAAGGCCAATGCGGTCGAGCTGCAAGCACATATCCGGAGTCAAGTCCAGAACTATGAAGACCTACCGCAACTCATCACTAGCATACAGGCTTCCCATGCACAGTATTCAAAAGCGTGGAGGTTATATAGTGCACACCCATGCGATCCCATCACTTGGGACCCTCACTCAGGTGAAGACCAAGAAGCATGTCCAACAGAAGCTTGACTCGTACTTCGACGAGCTGATGTGCACTGCCACCATCCTAGACTTGCCTATCAGTGCAGACATCATGTGCAAGTACGTTGTTCGTCTGGCCACAATAAATACAATGATGCGCATGCTCACAAACGAGTTGGATAGAGGAGCCCAAGTAGTGTACCCAGATGCTATGGAGGCAAGGTTCATGTTTCAGACGGATGTCATAGCATAACACACGAACACTCTCAAGGACTACCAATCTTGGCATCAATATGTCACTATTGATCAGCATGAGAATGCCGAGCAATTGGACTTCTATGGTTGTCTAAGTCCGAATGATGTCTAGTTTGGCTTGTCTAAGCCATTGTTCACTTGGGTACATGTGCATTGTAATGTTGAGTCATGTCAAGTGTAAGTCAAGTGTTGAGAGTGGATGTAACAGTCATAGAGTAGGTGAAGAGCCATGAGGGTAGTTGAATGGTCACAAAGGGGAATGTCAAGGTTCACCGCACCTTTTCCTATAAATAGTCCCTCATAACTCATTGTATAGGCTTTTGGTCAACCAAGCTTCTACTAAGACTATCTTGAAGAAGACTTGGACAGTATTGTAACATGCCTTGGCTTCTCCACTACATGGAGCTAGTACATCTCTTTGGAGGAGCAGGCAAATGTGGTTGTAACATTCCACTGTTGGGGCTTGCAGGTTTACATGGATGAATTGTATGATTGTGACTTACACTTCTTTATATAATAAGAGCTAGCACATTTTCATGCACATGTTGTTTGTTGGGTTGTGTTATATTCTTTCCACAACTAACCCACGTAGTGAACCGGGGGATTAGAGGGGGAGCGGCAGCCCCCCCTTCGTTGCGCCGATTGCACAGCGGGGGGATCACAAGGGGGGCAGCAGCCCCCCTTGTCCGAGGGGTTTGAGGGGGGCAGGTAGCCCCCCTCTACGGGGTCCAGTGCAGCGCCCCAGGAAAAACTTTTTTGGACCCTATATTAGGTTGGGCGAACCTACCTATGGTTTTCAGTCCTTGGTTTTGTACGCCATGGTTTTCGGTCCATGGTATTGGATGCTTCGGCATGTATAAATATGTATTGTAACATTGAAAGGAATATAATGAAAAATCAAGCCCGTAGTCCCGGTTTTGGGATCCAGGGGAAAATATCTATGTATATGTGTTTTATGTGTTATGCTCTTGCATTGTTTATTTTTCTATGATTTAGAATTCGTATGCAGGTGATTTCTATACGGGGTTAAAACCTACATTTGGTATCAGAGCTGTTTTGGCTTCAAGGGGACGCCTTTGTTGCTGAGGGGTTTCGCTCGGGCCTGTGGTAGACCCTGTTCAGTGGGAGATCTGCGAGATCGATTCTGGTGGTGAAAGAAGATGGCGAGCAACGGAAAGATAGAGATCGAGAAGTTCAATGGTCAGAGTTTTGAGTTGTGGAAACTCAAGATGGAGGATCTGTTGGTGGATAAAGATCAGTGGATCACGGTAGATCCAGGTACTAAACCAACGGGAGTGACCGATGAAGAATGGAAGAAGTTGGATCGGAAGGCAAAGAGCACAATATGATTGTGTGTCTCAGATTCAGTATTGCTGAATGTATCAGGTGAAGCTACGGCGAAGGCTTTGTGGGACAAGTTAGGGACTTTGTACCAATCTAAGTCTCTGGTGAATAAACTGTTCCTACGAAAAAAGTTGTATAACCTGAGGATGAAAGATGGAGACTCGATGACAGAGCATTTGAACACATTTAATACTATGATAAGTCAGTTAGTGTCTGTTGATATTAAAATTTCAGATGAAGATAAGTGCATCAGTTTGTTGTGTTCTCTACCAGATTCGTGGGATAGTCTGGTTATTGCAATAGGTAGCAATGCAACTGCTTTGCAGTTTGATGAAATAGTCTCAGCCTTACTGACGGAGGAGATGAGACGGAAAAATATGGAGAACCAGAATGGTGATGCCTTGTCTGTACGAGGACAGTCCCAGAATAGAAACAAAAATAAGTCATCGAGTGGGAGATCTAAATCTCCAGGAAAACCTGTAAAGGTGGTGTGCTGGAAATGTTGAAAGGAAGGGCACTTCAAAAGGGACTATAAATCTAAAGCTCCTGATAAAGGAAAGGGATCTGATGATGCTCCTTCTGCAGAGGCGAAAACCACCTCAGATGAAGGTGGGGATGTGTACTTGGCTTCTTCAAGTACACATGTAGATCATGAGGCATGGTTGATTGACTCAGGTGCATCCTTTCACTTCACTTCCCATAGAGAGTGGTTCTGCGATTATGAGAAACGATGGTGGTGATGTCTTCTTAGGAGATGATAGGAAGGCTAGAATCATTGGTCGCGGAAAAGTAAAGTTGAAGTTGCAAGGTGAAAGGGTTAGAACACTTCCGGGTGTTCTGCATATTCCTGCATTGGCCAGAAATCTAATTTCTGTAAGCAAGTTAGATGATGCAGGTGTAAAAACAGTGTTCGAGAAAGATACCTGCAAGATGGTTCGGGGAGCACTGGTATTGATGCGGGGAGTCCGGACTGGAACTTTGTACAAGCTGCACGGTAGCACTGTTGTTGATGGGTGCAACAGTTCTGTGGTTCCTGAAAGTGGAGCTGAAAATCTAGTGGTCTCTGGAGAGAAGACCATGTTGTGGCATCAAAGGCTTGGACATATTGGAGAGAAGGGCCTTCGAATACTTCATGGTAAAGGTATGGTAGAAGGTATGAGCAATAGCTCTCTGGATTTTGATTTTTGTGAAAATTGTGTATATGGGAAGCAGAATCGGGTGAGTTTCCCCTCTGGTGCTAAGAGGGCGAAACAGATATTAGAGCTTGTGCACAGTGATGTGTTTGGACCTGTGAAAGTTCCATCACTGGGTAAGTCTGTGTACTATGTATCATTTATAGATGACTTCTCAAGGAATACATGGATATATTTCCTTAAGAAGAAATCTGAAGTCTTTGATAGGTTTAAAGAATTTAAGGCTCTGGTGGAAAATCAGACAGAGAAGAAGATAAAGGTGCTGAGGACAGATAATGGTGGAGAGTTTTGCAGCAAGGAATTTGAAGAATTCTGTAAGAAGTGTGGTATAGCACGGCAGAAGACTACTCCATATACACCTCAGCAAAATGGAGCCGCAGAAAGAATGAACAAGACATTGATGGAAAGGGCAAGAAGCATGTTCAGTGGTGTCGGGTTAGGACAAGAATTCTGGGCAGAGGCAGTGGATACTGCATGTTACTTGGTCAACAAGTCACCTTCATCAGCGTTGGAGGATAAGACTCCACAAGAAGTATGGACTGGTAAGAAACCCTCTCTTTCACATCTGAGGATATTTGGATGTGATGCATATGTACATGTTCCAAAGGAGAAACGAACCAAGTTGGATAGTAAATCTGAAAAGTGCATCTTTATTGGGTATAAGGATGGTTTAAAGGGTTATAAGCTTTGGAACCCAATAACAAGGAAGGTTGTGTACAGTCGAGATGTGGTGTTCAGAGAGGTGAAAGATGTTATTAAACATGAAATCCAACCAAAGGAACCTGAGAAGATAGAGTTTGAGCTAAAGGAGGAAGAATCAAACTCTGCAGCAGAGGAGGAATCAGAAGATGAAGAGCCACAAACTCCGGCTATGAGAAGATCAGTTCGAGAAAGAAGGCAGCCAAAAAGGTATAGTCCTTCTGCTTTCTGTTCAAATTTTGCTTTGCCTATTACTGATGATGATCCCAGAACTGTGAAGGAAGCAGTAGATTCAGAGGATGGAAAACTCTGGAAAGAGGCCATGGTTGACGAAATGGCATCTTTGCACAAAAATGAGGCTTGGGATCTGGTGGAGTTTCCGACTGGAAGGAAACCCATTGGCAGCAAATGGGTGTTCAAAAAGAAGACAAATGCAGATGGGAAGGTGGAGAAATACAAAGCTCGGTTGGTAGCAAAAGGTTATTCCCAGGTTCCGAGAATTGATTTTGGTGATATTTTTTCTCCGTTGCCAAGGTAACTTCTATTAGATTACTTTTATCTGTTGCTACTGCTTTTGATTTTGAGGTAGAACAGATGGATGTGAAGACAGCATTTCTTCACGGGGATTTGGAAGAGGAAATCTACATGAAGCAACCTGAAGGCTTTGCGGTGAAGGGTAAGAAAGAACTGGTATGCAAGTTAAAGAAGTATCTGTATGGGTTAAAACAGTCACCAAGGATGTGGTATCAGAAATTTGATACATTTATACGGGGACTTGGCTTCACCGGAAGCAAAGCAGATCACTGTGTGTATTTTAAATTAATTGGTGACCGTGTTATTTATCTGGTCTTATATGTGGATGATATGTTGCTGGTTGGAAATGACAAAGAAATTATCCAGGATTTGAAGACCCAATTGTCCTCCAAATTCGACATGAAAGATCTTGGTGCTGCAAACTATATTTTGGGCATGGAAATTAAAAGAGATCGGGCAAAGAGGAAGCTCTGGTTAAACCAGAGGAAGTATGTCGAGACAATACTGCAGAGGTTTAATATGCAGGATAGTAAACCGGTGAAGGTTCCTATTCCTGTAGGTGTGAGGTTATCTACTGAACAGTGTCCCAAGACACAAGAAGAGGAAGAGGACATGTCCCGTGTTCCATATGCAAGTGCAGTCGGTAGCCTGATGTATGCAATGGTTTGTACTAGACCAGACATTGCACATGCAGTGGGAGTATTGAACAGGTTTATGTCAAAACCAGGGAAGGAGCATTGGACAACAGTGAAGTGGGTTTTCAGGTATTTGCGTGGCACTAGTGATTATGGTTTGTGCTACCAAGGAAGACCAGGATTGGACAGAGTGTTGGATATTCGTGGCTTTGTTGATGCAGACTGGGTTAGAGATTTGGATTAGAGAAGATATATAAGTGGGTATGTGTTTAACCTATTTGGAGGTGCAGTCAGTTGGATGAGTTAGAAACAATCTGTAGTGGCACTATCAACTACAGAGGCAGAATACATGGCAGCCACTCGTGCAAGCAAGGAAGCAGTTTGGTTGCAGAGATTGTGTTCAAGTATGGGGTTAGTACAGGGAGCTATAAGAATAAACTGTGACAGCCAAAGTGCATTTTTCTTGGCAAAGAACCCTGCTTATCATTCAAAGACAAAGCACATTGATGTTCAGTATCACTTTGTGAGGGACATGATAGAAGACAAAAAGGTGTTGCTGGCAAAGGTGGACACTTTGAAGAATACTGCAGATGCATTGACAAAATCTGTGAGCCCTAAGAATTTCTCTTGGTCTATAGAAACAATGGGCATTTCAGGGCTGGAAAAATGACTAAGCTCTCCTGTGGCCCTGTGTGGAAAGAAAACAACAAGTGGGAGAATGTTGGGTTGTGTTATATTCTTTCCACAACTAACCCATGTAGTGAACCGGGGGGTTAGAGGGGGGGCGGAGCCCCCCCTTCGTTGCGCTGATTGCGCAGCGGGGGGGTCACAGGGGGGGCGGCAGCCGCCCCTGTCCGAGGGGTTTGAGGCGGGTGGGTAGGCCCCCTCTACGGGGTCCGGGGCAGCGCCCCGGGAAAAAAAAAAATTGGACCCTATATTAGGTTGGACAAACCTACCTATGGTTTTCGGTCCTTGGTTTTTGACGTGATGGTTTTCGGTCCATGGTATTGGATGCTTTGGCATGTATAGATATGTATTGTAACATTGAAAGGAATATAATGAAAAATCAAGTTGGTAGTCCCGATTTTGGGATCCAGGGGAAAATCTCTGTGTATATGTGTTTTATGTATTATGCTCTCGCATTGTTTATTTTTCTGTGATTTAGAATTCGTATGCAGGTAATTTCTGTACGGGGTTAAAACCTACATTGTTATTGTAGTTGGACTGCTCCGGTTGCTTTAATTATATGTGTTGTTTAACTTACGTACTTGTGTATGAACTGATTCACATGCAATTATATGAATCTTGTTGTTAATGTGTTGCATATGTTGTTAATGATGTCACCGTCTGTGTCGACTGCTCTGTCGAACATCAGACAGACCTTTCACTTGAACCTTGCTATAACAACCGTCACACTCATCTCGGACTGATCCGTGAGTGTTGTACGTGTTATCTTACCTTGTATGATGTGACTGCCGCATCCAAGTGGACTGCTCCACCGGAAGCTGTGCATTTCCTTTGTGTTGTGTGTTCCTAACCGAGTTGGGACTGATCCCTTTCAACCTGGAACTCACCTTCACCTCCTTCCCCTTTTGAAGTGTTGGAACCTCTCATACACCTTCCTTGACTCACTGCATCAGTCACACCCTTGCTGCTAACAGAGTTATTCTACTTGCCTCTGTGTGACACCGCGGTCAAGGCATTACCTTACAACCCACTATTGGGACTCCTACACCAAACAGTCTGAGGTCTAATTGGGACTTCTTACTGGGGAGATCCCCTTGACATGTTGGCGGGTCCAGCACCATCAACATTTATGGCACTAGAAGGAGGCCCTGATGACAAGATGTGTCCTCTCATCCAATTTTGAACCTTTGTATATCTTTCATGGAGTCTTGCATTCTTCGTCACCCGAGGTGTTTTTCGAATCGTGAAGATGTCTCCATATCAGGGAAGATTTTTGATCTCTTGTCCACTCACACGTATGATGGTGAAGGCAAAGTGGCCTATCCTGAGCCCTTACATAACTTGCTTTCCATGATTCATGAGGAAGATGAGTTTTCTGACGAACAGGCCGATTTTTTGCTTGCATACACACTTCGTGAATCTCCATTTCATTGGGTGCTCAGCCTACCAGCTGACACTGTGCACTCATTTGATCACTTCTGTGATATTATTGAAGACACATTCTATCATTTTGATCTAGACCATCTTGACCGGAAATTGTTATAGCAACGGAGGGCTCTACATGAATCCATTATTGATTTTTGGCAGCGCTTCTGTGACTTGCAGTTTCAAGCTCCAAGGAGCCAGATGAAATTTGCTTATCTTTGGGACCGGTTCGAGTACTACCTTAAGAAATCTGCCCGTCCCAAGAGAAAGTTTGAGATCAAGCCTCGCTCAACATTCTTCATTGATGGAGTTGCGTAATCTCATGTGGAAGCAGGCACTGTCTCAACTGACTGTCTACCTTCCTCTTATTCAACAGCTCCACCACTGCCCAGTGATGTTGAGGATCATGCTCACACACCTGTTCATCCTTCACACTCTCCCAACATCACTTCACTCAATTTTCGCGTAGATTTGGTTGTGAGTCCTTTCAGTCCTCATATGAATTCTTTTCCACAACCTCTGTCTTCACACTCAGGTGTTCCTCCAGATGATGTTGTCTTGTTCGTCCATTCCAGACTCTTCACTTGTTGTGAACGATGAAAAACCCACTGATAGAGTTGGTGTTGCACAACCAACATGCATTGTCATTCATGAAGAGTATGAGTGGGAGCTTGAACATCAGCATTTAGCGAAGAATGACTCCCTTCTGTCTGAGCCCCCTCCGTTCTTTCCTAGCCTCTTTGGTGAACCTGCCATCCATGATTTTTCATGTGTGTCTTCATCCACGGATGCACCCATTGTTGATCACTCGCAGGACTCACTAGATGTTAGTCCATCATTCGACAATGAAGAGGATAAGTTATTAATTGAAGATCCACTTGATCCTTCATCTGTCTCTTCCGGAAACACAAAGGATGAGTTTGTTCGCCTTTCATATACCCCTCTGTTTGATTCATCTAATCATGAGGATGCTGAAGAATTCATTTATTTTTCTGATCGTTGTGAACGTGATCCATTTGCTTCCAATTTTGATCACGATCACAAATCTATCGCAGTTGATATTTCGAAGCCACCGATGTATGATGATCTACCTGATGATGAAGTTGAGACACCCAAGACTGGTGAGGAACTTCAGCCTGAGCTGATGGTTATGTGAGGCCCTCACTCTCTTGAGGTTAGTCTCACTTTCGATCATGAAATCGTTCAATCTCCCAAGGCTCCTCATCACTCATCTGTATGCATTGAAGATCCATCTCACACACGGATCACACTTCCTCCACTCAAGCAACACGATCCCATTGCTCATGCTTTGGGGGAGTCTTACATTGCAAGCACTCGTTCGTGACACGAGTTGTCTTTATTTCTTTCGTTTGCTTGCATATCACAGTCAAGAGTGTGCTTTTGCTTCAAAGTTGCATGTAGTGTCACATAACACCATGAGAAGTCCACAGATGGTCTGTCATGCACTTACACTCACTTATGTCATGTGGGAACTTTGAAACACGAAGTGTGGTTGTCTTCATTGTTATATATTTCTTGCTTGCTGGTTCGCACCACTGGGTTGCTCGCGAACCAAGCCTTCACCAACATGGGTCTACCAATGTGTCGGTGGCTGCATTGGAAGTATCACTTCACATGATCAGGCCCATGCACCGTTAGTATAGGAGTAGGAGTAGTGTTTGCTTTCATTTGTTTGCTTGCATGCTTGTTTGCTTACATGCTTTATTTGCTTGCTTGTTTGTTTTCTTGCTTTGCTTTCACTTTTGCTTCTGCTTTTGCTTGGCTTTGTTGTTAGTTCGTTTGCTTGTTTCGTTCGTAGGTTAGTTCGCATGAAACCATGTGTGACTCATGAAATGAGTTGGGTAAAGTACAAGAGGGCTTGTATAGCTATCGCTACTTGGTTATCTGTCATCTTGCCTCTGTATGATGAACTTGTTACTCTTAGTCCATGATACATCGAAGGAAAATACGTACTCTTCGAAGTGAACCTTGGTGTAAACACAATGCTTGCACGCTAACTAGTGTCTCTTTCTCTAGTCAATTGTTTTGGGTTAACCATTGTCAACTTAGTCAAGTAAGGTGAGGGGGAAAACCTTAATAGGCACGTCAGAGATATAATAAACTACTTCTCTGCTGGAACAACCTCCTCTGCTCTCAATAAGTCGGGATCCCTCTTCCGCCTCTGAAATGAATAAGTGCTATGCATAGTGAAAATGAAAAATGAAAAGTCAAAAGATTCGAAATGAAAAATAAATAAGGCGAGAGAAGAGAAAGGATTCCTGTGCATGGAGGTGATGCAAGTAACTCCATCAGGGTACTGACTAAGCTCGCTGGCACCGGAGCCATGCTTGTGTTCCTATGTGACTCCACCGAGGCACTATCTAGGCCTGCTAGCAGTGGAGCAACACCAGAGATGAAACTAAGACTCTAATGACTATACTGCTTGTGCACCTATATACCCCTCAACCCCAATTGAAACAACTGTGTTGCCTTGGATTGGAATGTGTGTCAATCAACCAAGGGCTTGGCAGATGCTACATCTTACAATCAAGTTAGTGTGAAACCAAGATGAGCTAAGAACTGAACAATACTTTCGGAGGTGTTAGACTTGCTTTTCACGAACAAGGTCTATGCAAAGAGCTGGAGTTCTACCAGTGTGTTGCCAAGTGTTGTAGCGGCTACAACCACCCTCCAAAATTTTTCCTTAGCCTGTTTTGGAGCCTCCCTACCAACCTTACACAGCGCTTTTTCTTGCTTCGTCAAGTACTCAAGCTTCAGTGTTTTCCTCGCACAAAGGCAACCTGTCGATCACATTCGATCCATTCCCCTCACAAGCTGCTACCCGGACTTGGTCTAGCTACAGGCTAAGCAGATTCCCCTTGAAAATTGTGCATTCCTGGGGGGAAACCAGCCTTCCCTCCAGGAATTGCGTAATCCTCTCTAACAGTCTGCTGGGCTCCAGGATTGCACAATCCTGCCAGCCAACCCTCCCAGCAGGATTTGTGCAATTTTTCCTAGCAGCGGGCTATTCAGCCCAGGATTTACGAAAATCTGGGTTACAGTCAGCTGCTCTTCCCAGAAATTGTGCAATCCCCTTGGGCATTTAGCACAACTCCAAGCCAGGAATGCACATTTTTCCCGAGCAGCTGAGCACTCGCATGCATGAACGATCTGGTTGACTAGTTCTAGTCGGGACTGAGGAAAATTGACTTGCATGCATGCATGAATTGATCTTCCTGAAATAGCAAGAGGCAACATGCAAAAGGCATCCCATGATTTAGGGAACTATTTTTAGCAATCAAGGGTTACATGCAAAGTTGTTTTAGAAGTTTCCCTCCAAGTG
Organism: Pinus tabuliformis; assembly: GCA_031772625.1. Taxonomy (NCBI): domain Eukaryota; kingdom Viridiplantae; phylum Streptophyta; class Pinopsida; order Pinales; family Pinaceae; genus Pinus; species Pinus tabuliformis. Next base: position 1,780,122,577 of record CM062817.1, on the reverse strand, counting down.
TCGTTTTTTCCTAGATTTGTGGCATGCGTGTCATAAGACCAACTTTTTTATTCGACACGTCAGAGCTCATTCATTCACATAAATCTTGGAGCTATGACATCCCACAGCACATCCAGGACTCTCTGATACATCTGACTCAGCTATTCACGGGTAAGTGGCCTCAACTTGTCTTTTCAGCATTTTTGTCGCTTTTTGTGTATTCGCTTGTGTGAGTGTTGTTTTCTTGATTTCTTTGAACACCTATTGTCGTTTACATATATTATAGCTTGTCCTAGCTCTGTTTCAATTTTCGTTGCTATCTCACTACTGTCGCATGCATGAAACTATTTTGCATAGACGTTCGCCCAACCGGCAAATGACCTCACCCACATGCATGTTGATCTGTTTGTTGAATCTTCCATTCATGTTTTGCATGCACTGTTTATCACTTCTGCTATCACTTAGTGTCGCCATGCATTTCATTGACTTACTTGCTTTCAGTTGCCCGTCGGCAAGTCGGGCCAACCTTGGCCCGGTCTCTGCCTTCACCAAGGTTGCATTGCGCAATCTGGGGAAGGAAGGCTCACCTTCCTCTCCAGATTTGTGCATTCTAGCCTAGCACTAGCCTCCTAGACTGTTTTGCGCATTCCTGGAGGACAGTGGCTGCTTGGCCTAGGAAATTGCGCAAATTTGTCCCTGGGCCAATAGTCCTTCCCAGCTGGAATTGCGCATTGCGCAATCCCAGCAGCCAGCTACCCAACTAGATTGCGCATTTCGTAGATCCAGCAGCCAGTCTAGCCTCCCAGATAGCCCAGACTACCTTTTGCACAGTTCTGGCAGCCAGTCACTCAGCCTCCCAATGAAATTTGTGCAATCTTTCTCATCAGTTTCCCAGGTATGTGTTGTGTCCTTCCCTGGATTTGCTTTGTTTTCACTGACATGTTTCTTTGATCCAGGTGGATATTGGTGGCCACCGTAGATAAATGGTTAAATCTGCTAGATGGGTATTTTTCTGTTCATGAATTTTCAAGTCGGGAAAAGATTGTTTTCGCTCTTCTCAAAGCAGCCCCCCACGTCAAGGACTGGTGGGAAACCTACTGCGAGCAGAAGGATGAAAGTACAGGCTCACTATTTTCAGCCGCACCCACTTGGAATGACTTCCGGGATGCCATCAAGGAGCAGTACTACCCTGTCGGAAGCTATGAGGACAAATACATCAAATGGACCACACTACGGCAGGGACGAGACCAAGATGTGCCAGAGTTCACAAACATTTTTCATACCCTTCGCACACAGTTGGGTATCAAAGATTCTGAGCTGCATCTGGTACTCAAATACCGCGGCTGCCTACATAGATACATCCAGGAAGAGATGGTGTTCTTGAACATCTCCTCACTCGGCACAGCATACCGATACGCTGTCAAAATCGAGAAAAAGTTCAAACAGAAGAAGCGAGACTTTGGATCTGCAAATCTGAAGCCCAAAGGACAAAGCCAAGGTGGGGTAACCCAAGACAACCCACCGAAGTTGCAAGAAAAGAACAACACCACGAAGCCGAAGAAGGACACAGGAAAGTGGTGTGAGTTCCACAAGAGTCCCACTCATAACACAAGTGAGTGTCGGACCAAGCAGTCGTTGGTGGCCGAGTTGAAGGCTTCCGAATCAGATGCATGTTCCGACCCTGAGCCAGAACCCGACAAGGGGAATGGCAAAGGGAAGCAGATCATTGATGCGGATCCCAGCGCCACTGTTGCCACTGCCAAGATCCAGAAAGATGAGCCCGAAAATCCAGAAGAAGGGGAGCGTCTTTTCCACTCACAGATGTGGGTGAAGGGTTCGCCGCTACAATTCATTGTCGACAGTGGCAGCCAAAAGAACCTCGTTTCAGCAGAGGTCGTGAAGCGGTTGGGCCTACCGACTACACCACACCCACAGCCGTACAGTATCGGGTGGCTTCACGAAGGACGAGATATCAAGGTTCGCCAGCAGTGCCGCCTTCCCTACAGCATCAAGCCCTTCACAGACGAGGTATTGTGTGATGTTACACCTCTGGATGTTTGTGATGTATTATTAGGCCAGCCATACTTGTGGAGGCGACATGCTGTGTATGAGTCTAGGCCTCGTGCTGTCATTATTTCTTTGAATAATTCATTATACAGGATACCGGAGGTAGCCCCACCTACCGCCACATCTTTGATCACCACCAAGAAAGGCAGCAAGCTCATATCACAGACCAGGAAATTCATCTGTCTGGTTCACTCCCAAAATAAGGGGAAGATCGTTGCTACATCCATGACCCCTGCAAAGGGTTCCTCCATGCAGCAGAAGCAGCAAAGGGATACGGTCATGACAAAACACAGGAACAACTTCTCCTCAACCACATGGGTACCACACAAGTTTCAGGTGGGCAACAAAGTCTGGTTGCATCGACAAAAAGAACGCCTTACCAGAACCCATCAGAAGCTCAGATCACTCCGACATGGTCCTTACAGCAGTACCAAGGCTATGGGGAACAATGCTTTGGAGCACATCATTCCTCCATTCCTTCGCCTGCACCAAATGTTCAATGTGGACCATCGTCGACCATGCTTCCCACCATCACTGGACACATCAGAGATTGCAGGGCCAGTTCAGCAGATGGAGGAACTCAACGCAATGGGGACCATTGCTTCCTAAGGGGGGAGGAATGATCCAGGTGGATATTGGTGGCCACCCACCAACCCATTTGGACCCCCACAACTGTCTCTTTCAGTCTTTTCAGTTTCCTTAATTGTAGCACAACTTACTATTTTTAGCAGTTTTTCGGGTCCTGAACTTCCGGAGCCGTTTTGAGGCCCTAAACGACGTTTTTTTGGGAATCTGGGGGCAACATGGGTCTATAGACCGATGTTGCCCTTCCCAAAGTGGTAGTTCTCGGATAGATCTTTCTAACGAGCTATCGTACGCGTCAAACGGAGATCGTATGCCAAAGTTACGACCCCGGGAAATTGATGTACCAATTTACCCAAACGGGGCCCACAAGTTGGCGTTTCATCTTCTAGGGTTAGGTTTCGGGATGTGAAGGGTTTTCCATTGTTTCTCAACAATAAATAGGCCTTCGAGCCTCATTGTAAGACAGTTCGGAACAGTTCAGAGGCATGTAGCCGCACATCTCTTCTCAGAGATAAGCTACCATCGCCCTAGCTGGTTTATTTCCATTTCTGGTTGTAAGCATATTTCGGTATTTTCCATTAATGAAATGAAGTATTATTTCCGCTGCATCTCTGTATTTATGGTTATCGCATCTCTGTATTTATGGTTATCTCTGTAATCTATTGCGTTCCCATTTAAATCCGGATCATTCTTGCCATGCATGCCTCTTGTTTTAGATCTTTCAGGTGTTCATTTGTCTTAATGGCTTCCAAGAGAACAGGATCTCAGGGCACTGATGATATGGCAGCTGGAGCAGTAGCTGAGCAGGTGTCCTCTAGTTTGTCGATCTATGAAGATACGAAGTTGTATCTAGACAACAACATCAAACTGAAGGGGCAAGAGGTGAATGAAACATTCACAGGAATTTTGGGGAAGACCTTGAAGACCGTCAGGTGTACATGAACATTCATAAGTTCGGCTTGTATCGAATTGCATGCATATACCTCGCGTTCCCATGCGCGGACATGATTCACTGGATCGTCTCTCACACTGACCCTGAGACGATGACCTTGAGCAATGTCAGTGGGATGAAGCTTGCAACCTTCTAGGCATGAGATTACGATGAGATGTATCAGATGACCGAGCCCATGACTGTCATGACTCCCCCGTTCAGCTTGCCCAACAACAGAGGCCACTCCAGAGACATTTTGAAGGATTGGGTAAAGGAGCCAGCTCGTTTCAGGATGACCCCCAATCATATCTATAAGACGAAGATATTTAGGAAGGCATACCAATACTTGGTCATATTCGCATGTCGACTAAGTGGCTAAGCAAGCACTGAAACCTTCCCTCAGAGTTGGGTGGTCGCGTTGGACCAACTGGCTAGAGAAGGAAGACCATGCAACTGGTCTGACATACTGGCTCATCAACTAAAGGAGCAAGTCACGAAGGCTCGACAGTCACCCGAAGGCATGCATGCAGAGATTTATATGTCTGCCTACATTCTAGATGTAGTTTGTGCCTGACATGAGTTCCCGGGCTTAGAGTGGGCATGGTCACCGACGGAGACTGTTGTGAGCACGTATTTCAAGTTATTGTCCGAGTGCAGCTTCAGAGGAGTGATCATACGGTTGTCCGACCATCTTGTCACCCCAGTGTACAGGTTGATATTCGAACAGGATCCACCCTGCATGTCAGAAGAAGCGATGAAGGCATTGTTAGGCATTGCAGATTGGTATGCCTCACCGGACGGCACGTTCATCCGAGTGTTCAGTGCGGAGAAGCCTCCGCATGTTCTGCCAAAGTTTGTTTGGACATGCTTTTCATGCAGGAAGTAGCGTATAATATTGTTGGCATTATGATGCATGTGTTGTACTTGATGGCAACCAACTCATAGAAGATCAACTCACTTATATATATCTAGATGAATCTACGGAAGAGATATCAGATGACAATTCTCAGTATGACAAGTCCAAAGGGGGAGATTGTTGGCATTATGAGACAAGTGTTGTCCTTGATGGAAAATCACACAAATGATAATTTATAGTGCAGCAAATTCATTTGATAAATTATAGTGCAACAAAGTTTATTTCATGTAGAGAAAAGTTCACGCACTTTCATGCAGAGAAAAGTCCCTTTCACGAAGAGAAAAGTTCACGCACTTATATGCAGAGAAAAGTTTATTTCATGTAGAGAAAATTTCACGCACTTTTATGCAGAGAAAAGTTTATTCCATGTAGAGAAAAGTTCACGCACTTTTATGCAGAGAAAAGTTTATTCCATGTAGAGAAAAGTTCACGCACTTTTATGCAGAGAAAAGTTTATTTCATGTAGAGAAAAGTTCATGCACTTTTATGCAGAGAAGAGTTTATTTCATGTAGAAAAATGTTCACGCACTTTTATGCAGAGAAAAGTTTATTTCATGTAGAGAAAAGTTTACGCACTTTCATGCAGAGAAAAGTTCCCTTCATGCAAGAGAAAAGTTCACGCACTTTCATGGTTGGTTCATGGTATTAGTCCGACAATTTTTGATCCTATGGTTTTGGCCCGTGGTATTGCATCCAAAAGTGTTGATCTCACGCACTTTCATGGTTGGTTCATGGTATTAGTCCGACAGTTTTTGATCCTATGGTTTTGGTCCGTGGTATTGCATCCAAAAGTGTTGATCTCACGCACTTTCATGGTTGGTTCATGGTATTAGTCCAACAGTTTTTTGATCCTATGGTTTTGGACCGTGGTATTGAGAAAGGACTAAGGCTATAAAAGAGGAAGGAGATCATTTGGCAAAGTATCATCTGAATTATTTGAATATCTAGATCTAGAATACTGTGATTGGGTTATGGTGCAGATCTAGATCTGAGCTAAAGAGGGATCTCACCAGTTGATGGAGAACAAGATCTAAGTATAGATCGGGATCAAATGGTTTGAAATGAACTATCTCTATATAGTTGATTATGCTTATTCTAGATCTGCATACTGACGCTTATAATGATCTGAATTGGGTATAACTTAAGTTTGAAATCGCTGCAAGTCATGATTGAATATTTATAGATCTGTACGCGGGTTGGCTTTGGTGAAAGCACGTATGTACGTAGGTTTGGTTCATTGTAGTAGCATATACCATTTGAGCTATGATGTTTAAAGTTACAGGTGGTTTAGGTTGTTGATGTGTTCTGATGACTGTTTAATGGTGTCAGTATTCTACATATTCAGTTTGATTGATTGTGTTGATGGATGAGATCTAGTAATGGATCTAATGGACTAGATCGGGTTGCTAACACTCATATTATCCTTGTATATGTATTGATCTGGTGATTGGGTGATTCAGAAGATTGATTGATTATGTGCTTCAATGATATTTGTGGGTCCAGTATGAAAATTAGATGAAACGTGGCCTTTCAGATTATGTGTTGTGCTTCAGGTATATCCAGTCTGAAAATGTATGAAACGTGGTACCTGGAGGAGAGAAGATTGTAGGTCTGAACCTACGTACTAGTATCTTAGCTAGTACAAGAGCTAAGGTGGTGGTAGCTCCCTTCCAGTAGCAATTGAAAACTTTGGAGCATTGTAGCAGGTAGCAGCCTGCGTACTAGTAAATGGATCGGCTAGTACAAGAACTATGGGGGTTGTAGCTCTCTGCAGGTAGAAGCTTGCGTACTGGTTTAAGACTGCACCAGTACAGAAATATTGTAAAAGGATTTTCTTATTAAGAAGAAGATTGAGATGACTTGCAGCAGGTGGTTTTCTCCCACATTGGGTTTCCACCTTATATCATGGTGTTCATGTGTGTGGCTTATGTGTGATGATTTGTTCTATTTTACTGCACCTGTTTACTGTTAATATGGTTGATAATGTTCTAATGCACTCATTAAGGATCAACTAACTGAATCATAAGAAGTTGTGGAAGTAGCATATATGAATCTGAATATGGAAATGAAAAAGTTTTATTGATGTGATAATACTGATTCACCCCCCCCCCCTCTTAGTATTATTTCCAACAAATATCTCAGTAGGATTAACAACTAGGCTACAGCGGAAGAAGAAGGCACCTTGGCCCACTCTTCCATTGCAGATTGGGTTATACGAGATCCAGAGCATCAAGCAAGCGGATGTCGAAGCTGAACAGATGAAGAAGTACCCGTTCGACCTCCAAAGCTTCAACCCGTATGACCCACATTGCATTGTGAAGGATCACTGCATGAGAGTTCAGTTCAATTGGATCCATGGGGCATGTCATTGGGCTGAGGAGGACTCATGGAGGTATTGCTTCAATTCCTCCAGACCCAATGAACAGGTCGGTTTCGTCATAGAGTGGTTAGCACAGCAGCATGAAGCAGCATCACAGAGAACACCAACAGTAGCAGCAGCAGCAGAAACAGTGGAGCCAAGCATACCTATATGCAACAAAGGGAAGAGAAAGATTTTTGACCGTATGGAGGAGGAACAAAGTTTCAAGTTTCGAGCATATCCACTTGTAGGACAAGTAGCTATGGATATTCAACAGAAGACGCAGCAACGCGACAAGCAAAATGCACGAAAGCAGAGGGATAAGAAGAGGATGGAAGAAGCAGAGAAGGAGTTGTATGAGCTGGGGGAGAAACTCCAGAAAGAACAAGAGTTGTGCCAACATGAGAAGGAAGCGCAACAGCAACAAATTCAGTAGGGGGCGCGTCACGTGCAGACAGACGAACAAGCTCCCGTACAAGTAGTTGATTCTTCTGAACAACTGGCATTAGGTGAATAGGGTGAACCCTCGCAGGGGCAAGGCTTTGCTCATGAGATAAAATAGGCTCTTGAACAGTTGGATGCAAACATGGAGCAGCAGGAGTTGGAACAGGACACTAACCTCATGCCTTACCAAAGAGAGGTCGACTCACTTGCTTCAATGCATCCAGATGATGAGCAAGTCTCGGATGACCAAGGAGGCACTGAGATCCTTGGTGGTTAACCGGAAGCAGATATGCACAACATCTCCTTTGATGAATCTCATCATAGAGTTGTGCAGTCTCAGAGAGTACCAAATCTGGAGGACCAAACATCCCCTACAGAATTTGAAGAGCAAGTGATTGTGACTGATGTGCACAAGCATACACCTGTGTTGGCCGATGCAACTAGAGTGTACGCCGAAGCCACTGGCTCAACTGTTCATTTTCTCATAGCTAAGAATGATTTAATGGTGAAGGAACTACAGGTGGCCAAGCAGGGAGGAGACTTGGTGACAATATGCGCTCGAGCTGAACTGAAGAAGGCAATACTAAATGAAGTATTGTCCTTAGACATGTTTATGCGAGCATTGTACTCCAAGTTTGGTATTGTGCATCAAGTAGTCGTTCATCTCTACGGATGGCAGCATCGATGTGCAAGAAGACTACACATCTTGAAGAACATACATATTGTTGTTGATAACATGTGAGCATGGATGATGAAGTACAAGGGAGCCCCGCTTCACTTGCCAAAGATGATGAAGGCCAATGCGGTCGAGCTGCAAGCACGTATCCGAAGTCAGGTCTGGAACTATGAAGACCTGCCACAACTCATCACTAGCATACAGGCTTCCCATGCATGAGTATTCAAAAGCATGGAGATTATAGTGCACACCCATGTGATCCCATCACTTGGGACCCTCACTCAAGCGAAGACCAAGAAGCAGGTCCAACAGGAGCTTGACTCGTACTTCGACGAGTTGATGCACACTGCCACCAGCCTAGACTTGCCTATCAGTGTAGACATCATGCACAAGTACATTGCTGGTCCGGACACACTAAAGATAATGATGCGCATGCTCACAGATGAGTTGGACAGAGGAGACCGAGAAGTGTACCCAGATGCTATGGAGGCAAGGTTCAGGTTTCAGATAGATGTCACAGCAGAACACACGAACACTCTCAAGGACTACCAATCTTGGCATCAATATGTCATTGTTGATCAGCATGAGGATGTCAAGCAGTTGGACTTCTATGGTTGTCTAAGTCCGAATGATGTCTACTTTGGCTTGTCCAAGCCATTGTTCACATGGGTACATTTGAATTGTAATGTTGAGTCATGTCAAGTGTAATTCAATTGTCAAGAGTGGATGTAACAGTCATAGAGTGGGTGAAGAGCCATGAGGGTAGTTGAATGGTCACAAAGGGGAATGTCAAGGGTCACCCCAACCTTTGCTATAAATAGTCCCTCATAACTCATTGTATAGGCTTTTGGTTAGCCAATATTCTACTAAGACTATCTTGAAGAAGACTTGGACAATATTGTAACGTGCCTTGGCTTCTCCACTGCACAAAGCTAGTACATCTCTTTGAAGAAGTAGGCGGATGTCGCTGTAACGTTCCACTATTGGGGCTAGCAGGTTTACATGGATGTATTGTATGATTGTGACTTACACTTCTTTATATAATAAGAGCCATCACATTTTCATGCATATGTCGTTATTGTAGTTGGACTGCTCCGGTTGCTTTAATGATATGTGTTGTTTAACTTACATACTTTTGTATGAACTGATTCACATGCAATTATATGAATCTTGTTGTTAATGTGTTGCATATGTTGTTAATGATGTCATCGTCTGTGTTGACTTCTCTGCCGGACACCAGACAGAACTTTCACTTGAACCTTGCTATAACAACCATCAAACTCATCTCGGACTGATCCGTGAGTTGTACGTGTTATCTTACCTTATATGATGTGACTATCGCATCCGAGTGGACTGCTCCGCCGGAAGTTGTGCATGTCCTTTGTGTTGTGTGTTCCTAGCCGAGTTGGGACTGATCCCTTTCAACCTAGAACTCACCTTCACCTCCTTCCCCTTTCGAAGTGTTGGAACCTCTCATACACCTTCCTTGACTCACTGCATCAGTCACACCCTTTTTGCTAACAAAGTTATTCTACTTTCATCTGTGCGACACCACGGTCAAGGCATTACCTTACGACCCACTACTGGGACTCCTACACCAAACGGTATGAGGTCGAATTGGGACTTCATATCGGGGAGATCCCTTTGACATGTTGGCGGGTCCAACACTTTCAACAACTTCCTGCCAATCTAAATATGCATAAGATACTAGTGTCAAATGCTTTCCTTTCAGATAACACAACCCAAAGTCTGTTGTTCCTTTGGGATATCTAAAGATCCTTTTCAATGCTAGAACATGAGTTTCCTTAGGTGCAGCTATAAATCATGCAACCTATCTAATTTATTGCATTACATCTGGTCTTGAAATTGTCACATAGAGTAGGCTACCAATCATTGATCTATAGAGTCTTTGATCCACTTCTTGGATTCATCTTCTTTTCTCAACTTGCATCTGATGACCATAGGAGTGCTCACAGGTTTGTAGTCTTCCATTTTGAACTTCTTCAACATTTATTTGATGTACTTGGTTTGAGAGATGAAAATGTCTCCATCAAGATGATATATATATCATCATCACTTCAAAATATGATGTCATCAACATATACTTCAATGATGATCATATTGTCTTGATCTTCCTTTATGTAGATATTATTGTCTGCATTTCCCTTTCTGAATCCTTGTTGCTACAAATACCTGTCCAATATTGAGTACCAAGCTCTAGGGGCTTTCTTAAGTCCATACATGGCTTTATTCAATATAAAAACATAGTCTTAATATTTTAATAATAGGAATCCTTTTGGTTGTTCTATGTAGACTTCTCCTTCTATATCCCCATTAACAAAGACTGATTTTACATCCATTTGATACACTTTGATTCTTTTGGAGCATGCATAGGCCAAGAGCATTATGATTGCTTCCATTCTGGCTACTAGAGAAAAAGTTTCTTCAAAGTCTATTCATTCAATTTAGGTATAACCTTTGCACACTAGCCTTGCTTGTTTCTAGTCACCTTTCCATCTTCATTTAGTTTGTTTCTGAAAACCCATTTTGTACCAATCACATTTTTGTTCTTGGGCCTTGGAACAAGTTCCCATGTCTCATTCTTAATTTGATTTAGTTCTTCCTCCATAAACTTGATACAATTTTCATCATTTATAGCTTCCTCAAATTTACTTGGTTCAATTGTAGACAATAGTGATAAATTCCTTTGCTCTGATGTTTACACCTATTTTCTTATTCTGGTTTCTACCCCTGCACTCTTCTCCCCAATGTTTTGTTCTGGTGGATGATTTTTTTGATACCAACGTTTAGGTTTCCTGGAAGGTGTATGAAAATCTTGTTGATTATCCACTTCTTCTAGTTCTACCTATTTCTACTCTCTTCTTGGTGTTCCTCTTCCTCTTATTCTTCTTCCTCTTGCTTTGGTTCTTCCCCTTCTATTCTTCAAAGGCATGTGGTTTTTTTTTCCTTCTTGGTCTTCAACAAGTTTGTTTTATCAATTTTTACATTGATTCTTTATACTATTTTGTTGAGTCTAATATTGTAGCACTTGTATGATTTACTTTTACATGAGTACCCAACAAGTATGCCTTCATCTGTCCGAGAGTCAAAACTTTCCTAACTTTTGGTCATCCCTCTTTAAGTAACATTTGCTTCCAAATATTTTGAAATGTTTGATACTTGCTAGTCTTCTCTTCCACAATTCAGAAGGAGTTTTGTAATTTTTGCTTCTCAAAAACCCTTTTTTCAAAATGTGAACAACTATATGTATTGCTTGTACCCAAAATATATTACTTAGCTTCGATTAATGCAACAAAGCTACAACCATCTCTTCCAAATTTCTGTTCTTTCTTTCAACCAATCCATTTTGCTGAGGAGTTCTAATTGTTGATAGGTGTCTTCTTATTCCACATTATTCACAATATTCATTGAATTAATTTCAATTACATTCTCCTCCATTATCTAATCTCAAGCATATGATTTTCATCAAGTTCCTTGAATATTTTAAAATTTTCAAAATCTTTTGACTTCTTTACAAGAAAACAAACCCAGGTCATCCTTGTGTAGTCATCAACAAGCAACATAAGTATTGTTCATCCTTTAGTCCTTTTGTTCTTATTGGCTCTAATAAATTAGTATGTACAATTTCCAGTGGTTTTTTCATGGCATGTTCCTTAGTTTTGAACTCAAATCTTGTTTTTTTTCACGCTGACAATAGTTGCACATAGTATTTGAACTCCTTGTAATTTCAAGAATATTCCTTACCACTTCCTTCTTGCTAATCTCGACAAGATTGTTAAAGTGTATGTTCTCCAATATCATATTCCAAATCCAAATTTCATCTTCCTTTCCCAGCCAACATCTTTCATTTCCAATGTCATTTAGGATGTATATGTTGTTTGGAGTTCTTATTGCTGTTACAATCAATTTCCATGATATGTATTTCCTTATTTCACATTCTTTTGAATTGAAAAGAAGTATGTGCCCCTAATCACAATTTTGGTAAACACTTAGCAAATTATGCTTTATATCGTCAACAAGTAAAACATTTTCTGCCACCACATCTTTGCTTATAAGGCTAACTATGTTGTTCTTTATATCTTTGGGAGAGTTATCATTCCTAGAAGTGACAAATTCTTCTTTTTCTTTCTTCAATGTTACAAATATGATTTTTTCTCTAGTTATCTACTTTGAGCATCCACTATCAATATACCATTGATTTCTTCTACTTTGGGCTTGTAGAGAAAGCCGACGTTAACCTTCAAATCTTCATGCTTCTTTTGCCAAGTTCTTGGTTGTTCCCTCACACGATGGACAATAACCTGCCTTGTTTCCCTTGAAGTACCTACCAAAGTTGCTTCTACAATTTCTGGTTATGTGTCCAAAATTGTTGCATTTCTAACATTTAGTTTCATAAATAAGAGTGTGAAAACTGTTATGATTTATGTTGAAAAAATCCTAAGGAGTTTTACCATAACTACCTTCATAGTAGTTCTTGGGATTTTCATAGCTATTTGTTATATTTCTACCCCTTTTATAGGCTCTACAGTTTGTTACCACTAAAACCAACAAGGGACCTAAAGGGGGTTTCTAAGAGGGCAACTGCGAGGTTAAGGGCAACTGTGGAGGCTTAGTCCATTGTCACCACAACTAAGTCTCCCTGCTCTTTACAGACTTTCAATAATGGGAGGAGTCTCGGTGGTGTAGGGATCACTTTCTAAAGTAGATGTCAATAGATAGGTGAGAAGTGACCCTCAAAATCCTTTCCCGAGGACGGAGTGAAGAATGGAACTTGCTTGCTCTTTAAGAAATGGACTTAATCCACCGGGGGTAAGGGGTGAAGATTGGAGGGTCGAGGGAGAAAGGATAGGCTTATAAACGAGGTTCTCAAACCCTATAATCCTTAGGAGACTTGGATTCCCAAATGGTCATTGACAAATAATATTTATTGATAAGTGGGACCACATGGGGCCAAGTGAACCCAGCCGAGGTTTAGGGATGGAATGGAGCAACCAATGATGTTCCTATGATGGACAAGGTTAGGGGAAAGGACCAAACAAGAATATTTACTCCAAAGGTTGAATTGATCCTATTAAGGTCTAGTCTTGGGGATGCCTAGGCAAAATTCAATCCTAGAGCTAGGGCTTGGAATTCCTAGAGATTCCAGAGTTAGAATTGCCTCAAATTTGGAGGAGAGGGAGGGGACCCACCATTGCAATATCCTGTAGGAGATCGAAGTTTTTCCTTGGGTCAATTCTCGGGAAATTGATGCCCCAGGTGACCTAATGGGGTTAAACACAGGGAAAAAGGGTGGAAATGGTAAAAAGAGGGTTAAAATGATCACACATTTAAGGGACCGATGCATAATTCACTTGGGGATATGGATTCAAGGATTGTTTTGGAGTAAGAACTTGGTTTCGTGATCAAGGAGGCCCAAAAAGTCAACTTCATCCAATGTTGAGAAAGAAAAGAAAAGTGACCTTCAAGCATTTATACTTCAAAGCAAATGATGAAAGCTTATCGAGAAAAATAATCTCTAGGACATTTCTCACATATAACATTAGCCCATACATTAAATTAGCTAAAAAGATTCTCAATTCCACATTTCAATTATGCAGCAACAAGCCCTAATTTTAGCAGTATGTAGCAACAAGAATAGTAACATCAAAACTAACTTACAACGTTATAGAGTATATCCAACCAGAATTTTGTTCACAAGACAAAGCTTCAAGATAGCATAAATAGCCCAAATCCATACGTCAAAATTCATCCATCTCTAGAAAAATATCCTCCAAGGAAAAAATGTGAAGTTCTCTATGACTAGAGAGATCCCAAGTCAAGTGATGATACAAATGAATGTATCTAACATCAATACATAGCCTACTAAGGAGTTAGAATTAGCCTATGGGCCTACATTTTCCCCTAATGATAAAATAATGTGCAAATAAAACCCCTATTAGTGACAAGCCCACCAAACTAGCTCACAAGTGTAAAAATAAGCCTCACAAGGGGCCAAATAATAATAGGTGCATGTCGTAGGGCCCTCCAAAGGCTCAATAATATACTGAAGTTCCATATTGAGGAATAAATTTCTCGGAATATGATGGACAAGGGAGTGGCCCCTTGTTCTCTAAGTAGTAGACTATGGTGCTCCCAGTGGGTATGAGGGCACATAGATGACCCCATGGGTCTCCATATGAATCAGAGATTCTTGCAGATCCTCTACAAGGATTCAAGTTGTGGAATGAATGTTTCCATGGCATCGCACAAGTCCTGGGACACCTTCCAAGAGTGTGGGGCTCCCATGGGGCCTGCTTTACCAAGCATATCACCACCATCCCAAAAGTGGATCGTTAGTAGTCTCTAAGCATCCATTAAGATCTGTGGAGTGCTCTTTGTTGTTGTGGAGGCCCGTGGATCTCTATGCACACCCTACATGTTCTAATGTATACCTATGGGGAAGGATTCCATATAGGGAGACCAAACCCAAATGGATACCACCTATAATCCTGCATAAGATCCAATGTGTCCCCTATGCTTCCAATACAACCTGTCATTAAAATAATTGGGTAAGAGAACTTACAAATCATGGATAACAAAGTGGGCACTTCATAATGGCATTCCCTTCCATAGTGGGTGATGAGGCTCATCAATGGGTAAATTATATGGACCTTAATGCCACTCTCCAGCTTATTAAAATCAACTTTTCTCACATTTCTTTACATGTTTTGTTATATTTTTCTTAGTGAGAAGGGTAAAGATGAGATGTCATGTCTTGTGGTCTAATGTGCATTAATTTTAGGTTTTGGAGCAATTTTGGCTAATTAAAATGCAGGAACTCAAAGTAGAGAAGCAAGAGTGATTTTAGGAGATTGGATCTCCGTCCTTAACTTCTCACTCAGTTGAAGATTCCTCCACTAGATCTCATCGACTCATGGTTACAACTAGCGAAGCCATTTAGGTCATTGGCAGCCAAGCCAGTGATAGTTGAAGACCAGTTGATCTCGAGTTGGGAGCCAAGCCTCCCTAAATTTAAGGAAGTTGTTGGTAGCTTCAGTTGTATAAATAAGAAGGCCTAGAGCCTCATTAGGATTTGACTTTTTTGTTGTAGCCAAGAGGCATTTTCGAGCTAAGACATTGTGACTGATGACTCTTATGTACTTTTGATATTTTAATGAAAATGAGAAGCATTCCCTTGATCCAACACTGAGTTGAATCAGAGGGCTGAAGCTCTTGGGTTAGGACCCAAACCTAAACATCAAAAAAGGTTTTTTCTGCAATTTCCAAATTAGCACATGTATGCAGTAGTCATAATAACTCTTAGATCATATTCCATGCTCAGTTAGTCTATATCATTAAATGTTATAAACAAGGTTAAGCTAGGTTTCTTTTTGCAAGAAAAATGGGTAGATGTTTCGCTAGATGATTTAATGTCACTTTATAGCACCTTCCAATTCAGGATTTCATTTCCTAGAGTAGGCAACATTCCCTTTTTGCATTAAGGATAATTTTCCTTTTTCCATTTGGTAGTCAGACTCCTAGTCAATAGAAGACTGGTTTGAAAAACCCTAGTGGTCTATTGCCCCAGTTGAAAAATGGCAAGAGTAGACAATTGCATCTACTGTGTATACAACATTGTCACCTCCAATTTGTACGAAGCCCGGGTTGATGAAGTAAATTTGGTAGCCACAGGAGTTGTACCATTCTTGCTGCAATACTAGTGCTCATCACTTTTTGGCGCTGTTGTCAGGGAGGTGTTGTTGGGATAGGGTCCCTAGGTTCAGTTTTGGGGTTAGTTAACCCAAATTTTGTATATATTTTTGTAAAAGATGTAAAGCCTCGGTGATATGAGGATGAGGTGCACGCAGATAGATAGGTGTCAAAGGGTTCTTAACCCCGTGTTTGGATAGATAGTTAAGTTGGTTTTGAGACTCACCCATGGTCCGCAGACCATGGTATTGTATTGAGAAAGCTATAAATAGTTGAGTCATAGCGAGTCTTAGGAATAAATTTTGATGGAGAATTGGGTACGTTGAAGGGTTATTGTTGTTTTGGCAAGAGCTAAGGTAGGAAGGCTCTGCTTCCTGTACTTCGGTGAAGAAGGGAAGGCTCCTGCAACTGAGTGCACAAGAGGCTTGGATAGAGTCTGAAGCTAAGTGCGCAAACCCCTGTAGCTAAGTGCGCAGGGTATAAGA
Organism: Pinus tabuliformis; assembly: GCA_031772625.1. Taxonomy (NCBI): domain Eukaryota; kingdom Viridiplantae; phylum Streptophyta; class Pinopsida; order Pinales; family Pinaceae; genus Pinus; species Pinus tabuliformis. Next base: position 1,780,106,425 of record CM062817.1, on the reverse strand, counting down.
GTCTGTAATCTAAATATTGAAGATCAATAAAAACTTCTTTTGAATAATTACTGTGTATTTCTATTGAATTTGTTTATGTTATATTCTATCGATTAATTATATGTTTTTATGAAAGAAGGAATGAATGTTGCACGAAGTCACTGGATCTATCTTATTAATGCATGATATGAATGATTATCTACTTCTGCGAAGTTAAAATCTATTTCTATTATGTTTTCTGATGAATTAAGTAGATTTGCGCAAACTTCGATCTAGGGTTGTTTATTGATGCACGAAAGTAGGTAAATTGTATGTTTAAAGTCCGCAAAGACTGATCATGGGCCTTCACTAAGGTCTGGAAGCCGTTTAAATTAGTTACAGTGAAGAGCCCTAGAAGACTACCGATCTGCATGAAGGCATATCTTAGGTATCAGAGCCTAAGAACCGTTTATCACATATCCCTGGATGCAGAAACCTGGTTTTAGCATCCCCCAATACTGCTTCAGGTGAGACTGTAGCCTATGCTATGCTGGTTGTTGCTGAAAGGGCCAGCAGTTAGGGCTTTGTTGGTTGGCGTGAACAACTCTGAACCTGGGTCAGGCTCCCTTAAGCCAACAAATGGTTCCATTACCGGGACCAGGATCTATCTAAGAGATGTGTGGTGAATGGTTTCCGACGAATAAAGAGCTTGATAAGTGGATTGATCGAAAATCATACATGTTCGCAGCTTAGGAGAACAGGAGCCCTAAATTATCTAAGGAGAAGTGGCTACAGAGATTCTTGTACATGGACGAGACTGACGTGTTCTTCTGTTTCTTCCTTGAAGAACTATACGAGTGGTTGTCTACATTAGTGGATAGTCAAGGAACGTGGAGGCTCGAAGGACCTATAGTGTGGACTCCTGAACTAGTGCGACATCTAGAAGCATCAGGAAGAAATATCGTGTGGGTGGTGGATCACTTGGTTGACCGCACATTGGGAATCTTTGTGACTTATTTCACGATTGATAGGAATATCAGCTATAGCGAAGGATCTTTAAAGGACCGCAAGGTAAGTATTTGAACTCACTGAAGACTTGGATTAAAATGTTGTTATGTGAAAAGAGGGTTATGCAGTTACCTTGATGTTTGGGTCTACGTGAAGTGGGAGACTCTTTAGAAGAAACAGAGGATCTAGCCCAGAATATAGTCCACTCATTGAACCCCCTTCAAGTGACGATGAAGGGGCGGTGTTGACTACGCCACAAAGCGTCGTTCAGTTAATAACTCAGGGTATTCCAAGGATATCTCATCCATCCACTCCACCTCCGCCTCCACCTCCACCTCATACACCTATGCCTTCACCTCCTCCACCTCCACTTCCACCATTCAACATGGCGAACACAATGAAGATGCTGATTTTTAAAGGAATGGGTGATGAAGATCCAGAACAATTTTGGTTTGTTGCAGGAGTTGTGTGGACAGTGCAGTAAGTTACCGATGACAATATTAAGAAATCACAATTGGTTACAACCTTACAGGACCGCACATTAACATGGTATATCAAGTATTGCACTGATAACCCCAACATGTCGTTGGCAGATACCCAACTAGCTTTAAACAAGGAGTTTAGTAGGCCTAAGTCAAAGGCGCAGTCAGTAATTGAATTTAAGGAGATCCGAATGAGAGTCGATGAGACGCCTTGGGACTTTGATCAAAGGTTGAAGTTCCAGATCAAGCAGGCTAATATGAAAATCTCAGATACCCAACATCGTGACTGGTTTATAGCATCGCTTTTGCCGCATTTAAGAATACCTCTATCACAGCAGAAGATAGCAACGCAAGAAGAATCCTTGGAGATTGCGATGAGGCTGCATGCATCACCTATTCTGGATACAAACCTTGGGGTGCAACAGATTCATTCACAGCTGGAAAGCCTGCACTTGGAGTTGCAGAGCCTAAAGAAAGGAAGGGAAGCTCAGCTGGAGGTGCACACTGAGATTGATGCCTAAAATGTAAAATCCATGGACATGATAAGGATCATTGCTCGGTCTTTAAGAATTATATTATAAGGGGAGGACCTGTACCCCTAAAACCAGAGATTAATATTGGGACGAGCGCGGGAGCTGCACTGTGGTGCGCTATTTGTCAAGTCACAGGACATCATGCTACATATAACTGCCACCTACTGTAGAAGTTTGTACAGAACCCTTAACAGTTAATTTGCAATTTCTGTAAGTCTGTAGGGCGCGATGAGTGCCATTGTAGAAGTTATGAGTTGATGATGGATACCTACAGAATGCAAGCAAAAATTCGGCCTCAGGATCAAGGCGCAGGAGCAACGCGCAGGGAATTCCAAGGCTGAGGATGAAGGAGAGGTGTTGGACCAGGGCGAGGACGTGGGTAGGTAATTTGCTATAACTGTGGTGAAGCAGGGCACTTCGCTTGTGATTGTCCAAATCCCATGCATCCCTCATGTCAGTATTGTCGACAATTTGATCATGTCATAGAGGAATGTCCGATCCTTATGACAAAGATGCAAGAGAAGAAGGCGCAGCTCGAGCAACCTACATAGAACATTCAGATAATGAGGGTTGAGCCCCGCGAAGAGGATCTGAACATAAACGTTGTGCCAAGAAGTGGTATAAAAACTGGCGCAGATAAAGGTAAGTAGCATGATGAAGAAGGATGGGTACGCAAGACTGTCGAGAAGGAAGTCGACTTTGATCTGAATCACGCTAAAGAAATGTTCTTGGAAGCAAAGAAGAACTTCGCTGAGGCCTCCACCTCAGGAAGTCAGGAGAAAATTCTTGAAACTAATGCGACTCAAGAAGTAGACCCTTCAATACTAGCCACCTTTCTAAATACTTGTATGAAGCTTTTGCGCAATCAGAAATCATTTGAAAGATTGCAAGACTTAATAGACAAGTGCACCAATAAGGAAAAGACTTCTATGAAGCAACATGTAGTAGGGAAGATTGGCAAGCATAAGGCACGAACAGGGCGCAAGATGAGGCTAACCGTGCAGATAGGTGAATATGAAATGGACTAGGTCATCTTGGATCTGGGGTCTAATGCAAATGTCTTGCCTAAGAAAACATGGGAGAGGATGGGGAGACCTGTGCTATAGTGGTCTCCTATTTATTTAAGCATGGAAAATCAGCAGAAGATATCCCAATGGGGCACTTATATGGTGTCATAGTGGACATCGAGGGTGCGAGTGCGTTAGTTGACTTCGAGGTCCTTGAGATAGTGGATGACAGTAACCCATACCCTGCGCTAGTAGGAATTGACTAGGCTATTGATATGAACAGGGTAATCAAATTGAAGAAGCGAAAAATGTCCTTTGAGAAGAAGGTTCTCAAGGTAATAGTGCCATTAGACCCTGCAAAGGGAGCGCATTACACTGAACCGGTGTGCAACTATGTAGAAAGTGATGATGATCTCAGTCATATATACAAGATAACATCGCGAGATGAGGATTGGATTAATCCTACGACAGATGGATGAATTGCGTGGGACAGGGATAGCTCCTATGCCTCAGATTCATATGAAGAGCTTGAGAATTGGCAGAATAGGCTACATGAAGTATCTACACTCCGCTGCAATATGATGACCAATTCACTAAGGTGTGTTTCGACTGAGGTAAGAAACCTTCTGCAGTATGATGGGTTGACTAATGTGGAATTTTTCTTTGATGAATTTGAATGAGAAGTACCATAAGAACATCGATTCCAGGCACTGGAATTGGCGTTGTGCGCTACGCCTGCCCGTTGGTGGGGTACGCACAAGGAGAGCTTTGCTGGATGGAGAGAATACCGCAAAATGATGAAGTTAAGGTTTAGCTACGCTAACACCAGGATGATAAAAAAATACAGCGGGAAGGATGATCCACGTGATCATTTAGCACGATGGACTAAGGCTTGGGGAACAAAACCACAACCAAAATGGGTGCATATATTATGTCATACGCTAGATACAATCCCAATGAACTGGTATTTGGAAACAGAGCTTCGCCATGGGACTGCAGAATGGGACGTTTTAAGAGAAAGTTTTCTATTAACTTTCAGCTTTGAGGATGGCTTTGAGAGTATTGATGAAGCACTACAAGAAATAAAAGCAGCTATATTCAAAACACTGAAGGAACCAGTAGAATGGACTCAGCCAGATTGGAGTACATAGCTGCGCCATGCACTAGAATGCTATAATATGACTGCTGAAGAAGAGGATGACCCACAAAATATTACCATCCCTGAAACCGAAGGACAACGTGAAGTCGAGGGACCGAAGGTAGCGAACCCAGATATATCAGAGCCTTTGAAAACTCGACAGGTAAACATTGGGTCTGAAGAAGAACCCAAGTTCGTGAAGATAGGAGATTATTGGGACGAAGATACGATTGATAAGGTAGTTGAGCTATTGCGCGAGTACCAGGACTTATTTCCCACAAAGTTTTCAGATTTGAAAGGGATTGTCGGAGATTTAGGCGTTATGAATATTACATTGAAACCGGATGCGAAGCCTATTAAGCAGCAACCTTATCGATTGAATCCAAAGTATAAGGAAAAGGTGCACCTAGAATAGGATAAGATGTTGGAAGCTGTCATTATTGAGCCTGTAGAAGAATCCAGTTGGGTAAGCCCAATGGTGGTCCAAGAAAAGAAACAGAAGGGCAAAATCCGCATATGCATAGATTTGCAGAAGCTGAATGATGCCTGTGTGCGGGACCCGTTTCTGCCACCGTTTACTGACGAAGAATTAGAGAATTTTAGTGGACAAGAAGCGTATTCATTTACTGATGGATTTTCGAGTTATCATCAAATAAAGATCACGTCGAAGGATCGAAGCAAAACAACCTTCGTGATGGAGTGGGGTTGCTTCCAATATATAGTTATGCCATTTGGATTGAAGAATGCGCCTGCAATATTTTCCTGGGTAGTGATCGCAGCGTTCAAAGAATTTATTCATAAGTTCCTAGAAGTATATTTTGATGACTGGACCGTGTTTGGGTTGGTAAAGCGCCATGTTGCAAGTCTACGCCTCATGCTGGATACATGTCGAAGATTTCAAATCACGCTAAACTTGAAGAAGTGTATATTTTGTGTGCCTTTTGGGATTTTTCTTAACCACATTGTTTGTAAGTAGGGATTGATGGTGGACCCTGCGAAGATCGTCGTTATTGTAAATTTGGAACCCCCTAGGAACGTGAAACAAGTGCGTGCGACGTTGGGACACACTGGGTACTAAACAATGTAAACTTTGAAACGGGAACTGCTACTGTTACCAGTTTTGTAGAGATAGCAAAAAAGTGACCCGATTTTGAAAAGGGGTGATGCAGAACACACATGTTTTTTTTAAAGCATAGTTTTTGACACTTTAAATTTTTCTATGTACATTGCATTTTAGAATGGTAGTGATTTTCATACTGATTTAAAAAAATGGTTATTCTGCATCAAACCCTTTTTTTAAAAGACCTATTTTTTGACTTTAAATTTTTCTAACATATGAAATGTAAATAATTATTTCGTAAATTTAATAATTTTGGAAGTGGTCTTCTTTTTCATATTTTCTAGTTTTTATTTTAATTTTTATTTTTTTTGTAGTGGGGTTTTTATTGATTTGCATATTTAAAGAAGAAGGTCAATATTTTGCATTTTCGATATACTACATATTTATACATTGTTAATTAAATTTTCAATTCAAATGAAATAATTGTCTCTAAAAAACAAATATAAAAATATATGTAAAAAAGACAAAAATAAAAAATAAAAAATGTTAAAAAAAAATTATCTCATAAACCATAAAAGAATTTGAAAAAAAAAAAAAAAAACAACAACAACAAAAAAAAAACAAAATTAAAAAAAAAAAATATATATATATATATATATATATATATATATATATATATATATATATATAATTAAGTAAGTAAATATTGAGAAATTAAAAAAAAAAAACATTAGCAAAAACTAGGGAAAAAAATAATAATAATAATAAAAAAAAAAAAAAAAATTAAAAAAATTAAAAACAAACTAGTTTAAAAAAAAAAGAAATAGAAAAATAACGAAAAAATTTAAAAAAACTAGTAAAATTAATATTAAAAAAAAAAAAAACAAAAAATGTAAAATATATATATATATATATATATATATATATATATATATCTCACAAACCATCAAAGAATTTGGAAAAAAATAAATAAATAAATAAATATATATATATTTATAAAATTAAGTAAGTAAAAATAGAGAAATTAAAAAAAAACATTAGCAAAAACTGGGAAAAAAATTAAAAACAAACTAGTTAAAAAAAAAAGAAAATTAGAAAATTAACGAAAAAAAAAAAATTAAAAACTGGTAAAAAAAAATAAATAAATTATAAAAAAAACCCCAAAAAGCGCGTATTTTTTATTAAAAAAAGAAAAAATGCAATTATTTTTTATTAAACACATATATTTTATTTAAAAATAAATAAATAATTTTATTTTTTTTAAACAATCTTTTGTTTTTATTAAAAATAAAAAATAAAAAAAAATTAAACAATTTTTATTTGAAAAAAAAATAATAATAAAAAACAATTTAAAACGAATTTTTTTATGTGAAAAAAATATATATTAAATTTTATTAAAAATTAAATTATTAAAAAAAATTAACAAATAATTTTAATAAAAATTAAATTTTATTTTTTTTATTTTGTTTTTATAAAGAAAAAAAAAATCATTAAAAAATTTTATAAAAATTATTAAATTTTAATTTAATAAACAATTAATAAAACTTAAATTTTAAACCATTATAATAATAATTAAATTATTAAAAAAAATTATCAAATAATTTTAATAAAAAAATAAAATTTAATGTTGGTTTTTTTTTCTTAAAACGATTTTTTTTTTATTTAAAAAATATATATATATTAAATTTTATTAAAAATTAAATTATTAAAAAAATTTAACAAAAATTTTTAATAAGAATTAAATTTTAATTTTTTTTTAAATTTTGATTTTATAAAAAAAAAAAAAAATTAGTTTGCGCCCTCGGCCGCGCCACCGCCCGGCGGCTAGCCGCCGCCCGGGGTGGCGCGGCCGAGGGCGGGGGTCTGCACGTCGCCCCAGGGCCGGCCAGCCGCCTGGGGGTGGCGCGGCCCGGAGCGGGGGGCCGGCCAGCCGCCCAGGGGTGGCGCGGCCGGGGGCGGGGGCGGGGGGTCTGTGATTCCTACACGCAAACCCCCGACCCCCGGTCGCTCTACCCCCGGGCGACTGGCCGGCCCTGCGGGGATTCCCGGAATCGCCTCAGGGCCGGCCAGCCGCCCGGGGGTGGCACGGCCGGGGGCGCAAACTAAATTTTTTTTTTATTTATTTTTTATAAAATCAAAATTTAAAAAAATAAATAAAATTTAATTCTTATTAAAAAAATTTATTAAATTTTTTTAATAATTCAATTTTTAATAAAATTTAATATTAAAAAAAATAAATAAATAAATTCGTTTAAAAAAGGAAAACAAACATTAAATTTTATTTTTTATTAAAATTATTTGATAAGTTTTTTTAATAATTTAATTCTTATTATATAATGAAAATTTTATTAAAAAAAATTATTTTTATTTTTAAAAATCAAAAGCACATTTTTTTTTAAGTTTAAAATGTTTTTTAATTTTATTTTATTTTTTTAATTGGAAAAGACGTATGTTTTTAAAATTTTGATATTTTTTTTGTTTTTTTTTAATAATTTGAGCTTATTTTTGTCTTTTTAGTTTTTTCTAAATACTTTTAATAGTAATTTTACTAGTTTTTAATTTTTATTTTTTTTTGTTAATTTTCTAATTTTGTTTAATCTAGTTTGTTTTAACTTTATTTTTTATTTTTTTGCTAGTTTTTGCTAATGATTTTTTTAATCTTTCTATTTTTACCTACTTAATTTTATATATATAATTTTTTTTTTTTTTTTTTCCAAATTCTTTTATGGTTTATGAAACAATTTTTTTTAAACATTTTTTATTTATTTTTTGTCTCTTATACATATATTTTTACATTTATTTTTTTAAGTAATCATTATTTTAATTTTAATTTCACTAGTTTTAAATTTTTTTTTGTTAATTTTCCATTTTTTTTTAAATCTAATTTGTTTTTAATTTTCAATTTTTTTTTAGTTTTTTGTTAATGTTTTTTTTTAATTTTTCTATTTTTACCTACTTAATTTTAGATTTTTTTTAATGTGTATTTTTTTCTTTTCCCAAATTTTTTTAGTTTACATATTTTTTTGTTTTTTTTTTTTTTTTTAATATGTTTTTTTTACTATTTATTTGTTTATAATTTGTAATTTTTTTCTAGTTTTTAATTCCTATTTTTTATTGGTTAATTTTGTTTTTTATTTCCATTTTTATGATTGATTTTTATTTTTGATGTTTGTTTTTATTTTGTTTTTTATTGTTATTTTATGTTTTGTTTTTAGTATATATTTTTATTTATGTTTTGTTATTTTTATTTTTATTTTTTTTGTTTTGTGTTTTTTCATTGTTTTAACTTTTTTATTTTTTATTTTTATTTTTATTTTCATTTATTTATTTATTTATTTTATATGAAATTTTAATGTTTTTCGGGGTCATGATAAAATATTTTATGCTATTATTTCGAAATGTTGAAATTTTACTCCTAAAAAACAATTTGTTATCCCAGCATCAACACTTTTCGTTTTGAAGGTGTTTTCTGCACAAAATTTACCATTGAGTAAAAAAAAAAAAAAAAAAAATTGGTTTTCACCGTCATTTTTAAAACATGTTGAAAATTTACCCTGGAAAAAAAGGTGTTATTCCGGCATCAACACTTTTCGTTTTTAGCATTGTTTTTTATGTTTTTTCGGGGTTTTTTGGCCAGAGTTCCCGTTTTGAGTTTATAATTCCCGTTTCAAGGTTTACATTCTTATTACAGAAAGTTCATCAAGGCGTATGCCCAGATAACTGCGTTGATGGAAAAGTTTCTAAAAAAGGGTGCGATGTTCTGCTGGGATGAAGACTGTTAGCGCAATTTGGATGTATTGAAGGAGAAGATGGTGACAACGCCTATTTTGGTGTTTCCTGACTGGAAAAAGGAGTTTCATGTGCATGTTGATGACTCTTGTATTGCATTAGGAGCAGTATTAACCCAGGCAGGAGAGGACGAGCTTGATCATCCAATAACTTTTGCGAGCAGAAAGATATCCAAAGCTGAGAAGAATTACTCTGCCACAGAGCATGAAGGGCTGGAAATGGTCTACGCGCTGCAGAAATTCAGGCATTATTTTTTGGGCAGACACTTTAAGATGTACACAGAACACTTAGCGTTGAAGTAGCTGGTCAATAAGCCTGTGTTGGGGGGGAAGATCTGTCGATGGCTACTATTGTTCTAGGAGTATGAATTCGAAGTGATTGTGAAGCCTCGAAGGTTAAATGCGGGCCTGAACCATCTATCAAGGATTGAAATAGGCGAAGAACCCAGTAGCTTGGAGGAAAGACTGCCAGACGTGCAACTCTTTGCGGTACGCGTCACAGATGACCATTTTGCTGACATTATACAATTCTTAACTACATGGATAATGCCTGAAGGATATATGACTCAACAGAAGAAAGAACTGGTCGTTCACACAACAGATTTTTCGATCATTGCGCGACATTTGTACAAAATGGAGGTAGAAGAAATATTTCGTAGATATGCGTTAGAATTTGAGCATGATAGTATTCTCGTTGAAGCTCATGGGTGAGTTGCGGGAAGCCATTATGCAGGGAAAGCAACCGCGCAGAATATTTTGCGCGCAGGATTATGGTGGCCAACATTGCATAAGGATTCCAAAGCATATTGTAAGGTGTGTGATGCATGTCAAAGGACTAGCAGACTGTCGCAGAGGGACGAACTACCGCTACATCCTTAGGTATCTTTGCAGGCATTTGAGAAGTGGGTGATCGATTTTATTGGGCCAATTCAGCCACCAGGAAAGAAGACGAGCACGCGGTATATTATTACTGCGACATAGTATTTAACCAGATGGGTGGAAGCACAACCAGTGAGGGACTGTACAACTGCCACTATTGTGAAGTTTCTCTTCGAGTACGTTTGGATGTCCTAAGATTCTAATGAGTGATCGAGGTACGCATTTCCTAAATGAAACGATCAGCGCAATGTTGGAAGAATTTCAAGTATATCATCAGAAGAGCATGTCCTATCACCCACAGAAAAATGGAATGATGGAAAATTTTAATAAAATCTTGAAGCATGCATTGACAAAAGACTGCAACACTCATTTGAACACTTTAGTTATTCAATTTCAATATTGAACTTTTCAATTACAATTTTTTTAACCAATTTTAAATAAAACTAACAAAAAAAACACATGTAAAAAGAAGTTAAAATTAAAAGCATAAAACTTATAACTACTACTTTACCAAAATCAATAGCTTAGTTTAATTAACACTATTAAAGTTGTAATTTTAATAGCATCTTTACCAATAAGAGTCATGTACAAATGTCAAATCTGACTTTATACTTTATTCATAAAAGATAACTTATTTAATAACAATAAATGGACAATCGTTGTAATTTAAAATCCATTAAACGAAGAAACAAGAAGTTTTTTTTCGTAAAAGAGTTGGACCAATCAAAATTCTTGGTAGAAAGTCTAGATGGAACATTTCGGAACAATTATTTTAATGAGTATAAAGTTAATAACCAAGTTTGGAGATATCTCTACTTTTACAAAACAAACAAGCCCCAAAAAAATCACAACACTAGGTTAAAGATATGTGAAAAGCATATGAGAGGAACTCATAATAACAAAGTAATTGTAGAGGCTTTTCTATTGAAATTTAATATAAGGTTTTGTTTTATGGTTGGTATTTTCTATTGAAATTTAATATAAAGTTTTGTTTTATGGTTGGTATTTGTTAAAAATTGTTTTTGTCAAGTACAGAGAGGGTCAAAAACAAAGTTTTGTAACATGATTGGTAATGATGGTGTACATTATCGCTAGGGTTTTTGCAGCATGTTTTGCAATCATGTTGCATATTGTTATTAGGGGTTAATGAAAAATTATAGTGTGGAATAGTTATTTTTTTGAATTTTAATGTTGCTAGACTATAATGCAAAGTACTACAAATATTGCAATTAAGAGAAATCAAGGAGTTCTGGCAAAATAGGTAGTTGAAATAGATTATCATAAAGTTAAATGACTGACATAAGGAACATAAGTTTGAACATCAATTTGCATTTGAAAACAATTAACAATATATACATCAATATATCCAACCATAATACACTAGCAATTGCACCAAGAGGTGCAAAGGAACGTTGAAAGATAAAAAAGCCAAGAACAAAAACACATAGTAAAAATTGAAGTGTCAGTCGTGACGAAATCTATATCATCATGGGACCTTCAAATCCATAATACAAATTTTTGCAAGCACTTGACAATACCTTATGGAGTTCCTAAAATTCCCAATAAGACTTGCAACTCCCTTTCTTTCTGATCTCCATTCCTCGCAAGAAGTCGTTGAAACGATAAAATTCCATGGATTATTTCTCATTTCAATACACGATGGTTGATTTTGATATTGATCATGGTTGGTTTTGATATTAACCATGGCTAATTTTGATATTGACCATGATTGATTTTAAGATTGAGATAATATTTGTCAGAATGCGACATTGGACCATGGTTGACCATGGTTGACCGACACAATGTGACCATGGTTACTGACAATGAATGACCATGGTTGATTTTCATATTGAGACAATCTTTGTCAAAATGTGACGTTGGGCCATGGTTAACAATGGTTGACCATCATTGACCATGGTTGAGCATGCTTAACAATGGTACACATAAGGTTGATGTTCATATTGAGACAATATTTGTCACAATGAGACTTTGGACCATGGTTGACCATGGTTGATTTTCATATGGACCATGATTAACCATGATAGACCATGGTTGACCATGATTGATTTTAAGATTATAAAACCCTATCAATAATATTATACCCTAGGGATATGAACCCTTAGATAAATGAACTCAAGCGATTGATAAACCCTTATATTAATAAACCCAAGGGATTAATATTGTAAACCCAAGCTATATAAAACCTAAGATAAATATTATAAACCCTAAAACAAACATGGTTGACCATGGTTAATTTTCATATTGAGACAATCTTTCTTATAATGCATTGTTGGACCATCATTGACCACGGTTGACCATCATCGATTTTCATATTAAGAGAATCTTTATCACAATGCGATACTAGACCCTGGTTGACCTTGGTTGACCATGATTGACAATGGTTGACCAGGGTTGATTTTCATATTGAGACAAACCACATTAGTAAATGTGGTTAATATAAGCCGAAGGTGTATATCAATAACATGCACAACCACATTAAAGGTTAATGTTAAAGTTAAAATTCAATATTAACATTAAAATTAATAAAATTCAATATTGATAAAAAATAATAAAAGTGGATAAAAGTTAATAATAATAATAATAATAAAATTTAATGCTTTCTATTAAATATTAATATGAAACATATTTCCCATTTTGTATCGCATTTGAAAGATACCAGGGGAGCGGAGAAGCTAGGGTTGGAGTTGAAGACAGGGTTTTGGATTCAGGGTACCATGGCGGGGAGTGCAGGGGGGAGTGCTGCTCCCTCCTACAGCCAGGCAGTCACAGGAGGAAGTCAGAACGCGGGAAAGAAACATTTCAAAAAACCACTGGACAAGATCTCAGAAACCAGAAGTCAGGGGACATCTGGAAGAAGTGGAGATCAGGATCAGGAAGGGGATCAACAGGAAACGAGAAAAGAAAAGGAGATTGGAGGCAGTAGTGAAAAACCGGCTTCCAAAAAGACTACGGGAGTCTGCAAGCCCAAGTCAGGCATTATTCCTCGGGTCGTATTAAGCGACCCAACGATACAAGCTCATAGAGATCATATGACGGAGCATGCAATTATATGCAAGTTCATGGGGCTATGGCCGACGGAAAGGGCTTTACATGTCTAGATAAGGAGCCATTGGAAGCCAAAGGGGGAAATACATTTACATCTGGGTTCTAAGGGTTTTTTCACAGTAGTGTTCGCAAGCCTAGAAGACAAAGACAGAGTGTTTGAAGGGGGACCCTATTTCTATGCTGCGGCAGGACTCTACATGCAGCCATGGATGATGAACTTTGTCCCGGAACGTGAAACATTCACTTCAGTACCGGTTTGGATCAGACTATATTCCCTTCCTCTGGATTATTGGTTGCCAGAATCTTTGAAAACCATAGGCAACAAGCTGGGACATTTTCTAAAAATCTCAGAGGCAACTCTGAAAGGGAGATATACCTCCTTTGCCCGAATATGTGTGGAAATGGATCTATCTGGAGCCCTGTCGGAAGCGATCATTTTAGAAGTATATGATGAAGAATGGGTGCAGACAGTGGACTATGAGCACATACCATTCAGATGCCGCAAATGCCATGAACATGGGCATCTATATAGAGACTGCCCTACAATCAACAGGGAAGATAATCAAAAAACCACTATCGAGAGAGACCACGAGGGTTTCACCAAAGTTGGGAGTAAAGGAAAAGGAGGAAAGCATCCACACAAGAAGGCAAATGAGGACAAACACACAAGACAAAACAGCTTCAAGATCCTGGAGGAAGAAGAGGGGAACAAGGAGACAGTCCAAGACATGGAGAATGTAACAAAAGAACAGGATAGGGTAGCTGACATGGAGGATATCACAGTAGACAACCAGCAAAAGGATGATCTACCAAGCCTGATGGAGATCAGTAGGGACCAGGAGATGACTCCAAGTGAAGCAGGAACAGAGGACCATGAATTACAGGAGATTTTGGATAGGGAAAATCTAGATCTAGAGAAATTTCTAGAACAAGGTAAAAAAATAGGGGTGGACTCCCTGCCAAAAGAGGACTATGATAGAGTACAACAGCTCTTTCTCTGGAGGTCACAAGTGAAGGGAGCAGGAGTCAAAAGAAATCATGAAAGCCAGGAGCCAAGTGGGGTCAAGATGATGGAGAATCCTCAAGCACAATCTCCAAAGAACTCAGGCAGGAAAAGAGGAAGAAAGAGGCAGAATGAACTGCTGAACGAATGTGGAAAACTGTTGATCAACTCAGGTAAGATGAAAGATCTTACCAGTTATTCCTTTACTAATATTTCTTAATGAAGTTCACAACTTGGAACATTAGAGGAATAGGTAATAGAAGGAAACAAAGAAATCTTAGTAACAGAATGAAAGAAGAAAAACCAAACATGGTTTTTATTCAGGAGACAAAATGTTCGATGGAAAAGATAAGAGATATTCATAATAAGTGGTTATTCAATTATGAGTATTTAGAGGTCAAGGCAGATCATTCGGCGGGGGGGATTCTCACTTTGTGGGACCCACAAAAATTGGGAATTCTGGATGCTGAAGCATCCAGGAACTACCTTTCCCTGATATGTCAACCTGTAGGGGACAAGGAGATATACATGATTATGAATGTTTATGGACCTCAAAAGCTAGTAGATAAGCTCAAGCTTCTCACTTCCCTGGAGGAACTTAGAGAGAGACATCCCACTCTGCCCTGGATCATTGCAGGAGATTTCAATATGATAAGATCTCTTTCGGGAAAAAAAGGAGGCACTAGACAGCTAGGCAGAGACTCCATGGCCTTCCAGAACTTCATTAGGAACATGAGGCTGGTGGATACTGAAACAATAAATGGAACCTTCACTTGGAACAACAAAAGGGGAGGGGCCCATCAAGTTGCTTCCAAACTTGATAGATTCATGATTTCAGAGGACCTCTTTCTCTCAGGACCTGCCATGACAGCCTCCATTCTGCCCTTTGGAGGATCAGATCATTGGCCTATATAGCTGGAAGCCACCTTTATGGGCACTCCGAGAAACAAACCTTTCAGGTTTGAAAATGCCTGGCTCTCACATCCTAATTTCACTAATAACGTTGAGACATGGTGGAGAGAGGAGTTGAATATTCAGGGTTCAAAAATGTATATGCTCCAGCAGAAACTTAAACATATAAAATCTCGTCTTAAAGTTTGGAACAAAAATGAATTTGGAGATATCTTCAAAGCCAAAAGAGAAACTGAACTGAAGCTCCAGGAGATCAATCAGATCATCATCACAGATGGCTTCACCGAAGAGAGGCAAAAATTAACTAACTCTCTGCAGGAAGAATGGGAGAATCGATGCTTACAAGAAGAAATTTTCTGGAGGCAGAAATCAAGAATACAATGGATTAAAGAGGGAGAAAGAAACACAAAATTCTTCCACAAAACCACCATAGCTCACAGGGCACACAACAGAATCACAAAGATCAAATATTCTCAAGGCATTGAGCTAGTTTCTCACAGTGATATGGAATCGGTCCTTGTTCAGCACTTCTGCAACATTGCAAAGGAGCCTCTGGAGGACAGATCTAGGTTCATTGAACATTTCACTCAATATATCCCTCAGCTGGTTACTAGAGAGGACAACCACAATCTCAACAGGCCAGTTTCGGAAGAGGAGGTCAGTGAAGTGATTAATGAAATGCAGAGTGGAAAAGCACCAGGTCCGGATGGATTCAATGTAGACTTCTTCAAGGCCTGTTGGGAAACTGTCAAACATGATATCCTCGAGGTGGTGGAAGACTCAAGAAGATCCAAAAAGGTACTAAAGGCTCTGAATGCATCCTTCATAGCTCTGATCCCAAAGCAAGAAAAGGCCATGACTCCAGATGGTTTTCGGCCCATAGCCTTATGTAATGTGGTGTATAAAATTATCTCCAAAGTAATAGCCAATCTACTCAAACCAATTCTACCCTCTCTCATTTCAGAGGAACAAACAAGCTATGTGGAGGGAAGACAAATCCTCAACAATATCATCCAAGCTCATGAGGTGGTACACTCTCTCAAAAGCAACAAATAAGCTGGCATGATCATTCAGTTGGACCTCGCGAAAGCCTATGACAAATTGAGCTGGGCTTACATAAGAGCAATTATAAAAGCCTATGGTTTTGATCAGAACTAGATAAGATGGGTCATGGCATTAGTTACCTCAACCAGTTTTTCCATACTGCTTAATGGAGCTCCTTCAAGGACCTTCACTCCCTCCAAAGGGCTCAGACAAGGAGATCCACTTTCACCGTTCCTCTTTGTCCTCATGATGGAAGGGCTAGGTAGAGCGATTAAGATGGCAAATGCTGAAGGAAGAATGCAGGATATCAAACTTACCACTGATGGAGAGGCAAACACTCATCAACAATTTGTAGATGATACTATCTTGCAGGGCATACCCACCGTCAGGGAGGCCAGAGCAATCAAAAATATCTTAAATGACTTTGCTATGGCAGCAGGTACTGAGGTAAGCCTTAAAAAGTCCAAAGTTTTTTTCTTTAATACTAATATTTCTATTCAGAAAAATATTACCAGAATTTTTGGATTTCAAAGAGAACAGCTACCTTCCAAATATCTTGGCATTCCTCTTACTGACAAACCGCTAAGCAAGAAAGTGTGGGAACCCATTTTAAATAAACTTCAGGACAAGATCAAAAAATGGACATGCAGATCACTAAATTTGGCAGGACGCCTTGTGCTCACACAGGTGGTCCTGCAGGCCATTCCCATTTTTATGTTTTCATCTCTTCCTGCTCCTCAAGGTATCAAGCAGATAATAAGAAGCATTCAAAGGGACTTTCTGTGGGGCAGAGGGGAAGAGAAAAAGAAGTGTGCTTTAGTAGCCTGGGACAAGCTTTGTAAGCCCAAGAGCCATGGTGGTTTGGGGCTTCATGATCCTGAGACCCTCAGCAAAGTCTCAGGAGCTAAGCTTTGGTGGAGATGGATTAAGGAACCGAATTCCCCCTGGGCTAAGATTTGGAAAAAAAAAAATGCCAAGCACTGGCAGGAAAAGGATCATATTAGAATGTCAGTGCAAATCAGGGACTCCCATATTTGGAACCTTGCCTAGGATAATAAAAACATTGTTCAGCACCATTGTTTTTTGGAAATTCGGGCAGGGGATCTTGCTCAATTTTGGGAGGATAATTGGCAACAGGAACCCAACCTTTATAGGGATGAATTTGTAGATCTCAAAAATGACATAGACAGCAAAGGTATGGTTCTGGTAAAAGACTTCTAGGATCAAGGAAGGAACAATGGAAAATGGAGGGAGTGGAAGGATCTAGGATACAGTGATGAAAACCAGCTGAAAACCAAGGCAGAAGCCCTCACCCAGGAGCTTGAGCATAGAAGGATTCTTGTCTCTTCCTCAACGGATCAATTAAGATGGGGAAAGAACACTGAAGGCAACTTTAACCTCAAAGAGGCCAAACGGGAAGTCACGGGATTTAACTTTGTGAATCCTGATCAGATTTGGAAGAAACTTTGGCAAAGTCTGCATTGGATGAAAATAAAGCTTTTCATCTGGCTAGTGCATCAAAGGAAGATCTTAACTTGGGAGAATCTCCTCAAGAAAGGCTTCATTGGTCCTTCCAAGTGTTACCTTTGTGGCACGCATGAGGAGATGATTGAACACCTTCTCAACCTCTGTCCTTTCACTTCAAAGGTGTGGGACTGGGTGGCTGCTATCTTTAGACAAACTGATAGGGACAGTCTCAGCATATCCAACACTCTAAAGAACTGGAGGAAGAACTTCTCAGGGAATGAGATAGTTAATAAAGCCTGGATTCTGGTTCCAGGTTTTGTCATCTGGCATGTGTGGAAAGAACGCAATAGTCGAATCTTCAAAAACAAAACTCACAGGCCCCAACACATAATTGAGCAAATTCTAAGGCAGCTCAAAGACACAGTTAGAAGCTTGCTGAGGACCCTTCCTAAAGATCCTCCCCTGCCCCATGAGGAGAGAATTTTACTTCACTTGGGGCTCCAGTCTATTAATCCTTTGGGAATAATGAAGACAATGAACCTTCTAAACACGTGTGCTACCATCTGGAAGCCTCCTCCTTATGGTTTCTTAAAAATCAATATTGATGGAGCAGCTAAGGGCAACCCAGGATTAGTGGGCTTTGGGGGTGC
Source organism: Pinus tabuliformis (assembly GCA_031772625.1). Lineage (NCBI taxonomy): Eukaryota > Viridiplantae > Streptophyta > Pinopsida > Pinales > Pinaceae > Pinus > Pinus tabuliformis. The sequence continues at coordinate 1,780,088,430 of CM062817.1, read as the reverse complement.
CATAAGAGACGATCAGGGACAAATACAGATGATCTTCCATGGCCACTTGGGGAAGGCTACAAACAACATGGCTGAGCTCATGGCATTAGAGCAATGCTTGGAAATCTTGGTGAATTCAGGTTCACACAATGTTATAATTGAAGCGGATTCAGAATTAATTATTAGAGCGGCTAAGAAGATTAGTAATGGCACCTCTCCAGATAAAGTGTCAAAGCACTGGAAGCTCTTGCAGGTTTTTTACCGCATCTATTCTCACCTACGAACCCTCAAAACTATCAGATTTGCTCATGTGAAAAGGAAGGCTAATATGTTAGCGGATCGGTTGGCGAATGAAGGAGTCACAAATAGGGACAGGGATTCTAGGTATGCTTGGGATTCGCTTCCCCCAGGTAAATTGCGGGAGGACTGTCTATGTAACGCTACCCAGGATATGGAACTATGGACTAACAGGGAGGATCAGAGGAACCCTGAAGACCAGCGGGAGGTTGGAGGACTCCATACAGTCCAACCCGCCATGGTTCGGTGATTTTCCAAGGTCAGGATTCCCTTTGATTGAATGAAGAATGGTTTGACTCGGACTGTTCCACAGGGCGGGGTAGCCCTCGTCATTTGGCTTAGGTGGTGGTTGATAGAGAATCCAGGTGAACAAGATTGGCTCAAGTACTGCCCGCTGGAAGGAATTAAGGGATAGCACGTGGCGAAAGGTCAGGTGGGTTTTTACGCGAGTCAACCGGTCCAATACCACAAGCGGTATATCGGGCGGGGTCTGAATGGTTTCCAGTTTTTCTGTGTTTGGCTCCGATTCCACTCTTTGAGCGACACGTTGCGGAACGAGGAGAGAGAAAACCGCCCTCATCGGGTGGTTAACTCTCGTGTTTCTCGTCCTTCCGATATCCATGATGACCGTTGGATCTTAATCAGTGGATCAACGGTGGCGATTGTGTGTGCGCGTTGGTCAGACCCAAAAAATATTTAGAGTGTTATGCTTTAACTTCCTTCGGGTCCGTTTGTCCATTTGTCAGTTTTCAGTTTGACTTGTGGTGGGACCTCTTGTGGTTCCATGGCGGGTTTTGGACTTGCCCTCCAAGGTTTACTATGCTCCTTGTGCTTTGTTTGGCGGTTCTCCCCGGTTTTCCGGTTTAGGTTCTCTTAGTTTTGGGAGATTGGTTTGGTTTGGCCTGCCCGGCTGACTGTTGAACTCTCGCAGAGCGGGTGTGGCTCCTTGTAAATTATGTATATTTGACTAAGTTTAATAGAAGGTCCTACTCTTACTTGATCAATATATATATATATATATAGATATATATGAAAGCTAATTTTCATATTAATAAACTGAAAGGATTAATAAACCCAAAAGATTAATATAAACCCAAAGAATTAATATTATAAACTAAAACTATTATTAATATTCAAAAACACATTAATATTGATAAACATACTAACACTTAAATAATTAAAAGTTAGTATTAAAATTAAAGTTTAATATTAATATTAAACTTAAAGTTGAACATTAGTAATAACAATAATAATAATAATAATAAAATTAAAGTTTAAGTTTGATATTAAAGTTAAAGCTGAAGTGTAATATTAATACAAATAGTAAAGTTAAAGTAAAAATAAAGATTAAAGTTTAATACTAATAATAATAACTATTAATGGTTTGATATTTTGTGGTTATGCCTATAGCACAACTACATTAATAAATATGGTTGATATACGTCGATAGGCCTAAATGAATATAGATTTAATATTAATATTAATATCGATATTAATAAACATATAAATATAATACTACAATAATAATAATTAAATTATAAAGTATTATTATCATTATAAAACAAAGGGAATAATAAACCCAAGGGATTAATACTAAAGACCCAAGGAGTTATAAACCCAAGGGAATAATATTAACCCCAACGGAATAATATTAAACCCTAAGAATATGAACCCTTAAATTAATAAATCCAAGGGATTGATATTATAAAGACAAGGGAATAATACTAAACCTTAGGAATATTCGACAATGGATGACCATGATTGACCATGAATGACCATGATTGATATTATAAACCCAAGGGATTAATATTGAAACCCCAAGGGATTATCTTAAGGGATTATGAACCCAAGGGAATAATATTAAACCCAAGGGATTAATATTATAAACCGAAGGTATATACACCTTAAGATAAATATTATAAACCCTAAAATAAACATGGTTGGCCATGCTAGATTTCCATATTGAGACAATTCTTGTCATAATGCGATGTTGGACCATGGTTGACCATGATTGATTTTATAAAAATTGTTGACCGTGGTTTCCATGAATGACCAAGATTGACAATGGTTGATTTTCATAGTGAGACAATCTTTGTCACAGCGTGACATTAGACCATGCTTGACCATGATTGATATTATAAAATCAAGGGAATAATAAACTCTAGGGATCCAAGAGAGTAATAAACCCGAGGGATTAATACTAAAACCCCAAGGGATTATGAATCCATGGTAATAATATTAAACCCAAGAGATTAATATTAAAAACCCAAGGTATATAAACCCTAAAATAAATATGGTTGGCCATGGTATATTTTCATCTTGAGACAATCCTTATCACAATGCAAAGTTGGACAATGATTGACCATGATTGATTCTCATATCAAGACAATCTTTGTTACATAAACCCTAGGTATTTAAACCCCAAGATAAATATTATAAACCTTTAAATAAACATGGTTGACCATGGTTTCTTTTCATAATGAGACAATCTTTGTTACAAGGTGACGTTGAACCATGGTTGAGCATGATTGATATTATAAACCCAAGGGAATAATATTAAACCCAAGGGGTTAATATTATAAACCCAAAGTATATAAACCCTAAGATAAATGTTATAAACCCTAAAATAAACATGGTTGACCATCGTTGATTTTCATATTGAGACAATCCTTGTCACAATGCGACGTAGGACCATGATTGACTGTGATTGATTTTCATATCGAGATAATCTTTGTCACAAAGCGACATTGAACCATGGTTGACCGTGGTTGATTTTCATAGTGCGACAATCTTTGTTAAAATGCGACGTTGGACGATGGTCTACCATGATTGACCATGGTTGACCATGATTGAACATAGTTGACCACGGTTGACCATGATTAATATTATAAACTCAAGGGAATAATAAACCTTAGTGATCCAAGGGATTAATACTAAAACCCCAAGGGATTATGAACCCATGGGAATAATATTTAACCCAAGGGATTAATATTAGAAACCCATGGGAATAATATTTAACCCAAGAGATTAATATTAGAAACCCGATATATATAAATCCTAAGATAAATATTTTAAACCCTAAAATAAACATGGTTAGCCATGGTAATTTTCCATATTGAGACAATCCTTGTCACAATGTGAAGTTGGACCATGATTGACCATGCTTAACCATGATTTATTTTCATATCAAGACAATCTTTTGTACAAAGTGACATTAGAACAGGGTTGACAATGGTTTATTTTCATATTGAGACTATCTTTGTCACAATGTGACATTGGACCATGGTTTACCATTATTGGCCATGGTTGACCATGATTGATTTTATACAACATCGTTGACCATGGTTGACAATGGTTGTCCATGGTTGATTTTCATATTGAGACAATCCTTGTCACAATGTGGCATAGGACCATGGTTGATCACAATTTATTTTTATATTGAGACAATCTTTGTCACAATGCGATGTTGGACCATGGTTGATTTTCATATTGAGACAATCTTTGTCACAATGCAACGTTGGACCATGGTTTACCATGATTCATTTTATAAAATATGGTTGACCATGGTTAACCATGATTGACTACAGTTGATCATGATTGACCTTAGTTGATTATGGTTTTCCAAGATTGATATTATAAACCCAACAGAATAATAAACTATAGGGATCAACACTAAAAACCCAAGGGATTATCAATCCAAGGGAATAATATTAAACCAAAGGGACTAATATAATCTCAAAGTATATAAACCCTAAAATAAATATTATGAACCTTAAATAAACATGGTTGGCCATGGTTGATTTTCATATTGAGACAATATTTGTCACAATGCGACATTGGAGCATGCACGACCATAGTTGAACCCTTAGATTAATAAACCCAAGGGATTGATATTATAAATATAAGGGAATAATAAACCCACGGGATTAATACTAAAACCATAAGGGATTATGAACCCAAGGGAATAATATTAAACCCAATAGATGAATACTATAAACGCAATGTATATAAACCTTAAGATAAATCTTATAAACCCTAAAATAAACATGGTTAGCCATGGTTGATTTTCATATTGAGACAATCATTGTCACAATGCATCGTAAGACCATGGTTTACCATGCTTGACCATGCTTGATTTTTAAGTGGTGGTATCTTTGTCACATTGCGACGTTGGAAAATGGTTGACCACGATTGAACATGATTGCTTTACATATTGAGAAAATATTTGTCACAAACCTATGTTGGCATGATTTTAAACCTAAGGGATTAATAAGCCCAATTAAATTATTTTATAAACCCAATGTATTATAAATCCAAGGGATTTATATTAAACCCTAGGAATAATATTATAAACATTATCAATATTATTACACCCTAGGAATATAAAACCTTGGATTAATAAACCTAAGGGATTGATATTATAAACCCAAGGCCCTATAAAACCCAAGGGATTAATATTGTAAATCCAAGCTACATAAACCCTAAGGTAAATAATATAAACCCTCAAATAGACATGGTTGACCATGGTTGATTTTCATATTTAGACAATCTTTGCCACAATGCATTATTCGACCATGGTTGACCATGATTGAGAGAATCTTTCTCAGAATGTGACATTGGACCCTGGTTGAGCATGGTTGATTTTCATATTGAGACAATCTTTTTCAGAATGCGACGTTGGACCAAGGTTTACCATGGTTTTCACAATGTGACGTTGGACCAAGGTTTACCATGGTTATCACAATGTGACGTTGGACCATGGTTAACAATGGTTGATGATGGATGACCATCATTGACCATGGTTGACCACAGTTGACGATGGTTCACATAAGGTTGATGTTCATATTGAGACAATATTTATCACAATGTGACGTTGGACCATGGTTGATTTTGATATTGACAATGATAAACCATGGTTGACCATGATTGATTTTAAGATTAAGACAGTCTTTGTCAGAACGGGACGTTGGACCATGGTTGACCATGATTGATTTTAAGATTGAGACAATCTTTGTCAGAATGGGATGTTGGACCATGGTTGACCATGATTGATTTTAAGATTGAGACAGTCTTTGTCAGAATGGGACGTTGGACTATGGTTGACCATGATTGATGTTAAGATTGAGACAGTCTTTGTCAGAATGGGACGTTGGACCATGGTTGACCATGATTGAACATGGTTGATCATGTTTGACCGACATAATGTGACCATGGTTACTCACCATGAATGACCATGGTTGATTTTCATATTGAGACAATCTTTATCAAAATTTGACGTTGGGCCATGGTTAACAATGGTTGATGATGGTTGACCATGGTACACATAAGGTTGATGTTCATATTGAGACAATAATTTTCACAATGAGACGTTGAACCATGGTTGATTTTCATATTGACCATGATAGACCATGGTTGACCATGATAGACCTATTGAGCATGCAACAAGATGATGAAGCTTAGTGGAAAGAAGTCGCCTTCACTAAGTGGGCCCGCAGGCTATTTTTGGCGCAAAGTCTATTTTTAGACTATGTCTATTTAGACATATGGATCATGGTCTATGAGTTGCAGGATGTTGTTTATGGATGATTGGTCATGTTGGGAAAAATAGATGGAATTCTATTTTTGGTTCACAGCGGTGTGATCAGAGTCTATTTTTAGACTGCGAGGCTAAAAATAGAAACAGTCAAATATTATTAGCCCTTAGTAATATTTGGACTCTAAACATTATCTTATTCTCTTGGAGCACTTCAGTTCGAGCTACGGATGTGGCACATGCAGATGACAGAAGGAAATACGATTTTCTTATGTGTTAGTTGAGCTATTTCATGGAGGACTTCAGTTAGAACTCATGCATGTGAGTTCTGTGGAGTTGGATGTGGAGTTGATGGAGTTGTGTTCAATTGAACTAGTTGTATTTAGTCTAACTGAAGAATACACTAGTGATGAGTTGTGTGAATTGATTGTTAATTAATTCACTAATTATTAACTCAGAAAGCAACTAAAGAATACATCAGTTAACTCAGTGCATGGACAGTTCAGTGGAGATAGGTGTTAGAGGTAAGTGAAAGGGTGAGTTGCTACTATCAGTTGTGCATGAGATTTGCACAATCAATGGATTGAGTATGCCCATGAGGATTCTGCAGTATATGCCCAGTGAAATAGCATGTTCTCACGTGATTTTCACTTGGTATTGTGCAATAGAGGTAGGCAAAGAAGCGGAGGAGATTTGAACCAGTGACTTGTTCGGATCTGATCTAGTTTTGTGTGTAACAGGTGGAGCTAGTACTGATTACTTGCGAGGAGTATTGTACTATGTATTGTTACATGTTCTCAATCAATATAATATACAGATAGCAGGGGGTTTTCATCTGTATGCTTTCCCCGGATACATACTGTGTTGATATGTGTGATTGATGCTTCTATGTGTGCATGCGATTGATTTTCATTGTTTTTAATGCTGCTAAATTAATGATCAACGTAGAGGAGGTTATGTATTATGCATGTATTCCGCAATAGTGTATAATCGGAATAATCTCTGTGAATAAGTGTCATATTATTCAAAATTTCTACATGGTATCAGAGCTGTTGATCATCAGATCTATTATTCAGATAGTGTTTACATTTTATTTCTTCAGGCAGAGTCTGTAATCGGGCCAGGTAGCCTCTGGATTCATCATTCTTTTGGAAGCTGAGATATCCAGTGAATGCCCATATAGTCAATATATGTATGAGAAATACTTTGTTCTCACGAATTCTAGATCAAAGGCGGTTGAGTTTTGAGCTGGTGGAATTCGAATTTGCAGCAGTGTTTTCTTGGTGTCAAAGTTGAAATGCCTTTCAACGGATTGCGATTGGAGTATGCTCTTGAGGGCAGCTCGAACTATATTGCATGGAAGGACAGGATGGAGGTGGTGTTAGATGATAATGGGTTGAAGGAGTTCATAGAGAATGATGTCCCAAAACCTACTGATGTTGCTCAAGTCGGGGATTGGCAAAAGAAGACATCAAAGTGTCGAAGGATTCTGTTGGAGGGCGTGAAGGATCACATTGTGTCTAGCCTGCATGGAAAGGCTTCTCCATACTTGATGTGGAAAGCATTGACAGATCTATTCCAAAGCAAGAGCGACTAGAGGAAGTTGGCGCTCAAGGATAAACTCAGAAACATCAAGTGTGAGAAGGGAGACAATATGCCCAAGTATCTCACGAAGTTCACCCAGTGCAGGGGTGAGCTGGGAAGTGTGGGGGTGACTGTCGATGATGAGGACTTGGTGAGCTTGGCTCTCCTTGGTCTTCTGAAGAGTTGGCATTCCTATCAGGACTCTGTCAATGGTCGGGAGAAATTTCCAGGATGGGAGAGACTTTGGTCAGATCTTGTGCAGGAGGAGATCAGGCGGAATACCAAGGACGGATCTTCATCAAAGGCACCTAATGAAGAAAATTGTGCTTTGGCTGCCAAAGAAAATAAGGGGAAGAACAAGAAAGCTTCTCATTCTAGTGCGAAAGGCAAGAAGTAGGACATGTCCAAGGTGAAGTGCTTTCACTGTCACCAGCACGGACACTATGCCACTAATTGTCCGTAGAAGAAGAAGAACAAGCAAGCTGCTGGATCTGCAACTGGAGAGGCTCTAGCCTCGCAGTTTGAGCCTGATTTTTCATTGATTGCATGCTTGGTATCAAGTGTGATGGGATCGGTTTGGTTCTTGGACAGTGGTGCATCTTTTCACATGATAGGAGATCGAGATTTGTTTTCTGATCTCGAGGAGAAAGATCTTGGAGCGCACATCGAGATGGGCGATGATGGTAGATACAGTGCGACCGGTATCAGTACCATTTCCTTTGAGAGGGAGTCTAGTAAACCCTTTGTATTGAAGGAAGTGATGCATGTTCCAGGATTGAAGAAAAATCTTATCTCTGTGGCGATGTTAGAAGACAAGGGATATGATGTTGTTTTCAGTGAGGGAAAGGCTTTCCTACGCAGTAAGACAACTGGAGAAACCCGGAAGATAGGGGTTCGAGTCAGGAACCTTTATCATTTGCATGTAGATGGCTGCGCAGCAATGGCATGAAAGGCAGAAGGATTGGTGAGCCGGGATGATGGCGAGTTGTGGCACAGGAGATTGGGCCACCTTCACCATGGAGCCTTGAAGACACTGCAACAGATCACTACGGTACTTCCTAAAGGCACTCTTGCGCAGTCAGATCAGTGCAAGGGGTGTACTTTGGGAAAGTTTGTGAAAGCTACCTTTCACGAGAAGGATAGTCGCGCCACAACGATCCTTGAGAGAATTCACACAGACGTGTGTGGACCTTTCTCAGTAGCTTCGACAGCAAAACACAGGTATTATGTGATCTTTGTTGATGATTTCTCTTGTAAGTGTTGGATCTTCTTCATGCAGAAGAAGAGCGAGACATACTCAAAGTTCTGTGAGTTCAAAGCACTAGTCGAGAAGGAGTTGGGGAAGAAGGTGAAGGCTCTGAGGAGCGATAATGGTGGTGAATACATCTCTGGCGAGTCCAAGTATTTCTGCAGTGCAGAAGGGATTCGGAGAGATCTCATAGCTCCCCATAACCCACAACAGAACGGGGTTGCTGAGCGGAAGAACAGAACGATCGTGGGTGCTGCACGGGCGATGTTGCATGATCAGAGCCTACCCCTTCACTTGTGGGCGAAAGCATGCAATACTGCAGTATATGTGCAGAACCATTGTCCTCACAGGATACTTTGCATGAGTACACCCGAGGAGGCTTATTCTGGTAAGACGCCTGATATTTCTCATTTGAGGATTTTTGGTTCTAACGTTTACATGCATGTGACGAAGGATGCCAGGAAGAAGCTGGAGCCGACCGCAGAGGTTGAGATATTTGTGGGGTACACTGATACGCCCCACAACTATCGTGTGTATTTGCCAGACAGTGGCAAGACTATTGTGCGACGGGATATAAAATTTCAGGAGGAGAAAGCCATGAAGTGTTCGCTTGAGAGGGAGCCACACTTGCATGCAGATGAGGAGCTATTAGTTCCTAAGAATGAGCTTCAAGACGTGGATCAGCCACAGGACGAAGTTCATGGAGTGGAAGAGTCCACTCATGCAGCGCCAACCATCAGAGGGAGAAAGCGCATGACAGAAGCTGAGCGACTGGCTCAAGATGCAGAGAGGGTTGTAGGACCACCTACAGCTCAACGCAGGCAGAGATAGTCACCTAATCGGTACACTGGATACATGGCTCTTATTAGCAAGTGTGTTGTGACTGAGCCATCCTCTTTCGAGGAAGCTGTGGAGGATCCCACATGGGTAGATGCCATGGTGGAAGAGTATGATTTGATTGTCAGAAACAGTGCATGGGAGATTGTCCCAAGACCGGAAGGGAAATCAGTGGTGGGTTCGAGATGGATCTATAAAGTTAAGCAGGCAGCTGACGGGAGTGTGGAGAAGTACAAGGCGAGATTTGTTGCCCAAGGCTTCTCACAGATAGAGGGGATCAATTATGAGGAGACCTTTGCACCTATCGCAAGGTATTCTTCCATACAGACGATTCTTGCTCTCTCAGCGCAGATGGGGTGGCACATTCATCAGATGGATGTGAAGGCTGCATTCCTCAACGGAGTCATTGAGGAGGAGGTGTACATAGAACAGCCCAAAGGTTTCAAGATCTTCAGCAGTGAGTCGCATGTGTGCAGGCTCAAGAGAGCGTTGTATGGGTTGAAACAAGCACCGTGTGCTTGGTACACATGGATAGACAGTTATTTCACCGGACTTGGATTCTCCAAGAGTGAGGCGGATCCTAACCTATACCAGATTGTGGTGGAGGGTAAGTTGCTTATCATTGTACTTTATGTAGATGATTTGATTCTAACAGGTGATGAGCTGTTGATACTTTCATGCAAGGATGATCTTGATAAGGAGTTTGAGATGAAGGACTTGGGCCTCCTTCATTATTTCCTGGGATTGGAAATCTGGCAGCGCAGTGATGGACTATTTGTTTCTCAGGGTAAGTATGCTCGGGAGATACTGGAGAAGTTCAACATGCATGGCTGCAAGCATGTTGATACTCCTCTTCCTGGAGGTTGGAGGAAGGAGGATGCTACTTCAGCGGAGGTAGTGGATGCCACTGTTTATCGACAGTTGGTGGGGTCGCTTATGTATCTGGTCAATACACGACTCGATATATGCTATGCTGTTAACCAGCTTTCACAAGCTATGGTTAAGCCAACCAAGCTCTTCTGGAAGGCAGGAAAGCATGTATTGCGTTATATCAGAGGCACATCGGGATATGGATTGTGGTACAGACAGGAGGATGAGGTGAAGCTATGTGGCTTCACGGATGCAGATTGGGCAGGGAGCCCAACGGACAGAAAGAGCACATCTGGAGGGGTCTTCAGTATCGGGTCGACAACAGTTTCTTGGTACAGCAGGAAGCAGAGATCCATGGCACTCAGTTCAGCAGAGGCCGAGTATATGGCAGCAAGTTTGGCTGCATGCGAGGCTATATAGATGAGGAAGATTCTGGTCGGGTTGTTCGGTTCTTACTTGGAGCCTACTATGATTTACTGTGATAACCAGAGTTGCATTAAACTCTCGGCTAATCATGTATTTCATGATAGATCTAAGCACATTGACATCAGGTACCATCATATCAGAGATTGCGTGCAATGGAGAATCATGTTACTTTCATACATTCCAACGGAGGATCAGGATGTTGATATCTTGACGAAGGCGCTCACCAGGAGAAAATTCGAATACCACCGAGGCAGGATAGGAGTTGCTGATAATCCATATCTTATTGAGAGGGAGTGTTGAGAATGCAACAAGATGATGGAGCTTAGTGGAAAGAATTCCCCTTCACTAAGTGGGCCCGCAGGCTATTTTTGGCACAAAGTCTATTTTTAGACTATGTCTATTTTTAGACATATGGATCATGGTCTATGAGTTGCAGGATGTTGTTTATGGATGATTGGTCATGTTGGGAAAAATAGATGGACTTCTATTTTTGGTTCACAGCGGTGTGATCAGAGTCTATTTTTAGACTGCCAGGCCTAAAATAGAAACAGTCAAATATTATTAGCCCTTAGTAATATTTGGACTCTAAACATTATCTTATTCTCTTGGAGCACTTCAGTTCGAGCTACGGATGTGGCACATGCAGCTGACAAAAGGAAATACGCTTTTATTATGTGTTAGTTGAGCTATTGCATGGAGGACTTTAGTTAGAACTCATGCATGTGAGTTCTGTGGAGTTGGATGTGGAGTTGATGGAGTTTTGTTCAGTTGAACTAGTTGTATTTAGTCTAACTGAAGAATACACTAGTGATGAGTTGTGTGAATTGATTGTTAATTAATTCACTAATTATTAACTTAGAAAGCAACTAAAGAATACATCAATTAACTCAGCGCATGGACAGTTCAGTGGAGACAGGTGTTAGAGGTAAGTGAAAGGGTGAGTTGCTACTATCAGTTGTGCATGAGATTTGCACAATAAATGGATTGAGTATGCCCATGAGGATTGCGCAGTATATGCCCAGTGAAATAGCATGTGCTCACGTGATTTTCACTTGGTATTGTGCAATAGAGGCAGGCAAAGCAGCGGAGGAGATTTGAACCAGTGACTTGTTCGAATCTGAGCTAGTTTTGTGTGTAACAGGTGGAGCTAGTACTGATTACTTGCAAGGAGTATTGTACTATGTATTGTTACATGTTCTCAATCAATATAATATACAGATAGCAGGGGGTTTTCAGCGGTATGCTTTCCCTGGATACATACTGTGTTGATATGTGTGATTGATGCTTCTATGTGTGCATGTGATTGATGTTTCATTGTTTTTAATGCTGCTAAATTGATGATCAATGTAGAGGAGGTTATGTATTCAGCAATAGTGTATAATCGGGATAATCTCTGTGAATAAGTGTCATATTATTCAAAATTTCTACAAGACCATGGTTGACCATGATTGACTTTAATATTATAAAAACCTATCAATAATATTATACCCTAGGAATATGAACCCTTAGATCAATAAACCCAAGTGATTGATAAACCCTTAGATTAATAAACCCAAGGCACTAATAAACCAATGGGATTAATATTGGAAACCCAAGCTATATAAATTGATGGGCCTCCAAATTAGACATAAATTAAGGCCCATCTGACCATCCTTCAACACATTAAAACTCTCCTTTTTTCATCATATGACATCTTTTTAGCTTTAATATTTTCATTAGGAAGGTTTAGAGATAATTGGATATTTGCGCCTATTATTATTTATTTTTGTAGAATATTTTGAGAATATTGGGCAAATTATGAAGATTTGGAGGAGAAGATCATCTAGGGACTTGCGCCCTACTACAGGAGAATCAAGATTGGATAATAAATGAACAAAATATCATGAAATTATGGACAAATTCTGAAGCTTCAGTGATTGAGAAAATATAGGAATGTGTTCCCTGTCATTTAATACAAATTCCTAGTGTTGGTAACCAAATCCACTATTTGAGGGATTTTGGATGGGGAAGCTTCCTCCTTTCAAGGAGAATGTTTCCTCATAATTTTCATAATTACCAATTCGAATTTCCCTATAGGGGGATGCATTTCTTAGTCTTCTTGTGGAGAAAACTTGTATTTTTGTAGCTCCACTTTCATTTCTAGTAGGGATGTACTTGAATTGATTCAAATAATGAAGTTTGGTGCCATTTTTAGCTTATAAAACTTGGTCTATCTCATAGGACTTATATTATCCTATGGATTGTCCATCCCAGGTGCCTAAGAGCCCTTTTGTACAATTTTTCTTTCTTCTTTTCACTTCTTATTCACATGCATCTCTTATTCTTGTTTTTCCTATTTCTGCATTTAGTATTGATGCTTCTTTTGTTGTAGGATTGGGTTAAATGATTGAAGTGAGTTTTTTTATAGGTTATTTACAGAGTCACAATCATGATGCATCCTTATAATATCTTATAAAAGTCATATTCATCATTAAGCTACTTGCATTGCTTTACTAGTTCACAAATCTAGAATTTATGGAAGTCCCTTTTAGCAAAAAGTAGTAATTTTATGCTATTTTTTAGAACATGTTAATGAGCTTCAATTGAGTTGATTCCACTTGTATTAGGTCATCAAAACATTCAAATTAGAACAAAATCTACCCCAATTTATTTTCACTTGATTAGGTTAGACATTTGATAGGTTAACTAGCTCACTAGTTCTTGAATTTCTAGTTTTTAGAGTAGTAATTTTATGTTATTTTTTAGCACGTGTTAACAGGGGTATTTTGGAGTGATTCCACTTGAAATGGAGTCCTAATACATCCCAATTAATAAATAAATAAATCCCATCCCATTTTCATTTTACTAACTTGGTGAGTCGGTGAATTATCTCCTCCTGTAGCAATTTTATTTCCCCTGTAGCACGTGTAAACTTGATCAGATTTTCTCCAAAAGCTTGGTTTTTGTCTCTTAGGATTGAACCATGGCCCCCAGACTATAAATCCATGATTGAGGAAGAATCAACACCAATTAGGACATTCCTTTTTACAAACTAGATTATGCCTATCTATTTGAATTCATGCTCTTAGGATTTCAATTACAAATTGTTGTTCTTGCCTAGGATTAATTTCTTTTCAAAGTAAAATTTCCATTTCTGCAATTAGTTTAGGCTTTGATTTCATGAAATTCACTCCATTACATCAGATCAACGAAATAAGGATACTTTGTATGTTTCACATATAGTGTCGACACCTCTCAAGTTTGTACGAACCCTGGGGTTATAATTTAAGTTGTTAGCCTTGGGAGTTGCAACATTCTTGTTGCAATACTGGGGCTCATCACTTTTTGGTGCCCTTTCCCGGGAGGTTTGAAAGTATGCATTTATTTCTACCATTTTTTATTTAGTTCTTTTACTTTCTGCAAGAACAAAAAATTCATTAGGTATAGTTCATTTCAAAAAAAGAAAATTGCATTGCATTAGCATTCTTATTCAAAAAATTTAAAAATACTTCTCCAAAGCCAACTGATGAGGCCTATCAATAGGTACATTATAAGGGACATAATGCCATCCTCCATCTTTAGAACTATCTCTTTCTCACATTTATTTACAATTTTTGTTATATTATGCTTAGTGAGAGGGGTAAAAGATGTTTTTCTATGTCATGTGGCCTAATATGGTTTAATTGCAGGAAATGGAGCATTTTTTAGATAATTTCCATGCAGGGGCTTGGAGTAGACAGATGGGAGATATTCTAGGAGGTTTTCCACCTCCTTAACTCCTTCAATCAGCCCAAGATCACAACACTCTCTCTCATCAGCTCGAGGTCATTGGCAACCAAGCAAGACGAGGTCATTGACAACCAAGCAAGTGCAGTTAATGAAGATCAAGATCCACCATTCTCGAGTTATGGGAGACAAACATTCCTATTTTCTAGGGAGCTGCTAGTAGCTACCCTCTTGTATAAATAAACATGTAAAAGATCTCATTAGGATTCGAGTTTTGTTTTCAGCTAGGTAGCTATTGAGCTCAAGTACTTGGCACTATTATTTTTTATTGTTATATGATGTATTAGACATTGATGCAATGATAATGAGAAGTTTCTTATTGGTTCATCACTGAGTTAGTTCCAGAGGGTTGAGGCTCTTGGGTTTGGGCCCAACCTAGTGGCTTAGGTCCCTCTTGTGTATTTGTATCTCCTTTTGGTTCAGAGTGCTTATTATTTTCTTGCATTTCATTAGAAAATAACCCATCAAAATCCTGTGATTGCAACCTCTACCTCATCTCTCCCATGGGAGCATGAATAGAAGGATCTACAATCACCGCCCAAAAATACTATTTTTACGATTTCTTGTTTTGCATGTTCTTACTGTAGCTTAGGAGTTGATTTGTTGGTTAGATAAGATTTTTGGCATAAGAGTAGATATCATTTAAATTCAACTTATCTTTTCTACTAATTGATTGGTTCATTTTGTTGATGATAAATGGGTATATGCATGTGATGATTGCATGGTTTTTTAGATCGGCATGCAAGGGAACCTTCACCACCTCCATGTTGGAATTCCTCACCTTCCCTTAGGAATCCCAAATTATGTCCTAAAATTTTTGTCATAAGATCATTTTCCTAGACCACCGTGAGCGTCTCTCCTAGTGAAAAATATGCCTTGAAAAGGCTCTAATCTTGGATGGTGGCTTTAGCCACCCTTAATTCACTTACCTCAACCTTCATCCACCTTTCCATCCCTTGAACCCATCATTTCCACCTCCTAAATCTTCTCGACAGCCTTCTTGTAGCAATACAGGGCACTTGTAGCAGCCTCATGTAGCACACTTGTAGCAGCATGTTTCCTCACCAGTTTTGACCTTTGCTGCAATTTGGACTTAGCTTAGAAGTAGGTTGACCCCCAACTGTGACTCCATGATCAAGGGCAACTCCTAGGCCACTCCAAACCCTCCTTTTCCTTCACTACAAAATAGAATAGCATTAGTTTCCTTATCATAGATTTGGCACAAATAGAACATTGATTTATATGCAAATGTGAGCTAGATAGATGATACATAGAATCTTGAGTTTTGATTTGGTAGGTTAGCTTCTTGTCTGCAAGTAGATTTGGTAGCTAGATGGTTGATTGCAAGATAATGTAGTTCCCTTTCTGCAAGTAGTGTAGCTCTTATCTTTTCATGAATTGATTCAATAACATTTACAAGTTGAAGTTCAAAAGAATTTTCCTTTTTATAATTAGAGGTAGCTTCTAAATTGCACCTTCATTAGTTAGTTTTCATTCTAATTTAGTAGGAGGAATGGTCTTGGAGCACTATTGATCAAATGTCCTAGTTGAGGGTGGCATGAGTAGAATCCCATCTATTGTGCATATAGCATTGTCACTTTGAAGTTTGTATGAACATCGGGTTGATAAATAGAGTTGAGGAGCTCTTGGGAGTTGCAACACTCTTGGTACAGGACCAGGGCTCACCACTTTTTGGCACCGTTGTCGGGGAGTTGTCTAGGTAGATTTTATTTATGCTTAAGCATTTTATTTTTTCTGTTTTTCATACACTTTTGAAAATGTAACATAAAAGACAAAGAGAAAATTTTCTTTCATTTCTAGTAGGAATAGAGATACTCAAGGAAAATTCTTACCAAACACCCCCACACCCTCAAGCAGTTAACCTTCACTCTTCTTCGGTGACTGTCAGCTTCCCTCTCTGACTACAGGGGAGTTAGAAGACCCTCTAGGTGAGCAACCTAAAATATTTGAAGAACCTATTGAGGAATAAGAAGAACCCACTTCACCTACCCAACCTATGGCTGAAAACAGGAACAATGAGGTTTTCCCTATTGGAGAGACTAGTGGAGGGGGTAGAATGAAGAATATAAGCCCTACTACCCTTCCACACTTCCATGGCTTAACCTCTGAGGATCCTGATACCTTCATGTTTGAATTTGTTGTTGTTTGTAGGACCTATGACTATGCCTCTAATGACCAAAAGCTGAAGTTATTCCCCTCTACCCTTAAGGATGCAACCTTGCACTGGTTTATGGGTATGCCTGGGGGTAGCATCACTACTTGGCCTCAAATGCAACAAGCCTTTAATGACAAGTACAAGGACTGTTGTAGGTTCAAATAAACCAAGCAATAAATCTTTATAATGACTCTTAGACTTGATGAATCCCTAGAAGACTATGAGGAGATATTTCAACTCAGTTATAGGAGGGCCAGATGCACCCTTGATCCTGAATCACTCAAACTAGTTCTTCTTCGAGGGATTAGGGAGGACATGTTGGAGACCCTCAACATGATGTCTGAGGGAGATATCTATCAGTTATCTTATGATGACATTAAAATTGTGTTCAATAATAACTCTAGGGTTGTTCCAAAGCCTTTTCCATTGCCTTTGCCAATTTCCTTAGCCATAATAAACCAAATCAAAACCCACACTAAGATGTCTTACCCAACATTCAACTTGGAATAAGGGTCCCATAACCGTGGTTATTATTGTGCCTTTATTAACTTTATTTACATGAAATTTTCACCAGGGCTGTTAAACTTAGTGCGAAAAAAGGTCCTCACCAGCCATAGAAGCTAGAAATCTCTTCTTAGATATCTCACTATTGTCTTTCCCTTTAATGACGAGGTATTCTCAAGGGAGGAATCAAATTTTCTCTTAGCCTCTACAATCATATGATTGTATTGCTCCCATGGGATCAATCCTCCTATGAGGTCCCAACAGCTGGGAAGTCCAGCTCTAACCCTTTGCTCGAATTCTGAGTCAAACACAACAACATCCTTTAACACCTTTTCCAGAAATTCCTTAGCCTTAGCTCTAGCTTCTTCCTTCTGGATAATCTTGGAGACCTCTAAGAAAGCAGTTACTCGTTATACAAAGTATATGGCCCTCAACTCACTGAGTGTTTTTTCATTGATATACTGAATGAATCTTTTAGCTGTGTCAGTATTCTTTTCATCCTCCTTGTTGATCCCCCGTTTTGTTCACACAACTACTGTTTTTCATCTCTATTTTGACCTTTTTGGCACTCCTAAACCTACTCACCTGCCATTCTTATTGCCCTAATCATTGTCCTAATCTTCACTATGAGGTAAAGTCTTTCATGGTAACATTTTGTTGTTTATTAGTGAATTTAAGTAGATATGAGTAACTATCCATAAACTAACTAATCATTATGGTCGAAGTGTAGACATTTTAGCAGATGTGTAGGGTGACAATAGGAGAATGCAGGCAGTGAACCATGGTTCCTCCACTTTCGTACTCAAGAGCCATTTTTGGGTTCAGTACCTAACATCGCAGGGGATAAGAGGTCGTATACTTCTAGATGGCGAGCTACCTCTAGCCATGCTTGAACATGTTTGATTCCAGCCACGAAAAAGATCCTCGTTATCCTCTATGAATGGAGCAGACACCAAGATTGGGATTGGTTGAAGATTGTTAAACTAAATTGGACAAGTTGTTCGAGTCATCTGATCTGTAGGAATGAACTAGCCAGGCTGTTAGGATTTATTATCCATAGTTCAGTTTGCTTTTACTTAGTTAACGCCTATAAAAGGTTGCTATGTAATACTTAGAATCTAGCAAACAGAAGAAAAGTTGTTACTGTGTATCCTTCGACTTATTATTTGAATCAAAGATGTTTACAATGGTTATGCATTGAGTTCAAGTTAATTGTTCAATGGTTCGCTGTGTATGACGAGTTAATTGTGATCGAAGCCTTTCATTTTTTGTAAGTTAATCCGCTCCCCAGGCGTGGCCGGGCCCACCCATCTAGGTTCAGCTTTGTAATATTGCATAGCAGTAGATCTGTGTGATAGATACATTCGTTCTTCAATTATTTGTGATTCATTATTAGTTTACCTGCTGTGTGGAGAGTTTTCTTAAGTTTCGATTGATTTTATTATGCTGATGTTATGATGTTTTTAAAACCCTTTGCTTCAGTGATCCAAATCTAAATCTCTGGTGTGACCATCACTTTTGCTTTCAAGACAAAGACCTACTCTGTTCATGAATACTGCACATTGTATTGGACTAGAATGTCATAGATGTATATGAAGTTTCTCGAATTACATTGTCATCGGATGCTTATGAAGAGCTAGTTTACCCATTGACAATGCAGAAGCTACTTTCAAACACTTAAATTGGAATACGTATTTAGAGACCAGAGACGAATGGAATCCGAGTTTAATTTGGACTATGATCAAATCATTTATTTTATTTCCTCTAAGTAATTGAATCGATTGACTCTCTTCGGGATTGTTTCTGCAGATGTGTGCAATATAGGAAGCACTTGTTTCAGGTTGATTATTTGAATAATGTGATTGGCATGAGCGTGGTTTGGTTTAAGTCAATTGGTTTTATGTTATGTTATTTGTATGAATGTGTATACAACAGAAGCAATGCTTTCAGAGTATTGATTTGCATGATTTGTTATAGTTTCAGTTAGTTTCATTTGTGAAATAGATTTCTTGGTTGTTAAGTAGACTACGTGGATTAACTTCAAGAGTGATTTAGTGTTAGTTGTTAAAGAAATTTCTTTTGATTCGTTTGGACTGTTTGATTCCCCTGTGTCATTTGAATGCTTGGTTATATTTTCTATAGCTTAAATGTCTGATCGAATTCCAAAAGCAGAGTGTTGGTTCATTAATGTTTCAAATAGGGTTGTTTACATTTTTATTAATGCAACTGTAGGTTAGATTTGAGTACAATGTCTCATAATTGTTTTAGTTGATTGCCATTTTTGAATAGAGTAGTGCTTGAATTTGTGCTTGCGGTCATGATCAATTAGGGATTTGGATACAGCTTAATCAAGAGTAAAACAGAGTATCTAGATTATGTGCTCAGCACCAAGATGTTTGATTTTTGATAAGCTAGTAGGGTTAATGATTTTTTAGTACAGTTTGGGTTAGAATCGGATTGTCATTACGAGTAGTACATCTTCTGGTGTGGATTGTAAGAAGTTGAACTTGAGTGTTTTGATTGATTAAGCTTTGTATACAGTCCGTTTAATTAGGTATTCATTCTCATCACATGGGATCTGTGGTACAAAGTCAAGTCACCTATTAAGTCTAGATTCCAATTCCAGTTCTAAATAGATTAAGTTCATAAAAGTTTTGGAAGTCTTTAAATTAAATTTGATTATTAATTTTGCCTATGCTAGCTAGATGTTTGATTTCTTTTGATTTTGCAAGCATTGGTGTGTCTATTACCTAGTTGATCATTATAAAAGAAATGTTAAAACTCTTACCTAGAACTGAATAAAGGAAGCACAAGACAACTCGTGCTTACAAGCCCATGACATAAAAATATTAGGAGATTAATTCACCAATTTAATCTCTCAACATTTTGGCGTCGTTGTCGAGGAAGTTGTCATTTCTTATTCAGGTAACCATTATCATTTGAGTTTCAGGATCTTGTAGGACTGTCAGAGGGCGAAGAGAGTACGGTAAGACGTGAGTGAAGAGCCACGCATCCACTTTTGTGGGGTTTCTCCAAAGTCTGACCGATCACTGCTTGTTCTTGAGTTTCTATTTCTTTTATCTTTATGCGTAGGAGTACAGGTAGACCTAGGGATAGAAAGGGTAGATTTATTTCCAGTTCTAAATTTCCTACAACTTTTGGATCAGTTAATATACCCATTCTTACCACTGCTAATCAATATGCAGGTCTAAGACAAGAAGGAGGAAGTGTTGATGCCAACGTGGTTTCGGAATTCTTAGATCAAGGGGAAAGGATCATTCAGTAGGTTGTCTTTGACAACCCTGTAGAAGAACCAGTGGAACAACAAGACAACTTGGACGAGCAATCAACCAACATCAATCGTGTCCCAATACCCCCTATTCACACCATAATCAGCAAACCCCAACGGGTTCCGGTTGTAGAAATGGATCACCAAGATGGGGAGGATAGACACAACAAAGAACGCCAGGAAGAGGGAGAAGGTCCTCGACGCAATGGGAACCTCTTTAGAGGGGGCAACCAAGAAGACGAAGAGGAGGTTACCTTTGGATTCCCTATCCTAGATGTGACTCATGATATCACAATGAAAATCATTCTGATGGCATCTCTCCCATTATTCTACGGTAAATCATCTGAATATCCCGATGCCTTTCTTTTTGAATTCGATATTTTTATGTCACAGTTATAACTACTATGACGATGTTCATAAACTTAAATTGTGTCCCGCCACATTAAAAGATGATGCCCTTAGGTGTTTCATGAGTCTAGGGTAATACACTATATACACATGGGATGACATGAGATCAGTTTTTCTTAAAAAGTATCAAGATTTTTGTAAAAGTAGGGACATCAATGATATCCTTAGGATGCAGCAAACTGAAGATGAAAACCTAGAAGAGTATCTTGAATGGTTCCTATACAACTTTCACAAATCTCGTGGGTCCAACCTAGATGAAAATATTATCAGAATTGTGTTCCTAAAAGGGCTGAGAGATGATTGCATTGAAACATTAAACCTGCTTAGTGGTGGAGACATTTATAAAAAGAAATTTGTTGAAGTCATTGAGCTTTGTCGCACCTATTCTAGAAGCCAAGCTAAAGTAGGTAAAAAGCTTCGGGAACTTAGAGACAATTCTAGAGACTATGTGCAAAAGAAAACTGCGGCTAATGCTGTTACAAGAGTCGAGTTGGGAAACCTATTAGAAAATTTTAAAACTGATATCCTGAACACAATCAGTGACCAGCTAGACACCATGAAAATTAAACAAAAGCAAGAAGCCGAGAAAGCAGCCATGGCAGTCTTTTGTTCCAAGTGTAGGCGTAAACATGCAGAGAGGGAATGTCCTTTAAACACCATTGAGGTCTGTGGAATCTGTACCCTAGAACACTCGACTGAGAAGTTCCCATCACTTCCCAGCTTACAGGCCATCTACAAGGGGAACGCTGAAACCGTTGACCAATCTCAAGCGACCAAAAGACCCACCTGGAGAGGCCAGAGTCAGAATGTGTTTCCGGATCCAAATTCTCAAGGTTATAGCCAGACTCAGCCTTGGACCTTTCCTGCATCCTACCCTCCTTGGGTTGCTCAACAACCACAAAATACTGCCTGGAGCTAGAATTGGAGGACAAACCCCTATGCCAACAGTTATCAACCCCAACCCCAATTCTATGCACCTTATCCAAATATGCCAAGTACTTCATATAATCCGACCATGCAAACCTATCAGCAAGCGTATAACCCCAATATGTATCAACAACCTACGCTGCCACCACCTCCTTTGCATCAATTATTACCTGCACCTACTAACCCATCATCTTCACAGGCACCTGCTACCGTAAACCCACCCTGACCTACACTGTTGCCTGCGCAACCCGTACCTAACCCAAGTCATAATAGGTTACCTCAACCAGTGCAAAACATTGATATTCAGCCTTTTCCTACATACATGATCACTGCCATTCCTATGAATGAAATCCAATTACGATCAGGAAAGACAATCAACAAAGGAAAATCAGCTGTTGTCATCCAAGAAGAGGTACCCTCCACATCATCCGAAAATCATTCACAAAATGAAAAACAACAACAATCACAGAAAGAAGAATCACTTGAACCACCGTACCCGGAAAGACTAATTGTAAAGAAAGAGGAGATCCCGCTTGAATATGATTTGGAAAACGAACTTAGGAATGTCTGCATTAAAATTCCACTCTTACAAGAAATTAGAGACATTCCCATATATACCAAAATTGTTAAGGATCTCTGCATTAAGAAACCGGGGAGAAAGGGGCATAAAAACCAGAATGTCAAAATCATGAGCCAAATGTCCACTATGATTTCTGATATGCCTGCCAAATACAATGACCCCGGGAACCCCATTGTCACCATTGAGATAAACAGAGTACTTCTGCCAAATACTCTCGTGGATCTAGGGGCAGCAATAAATGCAATGACCTATGAAACAATGACATCATTACAACTACCTAGACTTAAAACCACCCCTATCCTTTTAGAAATGGCAGATAAATCCGTCGTCAAACCAATAGGATCCCTGGAGGACATAGTAGTCACTATTGCCTCTTGGAAATACCCCATAGATTTCATAGTCATTTCTCCAAAAACCTCTAGGCCTGAACACCTTGTGGTCCTGGGATGGCCATGGCTGGCAACTGTTGATGCCGTCATTGGATGTAGAAATGGAGAAATGATTATTTCTAATGGTCCTCACAATCAAACATTGTCTATTTTTCCACCTACTCAGATAGTTGTCGAAGTACCATTATGGCTCGAAAACCCATATGGAGACGAGGATTGTATGTTTCCCTTGTTAACATTAGACCAGTCTAGAGGTCTCCAGGAACATTCTGATGAACATGTTTTGCAGTAGTTTTTAGCTGATAGCTCTTGTATCGATTATCCCGTCTCTTTTAATGGTTATCAGCATGTGTTTAGTGATGAGTTTCAGGAAACCTGCCACCCAGCTGTCTTTGCCTCTTTTGCAGCAGTGGAGGAAAGTCATGAGCTCACCACAGAACCTATGGAAATTTTTGAAGGGAAAATCTTACATATCGGTAAAGGATTGACTGCAGAACAAAGGCAGCAGTTGATGAGTATGATTCGTGAACAAACTGGAGCATTCGCATGGGATTACTTGGATATGAGGGGCATACATCCAGACACTTGCATCCACCATATCTATACAAATGAAGAAATGAGACATGTTCGGCAACCACAAAGGCATATGAACCCAGCATTAAAAGACATTGTCAAAGATGAGCTTCAGAAACTTTTGGCTGCAGATTTCATCTACCCCATTTCTGACAGTAAGTGGGTGTCGCCTCTGGTAGTAGTTCCAAAGAAGAACAGAAAGTGGCGGATCTGCGTTGACTACAGAGAACTAAACAAGGCCACATTGCGCAACTATTTTCCATTGCCCTTCATTGATCAAGTCCTCGACACACTTTCAGGTAAGAAATATTTTTCTTTTCTAGATGGGTACAGCGGGTACAATCAAATACAAATAGCTGAAGAAGACCAGGAGAAGACTACCTTTACATGTCCGTGGGGTACTTATGCATATAGAGTCCTTCCCTTTGGTCTTTGTAATGCCCTCGCCACTTTTCAGAGAGTTGTACTTGCCATTTTCTCTGATCTGATCCATGACTGTGTGGAAGTCTATATGGATGACTTCACAGTCTATGGAGATGAATTTCCACATGCTTTGGAAAATCTAGAGAAGGTATTGATTCGTTGTCAAGAAGTTGATCTGGCCCTTAGTAGCGATAAATGTAGAATGATGCAAACTAAGGGAATTGTTCTAGGCCATCATGTGTCATTTGAAGGGATTCAAGTTGACCCGGCAAAAATCAAGGTAATCTCGTGTATCCCTATTCCGAGCTCGCAAAAAGAGGTAAGAAGTTTCTTAGGGCACGCAGGATATTATCGACAATTTATTGAGAATTTCACTAGAATTGCAGCACCATTATTTAAATTGTTAACTAAAGATGCTGACTTTGTATGGAATGTTGACTGTCAACAGGATTTTCAGGTACTGAAGGAAAAGTTGTCTACAGCTCTGGTGCTAAGAGGACCAAATTGGTCCTTACCATTTCATATTTGTACAGATGCTTCAGATACTGCACTAGGAGCGGTTTTGGGACAAAGGGAGGACAACTTTCCCTATGCCATTTATTTTGTCAGCAAAAATCTCTCTCCCGCTGAATTAAATTATACGGTTACTGAAAAAGAGCTGTTAGCAGTTGTGCATGCTATAGGAAAGTTTAGACATTATATTACCGGTTATGAGACATTTTTCCATACCGACCATTCTGTTGTTATATTTTTAATGAATAAACCTATTACTAACGATAGGATAACTAGATGGTTGTTGCTTCTCCAAGAATTCAATATAACTGTAATTGATAGGCCTGGAAGAGATAACTTGGCAGCTGATTTCTTATCTCGTTTGAATCTTACGCAGGGAAACATGCCAATGCTAGTGCCTGATGAATTTCCAGATGAAGCATTATTTGCTATTTCCACTATTACTCCTTGGTTCGCTGATGTCACCAATTATTTGGTATCAGGAAAACTACCTCAAAACATGTCGGCCCGAGAGAAGCATAATATAGTGTAGCGCAGTGCTAGTTTCTCTTGGATCAAAGGAGATATATTTTATACAGGGCTAGACTTGATTATGAGGCGGTGTGTGCGGGAAGATGAAATGCATGATATATTAAGTGCCAGTCACAACGAGCCTTGTGGTGGCCATTTTGAAAATAAAGGGACAGCATATAAATTTCTCCGTACCGGATACTATTGGCCTACCCTCTTTAAAGACGCCAAGAAGTTTTTTTTGAGTTGTGACGCTTACCAACGAATGGGGAGACCAGTTGCCTCCGATGAAATGCCTCTTCAACCACAAATTGCCATTGAACCCTTTGAGAAGTGGGCACTGGACTTCGTAGGGCCCATCTCCCTAATGTCAAATAAGAAGACATATTTTTTGGTGTGCACTGATTACGTCACCAAGTGGGTGGAGGCTAAAGCCTTGTATGTTGCCACCGAAAAGGCAATAGTAGAACTTTTGTTCGAGGACATCTTTACGAGATTCGATGTGCCTCGTGAAATCGTCACAGACCAGGGTACACAATTTACATCAAATTTTGTCAAGGCACTCACAGAGCAGTATCAAGTTAAGCACCGCAAATCGACTCCTTACCATCCCCAGGCTAATGGGCAAGTGGAGTCCACGAACAAAGTTTTGGAATCCATCCTTACAAAAACAATTCAACTGCATCACAAAGACTGGGCGAATAAGTTACCAGAAGCACTATGGGCTTACCGGATCACTTGGAGAAATGTGACCGGACACACACCTTATGAGTTAGTCTATGGTAAACAAGTGCTCTTGCCCATCGAGTTCCAAGTAAAGACATTCAGAACTGCCACTCAGTTGGGCATGAATCTAAATGAGGCTCAAGAGCAGAGATTGATGCAATTGAACGAACTTGACGAGATCCGACAAGATGCCTACCACAAAACTGCATTAGTACAGAACCAAAGAGCCCGATGGCATGAAAAATTTATTAAGAAGAAATTCTTCCGTCCAGGTGACTAGGCCTTGTTATATGATAGTAAGTTTAATCATTTCAAAGGTAAATTTTCTACTAGATGGTTAGGACCGTATGAGGTAACTGAAGTTTTTTATAACGGTTCAGTTCGTATTTGTACTATCGATGATGATAAGACTTCTTTTGTAGTAAATGGTCATCGGCTTAAATTTTATCATAAACCACTTTCATGTGATCAGTTTTTGCAGGAAGTTCGAAGGGATCCAGGTTTGGAGCTGATTCATGCCAATGACCAGCCCCTTGTTGGTTCAGTTGATTAATTTATATATATATATATATAAACCAGTGGGTTGTCACTTTTCATATCTGCAGGAGGTCCTCCCCACAGCCCATGTAGAATAAAGGAGGAATTCACCAGGAGCAAGTTTATTCCTTTATCTAGGTCTGGTGGATTACTTATGGAAAAGGAACCGATGGAGTCTTCTTTGGAAGCCTTCAGACTCTCTAAACATGAAGCTCTTGAGCATTGACTGATCTAGGCTCGCAAATAATATGGACTAGTATTATTCTAGGGATTCCTTGAGAACAGAATTGTTCTTTTCCGGGCTTAAGGAAATGTTTATGGAAAGGAAGCGTCTGGAGTCTACTATGGGCGATTTAGACTCTCTAAACATGAATGCCTTGAGCACCAATTACTTTAGGCTCATTAAAACAATAAAGTAATGGTAGTTTAGGGATCCTTTGGGCATTGAAATATTCTTTTTCGAGCCCAAAGGAATAACTACACAAAACAAGCCCCCTTGGAGCTCTCTTTCTAGACATTTCTAGCTCCCTAAAGAAGAAATGCCCCAAGCAGTCATCATTCCAGGCCTGGTTAAAATCCATGGATTGATAAGCAGTTTCTTTTCCGAAGACCATGAGCAGCATGATATATGTCATTAATTCTAAGGGTCCTGAAATTATGATTCAAACAGCCTATGCTCTATACTCTATCTAAATTCAATTTTTTATTTCATACAAGGATCCTAAAATTATGATTCAAACAGCTTATGCTCTATACTCTGTCTAAAATGCAACTTGTTATTACATATGAGGGTCCTGAAATTTTGTCCAAATCTGTGTCCTATAAGTACACATTTGCTATCACAGTGTGTGCGAAGAAGCCTTCTGGATCATGAAGAGATCATTTTTATATATATGTCAACATGTTTTCTGAGTCAGGACTCGTCTTCACCAGCAGTCAAGGATGATCGTGGTAAGCAAATCACTCTGTGTGAGTGCAGATCCATAGGATCAATACTCAACTTGCCAAGGTTACACACATGTCAATTGAGTTCCATTTTCAGAATCGGGGTCACAAGCACACAATTGCAGCCAGCATTACTTATATTCAAGTTCCGGTAAGCACATCCAATCAGACAATCGACACAAAATCACTAAAGTGGTTCAAGTACGCGCTCATATTTTGCTTGAATTTAACTAGTAAGTGGTTAAAATGTATATCATGGAAGTGTGCCTCTGAACCTCTCCTAAAATTCACCCATAATCATATACCATGCTTCCTCACCTGTCTATTCCCAATTCCACAACAATTACCCTCCAGCACATTGATGAGACACGAACCACAACCGCCACCCATTCATGATTTATACTTGATGTGTGATGATGTCTGCCTTGCCCGTGCTTGGCCATCGTTTCATGGCACCTCTTAGTAATCATGAGGAGGATGTGCCGCCTCTCGGTCGTGATACTCACACACTCCCTCAGATGCTCGCACATTGCAATCAAGCATTCACACTCCGAACCAGTTGTGGATGGGACGATCACCATAATGGTAATCGATCTCACATTTCCAATCCATCATAATGATGATCATTCATCCAAAATTAATACAAAGGGTGTCTGCGACCGTGGTTAGAGAATTAGTGAGAGACCAAAGGTGCAGAGAAGAATTGGGAGAAAGAGAATTGCAGCTGAACGTAGGCACCATGGGCGTTGATCGACACGAACCTACCTTCGGCCAGTTTGCGTGCAGCACAGAGTATCAGCAATGCAGTGGTATTTTAGAGGAAAAGGGTTGGATGACCTTTTTGCAAAGGTTTCAAGGTTACAATGACCAAGTTGCTATGGCATTCGCATGGAGTTTCGATGGCGAGCATGCCCAAGTAGGCAACTTAAATTTCAGAGTCACAGAAGAATCTGTGAGCAGGGCCATTGGGTTACCGGCCGTGGGCGAGAAATTTTTCAAAGGTGGGCAGCTAGAAATTCCAAATTGCACCCTGTTTTTGAAACCTGCCTACAGGTCGATCAATTGGGCAAAAGGAGTGCTCCACAACTGCATCGAGGAACGATGGCATCCATTACTTACGATGTTGCAACGCTTTGTGACCTGCGAGGGGAGGTTTGTTGTTGTATTCCTTTACCATATCCGACTAATGATCCATTTTACTGAAGATAGACAGTTGAATATTCCTCACTTTTTGAAATTAAGTTTGCACAAGATGGCTAGAGGCGTGCAGTCGGAGGGCAGGAAACCTGAGACCGCATTATACCACCATAGCTTAATTAAAATCCTGTTGGTCGCCGAGCTCAAGAAAAGGAAATGGTCATGGGAGGATTTCCTAATTGAGGAATTCCCTGGGCAGGAAACCCAGACTAAGGGTCGACAACGAGCAGTAGGCCACTCCCTGAAATTAGATGATGCCACGCCCCCATCCAAATCCGAGTCTACACCTACCCACTCTCCCACTCCTGTTTCCGAACTCCCCCAGACAGCTGATGACAGTTTGAAGGATGGCGAAAAAGCAGTTCTTGTGGAAGCCCCGGTGGGCTCACAAAGGAAAAGAAAACGAGATCAGGCTAAGCCCAACCAACCTAAGTTGAGCCCCATTACAAAAAGCGATGCATTCGAATCCCTAGCAGAGCCTTCCCTGAATCCTGAAAGCACCACACCAAAGTCCAAACGTCGGCGACCCCTGTTTCCCTTCAGCACTCCCCTGGTTTCCCCAGCCGAGACCTCTGCTCAAGGCCACCATCGGACTCGGAGCATGGCTCAGGCCCCACAGTCCAAGGCTGAAGGCACCGGCTCAAAACATATCCATATCTCATCCTCCCATGATATTGATGTCCAGCAATTGGAAATATCCCTTGAAGGAGAGCCCACTGCCACGGCCAAGGTGAATATCCCTGCGGATATTGCATGAGATATGGAGACCTTGTCTCCCGCCTGACCTTCAGCAAGCAGGAGCATCACAAAGGCTAGTCTGCATCATTCTTCCCCAAGAGAACGCAAAGGAAAGTCACCTGGAGGTAGTACCTCACAGCAGTCGATGACACCAACCCAAGCTCCTACATATGATGCTGAAGAAAACTTAAAGATTTGACTTGTCAAGTTACGGAAAATGATCACCAAGCTCAGAGAACAGGCCAACAAATATAAAGTTTTATTCCATTTCGTCAAGGATGTGAACCAGCAAGTGCAAGACTCCAACATGAAGTTATATGCCCATAACGATGCCTTGGCCAGGAAAAACAAGCAACTACTGCAGTGGAAAGTGGCAAGGAACAATCCTGCTAAAAGATTGAATGCCAAAGGGTTAGCTCTTCAATTTCAAAAATGCTCACCACCAATCAAACAGGGGATCAAGGTACTGATCAAGACTGTTGGTCTTTGACCACAGTCTCTTTTTGGTTAAACACAGTTTCTTTTTGGCGGATGCATGAGGACATGCATCAGAATCGGCGTGGGAGGATGTTGATCCCCTGTTTTGTTCACACAAATATTGTTTTTCATCTCTATTTTGACCTTTTTGGCACTCCTAAACCTACTCACCTGCCATTCTTATTGCCCTAATCATTGTCCTAATCTTCACTATGAGGTAAAGTCTTTCATGGTAACATTTTGTTGTTTATTAGTGAATTTAAGTAGATATGAGTAGCTATCCATAAACTAACTAATTACTATGGTCAAAGTGTAGACATTTCAGCAGATGTGCAGGGTGACAATAGGAGAATGTAGACAGTGAACCATGGTTCCTCCACTTTCGTACTCAAGAGCCATTTTTGGGTTCGATACCTAACATCGCAGGGGATAAGAGGTTGTATACTTCTAGATGGCGAGTTGCCTCCAGCCATGCTTGAACATGTTCGATTCCAGCCACGACAAAGATCCTCGTTATCCTCTATGAATGGAGCAGACACCAAGATTGGGATTGGTTGAAGGTTGTTAAACTAAATTGGATAAGTTGTTCGAGCCATCCGATCTGAAGGAATGAATTAGCCAGGTTGTTAGGATTTACTATCCATAGTTCAATTTGTTTTTACTTAGTTAACGCCTATAAAAGGTTGCTATGTAATACTTAGAAGCTAGCGAACAGAAGAAAATTTGTTACTGTGTATCCTTCAACTTATTATTTGAATCAAATATGTTTACAATGGTTATGCATTAAGTTCGAGTTAATTGTTCGATGGTTCGCTGTGTATGACGAGTTAATTGTGATCGAAGCCTTCTGTTTTCTGTAAGTTAATCCGCTCCCCAAGTGTGGCCGGGCCCACCCATCTAGGTTCAACTTTGTAATATTGCATAGCAGCAGATTTACGTGATAGATACAATCGTTCTTCAATTATTTGCAATTCATTATTAGTTTACCTGTTGTGTGGAGAGTTTTCTTAAGTTTCGATTGATTGTATTATGTTGATGTTATGATGTTTTTAAAACCCTTTGCTTTAGCGATCCAAATCTAAATCTCTGGTGTGACCATCGCTTTCACTTTCAAGATAGAGACCTACTATGTTCATGAACACTGCACATTGTATTGGACTAGATTGTCATAGATGTATATGAAGTTTGTCGAATTACATTATCATCTAATGCTTATGAAGAGCTAGTTTACCCATTGACAACACAGAAGCTACTTTCAAACACTTAAATTGGATAACGTATTTAGAGACTAGAGATGAATGGAATCTGAGTTTAATTTGGATTGTGATCAAATCGTTTCTCTTGGTTCCTCTAAGTAATTGAATTGATTGACTCTCTTCTGGATTGTTTCTGCAGATGTGTGCGATATAGGGAGCACTTGTTTCAGGTTGATTATTTGAATAATGCAATTGGCATGAGCATGGTTTGGTTTAAGTCGATTGGTTTTATGTTATGTTATTTGCATGAATGTGTATACAACAGAAAAACTGATTTCAGAGTATTGATTTGCATGATTTGTTATAGCTTTGGTTAGTTTAAAGTGTCAAATAGATTTCTTGGTTGTTAAGTAGACTGCGTGGATAACTTCAAGAGTGCAAAAGAGTGATTTAGTGTTAGTTGTTAAAGCAATTTCTTTTGATTCGTTTGGACTGCTTGATTCCCCTGTTTCATTTGAATGCTTGGTTATATTTTCTATAGCTTAAATGCCTGATTGAATTCCAAAAGCAGAGTGTTGGTTCGTTAAGGTTTCAAATAGGGTTGTTTACATTTTGATTAATGCAACTGTAGGGTAGATTTGAGTACTGTTGGTCAGGTAAATCCCCTCTGCGGACAGAGGCGATCCCACTAGCCTATAACAGAACTAGCCACAAACAAACCACGCTGCTACGCAAGTTCCTAGTTATGCATCAAAGGTGAATCAAGAAGACTAACCTGGAGTCCAACGCTATAATTGAAGCAGAGTTGATATCCTCGCTCCCTTGCTCCAACAGATCACAAACGAACACCTGCACATGCAAAGGAAGAGACAGATACCAACATAAAAACTACCAAGGCACAACTATATTTCAGTCAGAAAGGAAATAAATCAACACATCACCATGATAGATAATGAGATTGGAACTATAATAGCAGTCGCTCATCAATTAATAAACAGGAAAAGATACAACCATTGTTCTGACGTCGACCCTTCTCCTGGCTGGGCGAATAACTATATGTGCCTTGCAATGCATCTCCTCTCCGGCAGCATAACCTCTCTAGCACTCAACATCTAACACTCCATGACCACTAATCATCACTACTATCACTCAATCACTAAATCACTAGCACTAACACTCTCCAAGACTAGCTAACACTAGCTTGTCCAATGCATAATGACAAGCTTATATAGATGAAGAAGGGAGGAGGATACGATGAACCGGGACACCTTTTGCGGATTAGCAAAAGCCATAAAGATGGATAAAGCTCGACAAAAGACTGATTTTTTATCCTCAGAAAAGCTCCATGTAATGAAGGAAACAACAGTCGGACGTGCATTAAGGCAAAAAGCACGACTAAATTTGGTTGGCGCGACTGTTGTTCTAAGGCAGAGCGCCAATGGTCGCGCCCTCTTTTGAGGATCTCCATCATTGGCGCGGGTAGAACACTGTGGACTTGCGCCAATGGAAAAAGATCATTTTTCAGGGATAATCTGCAGAAGATGTCTTCAGGGAACATGGAGTACATACTCAGGGGAACATAATGCAAGTGTTTTTAGACTTTGTCACTTCTTATAACTCCCGGGATGGGTCCTCCAAGGTATGACAAGAGGAGTAACAGGGATGGTGACAAATTACTGTGTAACAGATGCCCCCTAAAGCATGAAGTCCGAGAGGTGGAGAGGGGTGAAATGCTTCACAAGAACACATAAGAGCACATAAGAGCACATATAGTTACTGCCGCCGAGGAGTTGTATTAAGAGACATGACTGATAGTTCAATTAGATGATGTACGTGGTATGGTCGCAGCCATCCATAAGAGAGTACATAAATAATCTAGATCCATAGTATGGACGCAGCCATCTGGTTAGGATCAATGAATTGACTCAGGTATGGTCGCAGCCATCCAGTGAATGAGTCAAGTATCGAGAATCACGCCTGGATTACTACAGACACAATCCAGGGTCTTGCGCTCCATCTCGACCCGAACAAGAGTACAAGTCCAAGCATGTGAATATATGAGTTGAAGTCGAACATGCATGAACATCGTCTGATTACCAGTCAATAATGGAAACTGTTAACAGACGCGAGAGGTACCACCAATAATGACAATGGCCCTCAAGGTACTATAGGTACAATCTACGGCGTGTGAATAAATGGTCTGAAGTCGAACACCCGTAGAATAATTCGATCGGAGGCCAATGATGAAAACCTCACGTCGAACACGAAGAACCTGCCATTGAGGCATGCAGGCTCCAAGGCACCGGAAAGGAGTCTCTAGATCAATTCCCTAGATAATGAGTTGAAGTCGACAGGGAGTGACCTTGATCGAAGGTGGGCCATAATGTTTCCCACATCATCGACACGAGACAGAGAGATGAAGTTGTGAATCAAGATTGTGCGAACTATCAGAGGGAGGTTGTTTTGCAGAGGTCAACTTCTCTTGAACATATTGTCGGCACATTAACGGAATTGGCAGTATTTGACATCAATGTATCAAAGGTCATGATGACAAGGCAATGAGTGAATGAGAGGTCAAATAGGGTACCCAAGTCCATGGAAGCAAGTGAAAGATATGAGATGAAATATCCCCACCCCGGACACGAAAGCAAAAGTGCCATGTTCAAGAGCGACATACTGCCGTTACGGTAATAATTATGGTTCAAAAATTTTCTTTTCCCCCCGCCATTTCTGGCGAGTACCCCAGTTATTTTTAACAAGCTTGATGGGGATAGCATATGCTTGTGTTGTGACAAAATCCGATGTCATTAAGTTTTAACGAGTCTGACAAAGGAAGGACTCGGCGTCTTTTCATGTTTAGAGAGTTTGAAAAGACAGCAGAAAAGGAAACTCCAGGGATGTCCTTTTTCGTAAAGTTGTGTCTCTCGGGCCCGAAAAAGTATAAAATAATACCCGAAAGAACCGCCCGATCATTACGATCGAGGAGTATTTTTCATGATTAGTGACTTCGACCTGAAAAAGTAAAAAAGCGGTCAAAACCACGTCGTTTCGTAACCACTAACGAGTTTGAAACGACAAAAACCCGGTAATCTTTTTATGTTTTAACGGTCGACAAAAAGAACTTAAAACGACCGTCCCTTATCACCATTTAACGAGTCAAGAGGAGCGACTCGGCAATCTTTTCCTCTTTAAATGGTCAGAAAAGAGCTGAAAGCGGACCTCCATTTTTATTTTCTTTAACGAGTCAAAAAGGGAAAAATACTCGGCAATCTTTTCATATTTTACGAGTCAGAAAAGAGCGTAAAGGCGACTCGTCCTGAAGGAACGAGTGGTATAAGGGATAGCAACTGGTTCCGGCAATGGTGGAACTCTCTTGAAACATGTAAAGGTTAAGAGGCTGGCTAATAAAACCACTCATCGCTGCGGTTCCTCAGGAAAGGAGAAACAACCAAGTGAAAGCATATGATCGGCCAAAAAGATGGTGGCGATGGAATGAAACAACCAAGGCTCATCTAGCAGGATTTAGCGG
Organism: Pinus tabuliformis; assembly: GCA_031772625.1. Classification (NCBI taxonomy): domain Eukaryota; kingdom Viridiplantae; phylum Streptophyta; class Pinopsida; order Pinales; family Pinaceae; genus Pinus; species Pinus tabuliformis. Next base: position 1,780,054,253 of record CM062817.1, on the reverse strand, counting down.
ATAAAAGGCAAACACGGGATGTAAATCAGGTATGGGTTCATTTTTACACAAGCTTGAACCATGGAGAACTTTGCTTGTCAAAAAAAATTTTGTTGCATGCCCCCAGCATGATCATACAAATCGAGGTAGCATGATGCCCCCAGCATGATCATACAAATCGAGGTACATGCCCCCCAAGCTTCATGGCATTCACGGAGTGGATGGAATGAAGGTTTACTTGGAAAGACTCGATTTTGTAGGAGGATGCATGCCCCCCGGGCTTCAGTCACGCGCCCGGGTGAGCTGTCGTCATCAGAATGACGGGGTGGGTGCTGGGGCATTTCCTGTGGAAATAAGACCATTTAGGAATGGCAGATGACTATATGTGAAGTGTGAACCGGGGAATGAAAGTTGGTCTACGACTTTGATCGTTCTTCCTTCATGCGGAAAACACATCACTCTGAAGAGTGAGGACACAATAGCACGTATGCGATAAATATAGTCTCGTCCAAGGAGTAAATTGTAATCTAACGGACCTTGGACTACCATGAGACCCATTTGGATAGTCTTCCCTTCTAACGTGAAAGGTACATTGGGAAGAATTCCTAAAGGTCGAGTGATTTCTCGATGGAAACCTATAAGGTTTCTCATCTCAGGCAGAAGCAGTGGGGAACCAAGTGCTTCCCAAGCTGTTGAAGAAAGGATACTCACAGGAGATCCCTCATCAATAAGTGTACCAGCCATAACCATGCGATAGACTTGGACTATAATTCGAAATGGTATGGAGGCTGGTAACCGAGGATTAACTAGTTGATCCCAATTAAAGGAAACAACTAGGTTGCTTGGAGGTGGGACTGGATAGACAGCCGGATATGATTCTAATGGACTTTCTTCATGGTGTGAAGAAATGAGAGGGACGCTCACTTGATCATTAACGTCTATGTCAATGAATAGAATTTGAACGGTGGGTTCTTCATTCTTGGTAGTGATAACATCATCTAAGGAGGTAACTTCTGAAGGCGAAACCGGGTCACTTGTAATCCGGACAGTTTGACTGTTGTCTGGTTTGGATTCAGATGTAGGATCATCTAGGGTTGGAAATTCTAAAAGCAAAACCGGGTCACTTGTAAGCCGGACCTTTTGACTTTCGTCTGGTTTGGATTCAGGTGTAAGAGCATCTAGGGTTGGAAATTCTGAAAGCAAAACCGGGTCACTTGCAAGCCGGACCTTTTGACTTTCGTCTGGTTTGGATTCAGGTGTAAGAGCATTTAAGGATGGAACTTCTGTAGGCAAAACCGGGTCACTTGTAAGCTGGACCTTTCGAAATACCGGGTCACTTGTAATCCGGAACTGTGGACTTTCGTTTGGTTTGGACCCAGGTGGTTCATCTTTGATGATCAAGCGGTGCGTAGATGATGAATATAAATCACTCGTTCCGACCAGGGACTGGTCTGGAGCAGGCGGAGCACAGGTAGGTTCAGGAACAGAAAGCTGGACCAAAGAGGAATCATGTTTGATCACTTGGTTAGTGGAGAGATATTCTGCAGTTGTAAAAAGACGCTGATATCCTGCGGGTAGTTGGGGTAAGGGATCCGACAGACTTGCCAACAGATGGGAAGCTTCATCCATAAGTGGACAAAGGCGAAGGAGATGATTACCTTCACAAAGTCGACAAGGGAAACGAACCTTCCCTTTTATGTTACCAACTAGTAAGGTATCGTCGATTTGCGACAGTAAGGGGCGAGTCGGGTCACGGGACCATATGCCTAGGATCCTGGGAATGCCAGGACAATCAGAAAGAAAATGGTCCCCTTTGCATAATCGACAAGGAGACCGAAGCTTCCGCGGAGGAGCAGAAGGTGGTTCCACTTCTGATAGCTTCGTGGTAGATACGACCTTTCCCTTAGGAGACTTCTTCTTTTTGGTCTTCTTCTTCTTCTTCTTAGCCACCTGGTTAGTGAAATCCAAGGTTTCACCAGGCGAAGTAGAAGATGAGGACGCGGCAATAGGCGAAGAAGGGAAGGGTTCCACCTTAGAATCAACATGGTGTTGTTCGGGTGGAGGAGGTGGTGGTGGGACAGGAATCATCACACTTGAGACCACCGAGTTTGAAAACAACCATACGGGTAAACCAATGGTCAACCCAGGCAAAGACAATGTTGCGATATACTGAACACCAACATTTCCAACAGAAGGAAATGGGCGGGGGTTCCCATCAGGAGGAACACCTTGGCCGGTGGGCACCGGAAAGGCTGCCATTGAACGAGAAATAACCCTACTCAAGCTAACGCAAACAAAATCTAATTGGGTAATGTTATCGTGGCCAATAAATTTTAAGACACTGAACTTAACCTTTTCATTTATTAAGAGTCGAGAAAAGGATAAAAGATGACTCTAGTCTCCTTCGAATATTTAATGAGCACGAAGTGACAAGACGCTCACAGGCACCTTTTCGTTTAGGGAGTCCGAAAAGGATCAAAAGTGACTGCTCTGGAATTCTAGGTAGAGGGTGTGCCAAACTTTTCGCAAAACCACAGAATACTTTTTAGGGTACGGGTGGTCGATCTTTGTGAATGATGTGTTCACTGCATTGCGAATCGTAGGGTGGCTGACACGGCTTCCTATGGATAAAGGCTTTATTCCTATAGGGGTCTCCCAATATATACTCGACGGTACGTGGGAGCACAGTCCGTATTGGCACCTATCGTTTCACCGTGGAGGAATCACCCAACCACTCGACGATAAACTACCACGGAACACGTCTCTAACCTAGACCTCTAGAGTGTTTGCGTTATGTTCCAATGCGTTGTTATGTTCATTGAGTTCATTTTAAAGTTTATCTTTGATTATGTTTCAATTTTTTGGTCCTACCGTATGTGATATCTCAAAAACTTTTTACATGCAAAACTATATGCCAAAATTAAATCATTTGATTCGATGAACTCTATCTACAGGAGGGTTGAGATCTTTTTCACAAAAGAAATGATCACTTCAACAAACAACAAAGATCCTAATGCAGCTAATAACAAGAAACGAAATTTTGTCTTTTTCTTTTTAATAGCAACAAATAACAATAAATGCTAACTACTATGATGCAAGAGATTTTTTATTTTTCTTTCCTTTAAGATAGCATGATGCATGTAAACAAATTCTAAGAGATATGCACAATCCGAGTTCAGTTAATGAAATAGAACCAATTCTGAAACACTAAAATGAACCATGCAAGCAAGGAAAAACACAAAGACTAGTGAACTTCAAAGAGGCTAGAAGTGAAGTATTCAGAGTATAGAAGATCAGGCTTTAACAAAGCACTGGATAGGTGCAGAATACAACCAACGAGTTGACTGGATAATCAAGAGATCGAAACTTCCCACAGAAGGCCAGACATGCAAAGTCACTAGATATCCTAGGGCTGAGACGAAAATCAATCAAAATGAGCAAGCAGCTGAGGGATACAGGCTAAGACCAGTCAAGCAGAGGTTCAACACAGTTCCAGAGGCTAAGAGAGATATATAAAGAGACTGAAAGAGCTTTCTACCCACACACAGGCAAAATTTACAGCGCTGGCGCGACTGTCAGCCTGCAACTTGCGCTACTACAGGATTGGCGCGAGTTGCTTTTGAGCAACATGCGCCAACTGGCGCGACTGTTAGAGAAATAACCGCGCCAATTAAGCTTGCCAACTAGAAAAATAAATGATACGACCTCAGGTCGGGTTGACAGTGCTCAGATGGGTCAAACAGTAAAGGATAATCTCAAAACTGACTCAGGAAGCTCATTCACTCAAGCAAGCAGAAGAAAATTAACATGCAAGACAAAAATCAAATAGTTACTCCCTAGTGGAGTCGCCAATTTGTTGATCAGGTAAATCCCCTCTGCGGACAGAGGCGATCCCACTAGCCTATAACAGAACTAGCCACAAACAAACCACGTTGCTACGCAAGTTCCTAGTTATGCATCAAAGGTGAATCAAGAAGACTAACCTGGAGTCCAACGCTATAATTGAAGTAGAGTTGATATCCTCGCTCCCTTGCTCCAACAGATCACAAACGAACACCTGCACATGCAAAGGAAGAGACAGATACCAACATAAAAACTACCAAGGCACAACTATATTTCAGTCAGAAAGGAAATAAATCAACACATCACCATGATAGATAATGAGATTGGAACTATAATAGCAGTCGCTCATCAATTAATAAACAGGAAAAGTTACAACCATTGTTCTGACGTCGACCCTTCTCCTGGCTGGGCGAATAACTATATGTGTCTTGCAATGCATCTCCTCTCCGGCAGCATAACCTCTCTAGCACTCAACATCTAACACTCCATGACCACTAATCATCACTACTATCACTCAATCACTAAATCACTAGCACTAACACTCTCCAATACTAGCTAACACTAGCTTGTCCAATGCATAATGACAAGCTTATATAGATGAAGAAGGGAGGAGGATACGATGAACCGGGACACCTTTTGCGGATTAGCAAAAGCCATAAAGATGGATAAAGCTCGACAAAATACTGATTTTTTATCCTCAGAAAAGCTCCATGTAATAAAGGAAACAACAGTCGGACGTGCATTAAGGCAAGAAGCACGACTAAATTTGGTTGGCGTGACTGTTGTTCTAAGGCAGAGCGCCAATGGTCGCGCCCTCTTTTGAGGATCTCCATCATTGGCGCGGGTAGAACACTGTGGACTTGCACCAATGGAAAAAGATCATTTTTCAGGGATAATCTGCAGAAGATGTCTTCAGGGAACATGGAGTACATACTCAGGGGAACATAATGCAAGTGTTTTTAGACTTTGTCACTTCTTATGACTCCCGGGATGGGTCCTCCAAGGTATGACAAGAGGAGTAACAGGGATGGTGACAAATTACTGTGTAACAGTACAGTTTCTCATAATTGTTTTAGTTGATTGCCATGTTTGAATAGAGTAGTGCTTGAATTTGTGCTTGCGGTCATGATCAATTAGGGACTTGGATACAGCTTAGTCGAGAGTAAAACAGAGTAACTAGATTAGGTGCTCAGCACCAAGATGTTTGATTGTTGATAAGCCAATAGGGTTAATGAGTTTTGAGTACAGTTTGGGTTAGAATTGGATTGTCATTACAAGTAGTAAATCTTCTGGTGTGGATTGTAAGAATTCTAACTTGAGTGTTTTGATTGATTAAGCTTTGTATACAGTTCGTTTAATTAGGTATTCATTCTCATCACCTGGGATTTGTGGTAAAAAGTCAAGTCACCTGTTAAGTCCAGATTCCAATTCCAGTTCTAAATATATTAAGTTCATAAAAGTTTTGGAAGTCTTTAAATTAAATTTGATTATTGATTTTGCCTATGCTAGCTAGATGTTTGATTTCTTTTAAGTTTGCAAGCATTGGTGTGTCTATTACCCAGTTGATCATTATTAAAGAAATGTTAAACTCTTACCTAGAATTGAATAAAGGAAGCACAAGACAGCTCATGCTTACAAGCCCGGATTGACATAAAAATATTGGGAGATTAATTCCCCAATTTAATCTCTCAACACTCCTCCTTGGAAGATAGGATAAAGAACTCATAGTCCTTGATTGCAATTTTTTTCTCTGCCATTAGGGTTAGATACTCCCAATTATTCTTCATCTTTGTTATTATTTCATCCCATATCAGTTGTTTGTCTTAGAGGAGGGACATGTTACCTTTCATCCTGTCTTTTAGTTTAGTAATTTCTTGGTTTGTTGCTTATAGATTTTTACTGATTAGTTTTACATTTGTCTTGGCAGTCTCTAGTTGTTTCTCCTTTTGTGCAAGGGCATGCTTGGCATTGTCTAAATCCATCTGTACTTTCTTGAGTTCTCCTTCTGAGAGTTGCAACTCAGTGAGGGTCTTAGTGAGCTGCTCCATGGGATTCTGAGGATTCTCTGGCACAAGCACTACACAAATATGAGAGTTAATTTTTGTTGGAGCTATACTACCTGTTGCTTGAGGTCCACCACTTCGTTATTCTGGTCTATCAACTCCTTGTCTAAAATCTCATTTTATTCCTCCACCTATGCCAATTTTATGGACTGCACATGTTCACTAGTAGGCATCTTCAACTTATGCCTCAATTCTTGGATCTCATCCTGTGAACTTTGGATAAGATTTTCTATAGTAGTTTGTCTTATGGGTTCACTCCTAGCTTTACAATTAGTTCTTTGAAGCTCTCATTTTGTAAATGCAAAGCTTTGGAGTTATCTTTCTCTTGATTTAGCTTTGTCGCAACCTTCTCCGACAAATTTTCATCTTTTCTGATCGCCATAACATTCTGGCTTAATTCAATATACAACATCTCTCCCACCTTCCTGTGAAAGTTTATTTTTGCCAGCAAAGGGACACTTGTCAGTTCCAAAGATACATCCAAAGTCCTAAACTGTGAGCCTGATGGGACAAACTATGCCGAGGGGTGGTGTAGCGAAAACTTAATTTGGTTCCTCTCCAAGTTCATAGCATCCAGGAGTCTGGTCTGATAGGGGACCATACGTGAGGAAAGTTATTTTTGCATCTCTTCTTTGAGCTTCTTATTACTTTCCTTTATCACCTTCCCTATTGTCCAACTAGATTCTAGCATCGTTGATCTCCCAGCAGAACTCAGAAGGGATACCTCTATAGATGAAGAGGCAGACAGTTGAAGTGGGTCTTCTAAGGTCACCTGGAAGCCTGGTTGGTCTAGCTTTGTCTCGGTCAACCTGGTTTCAATCTCTTCATCCACTGCTTCTTGGGTTTTGGACCTTTTGCTGGAGTGAAAATATTCCATTTCCACATCTTTAGTCTCATCTATATTTATATTTTGTGCCTTGTCCTTTATCGTTGGAGTCTCAATCTCCATTTCTATATTAATAGGCCACGAATCAAAGTTAGATATCCACTCAAATTCTGGCCTGTGTTCATGATCATAGGTTGAGGAATTAATACATTTCCTTCTCTTTGATATGATACCATGGGGGTCATAATTCCAAATATCCCCCATTTCAAAATCCAATTCTTTCAACATATTTTCAGCTGACTGAATAAATTGCCTGGTGTTTACAACAAAGGAACCTATTGGCTTTCCCAATTTCAACATATAACCTTTATTAGCAGGAAAAAAATGGATCTGATCCACATGTAGGCTTTGTCTTCTAAGAAAATATTCTCATTAGAATAAACACAGGTAAACGATAGGGAGGGAGCACACACCCATAAACCCTAATTTTAGTATATTCCTTGAATAAGTACCAATCACCCGCCTTGGTGTCCTTACTCAGCGAGAGTGTTTCTTTCTGTTGAGGCAGAACCCTTGTGGGGGGGGATATTGTGGATGATTTTGTATGCAGTAGCCATATAAGTGGATATGAATTGAGAATAACCCTCATTATTAGGTTTCTACCTGACAACAACATCCCAATCAAAAACAAAATTTCGCTATTTGTGTGAATCCATGAGGTTGAGACCCAGGTATTCAAACTCATCTACATGGGTATATAGGAACAAATAAAACATTATGGAGTAATATCTGAAAAATGAAGTGACAAAAAAATGGTGCAGCTAGAATTTGATGGATTCAACTAGGAAAGAAGGTATATCAAAAAGATGGCTTGGCTGCATCATCATTCTTAGAAACTCTATGGTGTCTTTGGTGACAATATTGGCATCATCCTCCCCAAACAATTGGGAAATTATAGTGAGGATGGGTTGCACTGCCTCTGTAAATGTGGGTACTGGAAAAGTATCAACAACAGGTAAGGATTGGTGACCTGGGGCCAAAATCATCTGTAAGAAAGCTTGTTGTTCCCTAGCTAGGAGGGCGCTATAACTATAAAAGATGTTTGTTTAAGTAAATTTTGTTAGCTTGGGAGAAACTGGGTATACTAGAGCCTTTTGAATCAAATCTAGAGTTATTTCTAGGATTTTTACTCCAGTGGATGATATAAAACATTTTTTCTCCTCGACATAAGACGCAGGAAGCCATGAAATAAACTCTGGAAAGTGATAGAAAGATGGTGTGACTTGGTAGTATAACCCTAATTCCACTACTCTAAAAGGGTCCTCTCCCTTGATATAGTGGTCATACATGTCGAACTGAAGGTCCGACAGGTGGTAGGGGCATATTGGGTCGAAGATTTGTGATTCTTTGTCCATGAGTAACTTAATGTTGGATGAGGGTTTGGCTTCCCATGCTTTGGGAGTTTTAGGGGTTGGTTTCTTCATTTTGAGCATGAGTACAAAATTACAGGTAGAAGGCTTGTGGGTTACCTGGTGGACCAAGTGAAATTCGGACAAACGACATTGGTGGAGCTATGGAGTTGTCTAACAAGCGAACGATGTCGTAGACCAGTGGAATAGTGGGAGGACTCAGCTGCAGGAAGTAAGATTTTGAATTCAAATGGCTAACGTTCGGGCCTTTATAGGCAAAAGAAAATGGTAACTTGACATCAAGTAGGGTCATGAAGGAGTGACATGTGGTGGAAGGTGATTGGGATGGTGACAGGTTGACACATGGAGGGGTGACTTTACCATTTTATCGTGATGCTTGCTTGTTAGCGTTATGTGCACCTCAACATAATGTGTGGTAGGTGTGGTCCCCACCTCTTATTTGACGAGTGGACGAGTGGGAGGCAAGATCAAACCGATAACCCCTGGAGTTAATCGAGGCCGTCGATCTGCTTGTTTACTTTTTAAATCTGGGGGGTGGAGCAGACATATGGGTCGCACTAGCTCCCCCACCCCCAACCCCTGCAATGCGTCTGGGGGTTGTTCAACTGCGATGAACGTCGATCCGCCCGACACTTTCCCAACATTTAAACATGAGCCCAACTTTCGACTTATCTTGGCCACTTTGATTTGCTACGCTTTCCAAGGGAAACACTTTTTGGATACTGTATTTTGCCTGAGAGTGCGCTGCTAGAGCCAATTTCTATCCCTTCCACCAAAATAGATTGCATTTGTCCTTCTCAACACCAGGGTGAAACATAGGGCCATTTGCCACAAATACAAAAAGGTATGACAAAGAAAAACGTCGACTCCAATTGGGGATAGTGCATTGCAAACAATGCATTGAGAACCTGCAAATTAGTGCCTCTATCTATTGGGCATGGAGTCAATTTATTCAGGTACATATAAAGCAAAACAGAAGCAATACAAACATAAAACATATCTAGTATGTACAATGGCTCACCGATATATACAATGGATGAAAATGGACCTCTTTAATGCTAAAAATAGAGCTTGAGAAACTGCCCATTCATAGGCAGTTCAAGCACCTCACCATCCAATTTTTCCAACAAGAAGGTGTTGTTTCCTTTTGCTTCAGATATCTTGAAAGGTCCAAACCACAGGGGGTCAAATTTCCCATGCTTTCCCTTGTCCTCTCTACTAACATCCCATATAAGAACCAAATCTCTTGGCTGTAAGGATCTGTCCCTTTCCTTTTTGTCAAAGAGAGCCTTCATCTTTTCCTGATATCTAATTATATTATGAGTTACTTGCCCTTTGTTTTCTTGTAGCTCTACCAACTAATTTATTCTCTTGGTCAGAGAATTAGGCTCCTCCTTAGCATCTTGTAGAATTTTGGCCACTGGCATAGCTAATTGAATAGGAAAAATTGCATCTTTTCCATAGACCAACTCAAAAGGAGACCTCCTAGTTGATCTTTTAGTAGTAACTCTATTGGCCCATAATGCAAATTTCAGTTGTGAGTCCAAAATTTTCTAATTATCTACTATGGTATTTTTAAGAATTCTCACCAGAGTTTTGTTTGAAGATTCAGCTAGTCCATTTCCCTGCGGGTAGTAAGTGGTGGAGTGTCCCACGATGATATTGTAATTTTGATAGAAACTAATAAACTTGGAAGACTTAAATACCTTAGCATTGTCAGTGATAATATTCATTGGAAAACAAAATCTAGCAAGGATATTCTCCTCCATAAACTTGATGACAACTGGATCATTCGCATTTCAGGCTGGGATGGCCTCCACCCATTTGGTGAAATAATCCATGGCAATAAGTATCCATTTATGTTGACCACTGGATGGTCAGTGTATTTCTCTAATGAAGTCTATCCCCATTGTTTGAAGGGCTCCCCTACAAAGACATGTATCAAAGGGATGGGTGCTAACCTTTGTCTTTATGCAAAAATCTGATATTTTTCACATGTGCTAACATATGTATGAACCTCACCAAATAACCTAAGCCAATAGAAACTAGCTTTCAGAATCTTATGGGTTGTGGCTCTCCAGTTGTAATATCCCCCAAAAACACAATTGTGAAATTCATCAATCACCTTGGGAATCTCCTCTTCTACCAGACATAATAGTGAAATCCCCATCGGGTACTTCCAGTACAGGTGGCCATTTGAGATAACAAATTTCTAGGATTGTAGCCTCTAAGCCCTATATTTAACTTTATCAAAATTCAGTGGACACTTCAGAAAAAAAACAAAAAAAGTAAATAATGGAAAATATATTTATACCAATGTGAGACAAGGTACTTCATCTGGATTTTTTGTGTTGAGGTTTCAATATTTCTCTGCTCCTCTTCTACTTTACTTTATCCTTCCTTATTTTCCAATAGGTTTATGCCCAAGGCCTAGCAGTTAACCTCGAAAAGTATTTTAGCTAATCCCTGCCCCTTGATCAACTTGGTGGGTTTGATATCCATATCATATTCTTGAATCTTGGAAATCCACTTGCCTCTCTTGCCTTCATTGTCACCCTGCACGAGAATATCTTTCACAACAGTTGTAGGAACATAAGCTATTATATTTGACTACAAGACAAAAATTTGAAAAGCCTTAACTTAATTCCACTATCTGTGATGTAATAGTTGGGACTACAGATAACAAAACCATACAAAGATCTTTATTCCTAAGCCTTCTCCAGCAACATTTCAGCTTTGTTGATGGTCATAGCATTTTGGCTTAATTCACTATACAACATCTCTCCCACCTGCCTATGAAAGTTGATTTTTTCCGGCAAAGGGACACTTGTCAGGTCCAGAGATACATCCACAATCATAAACTATGAGCTTGATGGGAGGGACTGTGTCAAGGAATGGTGTAGCGAAAACTTCATTTGATTCCTCTCCAAGTCCATAGTAGCCAGGAGTCTGGTCTGATAGGGGACTGAATGTGATGCCAGTTGTTGTTGCATCTCTTCTCTGACCTTCTTGTTGCTTTCCTCTATCACCTTCCCTATTGTCCAACTAGATTCTGGCATTGTTGAGCTCCCAACAGAACTCAAAAGGGCTACCTTTGTAGATGAAGAGGCAGAAGCTTGAAGTGGGTCTTCTAAGGTCACCTGGAAGCCTGGTTGATCTAGCTTTGTCTCGGTCAACCTAGTTTCAATCTCTTCATCCACTACTTCTTGGGTTTTGGCCCTTTTTCTAGAGTGAACATATTCCATTTCCACATCTTTGGTCTCATCCACATTTCTCTTATGTGCCTTGTCCTTTGTCGCTGGAGTCTCAATCTCCATTTTTGTATTAATAGGCCAAGAATCAAAATTAGCTTTCCACTCAACTTCTGGCCTGTGTTCATGATCATAGGTTGAGGCATTAATACCTTTCCTTCTCTTTGATATGATACCATGGGGGTCATAATGCCAAATATCCCCCATTTCAAAATTCAATTCTTTCAACATATTTTCAGTTGACTGAAGAGCTTGCCTAGTGTTTACAATGAAGGGACCTATTAGCTTTCCCAATTTGAACATATAGCCTTTCTTAGCAGGAAAAAAGTGGATTTGATCCACATGTAGGCTCTGTTTGATGAATTCTAAGGCAAATATTCTCATTGGCATAAAAACAGGTAAACGGTAGGGAGGGAGCTCACACCCATAAACCCTAATTTCAATATATTCCTCGAATAAGTACCAATCACCCACCCTGGTGTCCTTACTAAGATGGAGGATTACTTTCTATTATCACCCTGTAATTTGAAGGCTGTAGGACAAATCACAAGAATGTAACATCAAACCAACTTCGGGATGGGAATCTAGCCCTTCCAATCCCAGAGAGGGCTCTCTCTGTAAAATTTATCTTTGTTGCTTGAAAATCTTAGACTAGTTATGATTGTACTTGGGTTTTGGGTTTTGATTTGGGTTTTGGAAGACTAATTGTATTCAATTTAATTAGCATCTATTGGGCAATGGAGTCAAAAGGTAAACTGGATGGTTGCATCAATTTTTCACAGAGTAAACTCAGGGCAAGTTAGGAATATTTACTGGATCTTTCATAATAATAAGTGGATGATGGCAGAACAATGAAAACCTTCAGCAAAACTAAAGAGAAATTAAGAATTCTTTAGTGTGGCATTCAGTCAATCAGGCAGAACTAAAGAGAAGTCAAGAATTCTTTAGTGTGGCCTTCAGTAGAAAACATATAGATTGCAAAAGCAGCCAAAATAAGGTACTCAAAAGTAAATCCTATTCATCACATTTCTGTTTTGCAATTGGAATTTAGATGATTACAGTGAAGAGATGACAGTGAAACACTTTAACATAATAAAAACATCACCAATATTTAAGCCACAAGAATCCTATGAATGGTCTGCTTAGTATTGATGCTCCAGTGCTTTAAAAAACTTACAATGCTCCAACAGATCACTAATATTTCTGATCTCAAACAATCCACCCCTAATACTTCAAAAGCAGAAGTATTTATACAAAATTTACAAACTGTTTACAATAAATGTTGTCTCTAACAGACATGACATTTTTAGACTATAGATGAACTAAAAAGCTCTAACTGCTGCAGATTAATAGTTCTGGTGGAATGTGTTGTGCAAATGTTGTTGTTGTGGAAGTGGGAGCAGGTAGGATGTGGACCCAAATTTGTGGCTATGTTGGCAGATGAACTCGCAGATGCAGATGTATCTCTTTTTTCTTAGTAATTCACTCAACTGCTTGCCAATCCTCTGACTTGATAATCTAAGACTCCCCTCACTTATGGTTGATCCTGTGACTGCCTGTTGTTTTATCATCCATTAGCGTCACAAAATATTTTGGAAAATATATAATAATATACATATTTGAATAATATTTCCAAAATATTTTAAATGAAATTTATAATTAAATTTCTACAAAACCATGTGTTGTTTCCAATCCGTGGTTTTGTTTTCTCTTTCCATGAATTCACAAAACCATGTGTAGTTTTGTTTCTATTACTCCTTCCTCTGTAAATTCATTTTATCTATATGTAAATTCCTTTTACCCTTGTAGAATAAGTGGATGGTTTTTCAAAACCATGTGTTGATTTCTATGGTTAGAAGAGTATTTTCACTTTACTCTTTTACTTTCACCTGCAACATGATTTTACACTTGTAAATTGATTTCACCATGCATGTAAATTGATTTCACCTTAATATTCTATCATGAAATGCATTTACATGAATGTTATCTTTGCTCACCTATACATTAATTTCATGTGAAATTTTCCCTTTTATTTTCTCTGATAAATTCATGGCATCCGTGAATTTTATTTCATGTGTCGCTGTAAAACCATTTTACCTTTGAATCTCATTCCACAACCTTAGTCTCATATTGCCTGTAGCTATATAATTTTACCTCAAGTATGGTTTCACCCGTAGCTCTGAAATATTACCGCATTCTCATATCTCTGTATTTCACTTGAAATTAATCCACCCTATATTCCCGTAACATTTATAAGATTCAAAACCAAAACAGTTAATGGTTTATCGCACCGCTTTAAAGTGGTAGGTGGTATTATTTTGGAGGATGCAATATAACGTGGGGCTGTAGCAGAAAGGCGAGCGGGGAAAACAGCTTATCTCGCATACTTTTTGAGTATTAAGTGGGGAAAACAGCTTATCTCGCATACTTTTTGAGTGTTAAGTGTTGGATGAGCTGAGCGTGTGATATGGAATTTTAACCATTCATTTATTTCTATGAATCTCGAGGCAAATAAAAATGAAGGGGGTTTAATTCTTAGTGCGGGGTTTACCCACTTGTGCTTGGTGTTAGTGTGCTAGGCTTAGGTATTGTGAATGCAGGTCGCATGGAGATGGACCGGGAGCTAAGATTTCAGGCTTATTTTTTATGCAAATTTCAATAAAATCCAAGGCTTTAAAGCCCTGCAATATATAACCTTTTTGTCGCACAAACCTATTCTTGATGATTTGAAAGCAGGTATTCGGCTTATGCTGGGGTAATATTCAGATGAATTAACAAGGAAAGTGGGTGATAAAGCAGGAAGCTAAGTAAAGGATGATGCAAAATGGAGAGGAAGCGGGGTGAGTCAGCAAGCCAAAAGCTTCATCATGAGAGCAACAAATAATATCTGAATCATCAGATTTCCTATAATTATAGGACCCTAACATCAACTCCAACTTGGGGATGGCAGTCTCCTTGGAGGTGCCAAGAATCGCAGATCTCTGAGTTTATAGATCAATGCCTTCTCCATTGGGTTGTTCCCAAATCTGCAACCTGTTCTGCCAACTCTCAAACTGAAATCAAAACCACTCTGCATACTGAACATTGAACTACACATTGAACTGAAAGTTGAGAAGCAAACTGAATTTGAAACTAAAAAAAAAGGCTCAGAGTCTTGAGCTTATTTGCACCCTGCTACCTACCCTATATTGTTGAAAATCAGGCTGACTTAAATAATACATAAATGCCAATGAAGCCAGTCAAGCAGCTGCAGAAACAAATGGACTGCTTGACTGATTGTCAGTAAAATCAGAAGTATAATTTGATCATGTGTCCACATAATCAAAGTTGTGATATATAATGGCAACTGTTGATGTATTTGGTCCTTATAGAGAAAACATGTTTGAAAACTTGAGCTGAAAATAACCTCCATGTAATCTGCTATAGGATCAACAAAAGCATAATGTATGATATTTGCTTCTAGGCCTTCAATGACTAATTGATCAGTTGTATCCTCAATATTAAACCCTGAAACTACTTCTTCAGTCTTGTACTTGAAAGCATAATCATCCTCAATCTACTAGTCAAAAGGTAGTACAATTTCCTCTTGCTTTGGAGAAGGAAGATTTTCCAAGAATTCTTTAGGATCTCGGAAATTATATGACTAAATTTGAGAATGCAAAAGTTTAATGTCATTTTCATATTCTTCAGTAACTAACTCAAGAACACATATTTTAACTTCAGGAGAAATTTTTCTTGATTTGAAAATAAGAAACACAACTCTTAAAAAATCTTCATCAAGCTAAAATTCTGATAACCAAGCCCTGTCATCTTGCATCACCATTAATGCTTTGGAATATGGATTCTTTGGTTATGGAATCACTCTGAACTTTGAAGCTCTGGATCTTGAACAATGGAGTCGCCAGGTGAAAGGTACAACCTTCTGGTGTCTAATCGTTGTTCACCATCAACAATCAGATCTGAACTTTGATGCACTTTTCTGAGGAAGATAAAACGTTATGTTCCCAGTATGGTCGCCACTATGTTATCACCCTATAATTTGAAGGTTGTAGGACAAATCACAAGAATGTAACATCAAACCAACTTCGGGATGGGAATCTAGCCCTTCCAATCCCAGAGAGGGATCTCTCTGTAAAATTTATCTTTGTTGCTTGAAAATCTTAGACTAGTTATGATTGTACTTGGGTTTTGGGTTTTGGAAGACTGATTGTATTCAATTTAATTAGCATCTATTGGGCAATGGAGTCAAAAGGTAATGAAATCAATTTACAAGTGTAATAAGTGGATGATGGCAGAACAATGAAAACCTTCAGCAAAACTAAAGAGCAATTAAGAATTCTTTAGTGTGGCATTCAGTCAATCAGACAGAACTAAAGAGAAGTCAAGAATTCTTTAGTGTGGCCTTTAGTAGAAAACATATAGATTGCAAAAGCAGCCAAAATAAGGTACTCAAAAGTAAATCCTATTCATCACATTTCTGTTTTGCAATTGGAATTTAGATGATTACAGTGAAGAGATGACAGTGAAACACTTTAACATAAGAAAAACATCACCAATATTTAAGCCACAAGAATCCTATGAATGGTCTGCTTAGTATTGATGCTCCAGTGCTTTAAAAAAACTTACAATGCTCCAACAGATCACTAATATTTCTAATCTCAAACAATCCACCCCTAATACTTCAAAAGCAGAAGTATTTATACAAAATTTACAAACTATTTACAATAAATGTTGTCTCTAACAGACATGACATTTTTAGACTATAGATGAACTAAAAAGCTCTAACTGCTGCAGATTAATAGTTCTGGTGGAATGTGTTGTGCAAATGTTGTTGCTGTGGAAGTGGGAGCAGGTAGGATGTGGACCCAAAATGCAGATGTATCTCTCTTTTCTTAGTAATTCACTCAACTGCTTGTTGATCCTTTGACTTGATAATCTGAGACTTCCCTCACTAATGGTTGATCCTGTGACTGCCTTGTTGTTTTATCATCCATTAGTGTCACAAAATATTTTGGAAAATATATAATAATATATATATTTCCAAAATATTTTAAATGAAATTTATAATTAAATTTCTACAAAACCATGTGTAGTTTTGTTTCTATTACTCCTTCCTCTATGTGTAGTTTTGTTTCGATTACTCCTTCCTCTATAAATTCATTTTATCTGTATGTAAATTCCTTTTATCTGTATGTAAATTCCTTTTACCCTTGTAGAATACCTGGATGGTTTTGCAAAACCATGTGTTGATTTGTATGGTTGGAAGAGTATTCTCACTTTACTCTTTTACTTTCACCTACAACATGATTTTACACCTGTAAATTGATTTCACCATGCCTGTAAATTGATTTCACCATGCTTGTAAATTGATTTCACCTTAATCTTCTATTGTGAAATGCATTTACATGAATGCTATCTTTGCTCACCTGTACATTAATTTCATGTGAAATTTTCCCTTTTATTTTCTCTCATAAATTCATGGCATCGTGAATTTTATTTCATGTGTCGCTGTAAAACCATTTTACCTTTGAATCTCATTCCACAACCTTAGTCTCATATTGCCTGTAGCTATATAATTTTACCTCAAGTATGGTTTCACCCGTAGCTCTGAAATATTACCGCATTCTCATATCTCTGTATTTCACTTGAAATTAATCCACCCTATATTCCTATAATATTTATAAGATTCAAAACCAAAACAATTAATGGTTTATTGCAACGCTTTAAAGTGGTATGGTGGTATTATTTTGGAGGATGCAATATAACGTGGGGCTACCACGGAGTAGAAAGCCCGCGGGAAAACAACTTATCTTGCATACTTTTTGAGTGTTAAGTGTTAGATGAGCTTAGCCTGCGGTATGGAATTTTAACCATTCATTTATCTCTACGAAGAGGTAAATAAAAATGAAGGGGGTTTAATTCTTAGTGCGGGGTGGGCCATTGGTTGACTTTGCAGGGGGAAGAGGTAGTATAGGCTTGCGGGGAGAAATTAATATAAAGTCCAAAACTTTATATTAATAGGGTTTTGTGAAGTAAGGGGTAAAAAGAGGGATTATATATATACTTTATGGGATTTATCCCACATTCACAAGGGAACATTTTTCATTATATCTATATATATATATATATATATATATATATATACTTTATGGGATTTATCCCACATTCACAAGGGAACATTTTTCATGATGGTTTATATAAGCCCATAGTTACATTGTGTTTCGACAAAATAATCCCAAGGCTACCCACTTGTGCTTGGTGTTAGGTGTGCTAGGCTTAGGTATTGTGAATGCAGGTCGCATGGAGATGGACCAGGAGCTAAGATTTCAAGCTTATTTTTTATGCAAATTTCAATAAAATCCAAGGCTTTAAAACCAGAAGCCCTGCAATATATAACCTTTTTGTCGTACAAACCTATTCTTGATGATTTGAAAGCAAGTATTCGGCTTATGTTGGGGTAATATTCAAATGAATTAACAAGGAAAGTGGGTGATAAAGTAGGAAGCTAAGTAAAGAATGATGCAAGGTGGAGAGGAAGCGGGGCTAGTCAACAAGCCAAAAGCTTCATCATGAGAGCAACAAATAATATCTGAATCATCAGATTTCCTATAATTATAGGACCCTAACACTTTCTACTGAGGAAGAACCCTTAGGAGGGAGACATTGTGGATGATTTTGTATGCAATAGCCATATAAGTGGATATGAATTGTGAATAACCCTCATTATTGGGTTTCTATCTGACAAAAGCATCCCAATCAAAAACATGCTTTCGATGTTTGTGTGGATCCATGAGGTTGAGACCTAGGTATTCAAACTCATCTACATGGATATATAGGAAAAAATAAAACACTATGGAGTAATATCTGAAAAATGAAGTGACATAAAAATGGTGTAGCTTGAATTTGATGGACTCGTCCAAGAAAGAAAGTATATAAAAAAAGATGGTATGGCTACATCATCGTTCTCAGAAACCGTTTGGTGGCTTTGGTGACAATATTGGCATCATCCTCCCTAAACAACAGGGCAAGTAAAGTGAGGATGGTTTGCACTGCCTCTGTAAATGTGGGTACTGGAAAAGTATCAGCAAAAGGTAAGGATTGGTGGCCTCAAAAAAAAAAAAAAAAAAAAAATTCATCTATAAGAAATTATGTTGTTCCCCAGCTAGGAAGGAGCTATAACTGTAAAAGACAGATGCTTCAGTAAATTTTGTTGGGTTAGGAGAAACTGGGTATATCGAAGCCTTTTGAATCATATCTGGAGTTATCTCTGGGAATTTTACTCCGGTGGATGATATAAAGCATTTTTTCTCCTTGACATAAAACGCGACAAGCCATGAAATAAACTCTGGAAAGTGATAGACAAATGGTGCAACTTTGTAGTATAACCTTGATTCCACTACTCTAAAAGGGTCCTCTCCCTTGATATAGCGGTCATACATGTTGAACCAGAGGTCTAACAGGTGGTAGGGGCATAATGGGTCAAAGATTTGTGACTCTCTATCCATGAGCGGCTCAATGTTGGACGAGGGTTTGGCTTCCTGTGCTTTGGGAGTTTTAGGGGTTGATTTCTTCATTTTGAGCATGAGTACAAAATTTCAGGTAGAAGGCTTGCGGGTTACCTAGTTGACTGGGTGAAATCCGGACAAATGACGTTGGTGGAGCTCTTGAGTTGTCTGACATGTGAACGATGTCATATACTAGTGGAATGAAGTGAGGACTCGATTGCAAGAAGTAAGATTTTGAATTCAAACAGCTAACAGGTCAGGCCTTTATAGGAAAAATAAAATGGTAACTTGATGTCAGGTAGGGTCATGAGGGAGTGACACATGGCAGAAAGTGATTGGGAGGGTGATAGGTTGACACATGGAGGGGTGACTTTACCGTTTTATCATTGTGCTTACTTGTTGACATTATTTACACCTCAGCATAATGCATGGCGGGTGTGGCCCCCACCTCTTCTTCGACTAGTGGACAAGTGGGAGGCGAGATCAATCTGAGACCCCCCGGAGTTAATTCAGGTCATCAATATGCTTATTTACTTTTCAACTCTGGGGTGGCGCCGACGTATCAGTTGTACCAGCTCCCCCCCCCCCCATGCAATGCCTCCGAGGGTTGGTTGGGATGCAATGAACGTCAATCCACCCACCACTTGCCCGACCTTTAAACATGGGCCCCACTTTCCACTTATCGTGGCCACTTTCATTTGCTACCCTCCAAGGAAAACACTTTTTAGATACTATCTTTTTACCAAGGGCGTTTAGCACACTGCTAGAGCCAATTTCTATCCCTTCCACCAACCTAGATTGCATATGTCCTTCTCTGCACCAAGGTAAAACATAGGACCATTTGCCACAAATACAAAAAAGTATGACAGAGAACAACAATCATCATCATTTTGCACATCCTTGGGATATTATCTTAAACTTCAACATGACAAGGTAACTTATTAATTATTTAGTATATTTCCTTTGTTTTCAATGTTTTAAGGAGGTTTACATAAGATCTTACTAATAATGGTCAATGTGGAGAATCAGTTATTATGTTAGGTGAAGGGTCCTTATTCACTTAGTTCAGTTATTGTTTGCACAATATAGTTCATGTTCCTACCTTATCATTTGTTATATATCCAACTACCATGATGAGAATTGATCACATGGGTTTTGTAGTGCAGGGCCCTGAGTTGGTTTCTTGTTGTTCCAATTGCGCCAGAGTCCTCAAGAAGGAGCATGAAACCACGATCAAAGGTATGGTGAAACTGCCCTTTATATGTAGCAAATCCTCATACAAAATGAATAGTAATTCTCTTTCCATCTCATCAACAATTCATTTGTCAATTCATAAATAGATTGAAATCTTTTATCTCATTCCTACGAATGAGATCGAATGAGATATGATTGGGAGTTTTATCATCTAGTAGTTAATCATATATGGCAATGTATTTGGTCATTTTTTACTTTGTTCTAAGAGTTGAACTAGATCTTGTGAGAGAAAGGAGCCATGTCTTATGTGGAGCCTTGTGACTCATGCTTATTCAGTCTATACAACTTATCATTTCGGTTCAGGCCAAGGAAGCTTTTGCTCTTTATCAGGATTCAAATCAAATTGGAACCCTTAAAATGTTTGATTGATCTCTTATCAATGAAATCAAAGGCATTAGTTTTATCCATAGTTGGGATCTTCTTATAAATATATTAGATTTCGTAATGTGAAAAAGCGAGGATAGGGTAGGCAGAAAGGGTTTGTTAAAGTAGATATCTCGTTATTGTCTCGGGATAGTGGGATGATCCCATGTGGTGAGCACATGGATTAAACTATGCTTTATCACTTTTTCATGTAACATACTTCATATTCCTAATGTTAAGTTGATGCCATGGTTATTCCTACATTGCATTCTAATCTTTGTTGAGTTTCTGAACTAGTTTTCTTCAGGACGACAATTTGGTTTCCTTGGGCCCACCAACTCAACCTGTTGTCCTCTATTCTCTTGTTTCTCTTATGCTTTAATATAGTTACGCATGCTTTTGGTTTGGTTTCAGGGTGAAGTTGTGGATTGTTTCATATTTCTTTCAAATTTAAAGCTTATTTGTACTAGATATGGCAAGGATCCATTGTGGCATCTTATTTACAATATCATCTTTTGGAATGAATGCATACGATTGTGGATCGGAAGGACTGAGGGTATGTTATTGTGATGAACTTTCTCGTATGATCTTCATGTTAAGAGCATCTAAGTATGCTCAATATCTCTTCTAATGCTTCTTATTACGCAATGAAACTCTGTTTCATAAAAATAAAACTTTGGAAACATGTTATGTATTAATTTATGTATGCATGATTTGATTTTATGTTATGGTTTCAAGGCCAATTTGAATAGATTCATTATGAATATTTTAAATCTGACTTGAAACATTAAAGGGTATCAATTACATAACTCCTGGATGAATGAGTGAGAGTGTAAAGGTCTGAAATATCAATGATGTTGTGTTTCGGCTACTGAAAAATTTGTTCCCCTATAGCACAAATACTACTCTATCTTTTGAATGCAGAACTATTAGATAGCATATATGAGGAACTATTTAGTCATAGAATATAAGAAATGTTTCAATCTTGGATATACATTAAAGATTGCATGTAATTGAGTTTGATTTACAAGGCTCTGGGATTGGTTACAAGTCATAACAAATTTCATAAAATAGGCTCAAATATTCCCTCATTGGTGTATTAATATATGACTTTATACATAATTGGTTTCTTGCTTATTGATACTACAAGATGAAAGCTTTTGTGCTAAGCATGATATTCAAACAACTTTTATTGATGTTATGTTAAGCTTTGAGGCTGGATATTAGTACCTTGTGTTTCCTCACTTTCTTGATATCCTTTGTTTTATTTATTTAAAAGTAATATGAATATTGATATCAAGCAGAGAGCATGTATGATGTGACTATAGTAAATCTTGGAATTGATAATTGCAAGTTGTATCTCTTTTCTTTTTAGGGAATTTTTTTTTGCAATTGGAGACAACTGTGGTGATATTATTTTAAAGAACTTAGGATAGGTTAATTGATCAAGACTAAGGAATGTTAGTTACAGAGTAAACAGTGAGCCTTAGTTCTTTTGTGTTTCAAGTTTATAAAGAGATCCTCGTTGACCTTTGTCATCTGGACAACTGAACAATACATCAGGTCTGTCATCCCATAAGGATCCAAGGCAAGGAAACTATTCTTTTTTGCTTCAAGAGTGTGCAAACTATAGGAATTCTTAATCCCTTTTCTCCTTTGAACAATTTAACAACACATTAGGTCCATCATCCTAGGAGCCAGGGTTATGAATCATGTTCTCTTTTTGAAAGGTGTGCACATTATAGGGTATCCTGATTTCTTTTGTCCTCTAGACAACTGAGATAGACTTTGAGTTGCTTAACCCAAAAATGAGCCAAAGTCAAGAAATCCTAGTGACTATTGGCTAGGGGTTTTTTTTTTTTTTTTTTTTTTTGAATGATGACATTAGGATTGATTCAAGAAACCAGTTTGTGAAGTTGGAGGTGTTGATTGAGCAATTAGACAAACAATGGTTTTGTAGATTCCTAAGGTTTTCTTCTAGCATATAATGTGTTGTGCCTCAAAGCTTCTGAAACCCTAGATTGACATATTAAATGTTGATACATTAACCTATCGTATATTGCACCCAACACTCTTGTGGAGGCATGATGGTTTTGTGACATGCAAATTGATGGTTGGTACTTTATCAAAGGTGGTTTTGGGGTTTAACGCTAACATATAAAGTTGGGGGCATCCTTCACCAAAAGTCAGACATCAAATTACTAATAAGACCCCCTTGTTTATCAGATAAAGAATTCAACTTTCAATAAACATTTAATTTTTTTTATAACATTAATTTCTTTACATCTAAATATATTAATCATATTTTCTCCTCTTCTATGCCAAAAAGAAAACAAACAAAAATCAACTTATCAAAAACACTAATAATAAAAATATTTTTTTAATTCATATATTAATATTTATATCACAATTTTTCATATAATATTTTATTAAATCTACTCCATAAATATTTCAAACATTAATTTTAATATATATTAAATATTTAACTTCTAACTTCTAATACAATATTATATATTTAATCAAATTCCTAATTTTTAATTTATATTAAATATTTAACTATTGTTTATTTATTGAATTATAAAATTAAAAGAAATAAATACACATTTCTCCATCCTATTAAAATAAGCAGTTGTCTATAATGCGACTTTTTGGAAGCTTTTCCGGTGGGTTTTTCCGGTCAAAATCCGGCAGCAATTTATTGGAATCCCAAGTTTGATAGCTAGTTTCTGCACAATCAAAGCGTCCCAGGGGTTTTTTAGGGTGCTGAATCCAAATATGCAGTTAAAAAACCATTTTAACTGCAACAAATCAAGATTTAACCTCAATTTCTTCCACCTGATTCCGTCACCGGAATCTCCAAAAAATCGCATTATAGACAACTCCTTAAAATAATACATAGAGAATACAGTTCATTGAAGCATTTCTCCAACATATCATATCATAGTTCATAAAGGAGGAGAGTTGATTGAGTCATATCAAAACAATTGATAGAGCATGATAGTTCCTTCGGAGACAAGTTTGAATGTCCATGCACCCTGATTCCGTTACCCGAAGTGTACAGAACCGGTGAGAAAACCATGTTTCCAGCTCATGTTGAGAAAGAACTTGATTTCTACTGAACAAGACTCTACACGTATCAAATATTATTTAGAAAATACACTGACACCTAAAAGGCCTAAACTCAAATTTTGTTTAGATTCAAGTATGTATATATCTAATTTGTCATATTCTTGAAAACAACATATTTCGGATTTCCATATCCAACTATAAAATAAATTTATTTTCTAATAAATCTTATAGCCATTTCTTTTTAGTTATTAGAAGGCTCATCTCCTTATTTAACCTACAGTTATGATCTGATTCTTTATCTTGTCCTGATGATGAACCACATAAGTTGGTTGGAAACGCGTCGACCTAATTCCTCTAATATGATCTCTTCCGAAAATATTTTTATTCAAATAGATATATGTTATAAAAACTAAGTGCCAACACTAAAAAATATTACATAAAATTTTCTAACTTACATAAAACTTTTAAAGAAGTAAAGCCCCTATTTCACCCATATAAACAAGAAAAGTGAGCTAATGTTTTATATAAAATGTCAATGGCCCAAGGGTGTGGAGATGTGACCATGTGAGTCTCAAACTTTAAGCTTCAAGTTTTAGTGTTCATGTTTTTAGGCTTAAGCCTAAGATTGTAATAAGTACAAAGAAGTACTATGGATGAGTCTACGCTTATCTTAAAGTATTAGCATTATTGGAGCATTATATCCTTATCTTGAAGTTTCATCTTAAAGCACTAGTATTATGTGTCTCATCTTGAAGTCTCACCCACCAAAATCACTACTTTTGTTTTTAGCAAAATTATATATATATATATATATATATATATAGATATAAGTGTCACCATTTGAACAATTAAATAAGCATCACTAGTGACCAATAAATTTTAGAATGATCAATCTTTAAATAAAAAATTACGTATTGGTAAATACCCGTGAAATTTAACCCAGGGTTTTGACATTTAATTATAAACAAGGGCTACATAATAGCTAGTACAGGTTAGCTTAAATATAGCTTAATTAAACTAAAAAACAATGAAATCATAAATATTTCATCACAAAAATAAAAGAAATCATAAAATACTATATTGTTGATTATTATATTAACATAGGGGGTTTTGTCAAGGGCGAAGAGGTAGTTAGAGAGAGCGAATAGCTAGGGTTTCAGATTGCTACAGGGGATTTCATCCATGGAAGGACGCAGAGGAGGGAGCTCCACTCCCTCCTATAAGGAAGCCGTGGCCAATAAGGGCAAGAAGCCCCCAGAAAAAGTCAGAGGATTTGTAGAAGAAGGAAGAAGTAACATGGAAGAGGAAACAGATGGCGCCAAAATGAAGGAGAACAACAGCGCTACAGACAAGGAGGAAGATGACAAAAAATAGGGAACAAAAGAGAAAAAACAAAAGGGACCTTGTAAACCCAAAACTGAAATTACACCCAGAGTAGTTTTAAACGATCCTGCGCTGCAAGCGCACAGGGATCACATGCAAACCTACGCAATCATCTGCAAATTCATGGGATTATGGCCCACCGAAAAAGCTTTACAAACATGGATCAAATACCACTGGAAACCTAAAGGGAGCATTGATCTACATCTTGGGTCAAAGGGATTCTTCACCGTGGTGTTCACAAGTATTGAGGATAAAGATAGAGTGTTTGAAGGAGGGCCCTACTTCTACGTAGCAGCAGGTCTCTATATGCGGCCATGGAAGATGAACTTTGTCCCGAAACGAGAAACTTTTACTTCGGTCCCGGTCTGGGTAAGACTCTATTCACTACCTCTTGATTACTGGCAACCTGAATCGTTAGCTGCCATAGGCAATAAATTAGGTAGGTTTGTCAAAGCTTCTGAAGCTACTAGAAGGGGAAAATATACTTCCTTTGCAAGGATATGTGTTGAGATGGATCTATCCGGAGCTCTTCCGGATGAGGTAATATTGGAAGTTTTTGATGAAGAATGGGTACAAACGGTGGACTACGAGCATATCCCGTTCAGATGTCATAGATGTCATGAACATGGGCACCTTCTCAGAGACTGCCCTCTCAGTAAAGTAGAGAATAAAAGCAAAACTAACACAATGAAAGATCCGGACAGCTTTCACAAGGTGGTACATAGAGGAAAGGGCGGCAAAAAAGGGCAAAAGCAACAGCAAAAGGAGGGAAAACAAGTTAGTCAGAACCAGTTCCAAGTTCTTGAAGAGGACGAAGAAAGAACAAGCACGGGAAGGGAGTACAGGGGAGAAGGAGAAAGAAGGAAACCGTGAATAAACACAGGAAAATGATAAACAGAAAGGGATTATGATGAGTGATACAGAACCGGAGATGGATCAGGAAATGACCCAGAGTGAGATGGAACTGGAGGAATGTGAGCTACAGGAGATTCTTGAAAGAGAACACCTAGATCTGGAAGGGTTCTTGATTCAGGGAACAACCGGTGGGGTAGAATCGTTACCTCAAGAAGAGCTCAATAGAATACAGCAGTTGTATTTATGGAAAACTCAAGAAAAGGGTTCGAAGGGGGTAAAAAACAAGGATAGGCTGAGTAACGAAGGTGTGAAAACGATAAAAACTACTCCGAGATTAGCACCTAGAAACCCAGGAAAGAAAAGAGGCAGAAAAAAGCAGAACGAGCTATTGATGGAATGTGGAAAGCTCATGATAGATTCAGGTAAGATGAAAGATCTTACCAGCTACTCCTTTACAAATCTTTAATTATGAAGTTCATATCTTGGAATATTAGAGGTCTAGGTAGTAAAAGAAAACAGAGAATGCTTAGTAATAGAATGAAACATGCAGCTCCGGATATAATTTTCATCCAGGAAATGAAATGTTCCATTCAAAAGTTAAGACAAATACATAGTAAATGGCTCAATAGGTTTGAGTTTCTAGAAGTTAAAGCAGAGAACACAGCAGGAGGCATTCTCACTCTCTGGAACCCTCAAAGAATTGACATAATAGATGTTGAGGCTTCAAGGAATTATTTATCAGTAGTTATTCAGCCTGTAGGGGATAGGGGTACCTATCTAGTCACGAATGTGTATGGCCCTCAAAGGATAGATGAGAAACTCAGGCTTACAGATTCCCTAGCGAATCTCAGGGAGAGACATGCAGGAATACCCTGGATCATGGGAGGGGATTTCAATATGATAAAATCACTTTCGGAAAAAAAAGGGGGAACCAGAGCACTAGGTAAAGACTCTTTAGCATTTCAAATCTTTACAGATAATATGAAACTAGTGGACATTGAAACAAACAATGGCCTCTTTACATGGAACAATAAGAGAGGAGGAGAGTCTCATGTAGCCTCCAAGTTGGATAGATTTATTATCTCTGAGGACCTTATGCTTATAGATAAGGAAATAATAGCGAGTGTTCTTCCCTTTGGAGGCTCAGATCACTGGCCAGTTCAAATGGAGATCCAGGGCATAGGTACCCCCCAGAATAGACCTTTCAGATTTGAGAATATTTGGCTTTCACACCCAAAATTCATCAACAATATTGAAAAATGGTGGGCAGAAGATCTACAGATTCAGGGAACTAGAATGTTCCTTCTACATAAAAGATTAAAGCACATAAAGATGAGGCTCAAAGATTGGAATAAGAAGAATTTTGGCAATATTTTTGTAGGAAAGAAATTGGTGGAAAATAAAATGCAGGAACTCAACCAAGCTATGATCAAGGAAGGTTTTGATAAAGACAAAAATGATCTAGTGGAGAAACATCATCAAGAATGGGAGAACTTGTGTAAATAAGAGGAAATATTTTGGAGACAAAAATCTAGAGTCCAATGGCTAAAAGAAGGAGAGCGTAACACTAGATTTTTTCACAAATCCACCATGGCGAACAAAGCTCACAATAGAATCTCGTCGATAAAAAATGAGGATGGACAGCTTCTACAATCCCATGAGGATATAGAGGCGGTGTTAGTTCAACACTTCCGAGGAATAGCTCAGGAAAATAATTCAGAAAGAGAACATTTCATCAGGGACTTAACCAAGCATATACCTAAGCTGGTGTCTAGAGAGGACAATTTCAATCTTAACAGACCAGTGACTGAAGAGGAGGTTAGTGAGGTCCTCAAAGATATGCAGAATGGCAAAGCACCAGGCCCGGATGGCTTCAATGTGGATTTCTTTAAAGCTTGCTGGAATATTGTAAAAGAGGATATTTTGAATGTTGTGGAGGATTCCAGGGTGAACAGAACTATTTTGAAGGTGCTCAACACCTCCTTCATCTCCCTAATCCCTAAACAGGACAATGCACAAACTCCAGAAAGGTATAGACCCATAGCTCTATGCAACGTGGTATACAAGATAATATCCAAGGTAGTGGCCAACAGACTCAAACCTCAAGGCAGACAAATATTGGATAACATCATTCAAGCTCATGAAGTGGTTCACTCTCTAACTAGCAAGAGGAAAGCTGGAATGATCCTGCAACTGGACATAGCCAAAGCTTATGACAAAGTGAACTGGACCTACATCAGGAAAGTGCTAATGGCGTTTGGTTTTGATCACAATTGGGTAAGATGGGTCATGGCCCTGGTAACCTCTTCCAGCTTTTCAATACTGGTTAATGGCTCTCCCTCTAAGATTTTTCTTCCTTCAAGAGGTCTAAGGCAGGGAGATCCGCTCTCCCCCTTTCTCTTCATACTCATGATGGAAGGTCTTGGGCGGTCTATCAAGCATGCCAGAGCAAGGGGTAAAATTCAGGGTCTTCAACTGAAGGAGAATGGACAAGCTTTGACTCATCAACAATTTGTAGATGATACCATGTTACAGGGAATCCCCACAGTCAAAGAGGCTCTAGCGTACAAACAAATACTGAATGACTTTGCCATGGCTTCAGGTATGGAAGTTAATCTCTCCAAATCCAAAATATTTTTCTTTAATACCAACATTGCTATTCAGAGAAATATCTCCAGAATTCTAGGCTTTCAAAGGGATTCCCTCCCTTCAAAGTATTTGGGAGTTCCTTTAACTGCGAAACCTTTGCACAAGAGCATTTGGGAACCGTTGATCAACAAAATGCAGGATAAAGTCAGAAAATGGACAAGCAGATCTTTAAATCTGGCTAGTAGACTGGTGCTGACAAAGGCAGTGCTCCAATCAATTCCAATTTTCATGCTATCAGCACTCCCTGCCCCAAAAGGAGTCTTGCAGCAATTCAGAAACATCCAAAGAAACTTTCTCTAGGGTAGGGAGGAGACAAGGAAAAAATGGGCCTTGGTCTCATGGGAAAAGATCTGTAAACCCAAGAATCAAGGGGGCCTAGGCTTGGATGACCAGGAGATTCTAAGCAATGTTTTAGGGGCCAAACTCTGGTGGCGTTGGGTTAAAGATCCAAAGGCTCAATGGGCAAGCATCTGGAAAGAAAAATATGCTAGCTCTTGGCAATACACTGATCTCATAAGGATGTCTAGAAATATAAAGGGCTCTGCCATCTGGAACAAAGCTTGGGAGAACAGAGGTTTAGTACAAAGAAACAGCTTTTGGGAAATCAGAGAGGGAGATCTAGCTCTATTCTGGGAGGATAAATGGCAACAAGAACCAATACTGTTAAAAGAGGATTTTTTGGACCTTAAGCATGAGACAGATACCCAAGGATTGACAAGAGTAAAATATTTTTGGGATTATACTCACAATACAGGAAAATGGAGGACATGGATAAATATAGATTGCAGGAATGATAGAACGCTGAAAACAAAAGCAGAGGCTCTTGGAAAAATATTGGAACAAAGGATGATTTTGGTTTCGGAAGGGCAAGACCAACTAAGATGGGGATACAACAACGAAGGCATCTTTAATATTAAGGAAGCAAAAGGTATTCTCCTTGAGCTAGACTCCCAGGCTCCGAACAGAGAAGTGTTTCGAGATAAAGCTAAAAAGGAAAGGTCTCAATGACCAATTCTCGGCGGGATTCTCTAATTTTGGTCAAACAGGTTGTTGGTGGAAGGCAGTTCACGGTCGGCTTTAGCAGCACTGACAATATCAACTTCAGAAATCAATGGTATAGGTTAGGCGGATGGCTCTGTTCTGGAAAGATCAACACAAATCTAGGTTTCGGACTCAGTAGTAGTGAGAAGGAGGAGTTGGATGGATTGCTCAGTATTCCAGAGGGAAAGATCAGCTCAAACCACGGTTTCGGGTTAAGAAGTAGCGATAAGGAGGAGAAGGATGGGGTTCAGGTTTTTTCCGGCGGCCATTTTACCCACGGTTCCACCTTTCGGGAGGAAAAACCGCCTCCTGAGCGGTTTGGAGGTGATCGCACCACTCTCAAACAAAAAGTGGTTTTTGTGAAACGGAAGCGATTCCATACAGCTTCCGACACGTGGCTAAGGGATGGTGCGGAAAACCGCCCTCATCGCACGCTAAAGTTCGGGCAAATGCACCGTGCGATATTGATCTCGTCCGTTGGATTCCGCGGAGCAAATCAACAATCAGAAATGATCGTGCAATTCGGTGGGGTCGGGGCGTTATTCAGTGTGCATCTTCCCGGTGCGAAATCCTCCTCTGCCGTCAGATTGAGCACATGGATTGAACGGTCACGATTAAGAGGCAAGCCTGGTGTTTGATGGCGGGGTAATTAGCGGGATGTAGGTTTTCTAAAGGGTTAAGTGATAACTTTTGTTGGGTTGGGAATCTGGCCTTAAGCCGTAAGCACTCCCGTCTATGGGGTCCACAATGCCTAATAGACAGTTGTACACTATGTAACATATTTTTGGTTTAATGAATTTGAAGGAACGTCTCTTGCTTTAGCAAAAAAAAAAATATTATTATATTAACATATATATACACTTATATATGTTTCTTTTAATTTATTTATGCATTTTATTTTTATTAATATAAAAACAAAATTAGCAATGTTTAATAAGTTACTGATGCACTGATTATAACCCATTTTTAGAATACAATAATGGGGGTGAGCGATGGAGGAGCCGGCGAGGGTTTGGGCGCAGGAGCATAGGATGGAACCAGGACCAGCCAGGCCGAGGGCTTAGGGTAAACAGCAAAGGATACCGGTTTGAGTTGAAGCGAGGACCAGCAACCCGGTGGATAGCGACAGAAAGAAGGGCAGCTGGAGGTTGGGATCAGCGTAGGGTTGACAGCTGGGAGTCATAGCGTTGAACACAGTAACAGGGGTTTTACTGAGGATAGGAGGCAGGATCATTGTGCTGGCAGCGAAAACGAACGGCGAGTAACCTCGTGAACCCTCACAGTAACCATGGTTAACTCAAACGAACTCGTGGACCTAGACCCGGCAATGGAGGATATCCTATCGGTCTGGGGGAAAGACCCAACAGCCCAGAACATTGAACGATACTTTGGAGCACCTGAAATTCTAAGTTCAGTCCCTCTTTCACCGGAAACACTAAGGATCAGCCAGTCCTCTCTTCACTCGATCAAGAAGTTGGAGGGGAATGACTATTTTTACCAGGAATCCCAAGATCTGCAGCAGTCAAGCAAGGCGGGCAGAAATGAGTTGCATGCAGCAGGCCCTCGACAATTCCTCCAAGGCAGCAAAGGGAAACCCCCATCCATCGGCCCGGTTCTCTCTGGAGGCTTAGAGGATATCGTTAATTTTGGTACAAGCACGGGGCAAAGGACCGAAGGGGGTTTCGGAAGGGTTTCGGCTGTTACTAGGGCATCTATAGCCAAAGGTCAAAGCAGTCCCAAAAGGATTGAAGGACGGAGGGAAGACGGGCCTGAAGGACCTCCAGACCCTCGAAAGAACCCTTCTGGATCAGCATTGGGGTCTCAGGTACAAAATCAATCCCTAGCAGAGCCTTTCAATAACTCTATAAGCAATTCGCGTCTAGCCTCTTTCGAGCAAAGGCTTTCCCCCTTGAATCCCGGCCTGGAACAGCTAGAAGGGAACGAGACAAACAAGGAATCAAGGGAGGAGGACGTCGGGACAAGGAAAAAAGGGGAGAAAAGGAAAAAACAGAGACCAATCAACTCGCAGGATTTGGAAGGGAATCTGGTTTTGGGCATGGACGTGCAGATTGAAGAGGCCCTAGAGGTGGCTGAATGCACCTTGGTCGGCAGGGCGAGAGGGAAAAAATTCTCTTCCAATTTCATTAAAGCATGGGGGGAACAAAATTGGCAGACCGACCTCATTAGAGGTTTCGAGGTTTCAACCCTAGCAAAGGGCTGGTTCATGGTGCGTTTTGAGCATAAAGAGGCGGCCGATTGGGTGGTCGAAAAGAATTGGGCTTTCGGGAACATCCCTGTTCTTCTAAAAAAATGGAGTCTGTTGTTCGATGTTGTTCATGAGAAAACAGATGTCTTTCCGGTTTGGGTGAGGGCACCAGGGCTGCCTTCCTTCCTGTGGGTCGAATCAGTTTTCAAGGCAATAGGGAACAGGCTGGGTACTTTCCTGGAAGCAGACATGTCCTTCAAGCAAACTCAGAATAAGGCTATGGCGCGAATCCTTGTCAGCCTAAATCCAAGCGGAGGACTAGCAGAGAAGATCAATCTCCAGTACAAAGATTTCATCTTCGAACAGATCCTGGACTATGAATATTTTCCCTTCAGGTGCCATAGATGCCACGTCTATGGTCATTTGGCTAAGGAATGCCCCTTAGGAAGGCGACGGAGACGATTCCAGAGGACATCAGCGCAATTGGAGAAGGCTTCCCGTCACAACCAGAATTTACAGAGGAAGGAGACCACAGTACACCAGACAGAAGCAGAAATGGAGATGGATTATCAACAGGGGGGCAGACACCGAATGCAGTAATCCAAGACCCTCAGCTCAGAAGGGTAGACAAAGATCTCGAGCTCGGGGGCGCAAGAGCAATTATGGAGACCACTGTGGAAACGACAGCAACTCAAAATCCCATCGAGAGCGAGGACGCAAAGGGTATGTGCTTAGATCCAAAATTTTCCCCTATTCTCAATTCAGAAATAAATGAAGATTGTCTGGTCCCTGAATCTCCTTCAAAAAATTTCATTTCTGATATCAATGAATTTATTGAAAGTCATGAAAAAAACACAGTGGAAAACTGCATTGAAATCATCTCGGCCGCAATCCCCTCCTTAGATCTGAATTGTGAAGGTGCTTCCTCAAATCCTATCCCCCCGGTCCATCATCCTACTTGCCCATACAATCTTAGATCCCTGGACACCAAACTGGACCCCTTAGATACTATGGGTGGCATAGGACTGTCCCCTCCTCTGAGTCTGAAAAGAAAAAAAAGGGGAAGGAAATCCAATCTCTCCATGGCCCAGATAAAAGCAAAACATGATGTGGCAGATGGGAAGCAACAGTCAATCACTGGGGCACTTAGAGCGGTGCAGGCCCCTGAAATCGTTCCAAAATGATTCTTACATCATGGAACTGCAGGGGTTTGGCCAGTAAACCCAAAAAACTGGCTCTTAGGGAGATGGTCATGAATTCAAAATCAGATATCCTTCTACTTCAGGAGACCTTGGGGAATGGAGCAGAAGTAGAATCGGTGCTAAATGCCCTCCTTCCAGGATGGAAATTCTCGGCTATGGACTCAGAAGGACACTCAGGTGGACTGGCGGTAGGATATAGGGAAGGGAGAATTAAGATAAGGAACCAATGGGGCATGAAGCAGGTGATGGGTATGGAAATTCAATCCCCTGAATTCGAATTTCCTTTAACAATCTTAAACATATATGGGCCTTGTCAAGGGAGGGTGGCCTTTTGGAATGATCTGATGTCAAACTCGACTCTGAAGAGTAATTACATGGTGCTGGGTGGAGACTTAAACTTCTCAATAGGAAGAGCGGAGGCCTGGGGACCTTCGGCTAGGGAAGATCCGCTGACAGATTTCTTCCAAAATCTCTTAACCGCCAACAACCTAATTGATGTTAATCTTATTAAGTTAAAGCCGACTTGGAGGAACAGGAGAGTAGGAGAAGCAAGAGTGGCAAAAAGACTGGACCGATTCCTCATTAATGAAGAACTATCCTCCACGATCCCTATGTTTCGGCAATGGGTTGAAGAGGGAGGGCCTTCAGATCACTTTCCAGTTTACTTAGAACTCTCTAAACCTCCTCCAAAGCCGCCAGCACCCTTCAAGTTCAATGCATCTTGGCTGCAAGAAGATTCTTACATCAAATTATTTAAAGAAACTTGGAGGCATCCTGACTTTAGCACCACAGAGGACAAAGGGTTCCTGTTCATGGAAAACCTCAAAAGACTGAAGAAAGCAACTATAATATGGGCGAAGGACAGGAAGGTAAAACAGAATGAGGAAATAACTCGGATAAGTGAGGAACTTCAAAAGCTGGAAAGTATAGAGGAGGATGGTTACGCAACACAGGAATCAAAAGAGAGGATCCTCCACCTTGAGAAACTCAAAAATCAAATCCTTCTGGCAAAAGAAGAGGAATGGCGGCTCAAGAGCAGAGCGATCTGGCTTAAAGCAGGGGATGAAAACACAAGTTTTTTCCACAACTATGCAAAAGGGAGGAAGTCTGCAAACACTATCTGGAACCTTAAAAATGAAGAAGGAAGGGAGGCAAAGACATTTGAATCTCTGTCAGCATTAGGGCAAAGTCATTTCCAGAACTTATTTGCAGACCAAGGAGAAATCACCATTGCCGAGGTTATCAAAACAGCGCAATGTTTCCCAAGGTACGTGGAGGAGGAAGAAGCAGAGGATCTGATAAGGCCAGTTACAAAGGAGGAAGTTGAAAGTGTCATGAAATCTATGGCAAAAGAAAAAAGCCCTGGGCCGGACGGATGGACCATAGAACTCTTTCTCCATTTCTTCGATCTGATTGGAGCAGAAATAACTGAAGTAGTAGAAGAGTCCAGGAAGAAGGGAGAGGTTTATAGTCCTTTCAATGCAACTTTTATAGCCCTCATCCCGAAGAAGGAAGTTCCTGAAACCTTTGAAGACTTCAGACCAATTTCATTATGCAACTGTATATACAAGATTATTGCAAAGGTGATCGCGATCAGAATAAAACCAATTCTGTCTAGACACATTTCAATGGAACAATTCGGGTTTTTAAATGGACGACAAATACATGAAGCGATCGGTGTAGCTCAGGAGGTATTGCATAGTGTTAGGCAGAAGAATAAGAAGGGTGCAGTTATAAAAATCGACTTATCCAAAGCTTATGACCGGATAAATTGGATATATATCCGTCTGCTCCTAACTCATTTAGGTTTCAAAACAGATTTCATCAGTTGGATCATGGGGTGTATTACAAATGTCAGCTATGCAGTCCTCATCAATGGTGCAGCCTCTCCATTTTTCAAAGGACAGAGGGGACTGAGGCAAGGCTGCCCCCTGTCCCCTCTACTTTTCCTTCTAGTAGTAGAAGGGTTAAACCAGTTGATTCAAAAGTCCAAAAGGGAAGGCAAGGTAACAGGTCTTGAAGTAGCTATCAACTTGTACATTTCTCATCTCCTTTTTGTTGATGACATTCTGGTTTTCACAAATGGAGAGTCTAATGAAATAAAGGAATTAAAAAACATTCTTGATCTGTTCTTGAAAGCAACTGGAATGCAGATAAACTCCAAGAAATCTCAGTTAATAATGGAAGGACTAGACAGACAAGAAAATGCACAGATGCATTCGCTCTTTCCTTATCAATTGAGTAATATGGAATCCCCTTTCAAGTATCTAGGTTTCTGGCTTAAACCAAATGCATATAAGAAAGAGGACTGGAACTGGTTGATCGCCAAAATAGAAGCCAGAATCTCTCATTGGAGCTACAAATGGTTGTCCAGAGCCGGGAGATTGACACTAATCAAATCAGTACTACTGGCCATCCCAGTCTACTGGGCAGCATTAACATGGGTTCCTAAAGGTATTTTGGAGAAAATAAGGAGAATTTGTAGTAGATTTTTATGGGCTGGCTCAAAGGAGAACTTTGTCCTTCCATGGGTTGCCTGGGAGAAAGTGGCAAGGCCAAAAGATTGGGGAGGATGGGGGATAAAAAGTCTTCCTGACTTCAGCCTCTCGCTGGCTACAAAATCTGGCTGGAGACTTATAAAGATGGAAAATTTATGGACAAGAGTAGTGAAAAGGAAATATATAGACCCAGCTCCTTTAGAAGAATGGATTAGAAACCCAGCAAAGAATAAGAAGAATGTCTCGGTGATATGGAAAGCAACTGTGGAGTCCTTCAAAGTAATCGAACAAGGATTGGCATGGAAGATCGGGAACGGAAGGAATTTGAAGATAGGTAAGGACCCATGGGTAGGATGCAATGAAAATTTTGCTTTATCCCCCGGGTTAATCAGGCACTTAGAAATCAAAGGCATACTCTTCTTAAATCAGGTGGAAAAAGTTGGTCACTCAACTATGTGGGGACAAGCTTGGAAAAATGGAGAAGATTTAGAACTAGAGCAAAGATGGTGGAATGAATGGAATTCTTATACTCAAGAACTCTCCAGATCAAATGTCAGAATAAAAGACAGCATGGATCAGCTGATCTGGGCCCATGCAGAAACCGGAGAATACTCTCCAAAAAGTGGATATAAATTCATCATGTCTAGGAAAGGATGGGGAACTCCGGAATGGTGGCCGAAGCACTTATGGAAGCTCAAATGTCCGGCAAAGGCTAGACTTTTCTTTTGGTGTACTTTAAAAAGAAAAATCCCAACTTGGGACATCCTTCAGTCAAGATACATGCATGGTCCAGGGAGATGTACCTTATGCAAGTCTGAAGCGGAATCCATCAACCATCTTTTCCTAACCTGTTCAGAAACCAAAAAGATATGGGGGGAGGCAGAGAAATTGATGAACAAAAGGTTTGAATGGGGAGGTGAAAATCTAACAGAGGTTTGGGCAAAATGGTGGCAACAATACCCAGAAGGGAATATGCGGAACCTACCCCTCATTATCTGTTGGGGGGTTTGGATCGCTAGAAACAGGAGTATTTTTCAGGATAAGGAAACCCCGGTAGCTGTCACAGCAATCCAAAGTGTCTCTATATACTCGAGTATCCCTGAACCAGAGGAGAACAAATCTCAAAGACAAAACAAAGATGTACACATTAAAGAGGGTACTCCATGGGCTTTTTTTTACGGTGCCTCTCAGAACAATAGGGCAGGAGCCGGAATAGTCATCCATGTAAATGCAAACCATATCCTCAAAGCCTCAGTTGGACTAGGGACAGGATCAAACAACTTTGCAGAAATGTCAGCTTTGAAGCTTCTTCTCTGTTGGCTCATTCAAAGGAACATCTTCTCAATTCAGATCTTTGGAGACTCACTAAACGTTATCAATTGGGTCAATGGGAAAAGTTCATGCAAAAATCAAATTCTGAAACCATTGCTGGAAGAAATGCAGGTATTAAAAACTTCTTTTAACAGTTTCTCTTTATGTCATATTTACAGGGATAGAAATGATACAGCCGACAAACTTTCTAAGGAAGGTTTGCAGCAGAATCTGGGCAGCTGGAAAATCGTAGAAGAAAACCAGGGACAGACCCAAACAACGGATCAGCCGCCTCATACTTTTTCTCAGTGACAGCTTTACAACATTTTTGTTTTTATGTCATACTTATTACACAGACTTTATTATGGAAATTTTGATTCAAAAACTGCATGTTAGACACCTCAGAACTTATCTATTTTTGTAAGGGTTGTTTTCCTCATATGAGGAGACCCGCTTTATGATGTTTTTTGCTGCCCTCTTTTTGAAAGGGTTGATACGGTACATGGCTGGACAGTTCAAAGCAGCCGATCTATATTGTTTTCAGCTGTCTTTTTTTGAGATCAGATGGACCCTCCTGAAGGTAGGTCGTTTTTTGATTGCATGGGCAGTCAAACAGCAGCAACAGAAATGCACAACATATGCAATGTAACTTTTTATTTCCTTAATAAAAAGTTCACTTTTTCTTCGGAAAAAATATATATATATATATAAAAACAAAATTATAATTAAATTTATTAAATATGTTTTTAATATAATAATAAGTTATCTTAAATTGAAAATATGGAGAAAGAATTAAAAGTCATAAAAATAGAAATAATAGGAAAAAGGGAAAAAAAAATAAAAACTAAAAAAATTAGTAACTAATAAAACTGGAAGTTATTAAACAATCTATAATAAGACTTCAACCAATCACTTTAAAAATAAATAAATTTAAATAATAATAATAAAAATAACAAAAATTAAACTATCAATATTATATTAAATTATACTTAAACCACACAAATTTCTAATTAAAAACAAATTAATAAACCATCAAAATAAACCACATAAATTTTTAATTAAAACCAAATTAATAAACAATCAAAATAAAACTGAATACCAAAGATAAACAAAGTGTAATTTGTTTAATAAAGTTGAAGTTGCAGAGAGATAGGATTTCACCGTTTATTTATAAATACGAGCGGCCCGGGCCAAGCCCAATATCATTTATTGGCCCATTGTAATTTGTTTAATAAAGTTGAAGTTGTTTGGGTAGAGCTGAGTCTTGAGATGTACGATTTAGACGTTTGATCATAAATACACGCGGCCCCGCCCAAGCAAAGTGTAATTTGTTTAATCAAGTTGAAGTTGCGAATAGAGTTGAGACATACGATTTTGGCGTTGGCAACTTTGCGGCCGCCCAAACTTCATGAATATTTTATGGGGTTGCATATCTGTTTCATGGGCCCCGCCCAAGCTTGTTGAATATATATGTTTCAACATTCCATAGGGGTTGCATATCTGTTTCATCATTCCATACCTTTACCCATTATATCTATATTTGAAATATTGAATTGAATTAATTAATTTTAAAAAAAATATATGAAATAACTAGTTTTTAATTAAAAAACATTATAACTATAAAATTAATTATTAATCATTAATAATAATTATTAATTTGTTTGTTATATTAATTAATATGACTTAAACATATTAATTAATTAATTATTATATTAGTCAACCCTAAGCCTAATCACCTAAAAAATTTTCTAATATAAATTAAAATTTTTATAATAATTATATTAATATATTAATTAGTTTATTAATTAATTAATTAATTAATTATTATTATATTTAATTATTAATAATATTTAATAATAATTAATTATTTATTATACAATATTAATTAATTATTTATAATAATTGATTTCTATGAATGTAGTTTCATTCTATTTTAATTTGATTAATTAATATTTTAATTATTAATATCATCTTTGTTTAAGGAATTAGTAACTAAAATGAATAACAGAAATTATGATTATGATCATTAGGTTTAATAATTAATTTATTGTAAACATATTAATTATTTATAATGATTTACATGTATAACAACAATATTATTAATATTAATTAAATATTTATTATAAAAATTAATTATTTATAATAATTAATAAGAATAAAATATATATAAATATATAAAATAAAATAAAAATATATAAAATAAAATTAAAAAATTCCCAAGCCGACTCTATGTTCTCTATTATTATTCCTCCTCATTAGTATTTATTAAAAGTTTTCTGCTCTTCTTGTATCATCATTCTTCAACCCTGATGATGGATCCCACTTGGGATTTGAAACGTTGGTATAAAGATGTTGAAACTGTGGATTCTCCGATCAATAAAAATTATTTTTAAGATTTAAAACTATGATTTCAAATCATTAGAGACAAATATGCAATCTTTTCTCATTTGTATATTATGCAAAGGTGAATATATCAAAATGGCACCGAGTGCAATACATGTCATCAACAAAATACATAATCAATGAGGCAATAAATAGCCTCTAGAGTCCAAAAAATGTTACAAGCTACGGGGAAATTGGCCTAATACAAGTCTACATATCAATGATCAACATAGTCACTCCTCATCAAACTCATCACCACTAATAGACGTGGGATCATCAAAAAGAGCTACATAAACATCATTTTGGCTTAGAGTCTAAGGACTCCTTTGCAACATTAGTAGTAGTAGCAGCAAAACTAGACCTAATGAAAGCATGAGTTGGTCGAGCTACATGACTAGTGTCTTCCAATGGTTGTTTTCCTTTGCTTGATTCAACTACTAATTTTGGTTCCATTGGCACTACTAGATCTACATTGGAATCCACCCCCCTAACCCCATCCAATAAATATCAAAATCAACATAAATCTCAGTTGTTTGAGTCTCCTCCACCCATTCTGATGTTGGATCAATATTATGTAATGCAATGGGATCTAGATCAGGTCTTTTGTTCATCAATTGGTTGCACCTTAATTGAAGGTTTACAACATGAAGACATGATTATTTAACCATTTTTGTACCAAATGGTTTCTCTTCTTCGTGTGTATCCACTGAAAAATATACCAATTGTGATCATAACCAAAAAAGGACACTAACTACAATCTTTTGCAATTGAGGACATTGGTTGCCAAATGACTCCCAACAATGTGTTGCAAAGACAAAGACATCAGTTAGCTCATTATACAAAAATTTATATTCTAAGTTTGCAAAAAAGGCAAGTATTTACAATTTGAACTATAAATAATAGAACTTAAAAAGAAAAAGAAAAAACAAATTGGAATTGCTTACTTGTTTGATCCACATCTCTTGTCATCTTTGCCAAGTTTTTTCCAAAGGTATCTAAGGCCTTAGTGAAAACATATATCTGTTTATGTATTTTCAACGAGTTAGACTCCTTAAGGACCATGCATTCCCATCAATCATACAACATATCTCTAACCTCCCCAATCTAATCTTCTCCTATATGAGCTCTATAATTATACTTTGGGTTCAGGAAATACCCAGTTGCATGTATTGGACAATGGAGTTGATTGTTTCATATGTCGTCAATGATCTCTCAAATCAACCCATATATATATTTTTTTCCAAAGAAACAATTATTTTTATTAAAAAAGGAAGTTGGGATCTAGCCCAAAACCAATATATTTTTTCAGAATTTTTAATATTTATTGCTAGATTGAGATTGAGCTTATAATCTCAATCCAAAATCTCAAGCATTTACCCCATGATACAATAATTTCAACCCTATTCTTGCTTTAAATTCTACAAAATACTCTCAATATCCAAATGCATTTACATTCCATCACAAAGTTGACTTATTATCCTAAGAAGATTTCCATGTGCTAATTAGAAGATATCATTAATTTGAGGTTGAATTCCAAGTTTTTTATTTAATTCTTCTTCTACCTTTCTCGATTCCTCCTTAGAATATATCCTATGTCCTTTCTTGGAACATCTCATTTCTTGGTTGCTTTTTCATCTCCCAAATTCTTTTCTTCTTTTCTTTTCCAGTCTAGTCAATACTTTATTGATGCTTGCCTCTGATTCCTTTAGTGTTGTGGATGTTTTTCCCATTTCCTATCCTTTACTCCATACGATGTTTTCAACTTTTGGTAAACTCGAATAGTTTTGATTTTTGACTAATGAATTCATTTATTCTATAGGTTCTTTTTCATGAATTTCCTCCTTCCCTTTGGTTGGAGTTGCTTCTTCCTCCTCCAAAAGCTCTTTTCTCTTACTGTTCAATGGTGATTTTGATCTAATTTCTTCTTGCTCCTTGGCATTTACTTCTTGAGACTGCAAGACCTCAAAAGGATTTTCTGAGGTCGTGGCCTTTCTAGCCTGTGTAGATGGAGATTTAAAACCTGACGAATTTCCCTTATTCTTGCAATTTTTTTGAGTTTATCATTTCTCTTCTTGACCTATTGTCATATCCACCTATTTACCAAATTTATATTGCTTGCAACCTCTTACAAAATGGTCATATTCATGGTAGAATTTACATTTGAAAGGTAATTGCTTGTAGTCAAGCGTTTGGCAATGAGACCATAAATATTATCCTTGAGTGACATTTATTTATGAGGGAAACCCTTTCTCCACATCTACTTCAACACAATTTTTTGCACAAACAAACTATAATCCTTTCGGTTCATCCCTATTTAGGTATTTCCCCAACCCATTTTTGATTGCTCGCAAAAAATCACCACTCTAGGATGAAAGCAAAAGTTGAGGGAGATTGACCCAAACAAGAACTATGTTTGGAATATCTTTATTTGGATTAAATTCCAGTGACCATTTATTCAAATACATACCAACAGTCCCAAAAATTTAAAGTCCATTTCAAAATATTACATTTTTATCTTCCTTAAATTCAAATAGGAAAGCATAAAACCCATTTTTTCATGCATACATTCCAATATTACTTTTCATTTGTGGCTTCCAAGTTTTCTTCAACCATAGCTCAATGGATCTTGGAGATGACCACATTCATGTGAACTTCACCACTAAAGTTCATTCTAAATATGCCTAGGAATTTCTTCGAAACTCCAGGGGAAGGGCCACCGAGGGAATAGTCTTTGCCTTCTTCATAAATTTTGCATGTGCCTTAGATCTGTTTTATTTGGAAAGTGAAGCTATGAGGGCCTAAAATTCAATAGCTTCATCGAATAGAAAGGGAACCTCCCCATTTGAAGCAACGAATTTAAACCAAAGATCATGATCCAACAATTACACCGTCTTAATAACAAGCCATGAAAAAAAGCAACATAACTCTATAGTGGCCAACGACTTCCATGGAGCAAGTTGACCAATCATGTTCGCAGAGCAAGCTAACTAGTGATTCATTAAAAAATAAACCCGTTGTCGTTGCAACAACACCCTCCAAAAATTTTCCAATACTTGAATTTTGGAGCCTATTGTGGATCTTGTGATCGGTCGTTCCATAGTCACTTCTTGGTTAGTCGATGCTTTGTTAAGTCTTTGAGCTTGCTTCTGGATCATAAGTGTCAAAGTCACCTGCTCACACATGCTCAGTCCATAATGCATTCATGAAATAATTCCTTCACGCAAGCTTGAACAAGTGTGGCACAGTCCACTAAGACAGTTCTTATGCAATTTTCAACCCATGTCGGCAGTCAGTGTGCACTGTCATTGACAGTCCCTCACTTTGTTTGTGATCGTACTTCTATTTCGGTGAGTTTCTTCAATTGTCACCTTTTGCGTACTTTCATTTTCACAAGTGTTGTTTCCATGTTTACAACTTTTGTTTTTGCTTGCGCTCACTTTAATTAGTGTAATGTTCATGTTATCTTCATCCTAGCATGTGTTGTTTTCATCGTCGTTCGAATATTGCAAGTGTTGTTTGCACTTTTATTGTAATATCGCAAGTGTCATCTTTTGGCATGGGAATTTTCACGTATCACGTAGAGTGTATTTTTGGTCTATTTAAATGGGAATGTTTGTGATAATGATTTTTTCTTATCATGTAGACATGTTTCACACTCGTTTTCGAAGTTTCAAGCATTGCTGCACAAGTGTAGTCACAGTCGTCACAAAGTGTACCTTTAGTGTCGCATTGAGGGAAGTATGTTGTTCATGTATTATGAGTGATAAATATTGTGTCTTCAATTATTCTAAGTGTGTGATCATGCTCGAGTTTTGTCCTTATTCACTTTGGCTCACTGATTCCACACTTAGCCTCATCCGGAAAATTTCACTCCCGGGAAACTTGACCTCACTCAGCCTTCCTGAATTGTGCATTTCACAGTCTTAACCCTCAAGCCCTGACCTTGCCTCTTGTAAATATGCATTGCGTAGTCACAGTGCCCATATTTGACCCTTGAGCTCTAGAACTGCACATTGGGAAACTTCAAACATCAAGCCTCCACCTTGATCCTTTAAACCCCTCAACTGCGTAATCTCCCATCTTTTTCTCCTATTTGGACTGCACATTGGGAAACTTCAAGCCTCAACCTTGACCTCCTGATTTCCCCAACTATGCAGTCACTTAGCCCAAGCCCTCAGAACTTTGCACTACACAGTCTCAAGCCTTAAGCCTCTTGCTTGAGCCCTTTATTCCCTCAACTATGCATTCCCTCTGCCTAGGCCTCCTCAACTATGCATTCCCTCTTCATAGGCCTCCTCAACTATGCATTCCCTCTGCCTAGGCCTCCTCAACTATGCATTGCACAGTCTCAAGGCTTAAAACTCCAGCCTGAGTCCTTGAGTCCCTCAACGGCACAATCCTCTGATACTAGCCATCCTGAACTGCGCATTTCACAATCCTAAGCCTCAGTCCCATACCTAAGCCTATGGAACTTCACAATCCCTGAGTCGGTCACTCAATCAGTCACTAGGTCGAGCCATAACAAGTGATTTCATGAAGCATCTTAGGCTTGGGGCTTATCGGCCTAATGTCGTTTAGTCATGAGTGGTTTACAGTGGCAGGTTTCTATTATGCCATGACAAGATGATGATAAAGGATATGGAGAATGAGACCATGCTAGAAGATACCCCTGTAGCTGTAAAGACAAGTTGACCCATAAAGGAAATCAAAGGGACACCATTTTGCGCCCGCTGCTCAAGATCTGTTATCACTGAAGACTCCTCATCTCTAAGCCATATGGAGGTAGACAAAAGATTCTAAGGAAGACACATAGCAAGAAGCACTAAGAATGACTTGCGATTTCCATGTCATCATGTACTCCATGTCATCAGTGTCATGTCATGTCATGTCATGAGTCACCATGTGCCACATCACTTTTGTGGAATATGTAAAGCCTTATTAAAAATGTATTGTAAAGTGGAAGTCCAAAGGACATGTATAGAATATGAAGAGTAATGTAAAGTTAAAAAGTCATAGGAAGTCAAATAGTCATGACGGTAGTCAAAGAGCCACAAGGGAGGTGAAGCATCACCCAATTGGTTATATATAGACCCTCATTATATGAGCAAAGTACTTTCCACCTTGGCTCATCCCAAAAGGCATTAGAGAGACAAGCTAGTTCTTTTGGGGAGCAAGTAGTGGCTCCAACGCTCCACTATTGGACCTAGTCGTGTTCGTTGTATACATGTGTCTGGGGAATTTTACTTAATACTTGAATCTTGATGGCCAACACGTTTTCATGCATGGATTATGAATACTTGTAAGACTATTTTGTGGATGTTTATGATTCATGTTTGTTTTTACCTATACTAAAGTAGTTGAACTATTTCGGTTATTTTAGTTCTTATATTATTGGAAATGTGTTGTAATGGTTGTAACAATTTCTACATCCATGGAAATTTTTAGGGGCTAATATTCGTGGGTGGGCTAATTTTCCATGATTTTTCTAAAAAAAAGTTTCGTCAATTCCCATTTTTTCTAAAAACAATTCGCCCAAATTTTACAATATAAAGTTATTTTACCTTAAAATTTTCCAACATTATATAGAGAATATATATAAAATCATTATAAGTTCGAATAATTCTACAAATATATCAATAAACATTGTACAGTTTGCATATTAGGGTCTAGTGAGATTCACCAATGTTTTTAAAGTTCAAGATAAGTTTCCATCCTTAAAATTTTCACTATTCTTCTTGATGTTAGGAGATTCTCTTTTTCACTTGTGTGCACCTCTACTAGGGTGGTAGTATTACCTCTCTTTTACGAGGCTCACTTCTCCTCCCTCTAAAGTATAAGAACGTTGATACACCTGCAACCGAACATTCACCAGGCACACT
Source organism: Pinus tabuliformis (assembly GCA_031772625.1). Taxonomy (NCBI): domain Eukaryota; kingdom Viridiplantae; phylum Streptophyta; class Pinopsida; order Pinales; family Pinaceae; genus Pinus; species Pinus tabuliformis. Next base: position 1,780,009,264 of record CM062817.1, on the reverse strand, counting down.
TACTTGCTTTTCGCAAAGGCACATACACACTTCTCTCTCTTGTTGATAGCTAAAGCCAAGGAAAAATATAAGAATAGATGGCAATCGGGTTGATACTCCGAATGGGGCTCCTACTCCAAACGGTGTGAGGTCTAATTAGGACTTCACATCAGGGAGACACCCGTGGTTGATGGATTTCCAGCACCGTTAACAAATGGCGCTAGAAGGAGGGCCAGATGACAGGTTGTGACTGTTGAGTCTGCTTTTAATCGCTTATCCAAAGAAATTCTTCCCCAAATCATAATCCCAGGATGTTTTTCTAAAGAGCTTAATCTTACCATCCCTACGAAAGTTTTCCATAACCTATCCCAATTTAAGTTTGATGGTGAGGATGAATTAACTCTTTGCGAACATCTATTTGAAGTTGTCTATTTTTCCTTCATAATAGAATACACTGCAAGAATGTCATACCTATATTTCTCACCCTCATATTTGAAGGTCGTGTTAAGAGATGGTGTCATACATTACCTGTTGCTTCTATCCATTCATTCGACCAGCTTGCAAAGGAGCTTCATAAATAATTTGATAGGTATGATTACTGGGATGTTCTTAAAAGAATTAATCAACTAAGAATGAAACCTAATGAATCAGTTGAGAATTTCTCTGATCATTTCTTTCACCTTTGTTATGAATTTTGGGGAGAAGACACAGATTGGGATTTCTTTAAACAAATTTTTAAGTGTTTGGTTCACATCTCTTTGCACGATGACTCTGAACCCCCTGTTGTTTCTACTTCCCCAACTTTTGTAAATCATGGGGCACCTCTAATTTCAGAGGAGGAACATACTATTCCTTTTTTTCCTTGTCCTCCACCTTTTCCAGTACCAATGAGAGTGCCTCCTTACAATGATAATAAATTTGAGAAATATGCAAATCAAATTCCTAATCCATCTTCTAATCCTCCTTCTGCTTTTCATGGTCCAATGGAGGAAACCATGGAATGGCTCACGAAGCCTATGGTGGAGACTAATTCTTCCACTCCTCAAGATGATTCTGGCATTCTTAACCTCAATCCTAAATCTTGTTCCATTGAAAGTATTACTTATTTAAGGGATGTATGTCACCCTCTATCATCTATATGCCATGACTCTTTGTATCATGATCCACTTGATCAATCTGCTCCACCAACCAATCCTTCAAACTCTCTTGACTTTCAAGTTGTCAGTTCAAATTGTGATCAAGTACAAGGAAGTCACATTACATAGGTAGAGGGGCAAGAAAGTGAAGAGACCTTTGATATTTCTTCTCTTTTTCAAAGAGCCCCATGTGAGATTAATTATCTTCAATATGAGAATCTCGGTGATGAATCAAATGGAATTTACTTACCTAATCAATCTAAAGTCTTAGGAAACAATCATTCTAATGATGATGACTCTATTGTTGTATGTGATGATGAATGCCCAAGTGCATCAGCCAATATTTTGGTTCCTCCGAAAGATTTTTATTTGAAATGTTTAGATCTAGAATCTGATTCGGTCGAAGAATATGCTCTTATGGAAACTTCCTCTTCATCTCACTGTCCCTTGTGTTATACCATTTAAGGTGCATTAACTTGCGATGAGGATACTCCTTTCTCTTCAAGTTCTTTTCCTGATGAGTTAGCTTCTCAATTCACACAACATAGTAATGTTATCCATGATGAAAAGGAAAACAATAAAATCATTAAGTATTATTCCCATCCCTCATCATCTTCTTTTTTACATGAAGGCAACTCTTCAAATCAGCTTACTCATGAACTTTCCCCGATTCATACATCTTCGGATTTGTGATCAGAAGAATCTTTCAGCTTGGGTAATCTAGTTGTTGAAGTTGTAAAATCCGATCAAATCAGTGACAAATATGGATGCCATCTAGTTAATAGTAGTCTTATTGAAGTCAATGGTAGTATTTATCCTCACACCGTGCATGATTTGGTTGAATCTTCAAAATGCGATTTTACAATCCTTGAAAATTCTGGGACTTGTCAGGGATTCGAGGCACTTAAACTTCCATTGATGATTATGACAGGATATCATGAATCTGGTAAGGTCCCCAAACTAAGTTAGATATGGTTTCTCTCATGAAATCCTTCTCTTTGCATGGTTTCACTCAATGAAGAATTCTTCTTGAAAGGTGTTTGGTATTTTGGATGTAGTTGTTCGATATTTCAAGATTTTATTTCTGTATAAAATGTTTTTCGGAAGGAATCACATTGAAGATTTTGGTCGACGCATTTCGAACCAACAAGTGTGGTTCATCTGGTCTGATTCAGGAACCTTCCTCATTTGATTCATATTCATTTGAATCTCTTGTATCAAACTCGAGTTTGGAATGTGTATCTCTCATAGGATCATGGAACTGTGAAGTTAATCATTTCGAAATCCATCTTTGGTCGAAGCAATCATGTCTATCAGATTCATTTCAGAATAGTTAGCTCCTGGTTTTTCTTGTGAATGTTATATCGCGAATCTTGTTCTTCATCACACCTGAAATCCTCCTTAGTGCTAACGAATGCATGATTTATTGTATAAATCAAACTCTTATTCATCCATTGTATCTTGACTGGTCTCATGTGTTTGTTTTACTAGGATTCTTTTTCACTTCTTTTGATTATCACCATGCTAGTACGACATGGGACCAGTCATAAGGAAACTATTTGTTACATTTATCATGCGAGGAAGATGATTCATTTGTTCAAGGCATTCGTAAAGATGTTCCAATTGATCTATCTTTATTATCTTCTAACCGAGAATCTCTTGCCACAAACGGTCCATCTGATCATAATATTAATTGTCATTTGTTTTATCATTTTTCCAACAGTGTATTTGATGACAATTGTTTCACATCGATTAATCTTTATGGTTTATCTCACCATTAGGATACTTGTCAATCAGTTGAGCCACTTCAGCTTTCGTTGATGTTATGTCAGGCCCTCACTATCTTGAAAAGCCTTCTGAATATGATCATATTCATTTTCCCTTACAAGATTCTCATCCTGACCCTGTGCTTCTAATTCAAAATTCATCTTTTCAAGGATTGTGTGGTTTTCAAGAGGATTTCTTCGAATTTCATGATTTGATCTATGAATGTATGGAATCATATTAGTTAGTAAGCCCATTTTCTAATAACAAGTTTCGATCTTTTCTCATGCTTGCTAAGAAGGATGGCACAGATGAAGGCGCATTCACAAGAAAATTTTGAGGTTTGTTTGTTTATAATCTTCATCGAAAAGGTAAGATTGCAAGTTGGGTAGTGGCTATGACATATCTTTTTGCTGATAGGAAAGACCTTCAAAATTTTGTGCAAGTTATTCAAGCTCTTATTGTTTCCATTACGAATTGTTTTTTATTTGTTTTAATTGCTCGTATCTTTGTGTATGCAAATCAGGAGCATCTATGGTGGCTTCACTAGAAATTTCATTACACTTGACCCTAACCTTCTAGCTGTTTAGGTTAGGAGTAGGATTAGTTGCATTCTAGTTTCCCCTCTCTTGCACTCATCCTGCACTTGTTCTCCTTAGTCTTTATTGTGTTTTCCTACTTTTGTCTTGCATCGTGTTTGGTTTAGACTCCTTTTGCTTGTGCTTTGGTTTTGCTTTCTAGTTGTGTCATTTTTTTATTTTTTGTTCTGTTAATGAGACTTTGCATGAAGGGCGTCCCATTTGGGATCGAAAGAAAATGTGGAAAAATAGAAAAGGACTTTGTGAAACTGCAACATTTGGCTAAATCTTTTTCCTTCTTCCTTGTCTTGGTTACACCTTTTGGTCAATGAGGTTCCAATGGAAAATAAGATCCTTGCATAAGGAAAGTCTTGTGTCGAACCATGATATCCATGTCTATTCTAGAAACCTCATGCTTACACTCAGGTCTTTATGTTTCGGTGTTTTCAGGATGATCCAATCAAATAGAGAAGGATGAGGGGAAAATCTAAATGAGAAAACCTAAATTATAGGTCTTTATATGCTTCTCTGATGGAACAACCTCTCCTGATCTCAATAAGTTGGGATCCCTCTTTCTCCCATGAAATCAATAATTGCCTATGCATATTCCTATATAAATCTATAAATAAAGGTGAAAGGAGAGAAAGGCTTCTTGCGTAGAGAGGTGAAGAAAGCAACTTCACCAGGGTACTATCCAGGTTCGCTGGTAGCAGAGAAATGTTTTTGTTCTTGTAGTGACTCCACCGAGGTACTCTCTAGGCCTGCTGGCAGTGGAGAAACACTAAAGATCAAAAAATATACGTTGAAAATATAAAGCTTGTGAACTATGCTACCCTTTCCTGATTTGAAACATTGTGATATCGTTGATCTTATGTTTTTGTTCTACCGAGAAAGGAAAAAGGGGACTATGTGTATTTGCGGGGTAAGTGGGGAATCCAAGGTAATCCGAATGATGAATCAATACTTCCTAAAGAATTGGACCCTGCACAAAGAGTTACTGAGGTAAAGAAGCTGGATTTCTACCAGTGTGTCGCAAAGTGTTGTCACTACGACAAACACACTCCAAAATTTTTCCAATACTTGAATTTTGGAGCTTACTGTGGATCTTATGATCATTTGTTCCATAGTCACTTCTTGGTCAGTCGATGCTTGGTAAAGTCTTTGAGCTTGCTTCTGGATTGTAAGTGTCGAAGTCGCCGACTCACAAATGCTTAATTTGTAATGCATTCATGAAAGAATTCCTTCACGCAAGATTAAATAGGCATGGCACAATCCACTAAGACAACACCTGTGCAATGCTCAACTCATGTCTGCAGTCAAAGCACACTGTCATTAACAACCCCTCACTTTGTCTACGATCATACTTCTATTTCGATGAGTTTCTTCAACTATCGCCTTTTGCGCACTTTCATCTTTGCAAGTGTCATTTTCATGCTTACAACTGTCATTTTTTCTTGTGTTCACTTTAATTAGTGTCATTTTCATGTTATCTTCATCCTAGCATGTGTTTTTTTCACCGTCATTTGCATATCACAAGTGTTGTTCGCACTTTTCTTGTCATATCACAAGTATCGTCTTTTAGCGTGGGAATTACCACTTATCACGTAGAGTGGAGTTTTGTCTTGTTTCAAGGGGATTTTTTGGTGATAATGAGTTGTTATTATCATGTAGACATGTTTCGCACTCATTTCCAAAGTTTCAAGCACTGTCGCACAAGTGTCATCACTATCATTGCAAAGTGTACCTTTAGTGTCACACTTGGGGAAAGTCGTCACAATGTCATCACATTGAGGGAAGTATGTTGTTCATGTATTTTGAGTGATAAATTTTGTGTCTTCAATTGTTCTAAGTGTGTGATCATGCTCGATTTTTGTCCTTGTTCACTTTGGCTCATTGATTCCACACTTAACCTCATTCGGAAAAATTCACTCCTGGGAAACTTGAACTCACTCAACCTTCCTAAACTGCGTATTGCGTAGTATTAACCCTCAAGCCCTGATATTTCCTCTTGGAACTATGCATTGTGTCGTCACAATGCCCAGATTTGACCCTTGAGCTCTAGAACTGAGCAATTTCGGCCTTCCAATCATCCTTTACTGCATACTACGCAATCTCAAGCCTCAAGCTCCCAACCTGACACCTTGAGTTGCACAACTGCACAATCCTTGAAGACTGTCATTAGGGGAATTTTGAGTCTAAAATGGGTCTCCTAAGGAAATTATAAAAGAAGATTAGATTACATCATCAAATTTTAGAGGGAAAAAAGAAAAAACTATTTTTTCAACTTATCTCCCTATGGGTTTACTCAAATTTCGAGCAATAACACTCGTTGGATGCAAAATTTGATTCCTCATCCAAGGAGTATCCATCTTTCATACTTTCAATGGACCCTACTACACGAAAAATGAGAAATACATGAAAAATGTCATTGCAATCACGTTTTTCATGTATTTCTCTTTTTCCGTGTAGCAGGGTCCATTGAAAGTATGCAACATGGGTCCTCCTTGGATGAGGAATTAAATTTTTCATCCAACGAGTACTCCCACTCAAAATTTGAGTAAAACATTAGGTAGACATGTTAAGAAGTCAGCTCACAAAAAGATAGAAAAGATAGATCAACGACTTCAAAATCAGCCTCTTCGAGGGGGCAACCTCCTTTACATTACACAAATGAACAATTCTTGGATGATACAAATAACAAAACCTCATTTCTATATATAGGAGTATAAGGGGCACAATATAATCAAATCTGACATAACAATAATAGTATAAGGGCACAACAATAACAATAGTGGGCTTTTATGGGGCACAATAATAACAATATGGGGACAATAGGGGCACAACAATAACAATAAGGGCTAAAATGACAATAGTAATGGGGGAGTCACTAGTATTATAGGGACCTAACAAGATAAGGTGAAAATACGAGTTGAAAAAGTAGTTTTATTATTTTATTATTTTTTAATATTTTTACCTTTTTACTCCAAAAATGGTGAATCATCCCCCATGGCTAACATCATCGTCTTTAATCCTATTGTTTCTTATAAAGTATATTTTCATTGTACATTTTTCTTAGGAGGCCCATTTTATACCTCAAAATTCCCCTAATGTCTCCCTCTAAAATTGCGCATTCGGAAACTTCAAGCCTCAAGCCTCAACCTTGAGCCCTTGAGCCCCTCAACTAGACAATCTCCTAGCCTGGTCTATTGTCTCAACTGCACATTGGGAAACTTCAAGGCTCAAGGTTAACCTCCTAATTTCCCCAACTGTGCGATTACTTATCCAGAACCCTAAAAATTGCGCACTGCATAGTCTCAAGCCTCAATCCTCCAACTTGAGCCCTTGAGTCCCTCAACTGCATAGTCCCTCTACCCAGACCTCCTCAACTACGCATTGCGCAGTCTCAAGGCTAAATCCTCCAACCTGAGTCTTTGAGTCCCTCAACTGTGCAATCCTTTGACCCTGGCCATCCTAAACTGTGCATTTGAATTCTCAAGCCTCAGTCCCAAACCTTGGCCTCTAGAGTTGTGCAATCCATGAATCATTCACTCAATCAGTCACCGGTTCTAGCCATAACCAGTGATTTCATGAAGTATCTTAGGATAGGGGTTTATCAGACTGATGTCATCTGATCATGAGTGGTTTGCAGTCACAATTATTATATTATGTCATGGCAGGATGATGATAAAGGAGATGGAGAAGGAGACCATGCTAGAAGATAGCATTGTAGCTACAAAGATAAGTTGAACTGTTAGGTCCCTATGATATTAGTGATCCCCCCATTACTATTGTCGTTGTATCCCTTATTGTTATTATTGTGCCCCATAGAATCCCTCTATTGTTTTTTTTGTGCCTTTATATTATTATTGTTAGGTTGGCTTGGTTATATTGTGACCATGTAGACTCCTATATAGAAAGGAGGTTTTTTCATTTGAATCATCTAAGAATTGTTCATTTGTGTAATGTAAAGGAGGTTTCCCCCTCGAAGAGGCTTATTTCTAAGGCGTTCATTTATCTTTTCTATCTTTTTGTGAGTTGGTTTCATAACATTTGGTATCGGAGCTTTGGATTCTAGGGTTTCGCTGCTCCAAACAGGTCATTGTGGCATTTTCGCTATAACGTTTTCACTACGAAGTTTCAGAAGCTACAAAAAAAACCCATTTGAGAAAAAATCGGTTTGAACCTCGTGACCAAATTTCAGAACTTTTCGTGCTATATTTTCGGAGATATGATCTGAGGAAGTTACGGTTTTTGCAAGCTCCAAAATTTCCTCTAAAATAGGTCATCGTGGAATTTTCACTATAACTCTTTCGCTAAAAAAAAAACAAAACAAAACAAAAAACAAAAAAACAAAAAACAAAAAAACAAAAAAACAAAAAAAAAAAACACAAAAACAAAAAAAAAAAAACAAAAACAAAACAAAACAAAAAAAAAAACAAAAACAAAAACAACAAAAACAAAAACAAAAACAAAAAACAAAAACAAAAAAAAAAACCCATTTGAGATGAAATCGTTCTAAACCTCAGCTCCGAATTTCAGATCCTGTCTCACTATATTTTCGGAGATATAATCTGAGGAAGTTAGGGTTTTTGTAGACCCTTGAATTACATTCCAAACAGATCACCTTGGGAAAATCGACATCACTTTCGCTCTGAGCATCAGATTGAATTTTCGTAAGAAGTTGCAGAAAGAGGACGGAGTGTAGTTTCATGTGTATATTTTTTAGATCCAAAGGTCAAAACAGTTACACGTGGCACTTCAAACAAGTTCGCTCTTTTGAAAAGGTATATAATCAGGTCATCTTGGGAGATTGTGCATAACTCTTTCTTGGAGAATACAATTTTGATCAGACTGGTGGCTTTGGAAAGAGGACACAGAGGGCTACTACAGGTCACGATTTCAGAACTGGGAGATCCAAAATTACAGAGGTACATTAGATTCAATATCGAGCTCCTGCAAGTGAAAAAAGGTGTGTATTTTTTAAATTGTTGCATAAGCTTGGTTTGAAAAAATAGTTTGAAGGAATTCAAAAGGCATAGTGAAGCATTATTATTGGTAATTGATGCCCCAAAGAAAGAAAATGGAAACACCTAGTAAGCAACTTGAAAGCTCTAGCATGACTCATGAAGAAGAGGAAGAAATGCAACATGATATATCAATATTACGAAACCAAGTGCAACAAATTTCACTCGCACAAAAGGTAACAGAAAATAAGATGGATGGTTTAAAGAAAGACATAGAAGCTAAGATGGATGGTTTAAAGAAAGGTGTAGAAGCTAAGATGAATGACTTGGAAGCTAAGATGGATGGCGTGGAAGCTAAGATGGATGGCATGGACGCTAAGATGGACGCTAAGATGAATGGCATGGACGATAAGATGGAAGAATTGAAGATAAATTTGAATAAGTTGCTACAAGAAATGGTCACTAATGGTGAAAGGGTAGTAAAGGAAACTCATGATGAGAACAAAATAAATGTTAATCATGATTTCATAGACTCTAATGTTGGATTGAAGACCCACCATGTTCCAAAAATCGATATGAGGAAGTTTGATGGCAAGGATCCCGAAACATGGATACTACAGATGGAGCAATTTTTCGATCTCCATAATGTGCAAAACACACAAAAGGTACGTATTGCAACTTTATATTTGGAACCAAATCAGTTTGTATGGTATTGATGGCTTTTCTCTTGTAAACAAATTGTCACTTGGGCAATTTTTACGGAAGAAATGATAGCACATTATGAGGATACAAAAAGCAACACCTTTTTTAGCCAATTGATAAATCTCAAACAAAAGGGTTCAATGATGGAGCACATTGAGGACCTCCAAAAATCGAACATAAGGGTAAAAGATATTCCAGAGGAGCATAGGGTTGATGTGTTCATAGGGACTTTAAAGGATAATATCCAACATGAGTTTCGCCTTTGGGAACCTGATTCATTGGAGAAGGCATTCAGGTTAGCAAGAAAAATGGAAAGAAAAATTATGGCAACCAGGAAGCCTACCACTCACAACTATAAAGATGGAAGTGTTACTGCCCCTAGCCTTCCACAACCTACAAGGTTGACACCACAACAATTGGAAGAAAAAAGAGCAAAAGGGCTTTGTTACAGTTGTGATAGAAAATACATTAAAGGTCATAAGTGTGCTGAGAAGAAATTATTCTACATAGATTGTGAAGAGGAGGAAGAAAAGGAACAAGAAATGTCAAAAGAAGAGGATATACTCCAGGAACAAACCCTAGATAAAGAAGAAATGAATCTGACCATATCTTGTAATGCATTGGCTGGAATTACCACTCCTCAAACTATCAAGATAGAAGGACATATCAAGAAGAAAAAGGTAATAGTGTTGATTGATTCGGGAAGTACCCATAATTTTATTCATTGTAAGATAGCAAAGGAATTTAATTTCTTCCTATATCCAGCACCAGAGTGTCAAGTGATGGTTGCAAGTGGAGGAACCATAAATTGCTCTGGAAAGTGCCATAATATCAAGTTATCCATGGGAGAATATGTATTGAATAGCCCAATGCTTTCCATTCCAATGGGTGGTGTTGATGTTGTACTAGGAGTCCAATGGCTACAATCCTTGGGTACAATAGCTTTTAATTTTCAAGAACTTTTCATGAAATTTTCTGTGGAAGGAAAGGAAGTTGAATTAAGGGGTATTGCAGGGAAACTGAGAAAGATAATCAGCTCTAACAGTATGACAAAGCTTCTAAAGAAGGAACAACGAGGTGTAATTGCACAATTATGTTCGCTAGAGGTTCCCACATCGAAATCATCTATTTCTTCAGATCTCCAAAAAGTCTTGGACAATCATTCAAAGGTATTTGAGACTCCCAAAGGTCTCCCACCTATTCGTGATCATGATCATGCTATTCATTTGATTCCAGGAAGTGTTCCTCCAAACATCAGGCCGTACAGATATCCTTATGCCCAAAAGAGTGAAATTGAACGTATGGTTGCAGAAATGCTAGAGGCTGGTATAATTCAACCTAGTCAAAGTTCTTTCTCTGCTCCAATAGTATTAGTTCACAAGAAGGATGGATCATGGCGCATGTGTCCAGATTATAGGGAACTCAACAAGCTCACTATTAAAGATAAATTTCCCATTCCTGTCATTGATGAATTATTGGATGAATTGCATGGATCAATTTACTTCACCGAGTTGGATCTTCATTCAGGATATCATCAAATCAGAATGAAGACTGAAGACATTCCAAAAACAGCATTTAGAACTCATGCGGGTCATTATGAATTTTTGGTCATGCCTTTTGGCCTTACTAATGCACCTTCTACATTTCAAGGTTTGATGAATTCCACTTTCAAACCCTTCCTTAGAAAATTTGTGTTAGTATTTTTTTATGATATACTAATCTACAGCAAGTCTTGGAAGGATCATGTCCAACATGTTGACATGGTGCTCAAACTATTGGAGGAGAAACAATTATATGCAAAAATCTCCAAATGTTTCTTTGGAGTACAAGAGGTGGAATATTTGGGTCATATTGTATCTCATGAAGGTGTTAAGGTATACCCTAGCAAAATTAAAACCATTAAGGAATGGAAAATCCCCACATCCATAAAGCATCTACGAGGATTTCTCAGGTTGACAGGGTATTATCGCAAGTTTGTTAAGAATTATGGGAGAATAGCAGCACCTCTAACAACATTATTGAAGAAAGATGCATTTTCATGGACTCCAGAAGCAACGAAGGCCTTTGAACATCTTAAAGAGGCAATGTGCCAAACACCAGTCTTAGCTACACTGGACTTCACAAAAACCTTTATTGTGGAATGTGATGCCTCAGGAAATGGAATCGGTGTTGTTTTAATGCAAGAAGAAAGACCCATTGCTTTCGAAAGTCGTCCAATCAAAGGAAAGTATTTACACAAAGCTATTTATGAGAAGGAAATGTTGGCAATACTACATGCACTTAAGAAATGGCGACCCTACCTAATGGGAAGACACTTCAAGGTAAAAACAGATCATGATAGTCTTAAATACTTTTTAGAACAAAGATTATCTTCAGAAGAGAAAAAAAAATGGGTCACAAAGATGTTGGGTTATGACTTTGAAATCATCTACAAAAAAGGGAAGAAAAATGTTGTGGCAGATGCACTCTCAAGAAAGGATGAGGATGTAGAAGCATTTCTTTGCGTTATTTCTATTATCCAACCAAATTGGATAAACGAAGTAAGTGATGAATGGAAGAATGACGAAGAAGTGTGGGCACTCATTCAAAAGATACAACAAGATCCCAGTACATCTGATACATTTATCTGGAAAAATGATTTGTTATGGTACAAGGATCGGGTATACCTATGTAAGAATTCCCAACTCAAACGAAAGATTCTTAGGGAACTGCACACCTCTCCCTTAGGAGGGCACTCAAGATTTCTAAAAACCTACCACAGGGTTAAGAAGGATTTTTTTTGGGATGGCCTTAAATCGGATATTCAAAAGTTTATGGCAGAATGTTTGGTTTGCCAACAAAATAAAGTTGAAACAATTAAGACTGCATGACTATTACAACCTTTATCCATTCCAAGCCAACGTTGGGAGGAGGTTTCAATGGATTTTATCACAGGTTTACCCAAGTCCGAAGGAAAGAGTGTCATCATGGTGGTAGTGGACAGACTTACCAAGTATGCACACTTTTGTGCATTATCTCATCCATTTAAAGCGAGTACAGTTTCTACTGCATTTATGGAAACAATTCAAAAGCTACATGGAAACCCGAAAATTATTGTAAGTGACAGAGATCCCATTTTCACTGGAAATTTTTGGACAGAATTATTTTCCTCTCTTGGTACTCAGTTAGCTCATAGCTCATCTTATCATCCTCAATCTGATGGGAAAACTGAGATAGTAAACAAATGTTTGGAAGGATATCTTTGTTGCTTTGTATCTGATAAACAGACACAATGGGTCAAATGGTTTCCTCTGGCTAAATGGTGGTATAACACTTCCTTCCATACTGCAACAAAAATGACCCCATTTATGGCACTTTATGGATATCATCCACCATCCATCACATCATATTTAAGAGAAAATTCTAAGGTTCAAGCAGTGGAAGATCACATCGAGCATCAGCAACAAGTTCTCCAACTCTTAAAGGATAACCTCACCTTGTCACAGAATAGAATGAAACAGCAGGCAGATCAACATCGCAGCGAAAGAAGTTTTGATGTAGGTGATTGGGTATTCCTACGGCTACAGCCATATAAACAAATGTCCCTCAAGCAAGCTAAAAAGGATAACAAATTATCACCAAAGTATTATGGTTCGTACAAGGTGTTGCAAAAGATAAGTACTATGGCGTACAAATTGGAGCTTCCTGCTTAAAGAAGGTTATAGGTGACAAGCTTATAGTTCAGAAAATATTGCCAGAACTTGATGAGGAAGGAAAAATCATATTGGAACCTAAAGCAATCAAAGAAACAAGAACTCGACAGCTACGAAATAGATCAATTTTAGAGTATCTCATCAAGTGGAAGAACTTACCCGTTGAAGATTCCATGTGGGAGGATGAGAATTTTATACAGAAGCATCCAGAACTACTCAAGCGTTGAGGACAACACTTTTTTGAAGGAGAGGGGCATGTTAGGTCCCTATAATATTAGTGATCCCCCCATTACTATTGTCGTTGTATCCCTTATTGTTATTATTGTGCCCCTATTGTCCCCATATTGTTATTATTGTGCCCCATAGAATCACCCTATTGTTATTTTTGTGCCTTTATATTATTATTGTTAGGTCGGCTTGGTTATATTGTGACCACATAGACTCTTATATATAGAAAGGAGGTTTTTTCATTTGAATCATCTAAAAATTGTTCATGTGTGTAATGTAAAGGAGGTTGCCCCCTCGAAGAGGCTTATTTCTAAGGCGTTCATCTACCTTTTCTATCTTTTTGTGAGTTGGTTTCATAACATGAACCATCAAGGAAAGCAAAGGGAGACCAGTTTGTGATCGTTGCTCAAGATCTGTTATCATTGAAGACTCCTCATCTCCAAGCCATATGGAGGTGGAAAGAATATTATAAAGAAGACACATAGCAAGAAGAAGCATGAATTACTTGGCATTACCATGTCATCATGTAGTCCTTGTCATTAGTGTCATGTCATTTCATGTCATGAGTCACCATGTGCCACATCACTTTTGTGGAATATGTAAATTCTTATTCAAAATGTATTGAAAAGTGTAAGTCCAAAGGACGTATAGAATATGAAGAGTCATGTAAAGTCGAAAAGTCATAGGAAGTCAAACAGTCATGAGGGTAGTCAATGAATCACAAGGGAGTTGGAGCATGTGTTGATTTGTGGTAGCATCGGATGTGCTCTAGCCACGAAATTTGGTGGAGAGGTTGGGGCACATGAGATCTCTAATACCTAGAAAGGGTTTGGGAAGATTTTAAGCAGTTCAGGAGATATTAAAATAATTAATATTTTTAATGAAGTCCTTAAAATATTAATGTGGATTAATATAAAACTGTGTTCGAATGGTCCAAAAGACATGGATCAAACCAGATCTAATCTTAGTCGCCGATTAGGGACTTAATCTTGGCCATTGATATGTCAAGGAGAAAAGTATAAGAGGAGGCTTGAGGGTCACTTGGAGAACACACCAGAGTGATCAGTCATTCTATTCTCTAGAGCAGGGTTGGCTAAGAGAGATAGAATTAGTGATCGGGAGTTGCAGCTGAGGGGCATTGAGTACAGAGAGACAGAGATGCAGAGATAGTGTCGGGAGAGCAGCATAGTAGCCAAGGAGAGTGACACAGAGCCAACCAAGGCTCATGTAGGGACACGCAGAGGCAGTCGGGAGCTACGCAGAGCCTTAGAGAGTCCAATGTTGCTGACGTAGAGGGTCAGAGGGCTAACGCAGACCCATCTGGGGTGACACAGGGCCAGCGTGAGGTAGAAAGGGGCTGACGCAGTCCAGAGAGAGGCTGACGCTGGGGTTTCTGGGGAAGATTGGTGCTGAGTAGCTACCAGAAGGTTTATCCGGGGTTTCAGCCAGGAGATTTGTCAGAAACTGAGAGGTATTACTGCCAAGGAAATTCTCTATTGGGTAGGCCAGTTTCGGTACCTAGATTGTACTCTGATATTGCTTAATAAGAAAACCCTCAAATAGCTGCACCGGTTTTCCCACATTGGGTTTTTCCGGGGATATTAGTCCAAAAATAACGGTGTCATATGGTGTGTTTGTTTCTGTTTCTTTTAGTTGCTGATCTGTAATATGTTGAGCATGCACTAGTGTTTATTTTCAGTATTTACATTGTAAATAACTTGTTAAGGAAAATAACAAGTAGGTAGGAATAAATCAGATAAAGTGCATGGAGGGTTTCTAACTAAGTAAAATTAGAAACTTCAACATGGTATCAAAGCGTGATTGCAGATCACAGGAGGACTAAAGGACATCAGCCGAGCGGAGCAATAGCAGCAGAAAACAGTTGTCCCGAGGTGACAAAAGTTGTTTCTAGCAGAGCAGCAACAAGGAAGGGTGACGCAGTGCCTGCGTCATCAAGGGTGAGCCGGGAAGAGGCAGCGTAGAGGCTAAGGAAGGCAAAAGAAGCCTCACACAGAGCCACGCAGTAGCTGGGAGGGCTGATGCAGTTGGCTGAGGAGGTCGGGTTGCTGGTGCCGGGATTGCGCAGAGCCTAGGAGCTCTCACCTTCAGGTTGTTGGGGTTTAGAAGGCTGCGGGAATATTGTAGAGTGGAGCTGGTGAGGTACTGTAGTCAAAACAGTACCTGACAGAGCAAGGCCAGAGGAGTTGCTACCGAGGGTTTCTAGCCGAGGAACTCGAATCAGTGGTGCAGTTGCACAGGGCGATCAAAGTAGGGGGCATCTCGACAGCAACAGAAGGATTTCCAGGAGGGAAATCAAGACTTAGAGGGAGTCCATAAGAGAACTTCCAGGAGGGAAGTAGAGGAGCATCATGGCACTACACGGAGTAAGAGACCAAGACAGACTGGACGGAGCATCAAACTTCACAGTCTGGAAGGCCAGAATCTTATCCGTACTTGACAAGAATCATGTCAAGAACTTTGCCTTGAATGTAATAGCTATCCAAGTCAACCCCAATGATAATGACAGGTATGAGGAGGCGATGGCGAGGGCCAAGAGCATTATCCTTGACGGGTCAAGGATCATGTAGTACCACACATAGCCGAGAAGGAAATGACATTTGAGATGTGGGAGGCTCTCAAGAAGCTGTACCAACATACTTCTGTGCAGAGAAGAATGCTGCTTGAGAATCAGTTGAGGTCGTATCAGATGAAGAAGGGAGAACCGATTGACACCTTCCTCAGAGGACTGAATGAGATCCGAGATCAATTGACTGCTATAAAAGCCACACCGGATCAGCAATTGATGGTGAGGACAGCCCTGAATGTTGTCTCAGAAGACTGGGAGGTATTTCTCCGGAGTATACTGGGTAGAGGGACACTTCCACCTTGGGATGAGATGTGGGTAGCTCTTCGCCAAGAAGAGATCAGACGGCAGTCAAAGGTGGGAAGCAACAGTAAGGGGATCAAAGTTAAGCAAGAGGAGGAAGATGTTGCTCTAGCATCTGAGGGGAAGCAGGAAAAGCGGAAGAAGAAGGATGTCTCCAAGATCAAGTGCTTCCACTGTGGGGAGCTGGGTCACTATGCAACCCAATGTCCAAGGAACAAGAGTAAGGGAGAGTCTTCCAAGACTAAGGCAGCGCCAGCAAGGGCAAAGAAGGAAGTGTTGACATATTATGATTGTGCCATGAGTGCACACGCACCACTTGAGCGGAAGTGGGGAGACATCGACCTGTAGGCAGATGGACTACAAGGGATGAGGGACAGGATCCTCGAGGTACCCAACCTCTTGGATTAGACCTTGCTACAGAAGCCCCAAAGAGGAGTAGCAGGACTGGCTGATGTGGGTAGAGATGGATGCGGATGGAGCAACAAAGAGAGCTACAATGCAGGAGTCCCGAGACAGCGCGAGGCTAGCAGGCTGCAACAGTGCGAGAGGCACAGGAGTGTTGCACCAGTGCAGGATGGCACAGAGAGGTGTGCAACAATGCAAGATGCAGGGAGTTGTTGCAGCAGCACATAGGTCAGAGAGGGAGAACTTCTCAGCAGCAGAGGGAGCTTCAGCATCAGGAAGGTCTCTAGCCCAACAGAGAGGTCAGATTTGGGAGATCAGTTACTTACTTCTCAGTAACTGAGTTGCAATGCAGCAGTGGGCAACACGATGCAGCATGATGAGAGGAGTTGTAGTGCGAATGCAGTGTTGGGAGAAAGGACGAGTAGCAGCACGGATGCAAAGCGATTTGTCGTACTGATGCAACAGTGGCAGTGGCAGAACCATGGGTAGCAATACAGGATACAACAGTGCAGAGGATGGTGGGCAGCAGGCCTAGCATCAGCACAGGGACTGATGCCAGATGATTAGAGTAATACTCAGTGAGGAGTATTGCTAGAGCACAGTCCTCGCTAAGAGGGAGTGTTGATTTTTGGTAGCATCGTATGTGCTCTAGCCACGAAATTTGGTGGAGAGGTTGGGACAGATGAGATATCCAATACCCAGAAAGGGTTTGGGAAGATTCTAAACAGTTCAGGAGATATTAAAATAATAAATATTTTAATGAAGTCCCTAAGTCTAAACTTAGGGAAATTAAAATATTAATGTGGATTAATATAAAACTGTGTTAGAATGGTCCAAAAGACATGGATCAAGCCAGATCTAATCTTGGTCGTTGATTAGGGACTTAATCTCAATTGTTGATATGTCAATGAGAAAAGTATAAGATGAGTCTTGAGGGTCACTTGGAGAACACACTAGAGTGATCAGTCATTCTATTCTCTAGAGCGGGGTTTGCTAAGAGAGATATAATTAGTGATCGGGAGTTGCAGCTGAGGGGCATTGAGTACAGAGAGACAGAGAGGCAGAGATAGTGCCGAGAGAGCAGCACAGTAGCCGAGGAGAGTGATGGAGAGCTAGCCAAGGCTCATGCAGGGCCACGCAGAGGCAGTCGGGAGCTGCGCAGAGCCTCAGAGAGGCCAGCGTTGCTGATGCAGAGGGCCAGAGGGCTGACACAGGGCCTCCCAGGGCTGACGCAGACCCATCCAGGGTGATGCAGGGCCAGCGTGAGGCAAAGAGGGGCTGACGCAGTCCAGAGAGAGGCTGACGCTGGGGTTTCTGGGGCAGATTGGTGCTGAGTAGCTACTGGAAGGTTTATCCGGGGTTTCAGCCAAGAGATTTGTCAAAAACTGAGTGGTATTACTGCCAAGGAAATTCTTTGTTGGGTAGTTCAGTTTCGACACCCAGATTGTACTATGATATTGCTTAATTAGAAAACCCTCAAATAGTTGCACTGGTTTTCCCACATTGGGTCTTTTCGGGGACATTAGTCCAAAAATAACGGTGTCATATGGTGTGTTTGTTTCTGTTTCTTTTAGTTGTTGATCTGTAATATGTTGAGCATGCACTAGTGTTTATTTTCAGTATTTACATTGTAAATAACTTGTTAAGGAAAATAACAAGTAGGTAGGAATAAATCAAATAAAGTGCATGGAGCGTTTCTAACTAAGTAAACTTAGAAACTTCAACAGCATGACCCCATTGGTTATATATACACCCTCATTGTATGAGCAAAGTACTTTTCACCTTGGGTCCTCTCGCAAGGCATCAAAGAGACAAGCTAGTTCTTTTGGGGATTAGGTAGTGGCTTCAATGCTCCACTATTGGAGCTAGTGGTTTCTGTTGTATATATATGCCTTGGGACTGTTACTTAATACTTGAAGCCTGATGGCCAACACATTTTCAAGCATGGATTGTGAATATTCGTAAGACTATTTTGTGAATGTTTATGATTCATGTTTGTTTTCACCTATACTAAAGTAGTTTAACTATTTGTGGTTATTTTAGTGCTTATCTTATTGAAAATGTGTTGTAACGGTTGTAACAATTGTCACATATATGTGGACTATTTTGATTGATGTTAGGCGATTCAGTTTTTCGCTTGTGTGCTCCTCTACTAGGGTGATATTATTACCTCTCTTTTAAGAGGCTCACTTCTCCTCCCTTTACAGTAGAAGAACCTTGATACACCTGCAATCAAACATTCACCGGGCACACTTACTTGTTTTTCGCTAAGGCACATACACACTTCTCTCTCTTGCTGACAGTTAAAGTCAAGGAAAATCTATAGGAATACATGGCAATCGGGTGGATACTCCAGATGGGGCTCCTACTCTAAATAGTGTGAGGTCTAATTGGGACTTCACATCAGGGAAACCCCCTTGGTCAACGAATTTCCAGCACCGTCAACAAAACCTCAGTTGTCTTTTTCACTTGATCTGCCTTTAAGATAGGCATGATCCTAAACCTACAAAGGAGAGAGCTTCAACAATTAACGAAACCCTAGCCTCCATGACCTAGATGTCACAAAGCTCTACATCTATCTCCTCCCAAATTTTTCCCATGTTACTTATTTGATCTTTATAGGTTTCTTGTACTTACTCATTTGCTTAATCCATATCCTCATATATGTAGTCCATGGAAAAAATTTTCCCATCCACCAACCATAACACCTTAATAAGGGGCTTTCCAATTTTCACAACTTCTATAGATTTTTCCAAAAAGATTTGTCAAAAAATTTCCTTTTGGTGTATTTTCCATATTTTCTACGAACCAACCAATATTATTTTCATTCATTAGAAGGAAACATTTTCTTCAACTTTTTTTTCTTAGAATTTAAAGATAGAAACCTAAGGAAGTGAGGTGCAAAACTCATAATTGTAGCACTGACAAGCTCCTTGTCCCGATTGTTTTTCTTCATTAGGATCAATTCCCATGAGTGGTTGTAGATGCATTTGGTGATACGATTTGCATGCTCTACAAGTTTCATTATCCACTTCACTTTTCCTATGTCCTCAACCATGATTTATATGCAATGTCCAACACATGGGGACCAAAATATGGTCCTATATTTGGACTCTAACATCTTTCCAACAAGAACATAGTTTGAGGCATTATCTCCGATGACTTGCATAACATTTTCCTCCCCCGTTTTCTTAATCATCTCATCCAAAAGCTCAAATATAAGGTTTTCATCCTTCACCCTATCATATGCATCAACTGATTTCAAAAGCATGGTTCCTTGAGGGAAATAAACAAGGAATTTATTGATAGTGTTGTTCTTTCCACAACCCATCTATCTAACATCATGGAACAA
Source organism: Pinus tabuliformis (assembly GCA_031772625.1). NCBI lineage: Eukaryota > Viridiplantae > Streptophyta > Pinopsida > Pinales > Pinaceae > Pinus > Pinus tabuliformis. The sequence goes on along the minus strand of CM062817.1, from coordinate 1,779,989,577 downwards.
CCTATTTTTGGTCATGACTTTGTATACTCAATCAAATATTATTCAATGGAAAAAATCCCTTTTTTGAAAATAATTCCCCCCTAATTCATGTATATTATGGCCTTTGAAATCCACTCTTACAGATATAACAAAGTACCACATACCTTGGTAATAAGGTGAGTGGGAAACATTAAATGGAATATCTACATCACACCACCATCTAGAAATGTATTGAAAAAAATCTTCTTTGTAATGCTTTTCTCCAATGGTTATCCAAAGTGGGTTGAGTTAGACTTGGTTGGGAGGAAGTGGCATTAGTAGAGGAAATGATGGGGGTAGTTCAGAAATAACTTGATGTTCATCCTATTTTTACCTTTAGATTGTTGGCCTTGATTATAAAACCCAAGAGTGGTATATTTCCCCTATAAAACATGAACTTACCCTTTACTCAAGGCTTGGTGAGAATATCTGCTACCTGCCCCTCTATAGAGATGCACTACAATCTCATAACACCTCTCTAGACCTTGTCTCTAATGAAGTGGTATCTGATCTCTATACGCATGGACTTATAATGAAAAAATAGATTCTTAGAGAGCTTGATGCAACTTTGATTGTCAAAATGTATCACAATGGACCCTATATCAAGACCAAATAATCATGTGAGCATTTTGTGAAGCCATATGGCCTCAAAACTCGCCAAACTCATTGCCATGTACTTGACCTCTATTGAGATAAGTGCCACTAAGTCCTTCTTTCTGTTGTACCATGATATTATAGTTGATCCCAAGCTAAAACACCAACTTGATATACTCTTCTTGTCAACTACACTACTTGTCCAGTCTGAATCTGTGTAGCCTTACAACTCCATTCCACCAAATATAGCATATAACAATGTATACTCCATTTTACCACGAAGATACTTTATCACATGCTTTGTTCTCACCCAATAAATCCTCCTCAGCTCCACCATGCATTGGTTGAGTGGGTTCATAGGAAAAACACTTCCCAACACCTAAAAGTTCATCATGAATATGTTGAATTCTTGCGGATTATGAGGCCACAGTCTCAAATCTGTTCATCTTGATGTTATTCAACTTATCCCTTAGCGCCATAATTTTTTTATTGATGTCACTCTAGTACAATTTTTTCAAGACTATCTACATTTGATAGGTTGAATATTTCTTTGTTATGTGACATAATATGTGATCCTTCACACCATCCAAGAATGATTTCCTTGGCTCTTATATATTTTATCTTATGTTCAACTGCATGAGTAGCATCTTGAGGAACTCAAATATTTTGGCTTTCAATTTCCCAAAAACCATTCACCATTAATACAAGGGTGGTTCGTTCCTTCCATGGTGTGGAGTTTATAGCCCCCTCCAACTTGTCTTTATACCTCAGACTTATGATGTCATATTGCTAGATCGACTTTAGTCAAAAAATCCTTGCTACAAAAAATGAAAATTATATTGTTGTAAGAAATAATTTGTTGTCATAAAACTCTCGTGATAAATGATCTATCCCAAAAAGTTTCTATAACATTGATACCATGCTAAATTATTTTATACTAAATCTGATTTACTTCAACAATTTATTAAAAACCCAGAAAATATTTATCTCAAATATTTCTAAAATTGATGATAAAATAAACACACTGGTATATTAACTCAAAAAATAAATTGTAGTGGAAAAAAAATGGAGAGCTCAATCACATAACAAAAACAAATTTGTACCCAAAAACAACTTCCTTCATACTATTAAACTCTAGAAAATTATGGGTTAGACCCACAAAGAATACATAGACAAAATGAAACTTCTAGGAACCTGGAAACTCGGTCCCATTGGGAAAATCTCCCTCAAGGAAATTAGCCCCTAGAAATCAACCCTTCTAAAGAAACCCGGTCGTGGAAATTTATACCTGTCTCACTCAAAAATCTGCCCCCTTTCTCCTCACTTAGTATAGCCCCTCCACACTTGAAGAAATGACTTCTCTAGATTGTTTGGCCTCTTGCATAGTTCAACGCTCCTCTTCAGCCGCTCAACCTCCCTCCTTCTATAACTTGGTCTCCTTGAATTTCTCGCGAAAATCCTTGTTGCAATTCTAACTTTTTTCAAGTATAGTCAAGCCTCCTGCTTTAGAGAAAATCGCTTCCTCTACAATTGTGTGCCTTCACCTCTCCCTTAGGCTTATTTTATAATTCCATTAAGCCAAAATCCCTAACCTTAATCTCCTAAGTGATTAATAGCCAAGATTAAATCCTAAGCCTCACTTGAGATCAACATTTGAGATTATGTCTAAATCACATAAAATAATTTTATTATTTATTCTTAGAAATTTGGCCTAATAGTACACAATAATTAATTAGATTAATTATTTTACTTTTCCTAAGTTAACTTTAGGAAAGAAATAATAAAATAATTTACTCCACCAAGCAAGAACCTAAAGAGGAAATCAAATAACTTCTAAATGCTAAGACATGAAGCCAGTGTAGAAGACCTTCCAGGGCTACAAAAATAAATAGTTTGTTTTGCAAAATTTTATGGGTATGATTTGTACTTATTTTTTGTTGATATGGTCCCATGATGGACTAATATAAGTATCAGATTCCAGAACAACATATGCTAGAAAGTTTGGAGAGGCAGATCCTTGTGTGTAGGTTATTTGGGTTACCATTCCTAGTGCTCCATTAATCAATCTTATGTTAACATAACACATTGGCCAATACATATACAAATGTTTTGTTCTAACTTGTGGGCATCATCTTCCTTAGAGGCACCATAACAAAGAAATTTTGCAATGCTACATGTTATTGGCATGCTCAATGACTGTAACATTTATCTATTATGTTGGGAGACCAAATATTTGTTGCAAATAAGTGTATGGATGCATTAAAGGCTTTTCATTCTGTTGTAGCCAACGAATATGTATTTTTTGAGGACCAAAAGGAGCTTCCAATCTTTCTCTACCAAAGTTTTGTTCCCGATGTTTGTTAAGTGGCAATGGAAATGGATATTTTTTGCATCCTGAGCTTTTTGGAAGAAGGTTTTTTGTAAAGATTTAATAGTGGTAAAGGAATTCCATGGAGACCTACTTAGTATTTCCACCTCATATACAGGTGTGTCTGTAATAGGTAGTTGTCCCATATCACCACCAATAATTATAAAGAAATGACCAAATGGGAAATTATTGTTTTCTGTAAATGTTTCAATTTGCACGTATAGTTTATGCACTATGAAGCTCATCTCATCAATGAGAACATAACAGATATGTTTCATCTCTTCCTAGATAACAACCAATGTTTCTGCTTATAAAGAATGGGCATCTTTTATTGGAATCTTAACTGCTACATATATAATAGTCACTTGTATGTTGAAAGAAACAACTCCAATAGGGGTAGGAATATCCTCCAACATTTCCAAATCAAAACCTATTCAGCTCGACATGTTGATGAATCTAGTGGCACAAAAAAAATTGGGCCAAAAAAATCAAAATTTCAAATCTCCAAAATATTTTGCTCCAAATAACTTTCACAAAATAGGGAATGCAGATAGGCTATATTAAAGTTGAAAACATAAACTTGTGTGGTTTAAGATGGATTTTTGGAGCCCGTAATTTTTTTGTTAATTTTTTGTAAGTAGAGGGTCATTCAACAATGATGAGGAGCATGGAGGTATGAGTGGAGTGCAACATAGGGATGGTGCGGGGATTAGAGCATAGCGCAAGTGGACGCCATACTGTGAGTTGGTAGTGGCGCCTGAGGATGGGAGGCGTGTACAAGGGAATATTGGAAGTTAAAATTTTGCAGAGGTGTGGAGCTGACCAAGGATGTCATGGTAGATTGGAGGTTGGAGATATTTTGTAGGAGGAGGAGAAGGGGCAGAGTGGAGCTGACTGGTGGAAAGATATTTTGGATGGTCTGTATTATTCATTGGCCAACTCAAAGATGGATCGGGAAATATCTCAATGGTCTTGGTGGCCTGGGTGTAGACGATATGGACAAATGGCCGAAACGTGATATAATTTCTTCTAAGTTTGGCTGAATTTCTCCTTTTGCTTCAACTAGTGTATCAGTCATCTATTGTTAGATTGACTGCTTCATGAGTTTTTCCTTTTGGTCACCCCCAACCTCGTTATCGGACACAAATCATCCCATAGGCCTGTTTTAATCTACAGGGACTATAATCCCATAGGAATTATAAAAATAGACTATCATTGCTTTAAAACAAGGAAAATGCGTTTTAAACGCAAAATACACAGTCGGCGGGCTTTTGTTCCAAAGGAACGGAATAACACTATTGGTGCTTTAAAACCACTATAGTGTTAATTCTAAAGAATTACACTATCGGCGCAAGATTTCAAAGAAATGTGTTATACGCAATTAACACTATTGGCGGTTAACTATCGGCCCTTCCAACGCTCCTTTCTCCGATGCGATAACACATAGTATTATCGGAGATCGCAATCGGCGACTCCAATATTCTAAAGGCTTGGCTCCTCCTGCTTCGGTCTTGCGATGCAATAAGCCTCACGGACCCAACAACCTATTCACCCTGCTCTATAATATTTCGGTTCCGAGCTATCGGAGTTTCGGACTTCGGCGGTTCCAAAGGTCCTTCCCGCTCCACTTGTGGTTCTGCGATGCGATAATGGTTCGGACCCGATACGGGTATGAACTAGATTTAATAAGATCTCAGGTCCAGAACTTCGTTCAGGCTAAGTCTTTCACGGTTTTCCTGTGCAAAACAGAGTTTCCGCCGCGGAACTCAACAATGCATGTAAGAGGAACAGGCGTGCCGATATATGGAAAAACCACACCATTAAACTTAAAGCAAGTATTAATAAGAAAATAGGGCCGAATCACCATTAACAAGACTCAGAATAAAATAACCGAAACTGATACACGTAATAATACCAGTAAATAGATAAACATAACTCAGATGCACAGAAATGGTTTTCAAAGGTCACCACGCCTCTGGGATCAACTCCTCCAGAGATGTCATGTTCTTTCCTTTATAAAATAATAAGAGATAAAGCCCACTTGGTCCTTATCCCCTTTACAAAAGCATGCCAATTACATATCTACTGGTTCATTTTAGCAACTAGTTTCTAAAACAGAAACTTATTTATTATGACCAACAGTTCTGCAAGACATACCCTCGAGAACCTCCACTATAGCTTATCCATACAACGATTATTACAACATGATCTTATTCTTAAATTCTATCCCTATCCTAAACTAGAAAAGCATGGAAATTGATGGCTAAAGGACCCCACTCCTTTGCCTATAGATTTTTTTTATTTTATTTTTGGAATAAGTTTGAAGATTTTTTCCACCAAGACGCATGCTCCTGCATCAGACTCCTGAGGACAAAATTCTTCATGGGCTCCTATCCATGAGCTCATCTACAGAACTGCCCAGTTTCTGTAGCATGTTTTCTGTAACCCAGGTAGCTTCAGCGGTTGGCTAATTCTTCCATTTTATCAAATACTGGTAGTACTCTCGTCCCCTTGTTTTCTTAAACACCTTTTTGTCTAGAATTATTTTTGGTTGTAATTCCTTTGCTGTGGATAACTGTTTTACCCAGTCAATCTCTTGGTTCTCTTGATCCTTTTCTGTATCATTTGCAGTTTCACCTTCATACTTGTACAAGTCAGCAACATTGAAAATTGGTGATATTCCAACATCAGGGGGTAACTCAATCTCATAAGCATTTGCAGAAAATTTCCTCAATACTCTGCACGGTCCAATTTTCTTGAACTTCAATTTGTTATACTCCCTCTTTGGAAACCTCTCCTTTCTGAGGTGTGCTAAAACCAGATCTCCAACTTCAAAGTTCACCTCTCTTCTTCTCATGTCTACTCTGGTTTTGTACTTGATGTTACTATCCTGCAGCTGTTGTTTTACTTGTTCATGTATTGCTTGCATTTATGAAGCAAAATCTTCTCCCTCTGCACTTCTCATCTCCCAAGTTTCTTAACTCAGATACTCCTCTTGGATGCATTCCATAGACAATATGGAATGGACTCTATCATATACTCCTGTTAGGTGAGTCATTATATGCATATTCAGCTTGTGCCAACACTTGATCCCATTGCTTTGGTTTTTCTACAGTAAGACTCCTTAAAAGATTGCCCAAACTTCTGTTCACAACTTCAGTCTGTCCATCAGTTTGTGGATGATAGGCAGAGCTGAAACTTAGTTTAGTTCCCAACTTCTTCCATAATGTCCTCCAGAAATGTCCAACAAATTTGGAATCCCTGTCTGAGACAATACTCTTAGGCAACCCATGCAATCTTACAACCTCCCTAAAAAACAAATTAGCAATGTGAGAAGCATCACTAGTTTTATAACATGGAATAAAGTGTGCCATTTTTTAAAATCTGTCCACCACAAAAAAATTGAATCATTACCTCTTTGAGTCTTTGGTAAGCCCAAAACAAAATCCATACTTACCATATCCCAAGGCCTATCTAGAATTGGTAATGGAATATACAAACCTGTGTTTTGGCTCCTTCCCTTTGCATATTGACAGACTTTGCAAGTTTTCACATACTTCTCCACTTCAAATTTCATTTTCGGCCAGAAATAAAATTTGTTTAACTGCTCATAAGTCTTCTCTACACCAAAATGTCCTGCAAGTCCTCCACTATGTTTCTCTTTGATTAAGTTCTCCCTCATAGAACAGTTTGGTATGCACAGCTGATTTCTCTTAAACAACAATCCATCTTGTAAGAAGTAATCCAACCATTTACTCCTATCCACCAAAACAGGATTTTTACAAGCTTCAAATGCCTCTTTAAAATCTGGATCTGTTTCATACAATTCTTTAAGAAAATCAAAACCCAACACTTGGATTTGACTCTCTTGAAATAATACACTTCTCCTACTTAAGGCATCTGCAACTTTATTTGATTGGCCATTTATATGCTTCAAGACAAAATGGAAACCTTGAAGATACTCTACCCATTTAGCATGTTTCTGGCTAAGCTTTGGCTGCTGCATAATATACTGTAGTGCATGGTTATCTGAATAAAGTATGAACTCCTTTGACATTAGATAATGCCTCCATTTCTTCAATGACTGCACAACTGCATAGAACTCCTTATCATAAGAAGAATACTTCTTCTTTGAATCATTCAGCTTTTCACTAAAATAAGCTATAGGTCTGTCTTCTTGACTTAATACACCTCCAATAGCTTCTCCACTGGCATCACACTTCACTTGGAAAGGTTTACTAAAATTAGGTAGAACCAAAATAGGCTTTTCAGTGATCTTTTTCTTTAACAACTGAAAAAAAAATTCTGCTTCAGCAGTCCATCTAAATGGTTGTTTATCTTTCTTTATGGTCTCAATAATGGGAGCATTGATCTTACTAAAATTCTTTATAAATTTCCTATAAAAACTAGCAAGACCATGAAAACTTCTTACCTCAAAAACACTTTTAGGTGAAGGCCACTCCATGATTGCCTTGATCTTCTCTGGATCCATCTTCAGTCCTTCAGCAGAAATAACAAAACCCAAGTACACTAGCTCTTCTTTCATGAATGAACACTTCTTCAAATTCAGCAATAATTTCTCCTATTGTAGCCTTTGTAAGACATAATTCAGATGTCTCATGTGCTCCTCCTTAGACCTGTTGTAAACTAATATATCGTCCAGATATACTATTACAAATTTACCAATAAACTATTTAAGAACTTCATTCATGAGTCTCATAAACGTACTTGGTGCATTTGACAACCCAAAAGGCATTACTCTCCACTCATACAATCCCTCATTTGTCTTAAAGGCGGTTTTCCACTCATCCCCTTCTCTTATCCTTATTTGATGATATCCACTTTTAAGATCTAGTTTTGAAAAATACTTTGCTCCACTCAAGCAATCCATTAAATCGTCAATTCTAGGTAAAGGAAACCTGTACCTGATTGTGATTTTATTGATGGCTCTAGAATCTGTACACATTCTCTAGCCTCCATCTTTCTTTGGACTCAACACTGTTGGTACTGCACAAGGACTCAAGCTTTCTCTGATCAGCGCTTTATCAAGCAATTGTTGCACCTGCTTCCTAACCTCTTCATTTTCTGTAGGAGTCATTCTGTAAGATGCTTTGTTAGGTAGACTTGCTCCAGGAATCAAATCTATATGATGGCTAATTCTTTTAATGGGTGGTAACTCATTAGGCAAATCATCAACAATAATATCACAATAGTTCTCCAACATTTCTTGAATTTCAATGGGTAAATCAGAAACTTTAGTAGAAGTCATTATTACCTTGGGCTTGCAAATTACAGCAAAATTTACCTCATTCTCTTCAATCTGCTTCAAGTATTCCTTTCCTCCTAGTAACAGAGTTTTTGGATCAGTCTTCTTTCCTGATGCATCTTCTTCTTGTAGAGGCAGCAACGTATGATTGACACCATCCTTTCTAAACTTGTAGGTGTTTCTTTTCCCATCATGCATAGCTCCTCTGTCATATTGCCAAGGTCTTCCAAGCAATATGTGACACACATCCATTGGCATCACATCACATACAATTTTATCTTTATACTTACCCAACTGAAACTCCACTTCACACTGTTCATTCACTAACAGTTGATGTCCCTTTTGTAACCATGACACCTTGTAAGGTGTTGGATGTTTCATTGTCTTCAGCTTCAATTTCTCCACCACTTCTGTAGAGACCAAATTATCAGTGCTGCCACTATCAATGATCATCTGACAGCATTTCCCTTGAACTTTACACACTGTTCTGAATAAAGTCTTTCTTTGTGATGGTTCAACTATCTCCTTTGTTGGCTTGAGAAAAACTTTATTAACTACCAAAGATTCTCCTCTCTCTGGTATATTTTCTTCTTCTGTCATTGTTGTTGTTGTTGCTTCTCCCTCAGCTTGAGCAACAATGGCATTCCTCTGATTTGTTTATGCTTTCTCTGGGCACTCAAAAGCTCTGTGTCCCAGTTTGTTACACATGTAACATCTTACTTCTCTTCCTCTTCCTCTGCCTCCTCTTCCTCTAGAAAAACTCCCTCTGCCTCTTGCATCACCTCCTATGGATGCATGCTGGGTTGAGCTGCTGCTAGCTCCATCTTTAGGTGTTGTAGATCTTCCTCTACCACCTTGACTTCCCCTTCCTCGGAAAGTACCTCTCCCTCTGGCAGACTGCTTCCTCATGAGTTTTTCTTCAGCTCTTAGTGCCATCTGATAAGCTTCCTCTATTGTTTTAGGAGACAGTATACTTATCTCATCTTGAATGTCCATCCTAAGACCATTCACATATCTAGCCACCTTCTCATCTGTATCCTGAGTTTCTCCAGCTCTTATGCTTACCTTATAGAATTCCTCTGTGTATTCTTTCATTGTCATAAATCTCTGTCTAAGATTTTGCATCTATCTAAACAAGGTTCGCTGATAATTACTTGGTAGAAACTTACCTCTTAACTTTGCTACCATCTTGCTCCAATTCTTGATAAGTTGCTTGCCAAGTCTCTTTCTTTCTGCCTGCACACCATCCCACCAAAGCATTGCATGGCCTTTTAACTTGGTGACAACAAACTTTACTTTCTTCTCATCTTTTGTTTCTTCATAGTCGAAGAATTTCTCCATGCCATTAATCCAATCTATCAATTCTTCTGGATTCAGTCCTCCTTCATATATTGAAACCTCGGTCTTTGGCCTAGCTGTGGATCTCAACACTGACTGGAAGAATCTCATCTCAGGAGTAACTGCTACAACTTCCTCCTCTGCAGCTTCAACCTCAGGCTCACTAACATCTTCATCATATATATTTCTTCCTGTTGTTAATGCATCCAATCTAGCTTGCATCTGTTGCACAGCTTCCATCACTTCAGCATTTGCAACAGGCCGTCCTCTTCCACCACGTCCTCGTCCTCTTCCAACTCTGAAAGCCATATTAACTTTCCTTCTCCTGCTTCTGAGATTCAATTCAGTGTCAACAAGTTGCTCTGATACCACTAATGGTGGCCTGGGTGCAGGCGATATGGACAAACGACCAAAACCTGATATAATTTCTTCTAACTCTGGCTGAATTTCTCCTTCTGCTTCAACTGGTGTATCAGTCATCTATTGTTAGATTGACTGCTTCATGATTTTTTCCTTTTGGTCACCCCCAACCTCGTTATCGGACACAAATCATACCATAGGCCTGTTTTCCTCTACTGGGACTATAATCCCATAGGAATTATAAAAATAGACTATTGTTGCTTTAAAACAAGGAAAATGCATTTTAAACGCAAAATACACAGTCGACGAGCTTTTGTTCCAAAGGAACAGAATAACACTATCGGCGCTTTAAAACCACTATAGTGTTAATTCTAAAGAATTACACTATCAGTGCAAGATTTCAAAGAAATGTGTTATATGCAATTAACACTATCGGCGGTTAACTATCAGCCCTTCCAACACTCCTTTCTTCGATGCGATAACACATAGTATTATCGGAGATCACAATCGGTGACTCCAATATTCTAAAGGCTTGGCTCCTCCCGCTCCGGTCTTACGATGTGATAAGCCTCGTGGACCCGACAACCTATTCACCCTGCTCTATAATATTTCGGTTCCGAGCTATCGAAGTTTCGGACTTCGGTGGTTCCAAAGGTCCTTCCCACTCCATTTGTGGTTCTGCGATGCGATAATGGTTCAGATCTGATACGGGTATGAACCAGAATTAATAAGATCTCAGGTCCAGAACTTTGTTTAGGCTAAGTCTTTCACGGTTTTCATGTGCAAAACAGAGTTTCCGCCGCGAAACTCAACAATGCATGTAAGAGGAACAGGGGTGTCGATATATGGAAAAACCACACCATTAAACTTAAAGCAAGTATTAATAAGAAAACAGGGCGAATCACCATTAACAAGACTCAGAATAAAAGAACCGAAACTGATACATGCAATAATACCAGTAAACAGATAAACATAACTCAGATGCACAGAAATGGTTTTCAGAGGTCACCACGCCTCTGGGATCGACTCCTCCAGAGATGTCCTATTCTTTCCTTTATAAAATAATAAGAGATAAAGCCCACTTGGTCCTTATCCCCTTTACAAAAGCATGCCAATTACATATCTACTGGTTCATTTTAGCAACCAGTTTCTAAAACAGAAACTTATTTATTATGACTAACAGTTCTGCGAGACATCCCCTCGAGAACCTCCACTATAGCTTATCCATACAACGATTATTACAACATGATCTTATTCTTAAATTCTATCCCTATACTAAACTAGAAAACCAGGGAAATTGATGGCTAAAGGACCCCACTCCTTTTCCTGTAGATTTTTTTTTTAATTATTGGAATAAGTTTGAAGATTTTTTCCACCAAGTCGCATGCTCCTGCATCAGGTCTGTAGCACAATTGCAACAATCAGGCAGAAGGTTGAGAAGGATCGAGGGACTTCCAAGCAAGGATAAATCAGGTTGTTGAGGACATAATGGGGGTTGGTTGTTTGTTGTTGGATGTAAAATGAAGGAGGAAGTAGATTTTTAGAGTTTTTTTGTGGCCATACAATGTCCGTGTAATGTTGGTATCATGTCTGTGTGTCCATAGTTACAAGCGGGTCTGTTAGAGTTGATAGTTGTGGAGCAGCTTTATTGTACCATTCTTGCATAGTTGTATGGCTAAATTTTATGATATGAATTGTGTTTATGTTTGTACATGGCATGTCTTTGAAACACTGGTTAGCCTATTAATATATTGAACGTACTCAATGCATAGTGTCTCTTTCTTTGATGCTAATATAAACCAATGGATGGATGTGTTTCCTCCAATGTTTTTATCAATGTATGAATGTTTAATGGTGTTTATGTGTGTTGGATTCTATCTAATAAAGGATTTTATATTAGATATGAACAATCATAACTATGCTTAATGGACTGAACATTTATGGTGTTTATGCTATATGGGATTTAGGCACACCCACTAGTTTGTTACTGTTTTGAACACTTATTAATGTGCTTAATGGGCTAAATGGTTGCAAGGTAGTTAGGGTGAATAGGTAATGTTGTCAGTCTATAAGAGGGAATATCTTGGGTAAGTGTCGGTATAATATCTAATGGAAAAAAGTTTAACCACCCCTCTCACTTCTACCCAATTCCACCGGTCTGTCAGGGTAAACATGAGATGAAGAGTTACTATGACATGACCTGACCTCCAAGATTTAGTTATGGAAGTGGGGCCAACAAATGAGACTTACTAACCACAAATTGACATCCTACAAGGCTTACAAGACACTCAGGGGCCAAAGAACCACCCCAGGTGACCAAACCCTGAGCTGGATAGCTTTTTCAGTGACCTAGACTCCCAACCGCATGCACAAGCCTACATGAGTGCAGTTATGACCCTCCAACTGCATGCAAAATATTGCCTAAGTGTGGTTGTAACCCAAAATTCTCAGTTCAGAGGGCGTGGTCCCGAGATATGAGCCACAATTCTACGCCAACCTATAGACCATTTCCCAGAACTTCTTGATACTTTCCAGAATGATAAGTAACTTAATGACAATGCCAATCATACAAAACTTGAACAAGGATTTGACCTAACCAAGCCCAACCATGATAGTCATTTCGTCAAACATATGGTGAACATGTAATCTATAGGTCATGAATGCATATTTGAACATAGGAGTCTAAAAATTATCTGAGAATCACCAAGAAGGTTTAATGTCCTCTCATAATAGTTTCAATAACACTTGTTATCCCATGCATTCATTAACCATCAAATACTTATCACATCCTGAATATTACATAACTAGAGTACATTGCAAATCCATGCTTATAACCAACATATAACCAGATTATTAACCATGACATAACAACCATCAAATCACCATAATAACAAGTAAAAGTGTTCATAAATTACAAAGGGAAAATATATCTTATTAACTTATACAAAAGCCAACCAAGTGAGGGACTTCCATGTACAACCTGATCATAGATTGAGTTGAACCAAATATTTCTTTAAACCAATCACCCCTGTGCCATATTCCAAGCATGAATGTGGGATCTCAAGACATAAACAATCAGGGCTTCCCGAATATTAAACCACCTCCACCCTCAGGTTACCTTGATCTCACCAAAAACGTCCAAGAGATCACAAAGCCTAAAAACAAGCTTGCATGCCTTAGAGTTTCTCCACCCATACCTTGAGGAATTTTCCTGTCTCCACCCACTTGTTGATGGCTTCCTGAAGATTAAACCACCTCAACCCCCAACCCTTGGGAATTTTCCTGAGACCATCTCACTCGGTTCCAAAACATTCTAGCGATCCAAAGCTCAACTAGAAAGAATCCCATCACACCATGGAAATCCACGAAATGAAAAGGCAACGATGAAACCATTGTAAAAAATAGGCAAAATCCATGCCAACAATGATAAATGAACTAAATAAACCAACGCATGTACCATGCATTCACACATAAGCTAGAAAATCACACATGCAACTTGTTACCTGCAAAATCCCCCTTCTGAAGTTGTTTGTCCAACCTTCTCCTTGCTTTCCTTGATTTCCCTTTTCCTTCCTTTGCTTTCCTTATATTTCCTTTGCTTGATTTATTTCTCCTCTTGGTGCTCTTCTCTCTCTCTGAAAATAATTCCAAGGAAAAACTTACAAAAAGCCCCACATTGATCCTCTGATGCCTTTTTATTATTGATGTCTCTAATTTCTTCATTTTCCTTCATTTTTCCTTCAATTTCATTGTCATGCAAATTTTTGACCCTTCATCCCCCTTTTCTCCTATTTTCCTTTATTTTCATAAATAAATTCCAATTAATGCCTCTTTTCCTTTACCAGTGCCTTTGCCAATTTCCTTAGCCATAAATACACCAAAAGTGATGCCCACTAGGATGTTTTTTTCCCAAAATTCAGCTTGGAATACGTGTCTTGTGACCTTGGTCTTATTTTTCCTTTATTAACTTTATTACATGAAATTTTAACCCGGGGTTGTTACAGACCCCTCCCCCTTAAGGGAACACCATCCTCAGTTTTCTATGACACCTATGACTAGAATTTTTTTGAAAACAAAACATACTACCCATGGAGCTTTATAAGCCATCTCGTTGTAGTATTTACAATGACCACTGCTAAAAACATAACAAACATACCATTTACTAGAGCTATATAACACAACTCATTACGATATTTATAATAACAACCACATATACTTATGCACATTTTCTTCAACCAACAAATAGTCATATTGTCTATGGAGCTTTATAAATCTATATCAATACATTATTCACATTAATATACACATACATACATATGTATATATGCTTTAACCAGAAAATAAAATGATACAATGCCTACATCAGTCAACAATGGAATCTAAAGGCTCACACCTCCACCCGCAAAAGTAGTACCGGGATTCACCTCTCTCCTAGGAAGTCCAGAATCTACTGCCAAAGTCAAATCTGCATCCAATGTCCAGTGTTATGATCCTTGTGCTACTTGTTCCCTCAGTGAATAGTTACCGAATCATTGTTTCAAGGAACACTCCTAATGTGCTTTTGATTCCATCCGGAAATGCTAATGACCAAAACAATTTCATTCCACAACCTGCCATTCTCTACTACACGACCCCTCAAGAAATCCAGTCACTCCCTTCCGTGTCGTCACTCACCTCCCAAGTTCCCCAGTATCCCCTTTCCCGTGCGATCCATCCCTTGGCAAGGTTTCATCATATCGAAAGGTCCAATAACCAAGTCATATCACTGCCTCAAAACCATCATACTAGTCATAGAATGTTCATGACAATCAATGGAAACTATTGGGTTCTAGTGTCCCATAGTGGCATTGCTCCTTAATGTTTTACTAGCATACTGCTGCCTATTCCAAGTCCTTTTTCTGTTGTTGCTAATTCTTACAGTTTGTTTCCATCACCCAATCAACCGTTTCCATGCTTTCCTATACCAAGCACATAATTCCCATTAGACTAAAAATAAATTGAAATTAATTCAAATCATACCTCATTGATGGCCTGTCAATAAGGTACACTTTCCATTTCGTTTACTTCCTTTCACAACAAGTCAAAATAGCTCTTTGATCAAATCATCATGTATAACATATCACATCCGGTTAGCTCAAAACACAACCATTATAAATCAAAATCATAGATCACATGCATAATTAAAAACCAAAATAAAATATTGATACTTATATTTCAAATGGTTCTTTACTTATGCCTTTGTTCTTTGTCGTTTCCGTACACACACTGAATCGTTTTCCCAACTCAACAAGCACCCAGTTGCTTCTCTTCTCTTTAACCACATATACAAATTGGTTTGGTTTGCCAAACTCGAAAAACACCCAATGCCTTCTCTTCTCTTTAACCATGTATACACACTGGTTTGGTTTTCCAAACTTAGCAAGCACACAATGCCTTCTCTTCTCTTCAAGCAACAAGGAAATCTAGAGACTAAACAACTACCTCCCTTAATATCAGCGACAAGGGTATCCAAAGACTAAACCACCTCAACCCTCAATATCAGCAACAAGGTCATCTAGAGACTAAACCACCTCAACACTCCATATCAACAACAAGGGCATCTAGAGATTAAATCTCCTCAACGCTCAATATCAACAACAAGGGCATCCAAAGATTAAATCACCTCAACCCTTAATATCAACAACAAGGGAATATAGAGACTAGACTACCTTAACCCTCAATATCAACAACAAGGGAATATAGAGATTAGACTACCTCAACCCTCAATATCAACAAGAAGGGCATCCAGAGACTAAACCACCTCAACCCTCAATAGTAACAACAAGGGAATCTAGAGACTAAACCACCTCAACCCTTAATATCAACAATAAGGGCATCTAGAGACTAAATTGCCTCAACCCTCAATATCAACAATAAAGGCATCCAGAGACTAAATTTCCTCAACCCTAAATATCAACAATAAGGGAATCTAGAGACTAAACCACCTCAACCCTCAATAGCAACAACAAGGGCCCAGACAATCCCATATATGTCTGTCCCATCACACTATACAACACATACACATACATAGTGTACAACACAACAAATACACCTACACCCAGTGTACAACACAACACATACTGTAATGCCCTACTTAATCTTATCATGCAAATTTTACTAGTGTTTAAATTACCTTAGAATATTGACTTATAATTATCAAGAAATATTGGTACATACCTACATTGGTGAAATTGTAAATTTATTACTGATATATATTTTATTTTTATTCAATTCCCAACTTACCTCCTCAAATTTGAATTTTGATAGAATATGGTCTCCTTCCATTTATTCCAATTTAAATATTCATATCTCATTCCCAATATGTCCTCTCAATTCTACTTGGGAGAAGACATGGTCCTCTCCAATTAATTACCAAATTATATATTCATATCTCATTCCCAATATGTCCTCTCAATTCTACTTGGGAGAAGACATGGTCCTCTCTAATTAATTACCAAATTATATATTCATATCTCATCCCCAAAATGTCCTCTCAAATTTACTTGGGAGAAGACATGGTCCTCTCTAATTAATTACCAAATTATATATTCATATCTCATCCCCAAAATGTCCTCTCAAATTTACTTGGGAGAAGATAAGTCAAATGTAAGGATGAGGGGGTAGTTATGACATTAATGAGAGGTGGTTGAGGTGGAGAAGAGAAGGGGGCATAAAAGGGGAAGGATGAGGGGAGGAGAGGGGGGATCCTTGGTCTTGGTTTTGGTTTGGTTTTGTTTGGGAGGATTTTGTTTTGGAGGAGGGATGTGGAGAAAGAGGAGGGAGATCAAACTTGGATCTAGAGAGTGTTTGTTAAACTTGGACACACTACATCTGGTTGGACTTGGGCTCGGAGGGCTAGGGAACTTGTGGAGGTTTCCTGGGCTAGGAATTACTTCCTAGTTGGCTGGGAGGCAAATCCAGTCGGGTAGTCAAGAGGAGCATGGAGCTCAGGAGCATCTCAACTAAGCTATTGGAACAGGTATTATCCGTCATCTATTTTAGTTATGTAAATTGTTACAAGTTATACATGTTGTAGATTAAATTAATTTATGTTCATGCTTATGATGTTTTATAAACCTGAAATTTTCCTTGTTATGAAAATTAGCGAAATTAATTTGAATAAGTGTAGTAGTAGTTAGAGGACCTATAGTTGGGTCCTCACACGTACACCTACACCCAGTGTACAACACAACACATACACCTACACCTAGTGTTCAACACAATACATATACGTACACATCATACAATAAAACAAATACACATATCGTGACACAACGACTACACAATACCCAACACATAGTACCACATATACACAACACAACATGCACAACATGTACATAATACCACATGTACATAGCACCACCTACACAACATGCACACAACACCACATGCACGCAGCACCACATGTACC
Organism: Pinus tabuliformis; assembly: GCA_031772625.1. Classification (NCBI taxonomy): domain Eukaryota; kingdom Viridiplantae; phylum Streptophyta; class Pinopsida; order Pinales; family Pinaceae; genus Pinus; species Pinus tabuliformis. The sequence continues at coordinate 1,779,972,183 of CM062817.1, read as the reverse complement.
ACATGCACGCAGCACCACATGTACCACATGCACACAGCACCATATGTAGACAACACCACATATACAACATGTAAACAACACCATATGTACACAACGCCGCATATACAACATTTACACAATACCATATGTACACATCACCACATATGCAAGATATACACAATGCCAGTACTACACATCCAGAGACCACACTGTCTCTGCCAAGTAACCTTGATTCTAGTGTCTTTCTATTGTCCATGTTTATCCTAGCATGTCGCAGATCACACTGCTTTCATTCTGCTGATGTATCCCTCAACATTACCTGTCCATAACATAAACATAGGCATAAGCGCATAATATCAATTCATATCCACATGATACTAACCTCATATATTTGTTAGGGCTACTCTTCCTACTTGATTCCTCATAAGACCTGGAACCTCTTCATGGCACTCAACTGCATAAGAAATCATTCCTTCACAAGAATGATCCCTAACGACCCTGTAAAACAACAACATACATACATATATATACATGTAAACACTAACATAAAACAATCATGGTCCTTAACAATCCTTTAAGAAAACGACATATGTACATAAATATATACATATATAGATATCAACATAATCATAATCACAACAAAATTATCAGCATTCCTAAGATCAAGGTTGAGAGGACTCCCTGTATCCATGCAACGCATGCACAACATTGAGAACAATAGTTCCAAACATTGCCAAGGTAGCTGGTGCCTCAAATCCATTTACCTTACCTTTCCTAATTACCTTTCTCATGTCTATCCTATCACCGTCCATTTACCCCAATGGGCCCAACCAATCCATCTGGGTGTCATATTCTTGCCTTTGACTATCCTTATACACACGCCGACTTCATCCAAGTCTTTATATTACCTGTTGGGTTTCATTTAGCTCTACCCAAGCTCCATTAACTTTCCTCTTTCCCAAATCGATTCCCAAAATCCTCAAAACATATAAGGAAAGAACAAGAAGCAATAAGAAGAAAACCATTAAAAACCAATAACCATATAATACCACAGACAAAATGGCATGTCCATGCACCAGAAACAATCAAAATCACAAATCAAGCACAAACAAATCACAAAACACTAGAATCACAAGACTTCCAATAAACACCATGACTCAACCCCCATGGTTTCCTGGTGCTTCCAAGGGAAAGCTCAACCCGAGCCTTCTCCAATATTTCATGGCAATATCTTTTTCCATTTGATCCCCTGCATCATACTCCCATAAACACATAACTATCTGTGCATAAATAAACGTAACAATATATCGGTTACCTTACCTTGTTATACCTGACACGTTGACTTGTAATTGAACTCATAGATATATCATCTCTCGAGGGACTCCAATTCCTTGATGATTCCAGCCATAACTGGAAACTAGTTGTTTTACTTGTGAAATACATGTTCATGAATATAGCACATATACACATAATGTTAGACAAAGTTAAGGTTAAGAAGACTTCATGTATTCATTGAAAGCACTCATTCATTTGGAATTTCAATTTCTAAACATAGTCAAAGGAATTCTCACCCAATTCCTTTCTTTCACTTTTTCCTTGTTGCAATTGATTCGTATTAGGTGTTATCACATCACCCAACTGTTAGTTATATAAACAAATCAATTTCTACCTTGTCATGCTAATACCAAGCATGTTTACCTGCCATTGTTCACACATGTCAATCACATGTTTCAATGATCAAGACGTCATGTCTATTAATTTAAAATCATCCCTTACCAAGACTAATAGTCATATCATAATTTGCAATTAACTTACATTCATTAGTCATAACTCTACAACTAGCATCCACTTCACCCAAGTGCGTATCGTTTGTCTCAACACACATTGCGTTAGTACAATTGTTTTAAAACAAGATCATTCCTTCATGCAATCTTATAGACACATAATCATATCATGTAATTAATCAAACATTCAAACAACCTATAAGCATACCATGTTAGATAAAACAAATAGAAACCATAATCAAATCATATCTCAAGGTATCTTAGGGGAGGTTATCACATCTGCACAAGTCAATCCAGATTAGTACGACACAATATCACAAGTATATCAACTCATACCTTAATATCATAACCATAACCATATGCATAGGCCAATTCAGATTAGCACGATACATATAACATCAAGATCTTAAATGCAATGACCATAATCATCATTTGTATGACCACAATGCATAGAACAACAAGTTACTACCATGCATGACTAATCGACACATGTGCATACAACAACACTGCTTAAATAACATCTATCATGCATGTAACCACAACAACAATAAAATGGTAGGCATGCATATAACAACCATTAACCATCATACTTGTATGCCTATAAACATGTATGATGATCTTCTCTTACTCCGAGGTTTAGTGTTGCAACCTCACTCTAAAAATCTGCATCTCTCACTCCATCTCAACCAACATATGAGCATCACAACATACCAACAACATCATGATGATATAAACTTTACACAATGACATCATGCACGATAACCTTAACCATGGCAATGCATGCATAACAACATGCATCTAGCCCATCCAATCCAAGTATTTGAACCATGCTTTGATACCACCCTGTAACCACCCCTCCCACTTGTACCCAATTCCACTGATATGCCAAGGTAAACATGAGACAACATTAGGGGACTTTTGAGGTCTAAAATGGGCCTCCTAAGAAAAATGTACAACCAAAATAAAATTTATAAGAACCAATAGGATTCAAGATCATGATGTCAACCATGGGGGATGATTCACAATTTTTGGAGTAAAAAAGTAAAAAGAATAAAAACTGATAAAATAATAAAATACTTTTTCAACTCGTATTTTCAACTTATCTCCCTAAGGGTTTACTCAAATTTTGAGCGGGAGTACTTGTTGGATGCAAAATTCAATTCCTCATCCAAAGAGTACCCATGTTGCATACTTTCGATGGACCACGCTATACGGAAAATAAGAAATACATGAAAAAACGTGATTGCAATCACGTTTTTCATTTATTTCTCAGTTTTCGTGTAGCAATGTCCATCGAAAGTATGCAACATGGGTACTCCTTGGAAGAGGAATCAAAATATGCATCCAACGAGTGTTTCCGCTTGAAATTTGAGTAACCCATAGGGAGATAAGTTGAAAATACGAGTTGAGAAAAAGGATTTTTCTTTTCTCCCTCTAAAATTTGATGGTCACCTAATCTTACTTTATAATTTCCTTAGGAGGCCCATTTTAGACCTCAAAAATCCCCTAATGAGAGTTACTATGACATGACTTGACCTCCAAGCTTCAGTTATGGAAGTGGGGCCGACAACTGAAACTTACTGACCACAAATTGACATCTAAAGGACTTACAGGACACTTAGGGGCCAAAGAACCACCCCAGGTGACCAAACCCTAGTTGGATATCTTTTTCAGCGACCTATACTTCCAACTGCATGCAAAATCCTACCTAAGTGCGGTTGTAACCCAAAATTCTCAGTTCAAAGTGTGTGGTCCCGAGATTTGAGCCAAAATTCTAGGCCAACCTCCATACCACTACCCAAAACTTCCTAAGACTTTCCAGATTGATAAGTAACTAAATGAAAATTTTAATCATACAGAACTTGAACAAGGATTTGACCAAACCAAACCCAACCATGATAGTCATTTCATCAAACATATGGTGAACATGTAATCTACAAGTCGTGAATACATATCTGAACATAGGAGTCTAAAACTTATCTAAGAAGCACTAAGAAGGTCTAATTCCCTCACATAATAGCTGCAATAACACTTGTTAGCCCATTCATTAATTAACCATGAAATACTTGTCAAATCCTAAACAATACATAACTAGAGTACATTACAAACCCATGCTTCTAACCAACATATGACCAGATTATTAACCATGACATAAAAACCATGAAATCACCATTATAACAAGTACATGTGCTCATACATTACAAAGGGAAAATAAATCTTATTAACTTATGCAAAATCCAACCAAGTCAGGGACTCCCACCTACCACCTGACCATAGATTAAGTTGAACCAACTATTTCTTTCAGCCAATCACCCTCGTGCCATATTCCAAGCATGAATGTGGGATCTCAAGACATAAACAACTAGGGGTTCCCAAATATTAAACCATCTCCACTCTCAGGCTACCACGATCTCACCAAAACCAGTCAAGAGATCACAAAGCCCAAAAACAAGCTTGGATGCCTCATAATTTCTTCACCAATACCATGAGGATTTTTCTTGTCTCCACCCACTTGTCGAGGGCTTGCCAAAAATTAAACCACCTCCACCAACCCTTGGGAATTTTCCTAAGACCACCTCACCTGGTTCCAAAACCTTCCAATAATCCAAAGCTCAACGAGAAAGAATCCCATCACACCATGATTATCCAGGAAATAGAAAGGCAAGGATGAAACCATTGTCAAAACCAGGCAAAAATCTAGCCAATGACAGAAAATGAACCAAATAAACCAATGCATGTACCATGCATTCACACATCAGCTAGGAAATCACACATGCAACCTGTTACCTACAAAATCTTCTTGTTAAAGTTATTGATCCAACATTCTCCTTGCTTTCCTTGTTTGTCCTTTTCTTTCCTTTTTTTTCCTTGTCTTTCCTTTGCTTGCTTGCTTTCTCCTCTTGGTTCTCTTCTCTCTCTCTCTCTGGAACTAATCCAATGAAAAACTGGCAAAAATCCCCAAACTAATCCTTTGTTGCTTTTGATTATTGATGTCTCTAATTTCTTCATTTTTCATCATTTTTCATTGAATTTCCTTCTCATGCAATTTTGTGACCCTTCATTTCCCTTTTCCCCTATTTTCCTTTATTTTCATAAATAAATACCAATTAATGACTCTTTTCCAATTTTTTTAGCCATAAATAAACCAAAAGTGACACCCACTAGGATGTTTTTCCCCAACATTCAGCTTGGAATACGTGCCCCATGACCTTGGTCTTATTTTGTATTTATTAACTTTATTACATGAACTTTTAACCTAGAGTTGTTATAGAAAGCGTAAACCATCAGGACTTCCCACGCAAGGTTGGTCTCAACTCGTGCACTGTCTGGTAAGCCAAGGGGATTTAGGCCTGGCATAGTACATTGTACTAGCGTAATGGTAAAGTGTTTGTCGGTGGGAATCCAATGTCGCAGGTCATTGACAATCCTTTCAAACTACGTAAACATGTATCTGATAGTCACCCATTAACATCTTGGGTGAGACTTCACCCACTTTGTGGGTGTTTCCAAAAGGGCCGATGTTGAGGGGGGGTTTGTTGGCCATTATGTAGCAAATCCCAGGTCTGTCATAATCTTGTGTGCCAACATGTATGGAAATCCTTTTTTAGACAAAAATTTAAGGTTTTTCATGTCCTTTTTCATTTTATATTTTAATAAAAGTGTTCATTTTTTAATATTATTCTTTATATAAAAAATAGAGAAGAGAACTCACACTGGCTTGGAAGAGGCCATATGAAGGTTCCCTCCCCATTCAACTCCCTAGGTTTCTTTTTTATTCATTTTGTTAATTGTGATAGACAAGAACAATTTCCAAGTTCCAATGTGGATTGGCAAATCTATGGTTTCAATGGGAAACTGGTTTGCTATGTTAGATGGAAAATCTAGTATCACGGGACAAACATGAGCCAAAACATCAAAAATTCAAATCTACAAAAATACTCCATTCCAAATCATTCTCACAAATTCAAGAATGTAGATAGGATATGAATAACTCAGACTTGCATGTTTTAGGTGGACCATGGAAGGGATTTCTATAAGCAAAAGTTACGGGTTTGGAGCCCACATATTGTCTTTTTCATCTTTTACTTTATGTTTTCATTTTCTAATCTTGACACAATTATTCTCTAGATGGAAACAAATCTTGACGAGATCCTCAGACACCTTTTTCTTTTATGTTTTCTCATGTGTTAAAAAAAGCATCCAGGGCCTTTTAACATTTTTGGCTTGCAAGAAACAAATGTCAAGCAGAGACTTGACACTTCCATATCAGAATTGTATCCTGAGTGGATCTAGATCCTCCATTGTTGTAAGGTTGTGTTGTTTGTATTAGAAAATAAAGTAATAATGTGAGAGAAATAAACAAATACCTCATAAACACATAAACATTAATAACATGAACATAATGTTTTTACCCTTGAAACCCTTTATGGAAAAACCAAATAAATGACCATTCATAGCCCAAATGTTTTTACAATGGAGGATTAATGTCTTTAAATAGGCTACATTAAAATACTAACATGAGAAAAACCATAAGTTATCAAAACCTGGAACTAAAAAATCTTTAACAGTGAATTGAATCTAATTGATTCAAGTTTTCTCAAATTACCCTAACAATCCCCCCCTTAAATTTGACTTGGGAAAATTAACCTAGTCCCAACCACTCTATTGAAGTCCATATAAAAAAAATGTTATCCACCAAAATACGTGGGTAACCAACTATTACATATGCTAGCTTTCTAGGACACACTTTTGGTACATGGTTCATTAACCATCTCACATCTTGATATTTCACGTCTCCCCCCTCAAACTAGCATACAAGTACACCTAGCACCCTCATACCTATTCAAGTGGTCCATTCCACAGCTTAATCATCCATAACACCATGCATTATCGCACTCCAACATGTATGCCTAAATAACAAGTCCTATGAAAAACTAACCTCAAGCTAGCATATGAGTATACCTACCAACCTCATCTAAATTCAAGTAACTCATTCCACAACTTAATACATCATGTGCTACGATGTTACATGTATGCCCGAATAACAGGTCTTATAACAACCTTGGGGAATACAACTCACATAGAGCTAGGATTTACAACTTATACCAAAACACCTTTAGGGTGTTCACACACCACTGCATCTCTCCATCACATGCTATCTCCTTCACCAAACAACAACACCAATAACTCCATCTCTATTTTCTCTTCCACACAACTATGCAACTCTCTTGCTATATTTCTAGCTTGTGTTGATCCATACCTTGACCTAGTCTTCCAACACCATTTGCACTTTCCAGATCTACACAACCTCTCATTAACATAGCTCATCTACATTTAGTTGGAATCATTCTCCTTTATCATGACCACCATAGCATTTCACTACATATGCACACTTTGTTTTGTTCATGATTGCTTCTCCATGGCCTCAAAAACTTTTTTAGTGCATTGTTCAACCACTCCAACATGTATGACTCCACTATGAAATCATCTATTATGCTCATCTATGCCCTTCCATGTGATTCTATCATGGTGGAGGAATTAAATGATCCCCTCCCACAACTCCAATGTCCTCGGTGAATGTGGCACTAACATCATCTCTTGTAGTCCTTTATAGTTTTTGTTGCAAAACCTTGAATTCCACACAATAATTGTAAACTTTGAACAAATTTTATCTCCTTATCTATTGAGGATATTCATCTCCACATTATTTTCTATAAATCATCACCATTGTGGGAATTTACCTCTATGGCTTTGATGTCATACCCTCATGCAATGCTTTGTTTCCTAAATATCATTTACTGCCACAAACTAACTGCAACTCATCTAAATCAACCCCTACTCGTACTATGACATAGAGCACTTAGTCCAATGGGTCATACTCGAGTGCCTCAACATAACTCTTGGGGTTTTCCCTTAGTATTTTTCTCTTTTCATAATAGACCATAGACATGAATGCGGCTACACCCTAACTGACAACTTCTCTTCTACCTTGGCGTGCACGGGAGAAGTTATGGTAGGTCATATCAATCTTGATCTCTATCTTTGGTAGAAATCCCAAGAAATTATTACAATAGTATGGAAACTCTTCCTAGCATGTGGCTCCTCCACCATCACACACCACAATGAGTTCAAACTATGCTGGAATCTAGCTACCAACAACACTTGGTTGCATGTCCACCTGTGTGTCATCGTCAGGGTTTCCTTTCTAGTGGGGATTACTACGACAATCCTTATGGAAACAACCTCCATCTTCATACACAAGGGTGCCTCGATGTCCTCTATAGAAAACTTGATGAATTCATTATTTACATTGGAGGAGTCACATGGAGTAGTAACATGGCTAAGATCATCAATTTCTTGCCCTATACTTACCATGAATATGCATGGTGAATCCTCACCTTCAAGTCCACCATCACTTGCATCAAGTAGATCACGATCTATCTTTTATCGTTCGTCATAGGATATTTCCTCATGTTTTTTCTTCCTCTTACATTACCCACCAAATTCAATAAAAATTACAACACCATGCACCCAAAGTGTAGACTGTATGACGATTGTAGATCATAAGTCTACAACCCTTCTCTGTCTTGGCTTTACTCTTTTTACATCTTCCTTTAGTTCTTAGTTTGAGCTTAAGACCAATCTTCTGCACACATACTCTACTAGGGCATCCGTGCTCAACTCTAGCTCTAATTCCAATTGCTAGAAAATAAAACAATAATATGGAAGAAATAAACAAATATATAATAAACACATAAACATTAATAGAATGACCACATTGTTTTATGGAAGAAGTCTTTATACGAAACCAACTAAATGATCATTGGACTATTTACACTGAAATCATTAAGCTTTTAAATAGATTATATTAATAAAATACTAATACTATGCGCAAAATCATGAATTATTCAAACCTCAAACCAAAATATTACCAACGATCAATTAATTTAACCAAATAAAATTTATGCGAATTACCTATTTCTGTAAAAAGGATTTCATTAAAATTGTGCATTTAATAGGCAAACATCATGCCTATTCTTAGAATCCTTGCACCCTAAAAGACTAAAAGTAATGTCTTTTTATTTTGGATAATTTTATTTGGGGTGGCCAGGTTGAGAAAAGGAAATATCATTTGTCTAAGCTATCATCAATCTTGCTGCCGAAAAATTTGGGAGGTTGGAGTCTGCTGGACCTTAGGAGCTTCGGAAAGGCCCTTTTATGCAAATCCCTTTGGAGAGGGATGTTCGGGGAGAGCCCATGGAGTAATACCATAAAAGAGAGGTATATGGGCGGTAAGGATATCTCATATTGGTTCAGAATGGGAAGGATTGGTTCCATCTATGGTTCTACAATATGGCTAAGCTTCCGTAAGATAGAAGGGTTATTCTTAAAGAATTTGATTTGGAATTTCCAAACCGGTAGCAAGATTCTCATTGGACTGGATACTTTTTTGAGCGGACAAGAGGATATCATCCTGCCAAAGACTCTCCTTAATTTTTTACACAGGAAAGGATATTTCACCTGGGACAAGCTCATTGAAAAATGGAATGGACCCCTCCCTATTTGGAAAGGAGCTGGCAAAATGGGGATGTCTGAAAATGTAGGAAGGCAGTGGAGATCTGTAGAAGTTTGTCTGAGAAGCTGTGGAATATATCGTTCTTTAGATGTCGACGTCCTAACATGGAAAGATAAAAAAAGGGATTTCCCAAGTTCAAGTAAAGGATATTTACTTAAAGCTGATATCCTCAGAAAATGCTATCCCCAACTCCTTTTTTCCATTATCTTTCTGGAAAACAGGTTGTCTTTCAAAAGCTATTCTGTTCTCGTGGCTGGTTTTCCACAATAAAAATTTATCCTGGGAAAACTTAAAAAAGAGGGGCTGGCAGGGCCCGGGCCTTTGCCCATTGTGCAGAATTGAGGAAGAATCAAACTGTCACATGTTCCTCCTCTGTCAGAAATCGCGGCAAATATGGCAAGCTCTAGAATTTCAATATGGTTTTCCTCATGTTTCTCACACCTCTATTCAAGAGGCCTTTACATGGTGGAGCAGGCAAAAGGATTCATGGAGGCCGATTTTCATCATCACTTTATGGTGTATATGGAGATGGAGAAACAACTATATTTTTAATGATAGTAAGGAGCCTTTTATGGGAATCGTCCAAAACATATTTTCTCTCTTTGAATCCATTCCTGAAAAGCCTCAAAAGGAGAAGAGATCAAATCCCATCATGGATGATCTATGTCGCGACAGTTTCCCGAGAGCGTTCTTTGATGGAGTGGCTCAAAACTTTTCTTGTGGCTGTGGATTCCACATCATCTTGGATGAAAATACTCAGTATTTTATTTCATGGAATGGCGAAAAAGGATCCAGCTGCAAAGCGGAGGCGATGGCTCTTGCGGGGCTCCTCTCCTTCTGTATTTTCTTTAACATCCAGTCTGTTTCAATATTTGGGGATTCCAAAGTTATGGTTGATTTCGTTCTGGGAAAAATCCATATTGGCAACCCTCACCTTGCTGGTTGGATGAGCAGGGTAGTTTTTCTTTGGGAAAGGATGGAAGGATGTTCCATACAACATGTTTACAGGTCTCAGAACAAGATGGCAAACAGTTTATCAAAGGAAGGCCTGCTAATGTCTCCAGGTATTTGGCACATGAAGTTAATTTCAGATATGCAGGTGTTCTCTTTCACAGATTTTTCCTTTCTGGATGCTTTCTGAGTTTGTTAGGTATATTTTTGTTTATGTCTCCTTTTGTCCCTGTTGTCCTTATTATGATTGCTTTTTTGATTATCCTTTCATCGATGCTTTCCGCCTTGGGGGATCTCAGCATTCCAAATGTTTGTACACTTCAAAATATTTTCTCTGCGTCTTTCTATAACAGAGACATGGCTGTCAATTTAGAAGATCATTAGTCTTATGTGTTTTTGGGGATTATTTCCTCTTTTTTCAGTTTCGGTCTGAACGGATTGCCCCCAGTCCGGTCACACCTCATATACAAGTTTCTATATGACAAATATATTTTGATCATTATATTCCTTATATAATATATTTATGCTTTTTCGTTCCTGGAAAAAAATGTCTTCTTATCTTAATATTAAAGAATAGTGACTCAAAAATCTCCTCTTATTGGGTACAACATACATAATCAACCGGTGCTCGCCCTCTCCAACAACTTAATATCGATCACGGTCATCAGTGCCTTAGCGTGTGTGCTCTGTTGGTTGATGGGTGGTGATGTCAAACTTATTGTAAATTTTCTGAAACTTTTTAAGTTCAGATTTTGGATGATCCTTGTCCGAAAAGATGTTAACAGATTAAAACAGAGTACATTGTTTTGTTTTTTAATTACAAATGCAAAACAGCAATTCTAAAAATTTACACGCAACGCCGATCTTGACTTCAAGACAATAATGTTAGATTCAATTTTCACATATTGGTTTGAGCGTCGAGAGTTTAAGAAATAATTAAAAGAATACATTTATGTCGTATTAAATTGATTAAAACATATATTAAATTTTTTATTACAATTGATGAAAAAGATAATGAATATGTTACATTTCGAATAAAATGCGAGAAAAAATATTGGATTCCTAATAAAATTGATGAAAAAGGATGTTGAATTTCTAGTAAAATTGATTGAAAAGGATATAGAAAGGCTAAGCCTGCCACAATACTTCTCAATTGGGGTCGTTGGGGTGCATGCTGGTTGTGTGAATGTAGATATTCGGAGATTCCATTGAAGTCTTGAATGTAGATGTTTAGGGTTTTTTTTTCGAGTGGTTGGGTGCACGTTAGTTGTGGGTGTATATATATACAATATTAGTTAATTATATTTCTTAATATTTGGTGATGGCATTTAACAATACAACATTTTATTAGTTGTTTTATTTTTGTGATTGAATTTTTTGTTTTTATTATTTTTTAGTTTAATTAAGCTATATTTAAGCTAAGCTACAGGTACTAGCTACTATGTAACCCTTGTTATTACTTGTTATGTGTTTTGTTGAAAAAAAAAAAAAAATTGTTAATGTAAATTTTGTGAAAGATATTTTTTTTAACTATTATTTAAATATTATGTATTTTCGCTGTGAATATAAAAATATTTGGTGATGGCATTTAACAATACAACATTTTATTAGTTGTTTTATTTTTGTGATTGAATTTTTTGTTTTTATTATTTTTTAGTTTAATTAAGCTATATTTAAGCTAAGCTACAGGTACTAGCTACTATGTAACCCTTGTTATTACTTGTTATGTGTTTTGTTGAAAATATAAATAAAAAAAAAAAAAAAAAATTGTTAATGTAAATTTTGTGAAAGATATTTTTTTTAACTATTATTTAAATATTATGTATTTTCGCTGTGAATATAAAAATATTTTTTTTGTTAATATAAGTCTTCTGTTTTGTTTTAAGAAAGTTTTTTTAATACTGGCTTAGATGATAAAATACATTTCAACCAGATAACATCAGATATGTATATGTTTTATATTACTTTAGAAAGATCAAAGATATTCAACCATGTTCATTCTCTTTATCAAACTAGCCAATGATTTGATGCAATTATGTTAGTCATTATTTATGTATGTAATGTGAAATATTTTACATATTATGCTAGTTTTCAATAGCTTGGTCAAACACTTTATCTTAGCGTTAAATTTGATGAGTTGGGCTAAAGGAGGACCTTATAAATAATAAAACAAGTTTGAAAGCATTTTTAATTAGGAATTTGAGAGGATTTAACCTTTCAAGTAATAATAATATGTAGGACATTTTCCATATCCAAAATCAAACAAATAAATAGACTTGTGTTATAAAAATTGAAATATATCACAAGTGTATCAACACTAAAGAAACTACATAAAACTTTCAAAATCAAAAGGAAATAACTTGTTTCACCCAAATAAACTATAGACTACCAGTAGGCCATGGGTGTGGAGATGTCATGTGAGTCTCAAACTTTAAGCTTCAAGCTTTAGTGTTCATGCTTTAGGCTTAAGTGAGTATAATGCAGGATTCTAATAGGTACAAAGATCTATTATGGTTGAGTTTATGCCTAGCTTAAAGTCATAGCAGTATTAAAGCATTTTATGCTTATTTTGAAATCACATCTTAAATACAAAAATCCATTATAGTTGAGTTTATGTTTAGCTTAAATCCATAGCAATATTGGAACATTCTATGCTTATCTTGAAATCACATCTTAAAGTATTAGTGTTGAGGAAATTATATGGTTATAATTCCAACATTAAATTATCAATCCGGGACTCGTAAGCTTCGAGGTGCAAGCGCAGGTAACGCAGGATCAGAGCATCTAATCTAAACTAGAAATGAAATCAATTTATTGTTTAAGTACATATTTGCTATTTCTAATTGAAACTAATCAATTAAGGAAAACACACTCAAACAATATGAATAAGAAATTCTAATTAATGTGCAAACGAAACTAACTCTAATTAATCATAAACCAAGCAATACAAATTATCATTCGAACGATTTCAATCTTAATCTAAGTAATGGAAATCTTAAATCAAACACTAAGATCTATTTAATCTAAATGCAAGAATCTTAAATCAATCGAGACTAACTCAAAAAGGCATCAAGATTATGCTAATTTCAATTCAAACAAAACTAATTATAATCCAAACGATTTAAGCTAAGGAAATAAACAATCCAAACAATATTACGACTAATCTAATTCCCAGGATCACACAAAGATCTACTACTTTACTTAATCATCAAAAGACTAAATTACTGCAATGACCATTTCAAGGCTAAATTACTTCAATTGCAATGCCAATTCAAACCTAGACTACTCCTAATTGAAATCGAAATACTTTAACTACAAGATTCAGATTGCATCTAATGGAAAACAAAATCATTCAAATCGAAATCAAAATGTTGAACTATAAGATTTAGATTGCATCTAATGGAAAACAAAATTACTCTAATCGAAATCGAAATGTTGAACTATAAGATTCAGATTGAACTCATGAAAACATTCGTTAATGAAAATCACTCTGCAAATCTAATCCCTATGATTGGAATGAACTACAGAACTTGCTTCTAAGTGGTGGTGGGCCCTTTCCACTCCTGGAGCAAGTTAGATTAACTCAATGGAAATAAAATTCAAAACACAGTCATAATACTTACAAAGGATTTAGAGATGAAGCAAAATTCAATTAAGATGCAATTATTATTACAAAAGAGCTTCAATCCATCATTTATTCCTTCCATGCTTCTATTTACAAACTTCAAAATCTTACAATACAAACCATGGCTGAGCCATTTATAAGATTTACAAGGTGAATTAGTCATTTTCCTCAATTATGGAAAATTGAACAATTTTAACAAACTGACCCCAAAGATATTGGCATATCTTCCTAACCATGGCAAATTTTGAAACAAATTTGGAGGGAACCTAAATTGTTATATTTTCAACAAAAACCTCTCTTGGATTTGTCTCATTCAAATCCATATCCTCGTAAATCGTGCCCAAAGTTGGTTGTCTGGCTCTTTTTGCAAGATTCTAGAACTCTGGAAAAACAGTCATTTTTTATAAAACTGCCTCCAAGACCTGCTTATAACTTTTAGAAAAATTCGAATCTGGAGAAACAATTTTGGATATAGATAATTGGTTATATGGTTAACAAACCCATTTTCTCATATTTTCCAGATTCACCTCCAGCTGCACGGAAATCGAGGTCAAACTTGGCAGTTTGGAAACTGTGCACATTTTGAGTAGATTTGTTAATTAGCTCCTAGGGACCCACATGTGCGACCTGGTTGCAATCCAACACATGGAAATGTATTAAAACATTATTTTGGACAATAACCTCCCTCGGTTTTCCCCGGAAGCGTGCCGAAATGTCGAAACCCCAAATTGGATATTCTCGTACTCTACTTGTACCAACTAGTTCAACTGACTTGTGAAGAATTTCGGCGATGGAACCCTGTGACAAATGAACTTAGCAAAATCATCATTAGTAAATCATGACAAAATCATCTTTAATCATAGAAAATATAAGAAAACTAATGATAATCAACCATGAGGTGTAAGACGTGAATTGGCGATAAGTGATGGAATTATGGTGTGAAATGAGTGTAATAGTACATGAATATAGGTTATGAATGGTGGTATTGAATGATGAAAACATGGGCATATTTGAGGCCCAACATCCCCCTATGCCTGAGGATTTGCATGTCCTCATGCAAACAAGTACTTTGCTCATTTATAGATTTTATGGCATCGTGGCTTTGGCAAGGTTGGTTCTTGTGGAGCAACACCATTCTTATTTGACTGCCATATATTTGATTTTGAGAGCAATACAAATTGAGGATAAACAATAGATGTGGTAGGAGGAAATGATAAATGAGATGATAAGTGGCAATGGAAATGGTGGATGAGATGAAGTGGTGATGGAGATGGTAAAATAGGTGCTTGCATACTTGGTTTTTGTGAGGCCAATGCTTATGGATGGTTCCTTTATGAAAGGCAGCAATGACTTCATCCTCTATTGGATACATTCAATTGACAATATATGTGAATGTAGGAGGGGAAGGTACTATAGTTACTACTTTGTTTACATGAACCAATATTCATGATTATGACCTTATTAGAGTAGCATGCATTCTATTATGAATGAGGAGTTTGCAAATGGAGGGTATATGGAAAACAAAATATATGGAATATGTGGTGGTTAATCATCAAAGCTTTCTTAAATCTCTAATGAATTAAAGAATCTTAAGCCAACTTTACCTCAAGTTTTACCTTTACCGTGATGATAGCTGCAGGCTGAAGTAGAGGATGGAATGGTTGGAGCTGATGTGACTGTTGATCTGACCTACTGAAGAAGGCAGAAGGCTGAACTAAAGAGCAGAAGGATGAACTGAAGGTCCCCTTCTCCCCCATGCCTGAGGAGTTGTATGTCCCCAAACACTGAGGAAAGGTGACTGCTGCTGCAAATGACAATGGAAATGCTGATACAAAGAACCAAACTACTGCAAATCTGTGTTGAGATCACAAAACCGTATAGTCTTCAACCACTACACACCCGTGTGCAATCTTGCATATGTGAATAAATGGTGTCGATGTCGAACATAAGCAAGAATCATTGGATTACCGACCATTGAGGAAGTTGTTAACCAATGCGAGATATCCCACCTTTGATGTCAATGGGAATCAAGGCACTAGGTACATTCTACTAGCCATGAATAGATTTTTCGAAGTCGAATGGACTGCAGAATTCATCCACCAAGAAACATTGATGAATTTCCTTAGTATATGACAAGGATACCTGCCATTAAGGCATGCAGGCTCCCAGGTACCTTATCTAACCCTAACCTTGATCCCAGATACTTTGCTGATGTCGATGGGACAAGGCTTGTTGGCAGGTGGGCCTTAAGGGATCCCACATCAACCAACTCAAGTACAAACATAATGACTTGAAAGATACATGATTTGAAGAACTCATACAAATTTACAAGATTTATTGGGAACTTTGCCCGCCAGTTACCTGGTTTTCAAGCAAAGTCCTTGTCCAGTTGCGCCAGACAAGCTGGTTTTCACAAAAGGACTTATTTTTCTCTTTACTATTTTCATTTATTTATTACAATACTAACTTTCCTACTATACTGAAGAAAAGACGTCCTCCTTCAAGTGAAAGAGAACTTCCAATGAAGCCATGTGCGGATCAGGTACAAGGATATATTCATGCTCAGATTTAACATATAAGAGTTAGAATGTACAAGAGCATGAGAAATCAGCAACTTTGAAAGACGTGATACAAAGAGTATTTGAAGATGAGAGTGGTACTTTGACTGGATTGTGATCTAGAACCAATGCTCGATGTAATCTTGGTGGTATTGGCCCATTTCTTCATTTGGACCACTCTGAAAGTCCTCCTCGATCATGCCAGGCAAACTTGGATAATTGGTCTCCGGAATGCATACAAGGCTTGCTGTTGGGCATGGTGAAAGTTCTTCGATCTTAGGTTCAGCTGGATGCTCCCCATCAGATTTGGTACATGATTTCTCAATCTCCTTGGTAGATAGGCAAAAGGAATCAAGGGAGATTTCCAAATCCTCTTCTGGTTATGGAGAGACAGATAATTTCTTGAATGTGGTGAAGATGAACTCTTCCTGAGAGGTAGAAATCCCAGCTACTGCTAGGATTTGAGAAAGTACTTCGAGGGACATTCTTCAAGCTCTCGATTGTTCTTTGAATTTCTCCTCTTGTTTTATGATCCCTATCTCGCAACATGGATTAGTGCAAAGGGGTTCTTATAGCACCCCAAAAATGTTTTATCTTTAAAGAGCTTTGAAATTTTAACCTAAATGAATTAAAAACCGCTAATTGCAATAAAACTCACCAAACTTGCTTATTTGGACAACCAAACTTTGGAGCAACCCCACAATAGTGGATGCATGGCTCTTCACTCACGTCTTACCGTACACTCTCCACCCTCTGATTTCCTTGCAACTAAGATCACACAAAAACTTGTGAAAGAAACTAAGCTCTAATCCCTTTAGCACCTCCTCGGCAACGACACCAAAAATGTTGGGGAAATTATATGTGTTATAATTCCAACATTAAATTATCAATCTGGGACTCGTAAGCTTCGAGGCGCAAGCGCAAGTAACGCAGGATCAGAGCGTCTAATCTAAACTAGAAATGAAATCAATTTACTGTTTAAGTACATATTTGCTATTTCTAATTGAAACTAATCAATTAAGGAAAACACGCTCAAACAATACGAATAAGAAATTCTAATTAATGTGCAAAAGAAACTAACACCAATTAATGATAACCAAGCAATACAAATTATCATTCGAACGATTTCAATCTTAATCTAAGTAATGGAAATCTTAAATCAAACACTAAGATCTATTTAATCTAAATGCAAGAATCTTAAATCAATAGAGACTAACTCAAAAATCAATCAAGATTATGCTAATTTCAATTTAAACAAAACTAATTATAATCCAAACGATTTAAGCTAAGGAAATAAACAATCCAAACAATACTGTGACTAATCTAATTCCCAGGATCACACAAAGATCTACTACTTTACTTAATCATCAAAAGACTAAATTACTGCAATGACCATTTCAAGGCTAAATTACTTCAATTGCAATGCCAATTCAAACCTAGACTACTCCTAATTGAAATCGAAATACTTTAACTACAAGATTCAGATTGCATCTAATGGAAAACAAAATCATTCAAATCGAAATCAAAATGTTGAACTATAAGATTCAGATTGCATCTAATGGAAAACAAAATTACTCTAATCGAAATCAAAACGTTGAACTATAAGATTCAGATTGAACTCATGAAAACATTCGTTAATGAAAATCACTCTGCAAATCTAATCCCTATGATTGGAATGAACTAAATAACTTGCTTCCATGTGGTGGTGGGCCCTTTCCACTCCTGGAGCAAGTTATATTAACTCAATGGAAATAAAATTCAAAACATAATCATAATACTTACAAAGGATTTAGAGATGAAGCAAAATTCAATTAAGATGCAATTATTATTACAAAAGAGCTTCAATCCATCCTTTATTCCTTCCCTGCTTCTCTTCCTTTTACAAACTTCAAAAGATTACAATACAAACCATGGCTGAGCCATTTATAATATTTACAAGGCGAATTAGTCATTTTCCTCAATTATGGAAAATTGAACAATTTTAACAAACTGACCCCAAAGATATTGGCATATCTTCCTAACCATGCAGAATTTTGGAAAAATATTTGGAGGGAACCTAAATTGTTATATTGTCAACAAAAACCTCTCTTGGATTTGTCTCATTCAAATCCATCTCCTCGGAAATCGTGCCCAAAGTTGGATGTCTAGCTCTTTTTGCAAGATTCTAGAACTCTGGAAAAACAATGATTTTTTATAAAACTGCCTCCAAGACCTGCTTATAAATTTTAGAAAAAATCGAATCTAGAGAAACAGTTTTGGATATAGATAATTGGTTATATGGTTAACAAACTCATTTGCTCAGATTTTCTAGATTCACCTCCATCTGCACAGAAATCAAGGTCAAACTTGGCAGTTTGGAAACTGTGCACATTTTGAGCAGATTTGTTAATTAGCTCCTAGGGACCCACATGTGTGACCTGGTTGCAATCCAACACATGGAAATGTATTAAAACATTATTTTGGACAATAACCTCCCTCGATTTTCCTCAGAAGTGTGCCGAAATGTCGAAACCCCAAATTGGATATTCTCGTACTCTACTTGTACCAACTAGTTCAACTGACTTGTGAAGAATTTTGGCGATGGAACCCTGTGACAAATGAACTTAGCAAAACTGTCATTAGTAAATCATGACAAAATCATCTTTAATCATAGAAAATATAAGAAAACTAATGATAATCAACCATGAGGCGTAAGACGTGAATTGGCGATAAGTGATGGAATTATGGTGTGAAATGAGTGTAATAGTACATGAATATAGGTTATGAATGGTGGTATTGAATGATGAAAACATGGGCATATTTGAGGCCCAACAATTAGTATTATAGGTATAGCATAGTGCATACTCATCTTGTAGTTTCACTAACCAAAATGAAGAAAATCATTAATTGCTTTGTGTTTTGCAAAATTATTTGAAATTATATATATATATATATATATATATATATATATATATATATATATATATGACCCTATAAAAGATTAGATAAGCATCACTAATAATCTGTAAAGGATAAATATTTAATAGTGAAATAAACAAACAAAATACCCATGAAATTTAACGCTGGTTGAGATATAGGATTTTGACGTTTGATTATAAATACGTGTGGAGCCGCCAAGCAATGTGTAATTTGTTTAATAAAGTTGAAGTTGTTTGGGTAGAGTTGGGATGCATGATTACGATGTTGGCTTCCCCGCCCTGGGTTGTAATTTGTTTAGTAAAGTAGAAGTGGTTTGGGTAGAGTTGAGATGCATGATTACGATGTTTGTTGCCCTGCCCTGGATTGTAATTTGTTTAGTAAAGTTGAAGTTGTTTGGGTAGTGTTGAGATGCATGATTACGACGTTTGCTGCCTCGCCCTTGGTTGTAATTTGTTTAGTAAAGTTGAAGTTGTTTGGGTAGTGTTGAGATGTATGATTACCATGTTTGTTGCCCTGCACTTGGTTGTAATTTGTTTAGTAAAGTTGAAGTTGTTTGGGTAGTGTTGAGATGCATGATTACGACGTTTGTTGCCACGCCCTTGGTTGTAATTTGTTTAGCAAAGTTGAAATTGTTTGGGTAGAGTTGAGATGCACGATTACGATGTTTGTTGCCTCGCCCTAGGTAGAGATGAGATGCACGATGCGACGTTTGTTGCCCCGCCCTTGTTAGTGTTGAGATACAGGATTACGACGTTTTCTACCCTGCCCTTAGTAGCGTTGACTCTTTGATATGCACGCTTTTTTAGTGTAAAGTACCGAATTTGAATTTGATTTGATATGGAAATTTTCACTACTTAAAATTCAATACCGAAAAAATTCTAAAGTATACATCTTCTAAAATTGAAATATATATATATATTAAATAATTCAATTTAGGAATCCAAAACAACCAAGAGGGGAGAAGCACACCCAAACTTTCGTTTGTGGTTTAGATTTGGTTACCGGTGGGGAAGAGGTTGAAGTGTTCCCAAAATACTTATTAAATTTGGAAAAAAAAATACCACTATATAAAATTCAAATAGAAAAATTAGAGATTATATATTTTTTAAATATTTATAAATAATAATTTATTATTCTTGCTTATAAGAATTTATTATTCTTAGCAAGTAAAAACTTACTAATTTCTATTATATTTTAATATAAAATTTATTGTTTTTAACCATTGCAATTTTTTTAATATGTAATTTACTATTTACTATAATTTTTTAATACAAAAATTTATGTTTTGAATTTTTTGAATATTAAATTTTTTATTAACCAAAATATTTACCAAATTAAATTGCAATTATATTTTTTTAATATAAACTTTTTTATTTTTAATGTTTTAAATAATATAAAAAATTATGTTTTTAAATATTAAATTATAATTTTATCTATATATATATATATATATATATATATATATATATATATATATATTAACAAATTTGGTTGCTATATTAATTTCTGGAAAATAAGAGGGAGTCAGGACTCCTGAAATACAATAGATGTCGAAGAAATTCAGGATCTGAGGAGTTACATAGCAGAAAGTTCTCCTTAATCCTGCTTGTTCTTGTTTTAAGAAATTCTCGACAGGAGTAGATTCTTACAAATTGGAACAGCAGAAATTGACATTGACAAATCATTTCTGATCTATGCTAATGTGGTTGTGATGCTGTGTTGTATATTCCTCCAGCTTTTCTTCACATTCCTTATGACTGGCGCTTGAGGGATTTGAGATTTCGTTGTTGGAGATATTCTTCATAAATTTCAGGGTCGCGTTGAGCTCTTTAGCCTGGCTGCCTCTTATGGACCAATGATCGAGCTGATGAGGGAGGGGAAGGATCCCGTGCTGGATAAGATAGAAGGCATTGGTTGACTACCTATGAGTGTTAACAAACAGGGATACAAATAAAACCTCTCGGCCACTAGAATTCGGCGAAATAGCAATCAAATGGTCTAATAGAAATGAATAGGGCGCTGAGTGGTAACGATGAGAAGGGCAGGTTGGTCGAAAGTCGACCTCGGGGGAAGAGAGGGGATCCAGATAGAGGCAAAAGATGACTTGAAGACTTCTCATAAAATACATATAGGCAAAGGTATGACGAAAGAAGGTAGAGATAGAATATTAAATTTTATATTAACAAAAAAAACTTTACAATATTTTTAATATACATTTACAGTTTTATTATAAGTTAAAAAAAAAAATATACACAAACAATTGTACTGTAGTGAATTGGAATTTCCGAATTTTTAGCCGAACTGAATCGTACCGGTGGATTTTCGAATTTTCCAGGCCAATACGGCCGAACTTGGTAACTATGATGTAAAGTGAATAGTTGTGATATGTAAATGCCGAGTGTAAAGTCATGACCAGTGTAAAGCGAATAGTTATCCGAGTTAAGCTGTGATATTGAATCTGAGTTTCCATAGGATATCTTTAGAATATTGAAAAGGAATTTGTGTTTTAATATCATATTGTACATTGAATATTACTTTATTTTCATTCGCTTAATATTTTTCATTTGGGCTGACTGGAGCGATGGTGCCCCCCCGCAGTTGGAAACCCTGATCCTCTGACTGCGCTTGGCAGGCCCTGCCGGGCCGCAGCCTCTGCTGCGTGCCTTCCCCTCCGCTGTTCGCACCCCCTACAACCTGGGCCTCTTGCCCTGCCTCTCTCAGCTCGCGCTGCCCCCGCGGGCAGCTTTCGACCGCTCCCTCTCAGCTGGGCCTCCCGCCCTTTCATCCTTCTTTCCGTCTTCTGAGGAGCTCCACAGGCGCGATGGGCTCTCTAGATCCGGGACAGGCCGACATGGAGAAGGCTTTTGCATCACTAATCCCAGAGAACATTACGGAACGAATCCGACCTTCCGCCTCAAAATTCATCAAGAAGCTCGATGAAATCCCGGAAATCCCTCTCCCCCCATCTCTCCCAAGGAGATCCGCTGTAGCCTTGGCAGAAAGGGGTCTGGTTGGTCAGTTCACGGGACTATGGCCCTCCCCCAGAACGGTCCAGCGCTGGGTGGAAAGAAACTGGAACGCTATGGTCCAGGGGAAAATAGCGATAAGGTTTTGTGGAAGAGGCTTCTTCACATTCCTCTTCGAATCAGTGGAGGACCGAAACTTAATCTTCAGGAATGGTCCATATTTCATGGACACTAGAGGTCTGTACCTCAATCGCTGGACCCCGGACTTCGACCCAGAAATGGATGTCCCCAACGCAGTCCCGGTTTGGGTTCGTCTTCCACACCTGCCGCTCCACTGCTGGGCAGACGAATCAGTCAGAGCCATTGGTAACGCAATAGGAAAATACGTGGATAGATCGGAGCCAAAAGAAAACATGCATGCATGTGCGAGGATCTGTGTAGAAGTGGACTTGGGCAAAGGGCTACCAGAGGCAGTCAAGCTCAGAGTGGATCAGTGGACGCATATCCAGCAGGTGGACTACGAGCAACTTCCCTTCAAATGTAAGGTATGTCATGAATATGGTCATTTTGCAAATAGGTGCTCTAAAGCCAGATCAGAAAATAATACCAACCCTGAATCCCCAGAGGAAGCATGGGAAGTCGTCAGGAAGAAAAAGAAATCAAACCCTCCCCCCGAACCAGAGGCTCCTCTTTCCGAAACCCCTCTCCCCTCCTCTGTCCCTGCAAGCTTAGACCATTCCATCCCCTCATCCTCCAATCCCTTCGAAACCCTAGCCTCAGAGGAACCCTCATCTCCCCCTCCATCCCCCAAGGGCAAAAGAACCCCCCCTTCCTCCCCCTCTCAGGCTTCCCCTCCTCAGACAGTGGAAAGAATCTTGACAAGAAACAAGACAAAGGAAAACATCGCAGCCACGGATCCCCCAAGGAAAGTAGGAAGAAAATCGAACAAGGAAATAAGAGACGAGAATGCAGCAAGAGAGATGACCACCGGAACTCAACAACCAATAGATACATATCTGGACAAGAACAAGGGAAGTGGCGAGAAGCTGAAGGAGAAAAGTGGGACTCACAACAAATCAGGTAAATGATGATTTTGGTCTCCTGGAACTGTAGGGGGATGGGCTCCTCCCTTAAGGCAAACGCAGTCCGAGATCTAATCAAATCAGAACAACCAGACTTCCTCCTACTCCAGGAGACCAAAATCAGCGACCAAGAATTTCAACAAAGCATATCAAAGAACAGAAGGTATGAAGGAATAGCCACGAGCGCCTCAGGAGCATCAGGAGGCATAGGAATATTATGGAAAAAAAGCAATTGGACCCTTATAAGAAACAACCAAAACAGGTGGTGGATCAGAATTGACATGCAAAGTTCAGATCAGAAGGAGGAATTCACAATTTACAATGTATACGCACCTCCCCACTTCAGAGACAAAGCCACATGTTGGGACTCTCTGAAAATGGACATTGAGGCCTCTCAAAGGAAGAAGATCTTCCTTGGAGGAGACTTGAACCTAATCAGGAACGCAGAGGAAAAATTAGGAGGGAAATACTTCACAGATCCATTCAGAGATAAACTAGAGGAAATCATCCAAGCTCATAAATTCATAGATATCCCTCCACAAAATGGACGCTACACGTGGTCAAACAAGAGGACAGGAAGGAATAATATCAAGGAGAGACTTGATAGAATTCTTGTTCAGGAGAGTGCAGCAGTAAACTTCCAAAGGATCCACAGTACAATCATTCAGGGATACACTTCGGATCACAAGCCCGTGGCACTGCATCTAGAGAAAGAAGAGGACCTGGGCCCGTTACCATTCAAATACAGCAAGGATTGGGACAACAACGAGGATTTCAAAGCCCTGGTGAAAGAAACATGGAGGACAGAGATAATAGGATCTCCTCATTTTGTCTGGGAATCAAAGATCAAACACTTAAGAATTGCCATAAAAAACTGGGTTAGAAACCACGCAAATGAGGATAGGAAGGCAAAGCTCGAGCTGCAAAGAGCCTTGGAGAAATGGAACCAGGACAAGGAGTCAGTTCAAGAAACAGAGGAAGATCAAAAGATAGAAGCTGAGCTGCACAAAGCAATGTACAACCAGCACCGGAAAGAAGAGGAGGAGTTAAGGCAAAAGTCCAGATGCCTCTGGCTCAACTCGGGGGACAAAAACACTTCGTTTTTTCACAACTGTCTCAAGGTACGCAGAGCTGGAAATAATATAGACAAGATAACCTTCAATGAGAAAGAGATAACAGACAGAGAGGAAATTAAGGAGGCTGCCACAAATCATTTCCACTCGCTGCTCTCAGCTGACCCGCAGTATGAAGACAACTCAAACTTCATCAACATCATCGAAAAGAAGGTTACAGAAGCTCAAAACAGCGATTTGGACAAAGAAATATCCATTGAAGAGGTGGAATGGTCCATTAACAGTATGCCCCTTGACAAAGCCCCAGGGCCAGACGGTTTCACGGTAAGTTTCTACAAAACTCATTGGGAAACCATTAAAAAAGATTTTCTCAGAATGGTGAGAAACTTCCACCTAAAGAACAAATTGGGCAGCAGTGTTAAATCCTCATTTCTCGCTCTCATCCCAAAAGAGCCAAGCCCCCAATCCTTTGATAGGTTCAGACCTATCTCTTTATGCAATGTCTCTTACAAAATTATTTCAAAGATCCTGGCAAATAGGCTGAAACAAATTCTACCCTCAATTATCTCGGACAACCAAGGAGGGTTCCTCCCCAAGAGACACATTACTGATAATGTAATTTTGATACAAGAGGCAATACACAGCAGCATAGCTAGAAAGGAGAAAGGCATGATAATAAAGCTGGACATGGCCAGCGCTTTTGACAGGGTAAATCACTCCTTTTTGGAGAAAGTGCTGGCAAAATTTGGGGTCTCAAGGCTCTTCATCGAAAGGGTCATGGAATGTGTTTCTCAGAATTGGACAGCTCCACTAATCAATGGGAGGCCGTGCAGAGCTTTCAAAAGCTCTAGAGGATTGAGGCAAGGCTGCCCTCTGTCCCCCTTCCTCTATATTATCATGGCGGAAACTCTAAGTCTGCATTTGGAAAACAAGAGAAGGGCGAAGGAAATAACTGGAGTGGAAATAATAAGAGGAGCTAAAGGGATCAATCATTCCCTATTTGCAGACGACACACTGCTAATAGGCGGAGCCTCAAGCCTTATGGCAAGAAGATTCAAGGCCATCCTGGACCTATTCCTACAAGCCTCGGGGGGCAAATTAAACAACAACAAATGCAAGATATATACATGGAACGTTCCAAGATATATAACTCAAAGGATCTCTTTGATTTTGGAAATCCCAGCCCAATCAAGTTGGTCACACTTTATGTATTTAGGACTCCCGCTTGCGAGAGAGTCAATCAAAAGTGAAGTATGGGTCAAACTAGTAGAGAAGATGAGAGGGAAACTTCAAGGTTGGGGGATGCAATGGCTCAATCTAGCTGGCAGAACTACCCTTATCAAATCCATCCTTTCAGCCCTCCCTATCTATCAATTCGCCATAACGCTTGCCCCCTCAAGCATCCACAAACATATGGAGCTGATCCTCAGAAGCTTCCTTTGGAAGGGCGGAAAGCAAGAATCAAAAAAGTTCAGCCTTGTTAAGTGGGAAAAGGTCATCCTTCCCATTGAAAAAGGAGGCCTGGGAATTAGAGTCCCTAGACTTGCAAACTTGGCAATGGGATTCAAGTTAATATGGAGAATTTTAACCGAGAAGGGCTTATGGTGGACGGAGGTTCTCAAAAAGAAGTACTTGAGCGGGAGCAACAGCAACATACTCTCAGACACAATCATAGAAAGGCAGTGCACTCCGGTCTGGAAGCTGATCAAGAAGACTTTGCCTCTCCTCAAGTCTCACATCTCTAAAGCCCCTGGCAACGGGAAACAAACCAGCATATGGGGGGACAGAATTATGGGCCAGGAAGCCAAGGAAAAACTCCCCCATATGAGACCGCTGCATCAGTGGATGTTAGCCACAAATCTCACTACTCTCTTTGACATCTCTAAGTGGGATCAAGGCAGATGGAAAGGATGGCAATTAAGGCACCTCCCGGATGGACTAAAGGATCTTTGGAACAACCTCAAACTCTCATTGGCAGGAGCAGCTCCCTCAAGCATAGGAAAAGATGACAGCTACATATGGGACCCTAATGGAGGCAATTATTCGGTCAAGGAAGGGTATAAAGCGCTCCAAAACCAAGCAGGGATAAACAACTGGCAATATCACAAGAATGCCTGGAAAGTTGAGAGCCTTCCGAAGATTAAATTCTTCAATTGGACCTTGCTCCATGGCAAGCTCCTTACAGCAGAAAACCTTAGAAAAAAGGGGATCCAGGGGCCCTCCATTTGCTTCATGTGCAAGAAAGAGGAAGAAAATCTCAACCATTTATTCATAGAATGCCCAATTGCTTCGTCCTGCTGGAAACTCATAACCCATCCTCTTGAGATCGGGGATCTCCCCAACCAGGTCACTCTCCTTCAGAAAGGATGGGGAAGGCTCTTCCCTTCCGCAAACAAAAACATGACCCTCGCAAAGAGAATCTGGTCCAGCATTCCTTCCAACCTATGCTGGCAGTTATGGCTTGCCAGAAACGCAAGCATTTTTAAAGATAAAAAACCTAGTGTTCCAAGTATCCTGGCTAAAGCTACTGCGCTCATAACGGAAACCATTGAAGCAAATGGGATCCACCATGCTGATCAGGACTACACAGACAAGCAGGTGAAAGAATGGATACAAAGATTCAACTACAGGATAATACCAAAATGCACCCCAATCAAAGGCTATGGACAGAAGGACTGGAAGATCAGGGGGTCAAAAGAGGAAGTAAACAAATGGATACAAAGGCAAAAGAAGCACACGCTTCACTTCGATGGGGCCTCTAAAAACAATCCAGGCATAGCTGGAGCAGGGGGAGTAATAAGGGACCCCCAAGGTAGAACGATGGCCACTTATGAATGGAGCTTGGGGAATTTGTCAAACAATAAAGCTGAGGCCTATAGTCTCCTGCTGGGGGTCTCCATAGCATGGAAAATGGGCATCCAAAACCTCCTTGTGTTGGGGGACTCAGCTATCCTTATTGCTGCAATGAACACAGGGAACAACTTCAAACAATGTGCTCTGAATAGAATAAAAGACAGAATTTCGGAACAAGCCAGGGGTATGGGCAATGTAACCTACAAACACATCCTCAGATTACACAACACGACCGCTGATGAGTTGGCCAACAAGGCCATAAGAAGACCCACGGGACAGGTGAGGGAGAATGAGGAAATCTATGAACAAGACATCCCTTAGTCAACTCGTGATCTCCATGTATCTGACTAGAGGTCACCTCAGGCATCCAACTCGAGATAATAATGCAGAGCATCAACGATCCTCTGCTCTCCAAATCCCTCTCGACTGCCAAAACGGGGCAAACAGGACGGTAAATCGACTCCAGGATCCGAGCAATGAAGCTTTCATCAGGGGTCCTCTTCGACACACTTCAGGAAGTGATAGAAGGCGTGACAGCGCCCATACCTGCTTCAGACTTCAAGGACAGCGACACATCATCTCAAATCCTTCTTTGACAGATAAGATCAGATCCTCCACTCCCAAGCACGAGTGGGAGAATGCCTGCCTCAGCCTTTTAAATCTCAGTAAGCCTACCACGGTTCCCTCAATCCATCCCAGAGAGAATCGGATAGCTCTTTCGTATCAGAGGAAAGGCTTAGGCGGTCTCCTTCATAGCAGCAAGGCCTGCACTGAGGCCCAAAGAAGCATTGAGACCCTCTCAGCTCATAGCAACCGTCGACATCCCTCCGCTCACTGTGACAGCCGGCATTGTTTTTGGCACTGCTTGTCGAGGGGAGACTCAACTGGTTCCTCTTTGCGCAGGGTAAACAATCTTTTCCCCATCTGTGGTTATTGTAAGACTAACCTTTGGGCTTTTGTTTCAAGCAGCGTGCGCGGTCAGCAACAGGGCTCCTACCTCCACAAGCAGATCAACCTTAACATTGGCAAGCCTCCCACTTTCCTCGCCCTCGACAAAGGAAACAGTACTCCCAGCAAGATGGCGGATCAGCGTAACCAGCAAGCAAATCCGCAGCAACCAAGGAACCCAATGGACAACATCTTCAATAACAGAGACTGTCATATGTGTAAGGCTCATGTTGTTATGATTAACGCCCTGAAGAAACAGGTGGATGAACTAACGGAGGATTATCATGCGGACAGAAACTCCAAACGTAAGAAGTTGGAGAAGAGGAAAAAAGACATTGAAGACCTCAAAGATCGCTGCATACACATGGAAGCAGTAATAGATCATCTCCGCACCTTAACAGAAAGCCAGCAAGGAGAAGCTTCAACTCGAGCGAGCCGTAGGGGACCTCTCCCCGAGGACTCGGTCACCCAACATTCCCCTTAGCCCTCATGCACTGCAAATACAGTTGGATAGGAGGATCCTATGTAAGGCAATATAGCCGTTTATGTTCAGCTTTAAATATAGATAAGAGGAGCCAAGAGAACTACGGGTCTGCGTACCCAATTTTGAATAGCATCTCTCGGAACTCCCCTCTTATTGTAATAGAAATTTGAATCACAAGTTTTATAATAGACAAGTAGACGATATTGTTAAAAAAAAAATATTTTTCATTTGGGCTGAAATTTTGTCATTTGATTATAAAGACATCCTCACACCCACGCTGCTTCGGAGTCTCATTTATTATTTTTGTTATTAACTAACCGATTTTTCCTATGGAATCACCTCTTGTTGGGTACTATTTATTAAACCTTGTAGTTCTACACCTATTTTATTTTTGGATATAAACACTTGCTTAAATTTACCAAGAATATGTACAATTAATCAACAATTCTTGCATGGGTTCAACCATTATCTTTTACACAGTAATTAGGGTTACCATATCAGAATATATAAAACATAGGGCATCAAATTACATATTCTTAACATTATTGCAGTACATTATCTAATTCACGAAGTGCGGAAGGTAAACCATATATCATCGTATTAGAATTATGTACAACATATCACATAAATATAATTCCAACCCTAAATATGGAAATCATACAACGAAAATACAATTAATTATCCATACTAAGAACTTAACCCTTAAACTAGTGTTTATAGTAAACAACCCATAGATTTCAAATACAACACGTAAATGCATGGCACATTGAAATACATCAATATACATATTCATGGCGCCAAACCCTAACCAGGGTTCGGGCACAACACGATACATAAGCATAAATTAGCACAAAACATATGCAATGTAGTTATCTAAGTAAAATTTCTAATTGGCTACGAGCTCTCCACATTTCACCCTGTCATAAACCATGTGGTTCATGGATTTCACCCATGGGTCACCCCCAAGTTGGGGTTGCAACTCCATAGGCAATGGTAATCAAATTAACCATACATCCATGGCCAAAGTGCCAACCCAACAACCATGTTGCTTCAGGGCTCCAGGCACCCTCTAGGCCAACTGCTAAGGTGCCAACCCAACAAACATGTTGCTCCAGGGCTCTAGGCACCCTCCCAGCCATCAAACCAACACAACTCCCAGCTAGTCCAAAACCCAATATCGGGGCTCACCAATCAGTTGCTCATGACCAAAGTCCAAAACCATCATCCTCCTCCAAGCGATAATCCTCTGCTAAGTGGTGGTCTTAAAGCCACATGAGCCCCAAGTGCCTTTTCTCACCGAAATCTATCACCAACATTTTGTTTCCTGTCATCGTGGAGTTGCACCACCCCTCATACTCTTACCATGGAGTGGACTTCACGACCAATCTTTCTATTATTATTAAAATATCTACAATTTGCATCATATCTCTACATTGGTTTCTCTATTTAATATTGTGCCATGATCTGATTCTCCATCTTGTCTTGATGATGAACCACACTGGATGGTTTAGAACGCATCGATGAATTATCTGTAATGTGATTTCTCCAAAAATATTTCAACACATAAATTACATCATATCTACAATCTAGGCCCTTCCGGCACTTAACCAACACTGACACATATGCCCAGGCACGCTGGCACCATGATATATAACATATCAATATGGGCACACAGGCCACATATCATAAACACCTAAGCAAGCAAGCCTGCCACGTACATCTAGCTCACCAACCTAATAACAAATCACATGTAGTTACAACCTTATAAAGAGGCAAGGGTATTACAAGAGTGGACACCTCAACTAGTCATTGAATCCATATCACTCAAGACATAAACAATTGATTTACATTCTGAAGAACATCGATGTTAGCATAATTAAGTCATATGACAACAATTCACCTTTGGAAGTCTATAAACACAAAGTTCCACAAAAGATTGAATTGGGATGGTTAGATCATGTTACAGTTTGACAAATTTACTCGATGCTTAGAAGTTCATATTGTTTAATACCATCAACCATGACAACATCAAGATCCTACAAAGACATTACAAGTGAAAGTACATATATAAAAGCCTTTTCATTGATAAGCTTTGAGGACTAAGCATTTTTTAAGGAGGAGACAATCTTATGAACATAAATATGTATAAAATAAATATAAATAATAATGATAATAATAATTAATACAATATAATTAATAATTATGATAGGACATATCCCAAAGGATATGACTCTTTGTGAATGAGCACCCCTGCTCAGGTAATTATATGAGATCCCATTTGTACTCTCATCATTATATTTTCTATTATTAATTACTTGTATACTATTTATATATTATTCACACGAATTTCTTTATATTCCATACATTTTAAATATATTTGTGTGATAATGAACTTTGTTCATATCATTATCCTTTATTAGGTCAAATGACCATTTCAGTGAACAAAATGTCCACAAAATTGCTCTAAAAATGACAAAAAATAAGGTCAACCAACAACCCAATCATGTATCATGTGTATGATCCAACTACAAGATCTTGAACCATAATTTCACCGAAATAAGCATGTAGTAGTTGGGTGTCTTACTAGAACTACTGAAATCTTGAAGTAATCATGTTGAAGAAAACTCGATCATATATGAAGCCTCAAGTGCCCAATTTGACAATTTATCACAAATGGTGGAATATTTGCAATGATCTTATTGCTAATGTTATGCCCATTTGGCATTTTGTTTGTCTAGGTGTATCATCTATAGACTGTTATTTCCCATTTGCATTTTCTTTATTATTGCTTAAAAATTTTAAGTTAAGATTTTATTGTTAAAACTTTCTATTAAAACTTTATTATTGTTTTTTTGTCTACATAAGACTATTTCTATTAATAAGGTAAAGGTACAATTACAGCATGACCGGAGTCAATAACTCTGCACTGGCAGGAGGCAGAACTATCAAAAAAGCATATGTAAAAACTGTCTGTTTTTAGGACCCACGCAGGGGACCAAGCTGAGATTCATATGACAATACAAAATTACCCAAAAAACTAAGAAACACCAGAGAACCCATAAGTTGTTTGCCTTACAATCATGCCCAATGGTGAAGGGCGCACTGCAAGAAGAAGAGGCTTGGGTGGACGAGCTAGTCATCAGGAGGCTCTTCTATGATACGACACCATCCAAAATCTGGCAAATCCCCTGCTTGAGCCGCGTTCTGAACAGAGGGACCCGGGTCAACCATCATCACATCCTGAGCTCTGCAAGTTTGTTCATTTGCTTCCTACCGAGGAGCGTTTTCGACATTCAGCTGGAGGGAAGAAGAAGGAGCCGAGATTGCCCCCGAGCCCCCAGGATGAGTACCGGTATCTTTGGCTTGGTTTTCTTCATGGAAAACCACCGTGAAATAAGCAATTATCTTGGGTCTATTCAGAGTGCTATCAAAGGTGAAGATAGCAGAACCAGAAGTGGGTACAGGCCCATGGTGGGAATTGGTGGCTCGGGACCGCCCTCTCCTGCTTCGGGTAAATGGGCGACGTTCAACTAACAAATCACTAGAAGACGAACTAGTGGGAGCTCGCCTTGGCTGGCCTCTACGGCAGCCCATCCTTGGTCGTAAACGAGGCATCTGGAGTATAGCAACCGCAGAGGTCCAGGAATGCGGCACAGCAGCACGAACCGGCGGGTGGCAGCAGCTTTGCCTGCTGATCAAACAGCCTTTGCTAAGCTTAAACCCTTTCTCCAGGAGAGCCAAACTTAGCTCAGAGAAATCCCTGCCTGTACCAGAAACGAGCAACCAGAAAAGGAGATGAATCACTAAGATAAGGACATGAAAGCAACAGCACAAAATGCCGGAAAGAAACGCGAAGAGGAACAGAGTTTGCTCCACCAAGAGGGCTGAGCCAAGCGACAGAGGAACCCAAATCCCCTCAAGCAACCTGAAGTCCGAAGTGAGACCTGAGGCAAGAGAGAAGAGCATATAAAACAGTGATGTTGTCGCCTCCCCAGGACCTCCCCTAACCTTATCCTTCTTTGGCATGCCTCGGGAGGCTCCTCCCATTACTCTCGCATTGATGTACCTCGCCTTCTGATGCAGGCTGGAGCGTGCGGAGGTAGAAACCATTATGTTGAACCTGACGTGTGAGTCGAAAGCTCTGGATTGAAGTCCTATAGTCCGAACTCTGTGCTCATGCCATGCGCCAAATGCCAAACCACTCTTTAACATCTTGTACTGATCGGGCAGGTGGTGATCTGCCTCGCCCCAACCTTGTCCCGTCGTATTAATTTCCATCACAAGCACCCGCATCCGGTAAAAACTTTATTATTGTTACCCTTAGCCAACTCATCATTATATTTGGTTGTCTGGGCTGACCATTAACCATTTTCACTAATTAGTGTGCACCCCCTTAAGTTGTAAGAGATTACCATTTGGGAGTCAACTTGATTTTCAATTCAAAAATACATGTTGAGAACAATTGATCTCATGCAAATGATTATTTGGAACAAACACTAGTTCAAGACTCTTGATTGCACTTGATTTTTTAGTATTCTTAACTCGTTATTCAAGAGTTGGAATTGCATTTGTAGTAAGTTTACTTTTATTTACGCGATTTGCAAACAAATAAGGACATTTTCCAATGTAGTATTGGGCACTATGATTGAAGTGTTTTCTATTGTTTCAAACAATGTTTCCCAAAAAAAAAAAAAACCATGATTCTATGCATTACACTTCCTTGTACTTCTTGTCACTCTCACTTGCACTTGTTGTTTTTATGCCACACTTGTTTATTTGTTTGCTTATGTGTTGTGCTTACTTGTAATTTTTACAAATAACCTCAATATCAGGTACTACATGTTATGCACCCCCAAAGTGTGATTATACAATGATATGGTTTTGATGACTCACTTGACCTCCTTATTCAATTTTGAGTAGGTCCTTCTTTTACAACAAGTTGTTAATGGGAAAATAAATTGAATGGTTTCTTATCTGGATTTGTAAATCACTCAATCTGATCAATTTTGACTCAATAACTCATATAACTCTTGATCAACTTGAACTCAATCATCTAGATTACATGACTCATACAAATAAACTAGACATGAAAAATTTCATTGTTGAATGCTTGACAATACACCACGAAGTGTAAATGAACCAAAAAAATTCTTAACCTTTTTGTTACATGAAATGACATAATAGATATTCTTGCTTTATAAAATGTTCATGTAATTTATGCCTTCTTACCCACATGTCATGCGTTGAATGACAAATTGTAATTATAATTTAACTCTCAAAACTAAACACAAAAAATAATCATCCAAAACACAATGTACAAAAAGACATCATCACATAGATACACAAGCACATAAAACTATTTCATCCTCATTCTTCCATTTCGATATATATTTACGAAAAAGGACACTGCAAAATAAATAGTTTTAAGAAAAAAAATGATACAAGAGGAAGCTTTTAACAAATGTTTTTGTTCGCCTTTCGCTGAGAAAATGAAATATTAAACTTCTTTTCCCTTTCAAAACTAAGGCTATACTTTCACCAAAAGAAATTATTTGAAATACATTGATTATATCATTTGCATATCCATTTAAAGCATATAATTATTTTGAATAAAGCAATATCACCATACAAATGCTTTACCATCTAAATTATCCCATTGTCTTCTACTAATGAGTCAACTTGTGTTTCCATATTGAACTTACTAATGAGTCAACTTGTGTTTCCATGTTGAACTTTTAATTGTGTTTGTGCACATTATTATGTCACTATAGCAGTGATATTTAGCATTAGTGTTGGGCTATTAATATATTCCACACTGAAAAATTTTGTTATTTTTTGCCTTTCTTAATATAAACATTAGAGTTTTGTGTTTCCGAAATAGTGAAGTGGTGACGTGGCCCGCCACCAAAACTCCAAAAGTCGAGGCTCCACGTCACCACCTGTGTTATTAAATAGCATCCAATTAATTTTGTCGGTACAAGACTAGTCAGAGCGCCATCTCACTACTTGACACGTTCACATACTTCCATGGGCAGCAACAAACAATACACCAAGTCTGTTTTCGAGTAGTAAAATAGTTACGTCTTTCACACAACAATATATTCGTCGAACAGATCTGAAGTCAAGCCTCACTTGATTTCTATGCATGCCATCGTTCGAACAACACACAAAAGGACTTGATACATTGAAGGGGACTTGAGCTTGATGGGAAGAAGAACTTGGGCGGCGAACTAGGGTTTTGCTCGGCTCTGGCTGCGGCCTGTGCCTGCGGCCGTGGGGCTACTTAGACTGATTTCTGTGCGAGGGCTCGACCTGGTGCCTAGCTGCTGAGGAACTCAGGCTACTGAAGTTTCTGCGACCAGTTTCGGCGGAGTGATCTTGTCCTCGGCCCCCCATCTCTCTCGCGCGGTTTCCTTTCGACTCGGGCTTTAGGCTAAGCGGCGGCGGCGTTCACTGGTGCATCGGCGGCTCTCTGCTCACCGTCAGTCATTCTGCCTTGAGGTTCATCAGGGGTTTTCGGCCTTGCGACTTGTTCTGCGCCGCAGGTGGGGCCTAAGGTTTTTTGGGCTTCTGATCTACTTCATGGGGGCGAGGTAGCTGCCCTAGTCGCCTCTGCCCCCGGAACTGACCCGCCTCAGCTCGTTCCCGGACTTGTTTGGGCCCCTGTGCTGATGGCTGGGTACATTTTTGGTCCTCTGCCTGTCACCAATGCAGCTATGGGGAGTGTTGAGGGTTCAGTGATGCAGAGTCTGTCTCTGCATCCAATCGTGCCGCTCGTCTATGGTTGTCGCTGATTTGGTTTTGTTTTTTTCTGGCTTCTCGGGGTATTTGGGTGGCTCTCTTTCACTGGCTTCTACGGATTTTGGTGGAGAGTTGAGGGGATGGCGGAGGTGACCTCCCATTTCGTGCCTCTCCCCACTGTCTTTGGACTGCCTTTTGAGCCACATCTGCACATACACAGAAGCTCTTGTTTTATTTACTGTTTTATTAGCTTGTAAGGTTTGGCGTATACGCCTGTTGGGGTTTACACACCCTTTTTATGGATGCCCTCTCTGAGGGCTTTACTGCATACTTCTCTGAAGTATTGGATATTGTAAGTGGCTACTGCCACACTTCTGCATATGCCTTGGCATCTACAACATGTAATCGCTATTATTTTTAATAGAAATTACGAACTCTATTTTCCCCGGAAAAAAACACACAAAAGCAAGCTTCAACCATTAATGATGAATTAAATTTGCCACACCAACGACACATATAACAATGTCATTTCTAGTTTCTTACTACAAATCAACACCATGTAGTCTCACGTTAATGAACCAATTGCTGCAGTCTCACGTCACTCTGTTGCTTCTCAAATCTCTAACCATAAAGAATTTCTGTGCGCGACGCCATTTGTTGAACAGTTCTGCTGATCGCTTCACATATCAACTCCACTTCACACGGAGTACTGATAGAAATAACTTAGTTGTCTACAAATTTGTGCGGCTTCAATGGTGAATCATGAAGGTCGGTGGCTTCGAGAGGTTACCAACCTACCTACATCGTACTTAGCGAGGAGTCTTCCTACTATAATTCAGGCTTGGGCGAATTCGATGCCAGACTTTAGCTAGATCCAAACCTATTCCCGGTATTGAAGTAAGCTCACACTTGTTTTCACTAAAATAAACTTAACGCAGCTTATTTTTATCTCTATTGCATGAGGAGTGTGATTGTTTAGGATTCGTCTACCCACGCGGAGGGAGAGGGAGGAATTGACGGTTAAAAAGTGCCCTGAATTTAGGTAAAAAAAATTCAAAAAATCTTGTAGAGAGAGTGTTCGAATTGTGTTTTTGATGGTGGAAATGGATTCAGCACCATCAAAAACATCTAAGACACCTAATGGAAATGGATTCAGCACCATCAAAAACATCTAAGACACCTAAAATTGTTGGATTGAGCCTTCTGTGATCCATAACAAGTTTAAGAGAAATTTTTCTGCATAAATCACAAGATATATCATTTGTCGATGCGTTTCGAACCAACGAATGTGGTTCATCAAGTTGGTTCGATGAACCACACTTGTCATATATCTTGTGATTTCCGCCGAAAATTTCCTCTTAAACACCTAAAATTTTGAAGTTTAACAACTATAACTTGGATTTACAAAAATCATTGCCGGATTTTCTCTAAATATAACGGGAATTTCCATAACTTTTCAGAGAATTCATCCAACTAGTTAGCGATTGTTTACTTTATAAAAATTTATATATAAATACATTTTTATATATAATAAATAAATTTAAAAAAAATATATTATATCATTTAAAATATATATATGTTATAATAAAATAAGTAATTTAAAAAAAATTATATAAAATATATATTATAATAAATTAAGTAATTTGAGATAAGCATACGTTCTAAATTTTGATGTAATTGTATATTGTATTTTATATGTAATAAATAAAATATACATTTCTTTTGTAAATAATATAATATTTTATATTTGATTTATTTATATAATATTTATATTTTTTCGTAAAATAGGTTTATAATTTTATTAAAATAAAATAACAAATTTACATTAAGGTGTTTTTGAGCACTTTGAGAGGATTGGAGTACTTTGAGAGGATTGGAGTTAGATGAGTAAGATTAGAGTAAGATAAGTATATGTTCAAAATTGTGATGTAATTGTGTATGGTATTTTATACTTAATGAATATTTTATATATATATATATATATATATATAATATTATATATATTTTAAATTTTTATAATTTTAATAAAATAAAATAACAAAAATATATTAGGGTGCTTTTGAGCATTTTGAGAGGATTAGATTTTACCATATAAGTTAAAAAGCGTTTAGGCTTCGGATATGTTAGTAAGCAAAAACCCATGTGGGTGCAATGTGCCAAAAATAAGAGTAATGATATTGTCACCATGTGGCTCTTGTTCAATATATAGACATAAAAGTTTATGTTCAACCAAAGTATTCTTCACTTATTTTTTTTCTAGCATCAAAAAAAAGCACACGAAAGAATAATTGGACTTATGAGATCTATTATATGAAACATCTTATTATAATAAATGAAAACTTGGTTTTTCTAATTGATAGTGATTTGATTGCCAAAGGCTATGAAGGTGTACATACTCTACTCCCTTCTAGATTTTAACTTGTGACCTCTTAAAAGGAAATACGAGTTTTTAACTATTAAAGTCACTCAAATTTTACCACCTTGAAATGAAATATAACTAAATACATTAAATGAGGTATGTGTTGATAGATTCGAGGAGGGATGATAATATGGTCTCCTAAAAAAATCATGTCTTTCTCTTTCTAATCGTCATTTGTATTGTGCTCCAACGATTTGCATGGGAGAAGCTCAAAAGAATAGTCGTTGGACCATAATGTTTGGATCCAAATAGTAACTCTAGTTCCTTGTAAAACAATGCAAAAACTTCACGAGTAAATTTAGAATTTGGCTTATCAAACAAGCAAGCCATGATTGGATCATAACAACAACAAATATAAATTATAATCTAATCATATAAGGGGTAAAATTTCTTATAGGCTTTGTGAAAGCCTTTGGAGTGTAATTTTCTAGCCACACAACTTCCGAATCCATGCATCTTGTGGTGCTTTCATGGGTCATGATTAAGGGTGTTGTGCTTATTTCACAAGTAGATATTGTCTTTCCATGTCTCGTAATAAGACCATGTGAATATAAATAAAAGTTTGAACAATGTATACCTATACGTGATTCATAGATTCTTGGTGTTGACGTGATCTACAAAAGCATATATATATATATATATATATATAAGTGCTATTCAGATCGCTATGATGCTTAATAGATTACTTGTGTTTTACGACATGTTTTCGACGATAATCACATCGAAATTCATTTGTCAACGCATTTCAAACTAGCAAGTGTGGTTCATCGTCAAGACAAGATGAAGAACCAGATCATGACAACAAGTTAAATAGAAAGACCGATGATTCAAACGATTAGAAAGAAACAACCACTTTTGACCAAAGGAAACAACTACAGTGGTTATGATTACTTGTTATGATTGAGGCTAATTTTGATGAGACTAAATGGCAAACAACTCTTGTCCTTGCCATTATGCATTCAAAAGGAAGCAATTATGTGATTTTGTTGTTGTACATATCATGACTTCTCTCTTGTGGATCACGGCCATGAAGGAGCCACAATTCTTATATTTCAAAGAAAAGTACCACGCTGTTATCATGCCTTCGAGACCATAAGAGCTATGATACCATGTTAAGAAATAGAACACAAGGCAGATAAAAAAAAACTTGTTGGAAAAGGCTTTAAGCCACATTCACTCATTAAATATTCATCCCAATGATACAAATTTATATTATATGGATGAAACCACCTCATGAACTAGATTTACTCTCATAACGACACCTCATAAAGAGATATGGCAAGGAGGACGAAAAATAGGAACTACTACATACTGAGCATAAAATACATATCCTATAATGTGAAATGCATAAAGATGCTATAGGACTTCATGATTGTATATGGATTCACACACTAATAGTTAGTTGTGAGCCATTGCTACCTAGGTTGTGTTTAGAGTTTAATTATATAAAAAATATATTGCATCAAAAAGAGTTAGATGCTTTCTAAAGTTGTAGTGAAGTTACAAGTGATCCATTGACTATTTATATGTGTGCATTTGAATGTGTAAAGATGGCAAGGCATATTAAACATAAACACTAGCCTAAGTCCATCTAAATCCATGTGACACAAATGGATCTTTATAGTAAATAAAGTAGACAAATAGAATTTAATACACATTATAACCTGAAAAGATACAACATCGAGGCTTATAGTGGAGAAAACCCAAAAGGAAAAAACTCCATTGTCAAGACTACACTGTATACATGGGTACATATTATAATCATGCAAAATCCTTTTAAATAGGGTTTGTACAACTATCTCATAAATAAGGACCACAAAGCCTAACTACCTAATTAACCAAAGGCAATCTTATTAATGAGAATCACTAATCCATGTTATGCACAATGTGATAGATGCCCACACAAATATGGACCATTCACATTAAAATTTTGATCAATTGTGTATTTTTCTAAAGGTGATAGAAAATGATTTCCTAGTGGAGTTGGTTATGAGCCCTTGTTACCTACATTGTATTGAGTTGAATGTAACAACCTAGGGTTAAAAGTTCATGTAATAAAGGATAATCAAGGCAAAAAGAATAAGGCTAGGGTCATGGGACACGTATTCTAAGATAAAATGTTGAGCAAAGCACTATAGTGGTCATCACTTTCCGTTTATTCATGGCTAAAGAAATTGCCAAAGGCATTCGCAAAGGAAAAGAGGCATTAATTGACATTTTATTTATGAAATAAAGAAAAATAGGATAAAAGGAAGGTGAAGAGACACATATTTGCATGAGAGAGAAACTAGAGGAAAACGAAGGAAAATGAAGAAAATAGAGACCTCAATGATAAAAAGGCTTCTGATGATCAGTTCACAACTTTTTGTTAGTTTTGCCTTGGAATTAGTGAAAAGGAAAAAGGGAGAACCAAGAGGAGAAAACAAGCAAGCAAGCAAAGGAAGGAAAGGGAAAAACAAGGAAAGCAAGGAGAAGGTTGGATCAATAGCTTTAGCAGGAGGATTTTGCAGGTAA
Organism: Pinus tabuliformis; assembly: GCA_031772625.1. Classification (NCBI taxonomy): domain Eukaryota; kingdom Viridiplantae; phylum Streptophyta; class Pinopsida; order Pinales; family Pinaceae; genus Pinus; species Pinus tabuliformis. Next base: position 1,779,931,711 of record CM062817.1, on the reverse strand, counting down.
TAGGTAGCATGTGTGATTTCCTAGCTGAGGTGTGAATGCATGGTACATGTATTTGTTTATTTGGTTCATTTGTTGTCATTTCCATGGGTTTTGTCGGGTTTGAAGCAGTCTCATCCTTTTCTTGCCATTTCCTGGATAATCATGGTGTGATGGGATTCATTCCTTGGTTGAGCTTTGGATTGTTTGAACATTTTGGAACTGGGTGAGGTGGTCTGAGGAAAATTCCCAAGGGTTGGGGATGGAGATGGTTTTCTTGGGAAGCCCTCGACAAGTGGATGGAGACAGGAAAATTCCTCAAGGTATGGTGAAGGAACTGTGAGGTATCCAAACTTGTTTTGGTTTTGTGATCTCTTGACTGATTTTGGCGAAATCACGATAGTTTGAGGGTGGAGGTGGTTTAACCTCCAGATTCCCATGATTGTTTATGTCTTGGTTTGTCCCATGAGATCCCACATTCATGCTTGGAATATGGCACAAGGGTGGTTGGTTGAAAGAAAGATCGGTTATGCTCAATCTATGGTCGGGTGCTATGTGGAAGTCCTTGACTTTGTTGGATTTTGCATGAGTTAATAAGAGCTATTTTTCTATTGTACTCTATGAGCATTTATACTTGTTATTATGTGGCTTTGATGGTTATTTTGCCATGGTTAATATTATGATTATATGTTGTTTATAAGCATGGTTCTATAACATGTTATAGATATGGCTCTTGTTATGCATTGATCAATTGATGAATGCATGGGATAACAAGTGTTGTTGTAGCTACATGAGAGGGTAGTAGACCTTCTCGGTGATTCATGGCTAAAGAAATAAGATTTACACTTAGATATGCATTCATGACCTATAGCTTACATGTATTCCACGTGTTTGATGAAAAGCCTAGTATGTTCTAGTCTGTCTAAGTCAAGTTTTTGACTCAAGTTTGTATGTTTAGTGTTGTCATTGTGTCATTTATCATTATGAGAAGTTACAAGTTGTTATGGGCAGTGGTCTTGAGGCTGACCTGAAAAGGTGGCTAAGATCTTGAGACTACACCCTCTGAACTGGAGATTTTGGGTTATAACTACACTCAGGCAGTGTTGTGCATGCGGTTGGAGGTCTATAACCACACCCTGGCCTTGTCATGCATGCGGTTGGGGCTCTAAGTCAGTGAAATAAGGTTCCAACTCAGGGATTGACCACTTGGGGTGTTTCTTCAGCTCCTGAGCGATCTGTAGTCCCTGTAGGATGTCAATTTATAGTAAGTAAGTCTCAATTGGAGGCCCCACTTCCTTAACTAGAACTAGGAGGTCGGGTCATGTCATTGTGCACTTCACTTCACATTTACCTAGAGGGCTTGTAAAAGTGAGTAAATGTGGGAGGGAGTGTTTTACAAATCTGTATCAGAGATTCCAGGTTCAACCATTTGGATTGGATGGGCTAGATGCATGTTGTTATGCATGCATTGTCATGGTTATCGTTGTCGTGCATGAGGTCATTGTATGCAGTTAGTGTTATCATGCATGATGTCAATATGTTGATATGAATATGCATATATATGTATCATGTTGATTTGGACTTATTTGTGCAGACGAGATAACCTCCCATGAACTTCACTAAGGTATGTTGGTTATCCTTATATTTGGTTTATCTGACATGGTATGTTTGCAGGAGATAGAGGATCAGAGATGACAAGCAAAATGGTGGATTATAGTTCACGTGAGTCTCCTTATAGATCAAATGAGCAGCCAAGAGATGAGTACTCTCCTGACGTTGTAGATACCTTGAGAAGTCTAAAGGCAAAAATCAAAAGTTGCAAAACAGATAATGATAGGATCATTCAGTCACAAGAAAGACTTTCCAAGGCACATGAAAAGCAAGTAGAGGTCAATGTAGTGATCCTTCATAGTTTATTAAATTTGCATAGATAGGGACAAGCACAGATCCATTATGGACATGAGGACAAGACCAATGGGGCATATGATAGCAAGTCTCATGGAGAACACAGTTCAGATAGGGTTTGACATGGTTAGAGGTGGCAGATGGATGGATACACCTAACGGGAGAGGTAGTGGTTATGGGTTCTATTCTAGTTTTGGATCATATCGACATCAAGGTCATCATCAGTATCATCAGTACATGAGGAGTGAGAGGGGATACTTGCCGGATGAGTTCAAGAAAGGCAAACCTACTACCTTTGATGGAGAGTTGAAGAAACGTAAGATGCGGAAGCATGGTTACTTGGGATGAAGAAGTTTTTTGAGTTGCATGACTACACAGAGAACATGAAGGCCATGATAGTTATTTTCAGAGGGAAATGCAAACATTTGGTGGGAAGATGTGAAGCGTGTCAAATGCATGAAGGCATAGGAGTTGAGTTGGCATGAATTCAAGAGACTTTTCATAAATAAGTATTTGTCAGAGAGATACTATGATGGTAAGGCTAAGGATTTCTACAAATTGAAGATGGGATCTATGACATACGAAGAGTACATGATGAAGTTTTTGGAGTTGTTGAGATATGTGCCTTACCTCAAGGATGATAAGATGAAAGTTCAAAGATTTATCAGTGGACTTCCATTAGCATTCAAGGATCATATTGAGTATCATGAGCCTCAGACATTGGAGGAAGTAATTGGGAAGTTGAAGCACTATTATGAGCAGTCGAAGCACAAGACTGAGCCTAAGCGTGACCGGAAAGGCAATGACAAGACCAAAGGAAAATGCCCACCAAAGTAGGAAAGATCTCAACATGCAAGTGAGAAAGAGAATGTGGATCCTTACAAGAAGCTTATTACAATGGAGAAGGGACATGGATCTCAACATAGAGAGCAGAAGAATAAGGGTGGTGGAAGAGAACCGTTGTAGTGTTGGATTTGTGGCAAGGATCATTACAAGAAGGATTGTCTGTTGTATCAGGGTGGTAGACCTCAGATCTACAGTGCTTAGGACGAGAAAACAGTTGGGGATGTTGGTTAGAGCATTCCTTAGATTTATACAACTTTTGATAACAAGCAGGCAGATCACCAGGCATCCATTATTGATATGGAAGGTAAGCTTTGTGATCGAGTTGTTTCATTTTGATTGATCCTAGATCTAATTATAGTTATGTTAGTTCTGACCTAGTGAATAAGTGTGGCTTGAATAAAGAAGTGCATGCAAAGTTTTGGTTGGTGCAGTTGGTTATAGGGACGAAGAAAAGAGTTCATCATTGGGTGAGAGCTTGTGCATTTGAGCTTAATGGTATGCCTACATTAGTGCATTTGAATGCTCTTCCTTTGGGTTCTTACAATATGCTTTTGGGTATGGATTAGTTGTACCTTCACAAGACTAAGGTATATTTCTACGAGAAGGCTCTAGAGTGCTTAGATGATGATGGAGAGAAGATAATATTGCAAGGTAAGAAGAATCCTACATTAGTGAGAATGGTTACAACTATGCAGGCTAACCGCAATTGCAAGAAAGGGTGTGTATTGTTTGCAATTCATATTTCCAGTGACAAAGGGAAGGATGTTGAGGATGTTGAAGTCTTGAAGAGGTATCCGGTTTTGCAGCAGTTCCAAGACATATTTCCAATAGAGATTTCAGATTTACCACCTCATAGGGAAGTGGACTTCTCTATTGAGTTGGTACCAGGAGCAACACCACCATCTAAGGCACCTTACAGGATGAACACTCCAGAGTTAGTGGAACTAAAGTTGCAGCTTATGGAAATGCTTGATAAGGGATACATTAGGCCAAGTGTGTTGCCTTTGGGTGCACCAATGTTGTTTGTGAAGAAGAAGGATGTTACTCTCAGGTTGTGTATTGATTACAGGAAGTTGAACAAGGTGACAATCAAGAACAAGTACCCATTGCCTCAGATTAATGACTTGTTTGATCAACAGAAGGGAGCAATAATGTTTTCAAATATTGACTTGAGATTAGGATATCATAAGGTACGCATCAAAGAAGAGAACATCTACAAGACAACATTTCGTACCAGGAATGGGCATAATGAGTTTGTCGTAGTTCATTTTGGTCTTACTAATGCTCCAACTACTTTCATGTGTTTGATGAATAGTGTGTTTCATCCTTATCTGGACAAGTTTGTGATAATATTCATTGATGGCATATTGATATATTCTAAGAATGAGGAAGATCATGCATAACACCTGGAAATGGTGTTAATATTGCTAAGACAACAACAATCATCTGCCAAGCTTGGTAAGTGCAATTTCTTTCAAACATAAGTTCATTACTTAGGACATGTTGTTTCAAAGGAAGGTATAGCATTGTACCCGAAAAAAATTAGAGTTATCATGGAGTGGGCAGCTCCTAGGAATGTGGATGAGGTCAAATCATTCATGGGAAAAGCAAGTTATTATAGGAGGTTCATCAGGAACTTCTCACAAATTTCCTATCATATTACATCTTTGCAGAGAAAGGGAAAGAAGTTTGAATGGACTAAGGAGTGTGCAGCTAGTTTTGAGTAGTTGAAGCATTTGCTTACAAATGCTCCAATTATTAAGATTGCAAATCTAGACAAAGATTTCATGATATGTATAAATGCTTGCAAGAGAGGACGTGGTGGAGTCCTGATGCAAGAAAGACAAGTGGTATGCTATGAGTCAAGGCAATTGAATGAGCATGAGTAGAACTATGTGACTCACGATCTTGAGTTGGCAGTTATCATTCCTTCATTGAAGGTGTGGAGACATTATCTTCTTGGCAGGAGGTTCATCTTGATGAGTGATCACTGTGGGTTGAGGTACTTGTTTGACCAACCTAATCTGAATGTTAGGCAAGCTAGATGGTTGGATACTCTCATTGATTTTGATTTCAAGATCAAGTACATCAAGGGAAATGAGAACAGGTTTGCAGATGCTCTTAGTGGGAGGGTGCAAGTGAATCACATTACAGCAGTGATATCTTATGGGATAGACTTGTATGAGCAGATCTTACATGCATGACAATATGATGACATGTATCAACAATTGAGGCACGTGTTACAACAATAGGGTGAAGGTGATAGGGATGAGGAGTATCACCTCATGACAAATGACTTGGTCAGATTCAGGAACATGATTTATGTACTAGATGATAGTGAGCTCAAGAAGCTTATCTTGAGGGGGTTTCACCCAAGATATCAGAAGTCTTTGACAACAGTCAATAAATTCTACCATTGGCCAAACTTGAAGAATGAGGTGGCTAAGTTTGTTGCAAGATGTTTGGACTGTCAGCATGTAAGAGCAGAGTGTAAGCATTCAGGTGGTTTATTATAGTTGATCTCGATTCCAGAGTGGAAATGGGAGGTCATTTCCATGGACTTTATTACAGGTTTTCAGAGGACATCAAAGCAGCATGATTCCATCATGGTTGTGGTTGACATGTTAAGTAAGGCAACTCACTTCATTACAGTTAACTCTACGATTTCAGCTAGTGAGGCAACTCTGATTTTCATTAGGGAGATAGTGAGATTGCATGGTGTTCCTAAGAAGATTGCATCGGACAAAGATTCCAATTTCACTTCCAGGTTTTGGAATGAGTTGTTTGCAGGTTTGGGGATAGAGTTAGCCTTCATTACAACTTATCATCCATAGCTTGATGGACAGATATATAGGGTTAACAGGATTCTTGAGGACATGTTGAGGATATATGTCATGCATCAACAACGAAAGTGGGAAGAGTACCTTCTAATGGTAGAGTTTGCATTAATAATGGGTATCAAGAGTCCTTAAAGATGAGTCCATTTGAGGTTCTTTATGGGCGGAGTTGTAATATTCTTATCACTTGAAGTGATCAAGTGAATAGGGTATTGATTGGACTATATATGTTGGAATAGATGGAACAAGAAATGCAGGTTATTAAGAGGAATTTGTAGGCAACACATGAAATGCAAAAGAGTTATACATATCAGCACAGGGTATTTAAGGAGTTTCAGGTTGGGGAGCATGTGTACTTGCGCATCAAGCCCAAGAGGAGCTCCTTGAGGATTAAATCATGTGCCAAGTTGGCACCTCAGTATTGTGGGCCTTTCGAGATCCTTGAGAGGATTAGACTAGTGGCCTACAGACTTGCACTTCCCCCGACAAAGGAATTCTATGATGTTTTCCATGTTTCATTGCTTAAGAAGTATGTCCAGGATGTTGATCATGGGATTTACCGGTCTGTATTGTAGGTGGAGCCAAAGGGGGAATTCTAGCGAGAGCCTCAGTCCATATTGCAGGGGAAACAACTCATGCTCTGGAACTGAGAAATCGAGCAAGTTAAAGTACAATGGAAGTACTTTGGGCCCGATGAAGCTACATGGGAGATGGCTTTATATATATATATATATATATATATAGTTGTAAATACAGCAATGGGTTGTGTTATAAAGCTCCATGGGCAATATGCTTTGGTATTCAACGATTTTGTTGGTCATAGGTGTTATAGAACATTGATGACGATGTTCCCCTAAGGGGGAGGGGTTTGTAATAGCCCTAAGTTAAAAGTTCATGTAATAAAAGATAATAAAGGCAAAAATAATAAGACCAAGGTCATGGGACACGTATTCCAAGCTAAATGTTCGGCAAAGCACTATAGTGGGCATCACTTTCAGTTTATTTATGGCTAAGGAAATTGGCAAAGGAAAAGAGACATTAATTGACATTTTATTTATGAAATAAAGGAAATTAGGAGAAAAGGAGGTGAAGAGACACGATTTTGCATAAGAGGGAAATTAGAGGAAAAATGAAAGAAAATGAAGAAAATAGAAGCCCCAATGATAAAAAGGCTTATGAGGATTAGTTCTCAACCTTTTGTCAGTTTTGTCTTGGAATTAGTGAAAGAGAGAGAGCGAACCAAGAGGAGAACGTAAGAAAACAAGCAAAGGAAGGAAAAGGACAAACAAGGAAATTAAGGAGAAGGTTGGATCAACAACTTCAGTAGGAGGATTTTGCAGGTAATAGGTTGCATGTGTGATTTCCTAGCTGAGGTGTGAATGCATGGTACATGCATTTGTTTATTTGATTCAATTGTTGTCATTGACATGGGTTTTGTTGGGTTTGACAGTGGTTTTAGCCTTGCCTTTCCATTTCCTGGATAACCATGGTGTGATGGGATTCATTTCTTGGTTGAACTTTGAATTGCCAGAAGATTTTGGAATCAAGTGAGGTCGTCTCAAGAAAATTCCCAAGGGTTGGGGGTGGAGATGGTTTTCTTAGGGAAGCCCTCGACAAGTGGGTGGAGATAAACAGATTCCTCAAGGTATGGTGAAGGAATTATGAGGCATCTAAGCTTGTTTTGGTTTTGTGATCTCTTAACCAGTTTTGGCGAGATCGCGGTAGTTTGAGGGTGGAGGTAGTTTAACCTTCAAATTCCCTTGGTTTTTTATGTCTTCGTTTAATCCCATGAGATCCCACATTCATGCTTGGAATATGGCCTAGGGGTCGTTGGTTGAAAGAAAGATTTGGTTCAACTCAATCTATGGTAAGGTGGTATGTGGAAGTCCTTGAATTTGTTGGCTTTCGCATAAGTTAATAAGAACTATTTTTCTATTACACTCTATGAGCATTGATACTTGTTATTATGTGGCTTTGATGGTTGTTTTGTCATGGTTAATATTCTGATTATATGTTGGTTATATGCATGGTTCTATAACATGTTCTAGCTATGGTTCTTGTTATGCTTTGCTAGTTGATGAATGGTTGGTGAATGCATGGGCTAACAAGTGTTGTTGCAGCTACTTGAGAGGGCATTAGACCTTCTCGGTGATTCACAACTAAAGAACATAGATTTACACTCACATATGCATTCATGATATATAGCTTACATGTATACCATGTGTTTGACGAAATTCCTAGTATGTTCTGGTCTGTCTAGGTCAAGTTTCTAACTCAAGTTTGTATGTTTAACATTGTCATTTATCATTATGAGAAGTTACAGGCAGTTTTGGGCAGTGGTCTAGAGGCTGACCTGGAAAGGTGGCTTAAATCTCGGGATCGCACGCTTTGAACTAGAGATTTTGGGCTATAATTGCACTCAGGCAGTGTTGTGCATGCGATTGGAGGTCTATAACCGCACCTTGGCCTTGTCATGCATGCGGTTGGGGCTCTAGGTCAGTGAAATAAGGTTCCAACTCAGGGATTGACCACCTGGGGTGTTTTTTCAGCTCCTGGGTGATCTATAGTTCCCGTAGGATGTTAGTTTGTGGTTAGTAAGTCTCAATTGTAGGCCCCACTTCCTTAATTGGAAATAGGAGGCTGAGTCATGTCATAGTGGCACTCTGCTTCACATTTACCCAAAGGGCTTGTAAAAGCGGGTAAATGTGGGAGGGGACGTGTTACATTGAATATCACAACTCTATTTATACCAAGTTGAATTAAAAATTATGTGATATGTTCATCATTTCTTTATGTGTGAGTGTTTGATGCGTAGGGATGGAAGATGGTTAAATATTTTACATTTTCAACTTTTTTTGGTTTGCCATCATTGAAATCTAACTAGGTAATCTTTGCCAAAATTGTAATATTGGAATGATGAAATTGTTGTTTAATGAAAAAATGGATTTAGTACCCTTGAATATCTTTATTGCAACTTACTTGTTAAATTCCATCCGATCAATATTATTATTGTCAAATGTCATTGTCCCTTCTAGTTATTTTGAACAATTAGAAAAAAATAAAATCATAACATGTTTATATTAAGACATAAAGATGCATTGAATCTAAGTAATGCATGAATTATATTTTAAAAAAAAGGCTAAATGTTCTATGAATTTGAAAATTTCCATTTTACCATCACCATAATCTATCTATGAAAATTTTACTAAAATTACAATTTAAATTGATAAAATTCTTAATTTTGATATAAAAATATACTCAACACCCTCAAATATCTCTATTGCAATTAAATTATATAATATTAATATTAATGCAAAATAATTCTTACATAATTTCAAGTTAAAACAATCGAATAATTCTTACATAATTTCGGGTTAAAACAATCGATTTTCAATTTGAATGGCTAGAAAAAGATAAATTCATAAAATACTAAGAACACAACTTAAACTTAAACGCTAACAAAAACCCATTTAAACCATTATCACATAAATACACCTCATGACATTAAAAGGTACGCCAATAAACCATAAAATCCTAAAGGGAAAATCTCCACTGTCAAGAATACATTTATTCTTGTGTACATATTGTATGGTACACAATTTTATTATATAGGGTGGGGACATAACCATTTGATAAATGAGGACCATCAACCACCAACAACCTCATTAACGAGGAACATTAACATATGAACAACGTTATTAATGGGATTACGAAGTTGTCACATATGTGGACAAAAAGTAATTTAAAAGTGTAATATATATATATATAGAGTTTATCTTATAAGGTTATATATATTTTTATGAGTGACAAAAAGTAATTTATTAGTGGTATATATATATGTTTAGGTTATATATATATATATATATATATTAAATTATTGTTGTGATCTTTAATAATATATATAACCATATACATATAAGTTTAAGTTATTTGATGGAATTTTTGAGTTTTTTTATTTTTTTTAAAGACAATAACCATGATAAATCTTATAATCTTTCGGACACAAATAAATTTAGGTGTAGAATATAATAATTATTTCTTTGGACCACTGGAGCTACATTTAATTGACAATATTATAGATATATTTTTATAATTAAATATTTATTACAAAGAAAAAGAGATGTTTCTTTTGCATAGATGAGAATGTATTAAATCTAAACCGTACATGATTTATTAAATATGACAAAGATGATCATTACTGTCTATTGGGACCAATTTTCATTTACTGAGATCAACTTTTGTTTATCAAATTTCAAGAAAACTGGGCTGGCAAACAAGCTTTCAAAATCAGGCTTAAATATGGAGCAAGGTTTATGGCACATTCAATAGCAGCGTGAGGGTCCATCATATGAATTCTATCACCCACTGTTCATACAACAAGCGGGTCAAAACATAAAACTGTTAATTTGTCTGTCTTTATCTAATGCACATTTTAACATAGAATATGTTGATGTATTCATATCATATGTTTAGTTTGTCGTCTCCATGCTATTAATTCACTGATTTTTCGATGTAAAAACAAACTTTATATCTCAATATCTCATGGCTCAACCGAATTTGCTCTGGTCAGTTTTTCGAATAGTACTCAACAATAGGTTTGAAACCTGTGTTTTTGCTTGAGATGCACGAGGGGTACATTTTGTATATTTTTTGAAAGAAGGGAAATTACATTTTTGTTTCATGTGGAAAAAGTAAAAAACAATACGAAAATTAATTGGTTTAACATTTAATTTTTATGTCAGACAGATTGGAGAAAAGCTTTTCTAAATCTCCATGGTTTTGACGAGTTAACATTCTATGAAGATCTTAAAATTGAGATTTAATATGGACACAGGGACATTGTAAGACAATGTTTTTCATTGTCCACCTTCTTATTATAAAGACAACATATAATTTTTATTTCATGATGTTTAGGAATTATTCAATTTCCTGTTCCACTATAGAGCTTGTGAGAGTTCATTCGTATTTTAACAATTATAAATTTCTTCTTTAACTATAACAGATAATACTTTTGTTTTTCTAGATTAATATTGTTGTTGTTTTTTGTTTTGTTTTGTTTTGTTTTTTGTTTGTTTTTTTTGTTTTTATTCAAGCTTCTGTGATCCATAATGAATTAAACAAAGTCTTTTAATAGAATTCACATGAAAGAATTTTTTGGCTGATGCGTTTCGAACCAACAAGTGTGGTTCATCATCAGGGATAGATGATGAACCACACTTGTTGGTTCGAAACATGTCGGCCAAAATATTATCTCATGTGATTTCTACCGAAAGACTTTGTTTAATTGTTTTTTTTTGTTGATCAATTTTGGTTTCATTACTTCTTCAAAAATATAATGATTACATCTTGATTTTTATTGTAGTCTCTCCTCACCTCACTCTAACTAGATTTTTTTTGTGAGGAGAGGACTACTCCAAGACACATTTACAAAAAACAAGAGCTTGACAACATAACACAGAGAGACTAAGTACATATCCTGATACAAAAAGACTGGAATACAATCCATTTAAAAACCACTAAGCTGTCTCGGCATTATGGTACCATATTTGCTCCATCATTCGGTCCTCCTAGTGGACCATGACCCCTATGCACATGGAACTCCAAATGATCAATTCTTGCTTCCAAATCAGTCATTTTTTCCCAAATACGACGAAGATTGTGCTTCAAGGAGAGAAGACGATCAAGGATTTCTTCTTGAGAGTTCTGCAGGTTGTTGATATAAACAATCAACTCAATTCTATCATCATGATGGTTCTTATGAAGCCCATTGACAGAAACCCGCAAGATGCCTAACTACTCCACTAACAGCTCCAATGATGGGGCTTGATCAACTTGCCTCAGATCTCCAACTGGACCCCTCGTATCCTCCATACCATCATCCATATCCCCAATGTCATCATCCATGATGGAATGCTAGGGAAAAGGTTGAGGCTCTATTCGCTGGCTCACCACCCCCCCCCCTTCCTCCATGTTATTTTTCCATACCTACACTCAACCATATACCACCCAAGACCAATGACTTCAACAGGAGAGGTGCCCAACACTCTTCTCGTCCAAATATAACCTACAACCCCCAATCAACACGACAACACACCTAGACTAAATAACACAGACCTCCTTAACCCCAGGATTGAAAATACCGCTGCACAGACACTTTCTCCTCAAAAAAGCCCCACCCACACAAACCTTCAGAATCCAAAGAACATAGACAATAAAATCCTTTTCCCGATTACCTTCCCATACAAAAATTGACTTTTCTCAAAGAACACTGCCACAAAGAACAAAGAACATAACTAAGAAGAGGGGTCCCCAGACAATAGAATCCTCAACCTTGGCTCCACAAGTAACAATATGACTGACATAGGCTATGAAGGCTACACAACTGAGAGGCAACCGCCCAATGTTGTGTCCCATTGAACAACCAATATGACTTTGATAGGGAATTCGCTTATAGTCGAAGACGAAGGCATTGCCACTTGAACTGAACTGCGCACAAGAATTGCGAACCAGAAGTCTCTACTAACAAACTCTGCCTTGACAAACAACCCACCACCTTTTCACCAGGGTCGCAGACCCAGGATTGAAAGCTCAGAATCTCCCTTCAAAAATTACTCAAGACCTGAGTCTCACTGCTACAGATTCTCCTTGGGTCGCCATCCTCTGAAAGGCTACTCATGCAACCCTTCCAGAGCCCTCGATCAGACCTCTAATCCACTGAGAATTAGTTCATCTCCCAAAGCATACCAACACACCACACCAGAACTGCCCATAAACATTATACCCCAGCGGTCCCTCTTCCGAGTGAGTTCCCTTGATGGACGCACCACCCTCCACCTGGTCACTATGCGTGAGCTTTTATGCAACTTTACCTTCATTAATTACCTTGGTTTATCACCCCCATTGGGGTTTCTAGATAAATATTGTTGATCTTTTAATAATATTTTAATTTTACCTATCCTTTATTTATTTTTGGCATTACTTTTTCATTAAATTTAAATATAACAATACTTTTTCTTTATTTTTTAATGGTTTAATAAGATTTAACATCTTTTTGCCAATCCCTCTCATAAATAGCTAAAGGAAGTTTTTTGTTTTTACAAGAAAAACAATAAGAAAATGAATTGATTTAAAGTTTTATTAAGCTCTCCTAAATCTAGATGGTTTTGATGAGTCTAGATGGTTTTGATGAGTTAACGTTCTATGAGGATCTTGAAATTGAGATTTAAGGTGGACATAGGGACATGGTAAGAGAGTGATTTTCATTGTACACCTTTTTCTTATTACAAAGATAACATATTTTTATTTATTTATTTTATGATGTTTAGGAATTTTTCAATGCCTTTACCACTATAGAGCTTGCAAGAGTTCATTCTTATTTTGACTATGTTAAATTTCTTCTTTAACTATAACAAATAATGCTTCTGATTTTCTTCTCAATACTTCTGATTTTCTAAATAATAATTATTGATCTTTCAATAATATTTTAATTTTTCTTATCCTCTATTTATTTTTGGCATCACAAATTTTCATTAAATTTGTACATATCAATATTTTTTAATGGTTTAATAAAGATTTAACATTTTTTTTTGCCAATCCCTCTTATAGATAATGAAACAAAGTTTTTTTCATTCCATATTACTTATCTTATATTTATATATTAAATACCTCCATGCGTCCCCTTTGGCACTCTGTTTTACAGAGCCTAAATGGCTTGGGGATTCATCGTTCGGGCTCCAGGGATGCTCTGGTCTGGGCTCTTCCGCGATCTTCTCAGCCTATTCGAGTAAAGGATTTATATGCTTCAATGTCTTCAGGCCTCTCGTGTAATTCCGACCTGCTCTTTCCTCCTCAATTATGGAAGGCGGCATGCCCACTTAAAATGATTTTATTCTCGTGGCTGGTCTTCAGGAACAGGAACCTTACTTGGGAGGTCCTTCAAAAGAAAGGTTGGCATGGTCCGGGCAGATGCGCCATGTGCCAGAATGCGGCTGAGACAAATTTTCATATGTTCTTCCAATGTGCTTCATCTCTCCATATCTGGTATGAACTTTCTTTGTCTTTTGGTTTTCCTTACCTGGTCTTTTCCTCTGTTCAGGATGGCTTTAAATGGTGGAGCGAGCAGAGTTTATCCCGGCGAACTTTGTTTATCCTTGTCTGCTGGTTCTTGTGGAAATGGAGGAATGCTAATATTTTTCAAGATTCAAGGGCGCCTCTGAACTCTATTCTGTTGCGAATTTTGGCAAGTCACGACCTAAATGGCTGATTTTGGACCTTGATTCTCAATTATGTGTCTCTTATCAGGGATTGTTGATATGTTTTGTTTTTGAAAGCGTTTCAATCTTGTAAATCTTTTCAGTTTGGCCTGTTAATATGTGCTGATCGGTCTAAGACAATTCTGAAAGTTTTTGGACTGATATGATATTATATTTTGGTATCTGGTAATTAGTTATTTGGAATACCTGATACTCTTCAGTATATTTGGAAAATCTGTTTCCAACATATCTATGTATTCAGATCATTATATTCTCTTAATATAAGCTATGATGGTTTTTTCTCTCTGAAAAAAAAAAAAAAAAAAAAAAAAAAATATATATATATATATATATATATATATATATATATTTTAATGCAATTTTCACATTACTTGTAATTTTAAAATTTTAAATTCCCTCCCCAATAAATATCACTTATTTTATATTTATATATTAAATATCTAATCATAATTATATTTTTAATGCAAAATTGTTATCTTTTATAAAAATAATAAAATAAAACATACTACTTGTAATTTTTAAATTTTAAATTCCTTCCCTAATAAATCTCATTTCTTCTTAAAAAAAAAGTCATGATTAGAGCTATATTTATTCTATTTTCAATCAATTTCTTTAAAACAAAAATATATCATAAAAGATAATTCATATTAATTATCTCATACATTAAATGCCTAACCATAACTATATTTTTATTAAAAACATTCATTTTTATAAAAATAATAAAATAAACCTATTACTTTCAGTTTTAAAATTATACATTAATTACCTAATCATAACTAATTTTTATTAAAAAACATTATTTTTTTTTTATAAAAATAATAAGACAAATACATTACTTTTAATTTTAAAATTATAAATTATCATTCATAGATATATTTCAATAAATTTTGTTTAAATTATTTATTTTAAATTTAATTTAATATACAGTTTTTCTTATATTTTGAAAAAATATTAATTAATTGTAATCATTATCACTATAACTTTCTTAATAAAAATAAATAGTTTAACAATGAAATTAAACCAATTAAAGTAACCCATAGCTAAAATTCATATTATTTATATAATAGTTTATCCAACAAATTATCCCTAAACAACTTTTTAAAAAACACCATCATCCCTAACTTTTATGAAAATAATACTTCATCCATTATCCCTAAACAACTTTTTAAAAAACACCATCATCCCTAACTTTTATGAAAACATGTAAAGTGTGTTTGAATATCAATAAAACATATATATTTATTTAAATTAGATATCATTTTTTGGGATTCCACTTAGAGTTAAGTACACTCATCTATGACTATTTCTATAAGAAGTAATAGTAACTCATTAATTTTTCATGATTTTTGAATAATCCACTTAACACTCTTTACATCAAATAATCAAATAAAGTGAGATTAAATTTAAACTTGAATATCAATATAACACATCCATTTAAACTTGAATTTTTGACACCCACTTCTAAATTGTGTCCTATGGTTGAGGGAGTGTATCTCAAACTTCTAAATTGTGTCCTATGGTTGAGGGAGTGTATCTCAAACTTCTAAATTGTGTCCTATGCTTGAGGGAGTCTATCTGATGGATAATGGATTTATCTCAAATCATTTTCTGGATGGGTCATGGGTCATCATAGCATCAAGCTGTGGCACTGGATGGGCAGAAACCTCTTTAAATGGCTTACGTTTACAATTGGCTTGATCAATTCCTATTAGATCCAACTTCTTGGAATGCCCTAGATGCGTTTTAGTTACCTTCCACCGCTTTTTTTGGCGCCTTCCACTGTGGGTTTGCAGATACATTAATCTGTAGTGCTGGGAACGAAGGATTGTTAGGGCTTGTATCCCTGAGAAGTTCAGATACCTTGCATCACTTCACAGAACAGAGGCGGTACTCTTTTGTAAATCCAACATCATGGGATCAACAAACAACCAGTCAGAGAGAGCATTCTCCATCAAGCTATGGCCTCCAAGTGAGAGCACACGCCTGATGCTGGTAGAACGCATGACTGATAATCTCTTTTCAGTTTCATTCTTTTCCAGAAAATATGGCCTCCTGAGCAAAGAAGAAGCTGCAGAAAATGCGAAGAGAATCGAAGAGACAGCATTTCTTGCTGCAAATGACCATGAAGCCAAGGAACCCAATTCAGATGATAGCTCCGTAGTGCAGTTTTATGCAAGAGAAGCCAGTAGACTCATGCTAGAGGCCCTTAAGCGAGGACCCACAAGCCAGAAACAAGAAACTGAGAAGGAACTAACAGCTGAAACTGTTGAAGTGAAGGAGACCATTTTTGACATATCAAGAGGTGATCGAGGGTTTGTCGATGGAACCCTTGCTCAGGAGCTCCTGAGGCCATTGACAGAGGAAGGGAATAGTTATACCAAGATATGCTTCAGCAACCGAAGCTTTGGTCTCGATGCTGCTCGTGTTGCAGAGAAGGCTTTGATGGAAGTTCAGAGAAATCTGACTGATGTTGATCTTTCAGATTTTATTGCAGGAAGACCTGAGGCCGAGGCCCTTGAGGTAATGACCATATTTGCGTCTGTTTTACAAGGGTGTGAGTTGAGGTCCCTCAATCTTTCTGATAATGCACTGGGTGAGAAGGGTGTAAGGGCATTTGGGCCTCTGTTAAAATCTCAGAAAACGTTGGAGGAACTGTATTTTATGAACAATGGTATCTCTGTGGAGGCTGCTAGAGCCATCTGTGAGCTTCTGCCCTCTGTCGAGAGGCTTAGGGTTCTGCATTTCCATAATAATATGACAGGGGATGATGGAGCAGAGCCCCTTTCAGAGCTCGTTAGGAACTGCACTGCATTGGAGGATTTCAGATGCTCATCTACTAGGGTTGGTGCTGAGGGTGGTATAGCTTTAGTAGGAGCTCTAGGAGCAGGAAATAGATTGAAGAAGTTGGATTTAAGGGATAACATGTTTGGGAAGAAGTGCGGGGTTGCTTTGAGCAGAGCCCTCTCACCGCATTTGGGTCTTACAGAGGCTTATTTGAGCTATCTGGGTTTTCAGGATAAGGGGACAATAGCTCTTGCCAACAGCCTGAAGGAAGGGGCTCCGTCCCTCAAGATTCTGGAGCTTGCAGGCAATGAGATTACTGTGAAAGCAGCTACGGCGTTGGCAGAGTGCCTTCGTTTGAAAAGAATGCTTACAAAGTTAGTTTTGTCAGAGAATGAACTCAAGGACGAGGGATCAGTGTTGATCTGCAGAGCCCTTGAGGAAGGTCACGAGCATCTGAAGGAACTTGATTTGAGTTCAAATTCTATCAGTGGAGTAGGGGCGAAGGTTGCAGCTGAGTTAGTTGTCAATAAGCCTGACTTCGATCTGCTGAATATTGATGGAAATTGCATTTCGGAAGAAGGGATTGATGCTGTCAAAGATGTCCTGAGAAGAGGTGACAAGGGTGTTTCCGTGCTTGGGTCTCTGGAAGATAATGATGCAGAGGGCGAAGATAATGATTATGAGGACGAGGATGGGGACGGGGACGGGGACGGGGACGAGGATGATGATGAAAATGAGAGCAGTGATAGTGATGGTGATTTAGAGGACAAGCTTAAGGACCTGAAAATGCAGTAGCGCAATGCATAGTCTTCGACATACATTACAAGGACAAATTTGGGCCTTCATTTGCTGCGAAAACGCTGATCCCGTGAAGGCAAACTTGCAGAGTTTTAACTGCTGCAGATAAGTCCCTTTACATTAAATGATTGGAAATTCTATACCCGGCTAAATGTTGTTTTGTGAACAAATGAGAAATTTGATTGTGCAGCTTTTGACTGCCCTAGCTTAAGTTCCGTTTCTAGTATTTCACGTTTAATTATGGTTCAGTTAGAATATGTTTATCAAATTCTTCATCATTCCTAATGATGATGGTTTTGGGTATTCAAAGTCCTTTTAATTTTCTTGCTTCCACAGTCTCTATATCTTTATGGTGCTTTGGCAAAAGTGTGAATGTTCCTATTTTTTCTAATGTTATCTTGGCTGGATCATATTTTTCTCTTATTTGCGTTCATTTAAACATCTATATTCAACCAGTCTGAAATGATAATGTGTCCAATTTAAGTGACAACCAATAGTCTCGATTTTTAACACAATTGGTTGATTTATCTGGGACTTTAAGGATGATATTTTCATTTATATAATATTTTTCTGGACAAAGTTTACTTTTCCATATATGCAAACGAAGTGTATTGCAGTTAAATATATCGTGTAAACGTCCAATTGAAGAAGCAAGAGGCTCCGGTTTTTTTCTGTAGCAGCTCCATGGTGCTTATTTCGAACACTGACTAGTATGTTCCTGGCTATTTCCTGTCATTTCCCTTTTAACATCTTGTATTTTTTATTACCTGCTAATTCATTTCCATATACTTAATAACAAAATGTTAAATATGATGCTTGCTATTCTTGTGACAATTGTGTCCAGTTTGCTTTCTAGGGGAGGGTTGTCAGAATTTGCCTGCCCTTTTTTGGGGTCTAATTTGCCCTGTAGGTGTCTGTATACTTGTCATTTTCACAGTTCCCCGGAAGTGAGAGAGGTGGCAGATGAAATATTTGAGAGGACTTGCTTCGGTAGTTGGCCATTCCATATGTGGCATAACACAGCCTCCATTTCCCACTCCCATTCCCCTTCATTGCAATAAGTGTCTGCATTTGAATTTTGCAATGGCCATCTCCCGTTTCTGCATTGAGGGTGTTGTCGTCTCTAGTTTGCTCCTGCTGTTGTTTCAAACACGTCTTCTACTGCAGTGCTATTTGATGGCTTTTGTGATCTTGCGCTCCATGATGACAGTGTTACATTTCTTCTCCTCAAGACCCCTGCTCCCTTACCAGTCTTGTGTGTATGTGTTTCTTTTGGAGGTGCAGCAGAGAGGTACAATGATTTTAAGGTCTCCCTTCCACGTAATGACTACAAATATGTTGTCTTTGTTTTTTGACTTGTGATGAGTGAAAATTATAAAAAAAAAAATCTCTCTTTTATTTTATGGAGAGTTTTCTATTTCTTTGGATGCTATTTTCATTTACATCATAATTTCTTGGTAGTTTCTCTTTTTCATATACATCACTTTCTTTTACAGTTTTATCAGATTAAATATCTAATGATATCCATATGTATAGTTAACCTCACTACTATTAACGTCAATATATTTCATCCATATTAATACTTTACATCAAAATAATTTTCAATACTAGCTTAATATTAGCTTATCTTTTATTGATATTAGCCATTTTTAATAATTAAAATTTATATTATTCTTTCATCTATAATGCTGGCTGAGATATCAAAACACAATTAAAATTTAATTGTAATTTTTAAAAAATGGAACCTATGGACGGTAAACTTGAAAAGGAGCTAGATCCATTCTCAAACACTTAAATGAAGAATATAGTTTTCTAGTGCCTTGCGAGTGCCATTACAGTAATCTGCCTAAGGGATATATCGACAATATTCAATATAATCATGAGCTGCATCTAGCACATCCCACATAGGAGAGGAGCATGACCACTAGGATTTGAACTTGGGTCATTGTCACAACAAGTGCTTGAAGTTGCTACTAGAACCATACCTAGAGCTTATTAAATTTGAAGGACAATGGGGATTAGGATTTGATCCACTTATGTGTGCACGTGTTATAAGATCATTTAATATAATCTCTTTGAAGTTTGAGTGCAACTACACATTCAACTGCTACCTCAAGGTGACTTGAAGGCTCCAAGACAAGCCCTCACAAGAATTGAATTTTGCCCATTGATGGAATCTCCTTGCTTCTCATCAATGGATGTAACCCCTTTTGGTAAAACTTAATCCCACATACACACGCACATATAAGCCTTCACCCATATTTTGTTTCTTGATGATTGGTGATGTAGGTCATTGGAAATGGCATGCTTCAAATATTTAGCTGGGCAAATGTTAGATTTTCTTGAATGCTTATTTTGATACCATGACACATCCCAATCTAGGGTGATAATGCTTCATGCCACTTCCTAGGAGTGGATAAGAGGGGAGCTTGATGACATTCATTACGAAATGCATTCAACTAAGACACAAATTGGTGTTCAAAGGTCAAGCCAGTGAAATACAAGTATGTATGGCTGAGTATTCTAATGATCCATGGTTTAACTACTAATTACAATAACGAGTTCCTTTGAGTAATTTCTAAATAGTAATGAGGACTGTAGGATACTCAAATTTCTTTTGAATAGAACATTTCATTTGCATGTTATGCACGCAATAGATAATCTTTTCAGTGAGTGCTGTTTTGGTGTGCAAAAAGCCATAAACATCAATTCACCATGCTAGTAATGTTAACATGTCTTTCATTAGAGCATCAATGTTCTAGCTCAAGGTTTGGCTTTATTGCAATTCCACTGTTTTTTATTACTGAGCTCTAAGTGGCATTTTTTTAAGAGACCATTTGGTAATACCGTAATAGCTATTCTTGATCCAAATTAGTGATAATATTTATTATGTGATGGTACCATAAAAAGATGACATTTTCGTCCAATAGAGACAAGGAGGCTAACACACACTCCTAAAGAGAGGAGATTGATGAGTAAGTGATGATAAAAAAATGAAATAAGGCTTCCTCTATTTATATGAGGTCTATAAGGCTTATCACCATAAGCTCGATCTCATCACTTTTCTTTACAACTACCTCCACCTACTTGTTGTTCATGTCAAATGGTTTTACAAGCAAAGCTCTAAGGCAAATCGCTAAAGTAAGTTTGATTAAGCATTCAAAAAGTGTGAGGTCACAAGCATACCTCATTATAGCTCAAAAACATAACAACAAATGCCAAAATAGGCCACTTGTGGGAAATAATGTCCTCCACTATGACGTCATCCTCCATTAAAGGTCAATGTGCCACAAGCGGGTGACAAAATTGATCATTAGTGCTTCTCACTCCAAGAAAAGCTCAAAGTGCATGGGTATGCCTCCAAAACCATGACATCTTCAAAGTTTTGCCCCATGTCACCCCTTCGAGGGGCAAAAGGTATGATGTGGCATTATTATGCTCAAGCATGGAGGTGTAAAGGTGATGTGCAAGCCCTCCCATGTTATCTCAAGGACAACCATCATTGGGCTCCGAAACAAGCAATGTCCATCAAATAATGTCAAGGCCAACTTGGGGGCGTCTTCGGTCCATTTGGGCACATCATCAATAAGTCCAACACCCAACCTCATAAGTTCAATGTTTTAGCATTTTGGGGTACATGTGGGAGTCAAGTACCATGTAGAACCATCTCATGTCATAATGCATCTTTGGAGAGGCAACATTGCATCATGAAGGTTGGAATTGATCTCTGAATGGGGCCCAACGACCTCTAGAGTGCTGCTGAAAGGGATCAAGACCAACTCTCACAAAAGCCTCTTAAGAACAAGTCAAATCAACAATCATTAGGGACAATAACCATTAATGCATCACAATAGAACATACTTAGTGGCAAGGGCATAAAAATACTTCACACAAAACTCAACTTTCAATTGTCCAACTAGATCAGGACATGTAAACAAGTTATCTTACTTATATTAGGGATGATTAGGTCAAAAACCCTATTAGGTGTTTCTAGCCCCCAAGGGGAGTGACATGTCTCGGGTTAACTCATCAATCCACAAGTGTTTGTGATAGTGATGGTTATAGAGTGGGAGAAAACTTCAGGGTAGGTGCCATAGCCATGTGACCATCTAATGGATGGTCTAACATCCTAAGTGTATAGATGTTAGGAGGGAGCAATTGTCATGGCACGAGTTACCACTTTCATTGGCTTGCTTTTTCCACCCCTCTAGTGTGGCTTTGACTTATCATATGTCTTTATTAGGCGCATAACTTAGGAGCCCAAGCCTGCTTTTATATTTTTCCATTACCCCTTTAAGATTAAGTAGTTTCTCGCTCATTAAGGTTTTTGGCTTACAAGAGTTCCTTTCTTTAGATGAAGCATTCAATGCTTGAGGAATTGGGTGATGGCTTGTGAGGGGGGTAGTGCTCATGCGAGGCTTTTTCCCACACATTAATAATGTCCTAGCCATCTTTTGCATTTTACATTTTTCTTTCGTTGTGGCTTTTTATGCTTTTAACTTCCTTGTAGTTGATTAACCTTTGGGGCCAATTTTTTGTGCCTTGACTCAAGGATGTGGATGAAGGGTGCCAATCCCAATGACCATTGACCACCAACCCAAAGAATGGAGATTAGATAATAGGGAAAAATGGAGAGTGATAAGTATGGTTACCTTGGACATGCTACATCAATCAGTGCTTCCCTAGTAGTGCCCTTCCTAAAACCCTAAAGCCTCAAAATGAGGCCTCACTGGAGTAGAATGTAAGACTAACCTCCCATGTGAAGTAAGGGAACAAGAATACAATCAAAATTGGTCAATTAACCAATTTGCTCTGTGTCCATATTGGTATGCCCATAACATTAAATGAAAACACATGATTGCAAAAGTGGTTAAAGTTCCTATTGATGGATGACTCACCTTCCTTCAAGAAGGAATGTCGGATGGGGAGAAATCTGACAAGAGCAATAAGTGCAGCAACATGGCATAATATTATGTGCTGATCATATAGGGTTGTTGGCTGTCCAAAGGGGAGAATTTTTTTCTTCTAGGTATTGTTACCCACTTTTTGGTAGGTAACAATACTGAACTTGAACTAAATCTCAAGAGATTTGAACTTTGTTTTGAAGTTTGCCAAACTTTGAACCTCATGTTCAAGTTCAACGAACCCTGTGACTTAGGATTAACTTTATAAGAAGATTCATTCCAATCAATTGTCCAAACCTGTAGTAGTCTTGCTAGGACAGAGGTGTGCTGATAATTTTGTGCCCTACTTGTGCTTCGGTGTGTACTAGTCTCCTAATTCCCCCACTCATTGTGCATAGAAAACTTTTGTTGGATAGTGTAGAACCCAACTTTGAAAACCCAGGGAGAAAACATATGAAATAGACAATGAAATGCCTATATTGGTCTTTTATAAACTTCTTATGCAAGTTGACCAGTTAGGCTTGGGTGGGTTTGATTGATTTTTCCAAGCATTGGCTGGTTCAAAAATCAATTGACCTGAGTTGACCTATTTTGGTTGGTTCCAAATGAAACTGACTCAGTTAAGGGGTATGGTCATGTTGACTCGGTGATTCCGAGTCAACTTGGATGATTCTTGATACTGTGTTTGTAGTGACTTCTATCATTGTTAAGTCATTCTCTAAGGATCCATATCTTGTAGATTGCTAATATATTGCTGAACATCTGATGGTTTGGTGTCATTCAAAAAATGTTTGCAGTAAGTGCCTATGGTATGTACCCCTGTATCTTTTGTTGATAGTTTTTTCTTGCATGACAATGCGGCAAGCATTTGGGTGTAAATTTAAGGAAGCTAATTTTGCTTACAACATTCAGTTACTCAAAGCTTCTTGATCTAAGAAGCCATGGATGGGGGTATCTATTTTACCAAAGTTTCCCTAGACTTGGACCTGGCCTCAATTGCAATGAATGACTTACATAGTCCCACTTGTCCATGAGGGGTAAACGGTTTGTGGGAATTGAACTTTAATGGGGAGATTATCACCCCCCTTGTTTTATCAACCAACCAAACCTCCGTGGACTTCTGTAATGATTTTGAAAATGTTTATGAAATTAGATGGTTATTTGATGAAATGAAGTATCTACAAAAACTAAGGGTTCAAGAAGATGGAGAATATTATTTAATAGAAGCTTGAGTTGTTGGATTAAGTTCTCAAATAAAGTGTGATTTTATGTCCTGTTATTCTTCTATTGGAGCAAAGTTGCGTACAAGCTATTTTCCTTCTATGGTTCTATGTACAATGTAAAGTGGGGTGTCCTATAACCCCTACTAAGGCCCAAATATCCCATAGACATGTTTTCCTTCTATGGTTCTTTGTACAATGTAAAAGTGGGGTGTCCTATAACCCCTACTAAGGCTCAAATCTCCCATAGACATGTTTTGGCTGTCATGGGCCATCTTGCCTACATAAGAAGGCCTCCAGGGGAGTTTTGTAGGTTCAAGCCTAGGATATATTTGGCAGAGTAGATTTAGCTGAGTCTTAGCTTTTAGCTAACAAATTCTTTTGAGGGTTGTAAGCAAGTCTACATCTCATTTTCATATTTTCATATTGTGAAGCTTGTTGCCAATTCAATATGAAGAATTTCAATTAGTTAAGAGGTTGTTTTCCTTTCCCCATTTCTTTCTCTAGGTTGGTTGCATTCTGAAGATTTTTTTTACATATTTTTGGTATCTTTACTCTATGTCAATATCTGTTGTTTTGTGACTGCATAACAATTATCACTCCTAACTTATCTTTTGTATGTTTTAATCTCTTTATTATCATTGTTCAATATATCATGATGCAAACATGATATCATTTAGGGATACAAGCCAAAGGCTTTTGCCAAGTTATATTAGAGCTCATGTTCTGATCAAAACTACTTTGGGACCTGTTTCTATCATGCTCTACTATTTTTCCTATTTTTCTTCATCCTAGACATCATACTGTTCTTTACATCTGTCGCGGATAAGTGTTATAATAATATGAAAAGGTTAATAATTTGTTGTTTTGTTCATTCTTGTAGAAAAGTTGAATTTTGTATGCCTGCATCTTCATTATACTCTGTGTGTCGTACTAACTGCTCTAAACATAATACAGTAGGATTGGCTACAACTCTTCTTTTGCATGTTTTAATCTATGTTGCAGGAAACACTGGTCAAGGCGCTTTTGGGCTGAAATGAAATGGAAATGCGTTTCAGGCCGTACTGCCACATTTCACATTGGGGGAATGTGGCCCAGTAGGGCCTGAAACGCGTTTCCAGGTCGTACAACCATGTTTCAGTGATAAAGTAACCTTTTTTTTTTTAGTTTATCTTTTAGATTTTCAGTTTTATTTTTATTTTATTTTATTTTCGCTCCCTCCCAATTTAGGAGTGATAAAGGGAGCTATTGAAGATTGGAAACAATTTTTTTGAGTGGGGCAGCTGAATGTTCAAGCCTATGGCCCTAGGGTTGATATGTAGTTCATAGTAATGTTAAATTCTTAAAGTAAAATGATGAAAATGAAAGATAAAGGAGAAAAATGATAAAAATGAAAGATAAAGGAGAATGTCACTACGAAAATGAAAGATAAAGGAGAAAAAGGATGAAAATGAAAGATAAAGGAGAATGTCACCTTTACTTAAATTTTTAACATTAGCATGAAATGAATTAGGATGTTTGAGAGTGGTTTTGCCCTCATTGGATTTCATATGGAGAAAGTAGAATTTTAGATCTCACTCAAAATCCAGTAGACTTATCTGTTTTTCAGGATTGGGGGGATTGCAATGTTTCCATTGGATTTTGTCATGTACTAGGGTATGGAACTTGTATTTAATCAAGAGAACCAAGCCGTTTATGTAGGGGTGACTCCCAATAATTAAGAGCACCTAGGGTACTAGGGTATGGAACTTGTATTTTAATCAGGAGCACTAAGGTCATTCGACTATGTAGGAGGAGAACTCCCAATCAAGCACGAGACAAGAAATTAGAAATTTCTCGTGGCTAATTTTGGATATTGCTATTTTCATTATGTGATATTCATGAGTAAATGTGATGTAAATTTAGATACTTATAGTTTACGCATTAACATTGAACAATTTAAATGTAATAAACTTTGTTACATGGGAACTGCTCCCCAGAGGTGGGAAACCTGTTCCAATGGTTCCCGCGCTCCTGAGAGCTTTGGAACTGTATGGGAATGTTCCCTTTTCAGTGGGAGTTGCAATGGGAAAGTTCCGGGAGCTTTGAAGATTGTTTTTTTGGAGTTCCAGTGTTCTTGGGGTTGGGGAATACAAAGCTTGTAGAGAAATATGTTGAACTGCCCACAAAACAAGAGCATATGTTGTAACCTTCGCACGAAGAAATGCCAAAGACATCGTTAACACCGATATCCTTAATTGAGGAACTAGAGCAATATCTTGATGGGTCAAGGAAGTGTGTGGCACCTTGAGGTAAGGGCGATATCTGGGATGTCATGCTGATGAGTATTTCTTTCACTGTTTATGTGTATATATCACAAAAGATTGTGTGTGAATATTGTATGTGACAATCAATGCTTAAACATTAGAGTTGCTTTACTTTTTCTCTTAAGAATAACTAGAGAAACATATGTAAAACTGTTCCTTCGTATGTTTAAGCCAGATTGTTTCAAAGACTGGTCATGTGTTAGGGCATTGATAATGAACTTGACATTTTAATATTTTTATATATATAAAAGGGAGAGACTTAGGGAGAGAGACACCCAGAGAATATATTTATATGTAAGAGAGATTATATATTTAAATTGATTTTAATATTTGAATATTTTGATTCAATATTAATTTTAATTATTATATATATATATATATATATATATATATATATATTAATTATATAATATTACCGCTCCCAATTAGACATTTCCTGTAAATTTTGGGGAAACCTCTAGCCGTTCCCGACACCCGTACCCAAGTTCCTAACGTTCCAGAAACTCATGCAACATAGGTAATAAATTAGAATTTATCATGTATGTTTTATGATTGCACACACACACACACACACACACACACACATATATATATTGCGTTTCCCCGTTTCCAAAATTTTGGGGGTCACGTTTCGTACCCGTACCCATTTCGGAAACTCGTACTCGTTTCCCCGTATCGTGTAACTTAGGTTTTAATCTCTATTGTTGTTGTTCATATATATCATGATGCAAACATGATATCATTTAGGGAGACAAGCCAAAGGCTTTTGCCAAGTTATATTAGAGCTCATGTTCTGATCAAAACTACTTTGGGACCTGTTTCTATCATGCTCTACTATTTTTCCTATTTTTCTTCGTCCTAGACATCATACTGTTCTTTACATCTGTCGCGGATAAGTGTTATAATAATATGAAAAGGTTAATAATTTGTTGTTCTGTTCATTCTTGTAGAAAAGTTGAATTCTGTATGCCTGCATCTTCATTATACTCTGTGTGTCATACTAACTGCTGTTGCTATCTCTGATTCTTGCAATCTCTTTTTTCTTTCAACATTGTAACTAAAAATAATAGAAGTAAATAAAGAAATAAACAGTGGATATAATTTCCCTGTGTTCACTTTTTGTCCACCTGTTTAAAAATCCTCACAATCCTCATATCCGTTCATTATTACTCCCAGATATGTGTACAATAGTCAACTTCCTCTTTCCTTGTATGGTATAAAGGGATTGTCAAGAAAAAAACACAGAGCTATGCTATCGTGAGGAGAAACTGCTCTAAACATAATACAGTAGGATCGGCTACAACTCATGAGTAATAGTCATATCCTTATATTTAATAATATACATTAGGTTATTTCAGTTTAACGAGTGATATATGAGCTCCTACCCTTGATTTGCATGTAATTCTGTTTTTGTAGCTCCACTATTCAAGATTGTTTTGCATCTAGATCCAAACGTTAAATTAGAGCTGGGTGTTAGTATTTTCTTAATTTAACTATGCAACATAGATTCACAGACACCTTGTTTTTCTTGAATTTGTGTAAGACGTTGAACAATAGTGTTCTTCTTCAATGCATTGACAATGTTGAGGTGCTAGAGATGTAGATGTTATTCAGACTTTTTGCTTGAAAGGAAAGCCTCTTTTTTTATCTGCTATGCTTTCAAATTTGCATAAATTATTTGTGCTAGTATATCTAGCTATAATTTTGTTATTACCTTCTTTGATTAGACATTGCTTTTTGATCAAAATCAATTATGTAATTTTGGAAGTAAACTGTGTTATTCCAGGTACATAAGGAACATTCTTAGCTTTTTGTAGATATCATCTCCAAGTACAATATTACCAATGTTACAAATTTGAATTTTGCATAACCACTTGTTTCTGTCTGCCATATGTTTGGTGGTGCCTGAATTTAGATATCAAACACTTTGGGATGCATCTAAGTGAGAACTCGAAAACAGAAAATCATTCTCCTTTTCTTCATTGAACTTATTCCTGTTATTTCCTCTACCTCTTATTTTGTTTGCATTTAATTTGATTCTTTTGCAATTCTCTTTGTTTCTAATGTCAAGGTATTTCAATGTGACCACTTTTTCTGCAATAATTGCAATGTTTCCATGTATTGTTATGTTAGCTGGAACTGTCATAAGATGTACCTTGTACAGGGAGATTATTACTCCTCTATTCACTTTTCCCACTTCTTCTTCCTCAACCTCTACTATGACCTCTTTCTTTTTGTCAAAAGCTTTCTTTGTAAGCTAGTTTTCTCTCACATTCAATCAACATTCCACCAACTGAAGCATCCCTACAGCTTCTTCATACAAAGAAATGCTTGTCTTGGAAAATACAGAGTGTGGGTCAAAATTTGCAAATCATTTATACAAGTGAGGGTATGTGTTTGTTATTTCAACGTTTGAGATGACTTAATGTAATTCCCTTGTCAGGAAGATCATTGGATGAGATGGTAAATATTCTGTGCCCTTATATATATATTAGCTTAATTGAATGGAGTGCAAGGAGATTGTGAAGTTGGCTATGAATGAACCATATTTAATGTCTCAGTCTTCATAAACAATCCATTCATTCTAGTTCTTACCCATTATGACCAAACATAAATAACAGGAAATTCAGGGTTTTATTATGATTTGGTTTACAATCGGAATCTGTGTTATTTAATTCTATGCTATAACACTCCAGTTTTCAATTCCTAGATTAGCAATGTATATTTGTAAATACAATATATGGCCACGGGCCGAGCACATTGAAAATAATAAAATAAAATTAAAAATACATCATTGGTTGCAGACAAATAAGAATAGAGTCATAGTGGCAATGTTTCCACAAGAGAGGAGGGCTAAAATGGGGTTCAAGGGGAAATTATACATGCCCAGTAATCCCAAGCCACCTTTCTAAATAAATTTTAGAATGAACCTTTTGTTTCGGTTTTTGATTTTTAAAATCACAATCATTGAAAGGCTTTCATATTTAAAAAACCAATCATTGAATGGATGTAAGAGATTTGGTGGGGAAGTTGCCTCACATAGATATTGAAAGCATGGGCTAAGTACAATCAACTCTGCGGACAGAAAGTGTCAAATGTGCGTGGGAGAAAAGGAAATTTGAAAAGGGAGAGAGGGTGGTGTTTACAACTTGGAGAAAGAAAGAAAGAGTTTTGGGTGGTGGGAAGAGAAGGCAGCTATAGTTTTTGTTGAAGTTGGAAAATACATGGAGAGTTAGGCCGTTAAAACTTAAGACTAAGTGATTTTCTGTGGAAGAAATTACCAAATGAGCAAGTGAGTTTGTTGTTGTGAGAATTCCTGCTATAGCTCTAATACTTGGAGTTCCCAACAGAGAAATTTCCTTGTTAATCTGTGCTGGATCCTTTCAGGGAAGTGGGATAGCTTGAGGGACCGCATGGCAGAGAAAGAGATCTCATTCCTTTGGTTATGTAGGTTAAGGGGAAAGAGATTTGCTGGATTGGATTTGCTATAGGAATTAGCTTTCCATGAGTTTTGTTATTGGGTATTATGTTGTGAATGGAAGGTTGCTAGCTATAGGAGACATATTTTCTTGTGGATTTCTAGCCTTGACTCGAGGGTGATGTATTGTTGAGAAGACTAGGGCAGCTGAGTTTATGTTTGGGTGGAATGTTCGTTGTTTGTAGCTACTTGTGGATTTGTTGACAAAGATAATTGGATTTGCTATGTTTATTTCTTGTTAAAAGTTGAGTTTAGTTGCTGTGTATTTTACTCTGTGTTTTGGGTGATCTAATGCTGATGTGTATGCTTAAATATTTGCATTCATATTTTTCTAAAAAACTTATGTTAGTTGCATGGGCGTTTTTATCATGTTGCACATATTTATATTTAATAGGTACCAGAGTATTTTGTTGGGGTTTAGTAGTGGGGATGTTACACATGCCATCATCGTTGTTATCAGTATATTGTTGTTTTCCATTTTCCACTGCCTTTGAAGTTTTTTTTTAGGGTTTTGTATTAGTATATTGGTCCATTCTAGCTCTCATCTTTACCCCTTCAATACAAATTTAATGCTTTTTGTTGTATGAATGCTGTGCAGGAGTAGATTTGTCAACATCATTATTGGCTATATCTAGGCTCTGCATTATGTTATTTAAGCCTTATTACCCATGTGTATACAAAGGTAACGCTAGGAGAAGATTTTTCTCCTAGGATGCAGATTTTTAGATAGCAGCCTCATATGATCCTTAGATTGTAATTTCTTAGATGCCTCTCGCTCACTCATTAGTCATCTCATCCACTTGATTAGATTGCTCATGAGATGAAGGTAGGTCAAAGACCATGAGGTACATGAGTGATTGTTTCATATGAAGTGCTTATGTTTAGTGCATTTCACATTTAAGTAAGGATTATGGGTTGACATTAGATAATGGATCATGATGCTTGGAAGTTATACTTGTAGCCTCGTTTCACCTTGGTGATCATCTCTTCCTTTTAGTAAAGTACAAACTCCTTGGGGCTTTTCTTTCACTGTCTAGGAGGGGCACAAATAGGAAGCCTTGATTGATATAGTGTGTCCACACCCCTCCATACTTAACACTTGACATTTATCCTTTGATCTGTTGTCCTTTCTTTTATTTGGTTGTTGTTAGTCACTTATACTAGTTCCTTGTTTGCCTCATTCTACGAGAAGAGGGGCTTCTGAAATGTCCTGAAGATGATGCCACTGCAAAAGAATGAATGTTAAAAGTATATGCCAATTGTTAAAATGCAAAAAGCCAAGTTAACTTGAGCTCTAACCCCCTCATGTGAGGCCATCACCCTAGGCTCATCCATCTGTCAAAGTGAAAGGGACCTAAAGAAATATTGCAATCCCTATGAGCGATAAATTGTCAATACTAGAAGAGGATTGAAATGAAATGAAAGCTTGCTAAGTAAGCCAAATGAAAGCAACGAAAAAGGCTAAGCAAAGGGTGGATAAAACAATGCCAACGAAAGGGTAACTCAAGTAATGCAAGCGCTCCCTCCACAAAGGTGCTTATGGATGATGGTCTTGCATAACCCATGTGTAAGGCTATGTCACCTCTAGACTATATCACTTATCACTCACACCTATTAATTGAAGGGTTGGCCTAGGAATTATTCCTCCCTCCCCTTAAGGCTAGGAGCATGTGATAGGGGCATTTGATTATCCTCCCATACTTATATTTGGCAGCTTGTATATGGTCACAAACTAGTGTGAGGTTTGAAGGCGATAATTTGTGTGATATATGGCTCTAATGTTGAATATGGTCCACTTTTTATGCTTAAATGACTCTTGTGTCCATGTTAGAGACCTTACATGACTTTTAGGAGGTTTAATTTGATGATGCTCCATTCTTACCTCTTGGATGTTGATGACACATCCTTTGGAGGGCCACTATACCTTAGATGTTGCACACTATTTGATGGATGGTTGAGCTTGATGATGACTTAGCATTCACCCAAAGACACTCCTCCACCTCTAGCACCTTGGATGTCGCCCACTGGGGCTAGGGCATTGCTCATTAATGATGACGTGGTACCTTGTTGTATGATGTGGGCTTGTGGAGACTGCCATTGAGCTTTAGAAAGCACTTTAGATGATGAGACAAGCTGCCCATTGGGGCTAGGGTATTGCTCATTAATGATGACATGGTATCTTGTTGTATGATGTGGGCTTGTGGAGAATGCCATTGAGCTTTAGAGAGCTTTTTTGATGAGGAGACATGACATTTGATGAGGAGATATACCTTTTGGACCATTCATTACATGTTTTGATGAAGAGACGTGTCTTTTGAGGATGCTAATTTATGGCCAACAACCTCTTTTGATCCTCATATATTAGCTACTTAGATGCATCTTGCCCTTTCTTGGTCAACTCATCTACTTGATCAGATTGCTCGCCAGATGAAGTTAAGTTAATAACCATGAGATACATTAGCTGTTGTTGCATACAAAGTGCTTACATTCAATGTTTTTGACATTTAGTAAGGATAATGGGTTGAAATTAGATAATGGATCATAATAGTTGGAGGTTATACTTGTTGACTCATCTAACCTTGGTGGTCATCTCATCCTTCTAGTAAAGTGCAAACTCCTTGTGGCCTTTATTTCTCTATCTAGGAGGGGCACAAATTGGAGGCTTTAATTGATGCAACATGTCCACGTCCATCCATACTTAACACTTGTCTTTAATCCTTGATATGTTTCCCTTTCTTTTGTTTAGTTGTTGTTAGTCGCTTGTATTGCTTCCCTGTTTGCCTCATCCCTTGGAAAATTTCTAAAGGTTGATGCAACTGCAAAAAGAAAGAATGATAAAAGCATATGCCAATTATTAAAATGCAATAAAGTGGCAAGGTATACATGATGATTAAAAACCAAGTAACTTGAGCTCTACTCCCTCATGTGAGGATATCACCCTAGGCCCGGGCATATCATGCCTATCAAAATAAAATGGATTTAAAACCTCCTTGCATGACATGGACTTGTGGAGGATAACTTTGGGCTTGAGAGAGCATTTTTGACATTGAGACATTGCATTTGATGAAAAAATGATAGCTGTTGGAACATTCATTGCACCTTTTAATGGAGAGACATGTGAGGGGACATGTTAGTTGGAACATTCATTGCACCTTTTAATGGAGAGATATGTTTTTTTGCACATAATGACATGCTTTTTAGGCCTCTACACCCATACATGCATATGGCCTTTATGAGGGGATTTTAAATCACATCATCATGACATCGACTTGTGGAGGATAACTTTGGGCTTGAGAGAGCATTTTTGACATTGAGACATTCATTTGATGAAAAAATAATAGCTGTTGGACCATTCATTGCACCTTTTAATGGAGAGACATGTGAGGGGACATGTTCATTGGAACATTCATTGCACCTTTTAATGGAGAGATATGTTTTTTGCACATGATGACATGCTTTTTAGGCCTCTACACCCATACATGCATATGGCCTTTATGAGGGGATTTTAAATCACATCATCATTGGTGAGCAACACCATACCTCCATTGGGTAGTGCCCAAGGTGCCAGGGCCCAAAGGTGGAGTGCTTGTGGGTGCATACTAAATCATTATCAAGCTCAACATCCATCAACCAATGTACAATGTTCAAGGTACAATGAAAGGCCCTCCAAAGGGTGTGTCATCTACATGTAAGAGGTATGAGTGAAGCATAATCAATGTCATCCAAAGGACTATGGGTCATTCTCAAATAAAAGCTCCAAATAATCAAGTAATGTCTTCTAGCATGGACTCAAGAGTCCCTAAAATAGAAAAATTGGACTATATTCAATGTTAGAGCCATATAAGCATATCACACAAAGTATCATCTTCAAACTTTACACTAGCTTATGACTCTATACAAGTTGCTAGCTCTAGGTATGAGAGGATCATCCAATGCTCTCAGCGATAGGGGGGCGAACAATTCCTAGGTGGACCCTTCAATTAATAGGTGTGGGTGATAAGTGATATGGTTTGGAGTGTACTTAATGAGAAGTGTCGTAGTCTTACGCATGGGTTATGCAAGACCATCATCCATAAGCATCTTTGTGAAGGGAGCTCTTGCATTACTTGAGTTACGTTTTCCTTGACACTGCTTTCTCCACCCTTTATGGCCTTTTTTTGGTGCTAATTTGATTTGCTTAACAAGTTTTCATTTTATTTCAATCTCCTCTTTGTATGGGCAATTTATTGCTCATAGGGGTTGGGATGTTTCTTTAAATCTATATAACATGGGGATGTACCCCCAACCCCAAAGAAAAGAAAGAAGAAAAAAAGAAGGAGAAAGATACACTTCCTCTCCTAAGTTTCAGTGTTTCCGATACCTAGGAATAGTTTGGGAATGTTCCTAAATGGTTGGGCATGTTATCAAGGACGTGAGGGCTCTTCAAGCGTTCCCATTTTTTCCCTCACTTATCACATAATGACTAGGGTACGTCTAGCCATCTCTTGATGCCACTTGCCTCCCAACTTAACCATTAAGTGAAAGAAAAATCAAGTAGTTAAATCCTTATGGTGCTTCACCCTTCCATGCTTTTCCCTTTTGTTGCTTTGCCATCATTCCCATGCACTTGAGTTATCTCCTAGAACGTGTAATAAAAAATTGTCGCAAGTTGTTGGTCGAGGGTTCTCGATCATAGTTTGCAAGTCAAGGGTTCTTTAGATTTTTCTTTTCAAGCTATTTTGAGCCTTGTTTCTTGAGAAAACATGTCCATTACTTGGCAAAACCTACTTGGCTTCTAAAATCATTGTCATTTCTTGAGAAACATAGGGCATGTGAAATAAACACATGAATGAAAAAGGGAAAAACAATTAAAAAATAGAAAACCACGAAAAAGAGAAGAAACAATTAAAAAGATAGAAAAACATGAAAAAGGGAAAAAACAATAAAAAAGATAGAAAAACATGAAAGAAGAGAAAAACAAATAAGAAATAGAAAAACACTAATTGTAAACATGAAAAGCTAAAATGGTTTTATAATGACATGATATCATTATTATCATAGATTTTGTGAAATAATACAAGAGATTGGCCCTAGTGTTTGAGTGCATTTGCAAATTCATGTGTGTGACTCTGCCAAGTTAGTGGTCACTGCGTTGTATTGCATGAGCTATGGTTCGAGAGGTTGGAAATCAATGTTTCTATATGTATGTATGTATGTATTGCATGTGTGCGACTCTGCCAAGTTAGTGGTCACTACATTGTATTGCATGAGATCTATGGTTCAGGGGGTTGGAAATCTCTCTCTCTCTCTCTCGCTCTCTCTCTCTCTCTCTATATATATATCTATATAGATAGATAAGGCTGGAAATTGATCTCTCTCTCTCTCTCTCTATATATATATATATATATATATATAAGTGGTCACTACATTGTATTGTACGAGAGCTATGGTTCGAGAGGTTGGAAATGTTTCTATAGGTATCATGTTTTTTCATTATTGACTCTCTTAGTGGTCACTACATTGTATTGCATGAGATCTATGGTTCTTGGAAATCTCTCTCTCTCTATATATATATCTATATAGATATATGGAAATATATATATATATATATAGATCATGTGTGTGGCTTTGCCAAGTGGTCACTACATTGTATTGTACGAGAGCTATGGTTCGAGAGGTTGGAAACCGATGTTTCTATAGGTATTTTTCATGTTTTTTCATTATATTTTCACCTTTAAACCTATTTTTAGGGTTGTCTTGATGACTTGTCTACCTTGTATCATGGATTTCAATATTTTAGGGGCTTTTAGCCTAATTGGACTAAAGTGATTGGTTTCCCTCATATAAATAGGGGAGCATTTAGTTCCTTTGTTCATTGCACAACTTGAGAGATACACATCTCTTGGACTACATATTTTTTTTCTCTAATTCACTATGGAGCACTAGTTAACCAACTCACTTGGGGACTTCTTGGATGTGGATTTGATCTCTTTTATGGATGTTTATGGCGAGGCTTGGATGAATGTATGGTAAAACAAGTAGGTTAACTTCTTTCATCTTGGTTTCATGTTTATTGGATGAATGATGCATGTTAGCAAGGTGTTTGTTTCATGAGCCTTGTTACTAACCCATCTTTCAAGACTTTGAGGAAGTAGCATGTTAGCTCCCTCCCTTAATCTATCTTGTAAGATTTAAGAGCCTTGACTCAAACACTAGGGTTAGTAGGTTAACTTGTCATAGTTATTTTGAATCTTGATTCTACTCTAAAGTTGTCCTTAGATTGCATGTTCATAGATTCCATTAGCCCTAAATTGAAAAGGCACTAGTCCTCTCTCTTGTGACAATTTGTAAATGATCCAGGTTGATATTGGTGGCCACCTGCCAAGTCCACCTGGACCCCCAACATTGTCTTTCTCAGCATTTTCAGTTTCCTTAATTGTAGCACAACTTACTATTTTTAGCAGTTTTTCGGGTCCTGAACTTCCGGAGCCGTTTTGAGGCCCTAAACGACGTTTTTTTGGGGAATCCGGGGGCAACACGAGTCCATGGAATGGACTTGTGTTGCCTGTTCCAACAATGATAGTGCTCGGATAGATCTTTCTAATGAGCTATTGTACGCGTCAAACGGAGATCATATGCCAAAGTTACGACCTCGGGAAGTTGATGTACCAACTTACCCCCAAACGGGGCCCACAGTTTGGCGTTTCATCTCCTAGGGTTAGGTTTTGGAATGTTAAGGGGTTTTCCATTGTTTCTCAACAATAAATAGGCCTTCGAGCCTCATTGTAACACAGTTCAGAGGCATGTAGCCATCACATCTCTTCTCAGAGATAAGCTACCATCGCCCTAGCTAGTTTATTTCCATTTCTGTTTGTAAGCATATTTTCAGTATTTTCCATTAATGAAATGAAGTATTATTTCCGCTGCATCTTTGTGTATATGGTTATCTCTGTAATTTGTTGCGTTCCTGTTTAAACCTGGATCAGTGGTATCAGAGCGGTCTGCTTTTTCTCTGTTTTTCTTTGCATGTCCCCAACAAGGTCGGGATATAAGGAGTTAGGGCTTGAACTGGTTGAACCTTTGCAAGACCGGCCTCGCAAATCCCGACGGCCTCCCATGGCGGACGAGAAGAAAGACGAGGGGGCAGGAGATCCCATCAAAATCTTGCTCGAAGAAGCGCTCGAGCGACAACGGAACGCGATGATGGACAGCTTTGCGCAGATCCTTCAGCGGCTGCCCAGAAGCGGCGCATCGGCTTCCAGCAGCTCCTCTGGAAACGCCACACCCTTTAAGGTACAAGTTAATTTTGAAATCCCCATATTCGAGGGTCAGATAGATGCCGATGCCGTAGATAAATGGTTAAATCTGCTAGAGGGTTATTTTTCTGTTCATGAATTTTCGAGTCGGGAAAAGATTGTTTTTGCTCTTCTCAAAGCAGCCCCCCACGTCAAGGACTGGTGGGAAACCTACTGCGAGCAGAAGGATGAAAGTACTGGCTCACTATTTTCAGCCGCACCCACCTGGGATTCGTTCCGGGATGCCATCAAGGAGCAGTACTACCCTGTCGGAAGCTATGAGGATGAATACATAAAGTGGACCACGCTGCGGCAGGGAAGGGACCAAGACGTGCCGGAGTTCACCAATCTTTTCCATACCCTTCGCACAAAGTTGGGTATCAAGGATTCGGAGCAACATTTGATACTCAAATACCGTGGTTGCCTGCACAAGTACATCCAGGAAGAAATACAGTTCCTAAACATCCCCTCGCTCGGCGCAGCATACCGGTATGCCGTCAAGGTCGAGCAGAAGTTTAAACAAAAGAAGCGAGACTTTGGATCTGCGAATCCAAAGCAGGGGAAAGGTGCCCCTAAACCACAGAACAAAGGACAAAGCCAAGGCGGGACAGCCCAAGACAACCAGCCGAAGCTGCAAGCAAAGAGCAACGCCGCGAAGCCCAGAAAGGACACTGGAAAATGGTGCGAGTTCCATAAGAGCTCCACTCACAACACAAGTGAGTGTCGGGCCAAGCAGTCACTGGTGGCTGAGCTAAAGGTTTCAGAATCAGATGCATGTTCCGACTCTGAGTCAGAACCCGATAAGGGGTATGAAAAAGGGAAGCAGATCATTGATGCGGATCCCAGCGCCACTGTTGCTACCGCAAAGATCCAGAAAAATGAACCCGAAGATCCAGAGGAGGAGGAGCGTCTCTTCCACTCCCAGATGTGGGTAAAGGGCTCCCCGATACAGTTCATTGTTGATAGCGGGAGTCAAAAGAACCTCATTTCGGCAGAGGTCGTGAAGTGGTTGGGCTTACCGACCACAGCACATCCACAACCATACACCATTGGGTGGCTTCACCAAGGGCGAGATCTTCGCGTGAGCCAGCAGTGTTGCCTTCCATACAACATCAAGCCCTTCACGGATGAGGTATTGTGTGACATTGCTCCCCTTGAAGTTTGTGATGTATTACTAAGACAACCATACTTGTGGAAGCGACATGCTGTGTATGAATCAAGGCCCCGTGCTGTTATTATTACATTGGGAAATAAGTTGTTCAGGATACCAGAGGTAGCACCACCTGCCGCCATCTCTTTGATTACTGCAAAACAATGCAGTAAGATCATTTCCAAAACCAGGAAATTTGTTTTCCTGATGATACGCCCTCAAGGGAAGAAGAAGACAGTGGCCGCGGCCTCCAAACGGGGTCCCTCTGCACGACAGCTACAGATGGACAAGATTGTGGAGGAGTACGAAGACATCTTCACCTCCCCGGCAGGGGTTCCTCTGCACTGTCAAGTCAAGCACTCCATCGATCTGACCCCAGGTGCGCCGCTACCCAATGGACCAATTTATCGGCGCTCCGTTCTGGAGAACAATGAAATCAAGAGGCAGATTCAGGAGCTCCTGCAGAAAGGTCACATCCGTCCGAGTTCTTCGCCCTGTGGGAGCCCGATAGTGTTGGTACAGAAGAAGGATGGGACGTGGAGACTCTGTATTGACTATCGGGCGCTAAACAAGATCACTGTTCGTAATATGTACCCGATCCCGCGGATTGATGACCTCCTAGACCAACTAAAGGGGGCGAAATATTTCAGCAAGATCGATCTGAAGTCAGGATATCACCAGGTACTAATTGAACCCTCAGATGTGTGGAAGACTGCCTTCAAATCCAAGGAGGGCCTCTTCGAATGGTTGGTCATGCCTTTCGGATTGACGAATGCTCCTGCAACCTTTATGAGGCTA
This sequence comes from Pinus tabuliformis, assembly GCA_031772625.1. NCBI lineage: Eukaryota > Viridiplantae > Streptophyta > Pinopsida > Pinales > Pinaceae > Pinus > Pinus tabuliformis. The sequence goes on along the minus strand of CM062817.1, from coordinate 1,779,893,162 downwards.
ATGGATGACATCTTGCGGCCATTCACCAACTCCTTTGTAGTAGTATACTTGGATGACATTCTGATCTTCAGCCAGAGTTGGGAAGAGCACCTCCACCACATCCGACAGGTTCTCCAAACACTGCGGCAACACAAGCTATGTGCCAATTTGGAGAAATGCACTTTTGGCATGACCGAGGTTCAGTATCTGGGATACATCATTGATGAACAGGGGGTGCATGTCGATCCAGCCAAGGTCCAAGTCATTCGGGATTTGCCCTCTCCAACCACTCTAACAGAGCTCCGCAGCTTTCTAGGTCTTGCCAACTTCTACCGCAGGTTTGTGTTGGGATTTTCTCATATTTCTTGGCCCTTGAGTCAAGTCACCAAGGGCGGGGCGAAAGCAAAATTCTTTTGGTCTGAATCTCAACAGAAGGCATTCAGGGAGTTGAAGGATCGCCTCTGCACGGCACCAGTGCTCGCGTTACCAGATTTACAACAACCATTTGAGGTCGAGACAGATGCCTCTGACTATGCTATTGGGGCAGTCCTTACTCAACATGGACATCCAGTGGCATATCACAGTGAAACACTTTCAGACACAGTCCGGAAGTACCCCACTTATGATAAAGAGATGTATTCCATTGTACAAGCCTGCCGACAATGGAAGCATTACATTTTGGGGAAGGAAACGGTCATCCACACAGACCACCGACCTCTGCAGTTCATACAGACCCAAGGGAAATTGCAGAATGATCGCCATCAGAAGTGGTCTACATACCTGCAACAGTTTCACTTGAATATCAAGTATAAAAAGGGCAGCACCAATAATGTTGCAGATTGCCTCAGTCGACCACCGATCATGGCGCTAACCACCGTGCTCAACTCTTGCGGGCACGAGACTTCTGATTGGCCACTTCTCTACAAAAGCGACCCAGAATTCGGCCACACATACCAGACACTCTTGGAGGGTCGGCAGGTTGCAGATTTTCACCTCCAGGATGCCCTATTATGCCACCTCGGTCACCTTTGTGTTCCTTCAAGCGAGCGTGCCAAGATGATTTGGGAAGCACACTACAGTCGGGCTGCTGGGCATTTCGGGGTCGAGAAAACAGTGGCAGTATTGCAAAACTATTTCTATTGGCCGAATCTTCGACAGGATGTTGGGAAGTACATCCGATCATGTACTGCCTGTGCCATTGCCAAACCGACCATTAAGAAGCAAGGCCTCTATACCCCGTTGCCTACCCCTAGTCGACCTTGGGAATCCATCTCCATGGATTACATGTCAGGCCTTCCTTCCACTAAGCATGGAAATGACTGTGTTTTTGTGGTCGTCGACAGGTTCTCAAAGATGGCCATTATGATGGCCTGCAAGAAGAATATCACAGCAGAAGCCACTGCTAAACTCTTCTTTGAACGAGTGTGGGTGCACTTTGGGATCCCACAGTCTATCATCTCAGATCGGGACAGTCGGTTTCTCAGCACCTTTTGGTCCAGTCTCTGGTCAATGCTGGACACCAAACTCACGAAGTCCACAGCCTTCCATCCTCAAACTGATGGCCAGACAGAGGTTGTCAATAGGATGATTGTGCACATTCTGCGCATGTATAACTCAAAGCATCCACGCACATGGGACGAGAGCCTCCCCTACGTTCAGCACAGCTACAATCGAGCTCTTCACAGCTCCACTGGCCATAGCCCTTTTCAGGTGGGTTTGGGATTCCAGCCACTATGCCCCATTGATGTGGCCATGCCACTTGCAGCTACTCACATGAATTCAGCTCATGTCCAGTCCGAAACAGATAAGGCCACCAGCTTCATTGAGCGCATCCAACATATTCGCCAGCAGGTCCATGACATTCTTGAGAAATCAAATGCCAAGTACAAGCAGCGACATGATCAACATCGGGTGCCACACAAGTTTCAGGTGGGCGACAAAGTCTGGTTGCATTTGCAAAAGGAACGTCTCACTGGAGCCTATCGGAAATTGAGACCACTCCGATATGGTCCTTACACCATTACTAAGGCTATGGGAGACAATGCATTTGAGCTCAGCATTCCCCCATTCCTTGGCCTGCACCCAGTATTCAATGTGGACCGCCTTCGGCCATACTTTCCACCATTGCTAGACACATCCGACATTGCAGAACAGCTCAAACCCACTGAATTAAATCCAGATTGCATGGAACACGCTGCAACTGATCGGATCGTGGACACACAGATCAAGAACACTCGCCAACAGAATATCCAACTGTATCGAGTTGTCAAAGCGGGCCAACTCCTTCAGCAGGGCAAGTGGCTCACCAGGGAACAAGTTCAGCAGAAGTTTCCTCATCTCATGGAGGAGCTCAACGCAATGGGGACCATTGCTTCCTAAGGGGGGAGGAATGATCCAGGTGGATATTGGTGGCCACCTGCCAAGTCCACCTGGACCCCCACCATTGTCTTTCTCAGCATTTTTAGTTTCCTTAATTGTAGCACAACTTACTATTTTTAGCAGTTTTTCGGGTCCTGAACTTCCGGAGCCGTTTTGAGGCCCTAAACGACGTTTTTTGGGGAATCCGGGGACAACACGAGTCCATGGAATGGACTAGCGTTGCCCGTTCCAACAATGATAGTGCTCGGATAGATCTTTCTAATGAGCTATTGTACGCGTCAAACAGAGATCATATGCCAAAGTTACGACCCCGGGAAGTTGATGTACCAACTTACCCCCAAACGGGGCCCACAGTTTGGCGTTTCATCTCCTAGGGTTAGGTTTTGGAATGTTGAGGGTTTTTCCATTGTTTCTCAACAATAAATAGGCCTTCGAGCCTCATTGTAACACAGTTCAGAGGCATGCAGCCATCACATCTCTTCTCAGAGATAAGCTACCATCGCCCTAGCTAGTTTATTTCCATTTCTGTTTGTAAGCATATTTTCAGTATTTTCCATTAATGAAATGAAGTATTATTTCCGCTGCATCTTTGTGTATATGGTTATCTCTGTAATTTGTTGCGTTCCTGTTTAAACCTGGATCAGTAAAACCCTAAAATCGTTTTTTTGTTCTAGGCTAAATTGGGGTTTATTTACAACAAAATCATACATGTCAACTTTTTTTTACTTGGACATTGATGTTCTAAGGTTAGGAATTGTTTGGAATTTATTAAATAAGTAAAAGTTACATTTTATCTGCAATTTCCAGCCATTAATTAGGGCTTAACATCTAGGTTTTAAGTGCTGTTACATGCATTTTAAGCGATAGAAAATTGCTGTAATTTATTCTTTTATCTACTTGTAATTTTAGCTCTCATATTACATTTCATATCATAGTTTTTGGGGTGAAATCGGTTGCTGTTATAAACTATTGTATTGCTGCAAATTTTGATCTAAAAGCTAGTTTATGACGCGCAAGTGTAATTTCTTGATTGTGTGCCTTTGGGAACCTACTTGAGTCTCTATTGGTTGACCTAAGCCTTTAGATTGAGCCATAAGAAACTTTGAACTAAAATCCTGAAGTTGCACTTCAATCCATCATAACCCTTAATTCCCATTCTTATTTTTGTTTGGAAATTATTGTAGAAATCTAAATGGGCACTTAGCTCAATCCATCATAACCCTTAATTCCCATTCTTATTTTTGTTTGGAAATTATTGTAGAATTCTAAATGGGCACTTAGCTTAAGATAATTGGGATATTTGATTCCTAAGATCTATTATTGTAAACTATTGTATTGCTACAAATTTTGATTTTAAAAACTACTTTATGGGAAGCAAGTATAATTTCTTGGTTGTGTGTGTTTGGGAACCTAATTGAGTTTCTATTGGTTGATTTAAGCCTTTAGATTGATCCATATGAAACTTTGAACTCAAATATTGAATTTTCACTTTAATCCACCATAATTTTTAATTCCTATTCTTATTCTTGGGTGGAAATTATTGTATAATCCTAAGAGGGGCACCTAGCTTAAGATAATTGGGTTATTTGATTCTTAAGATCTATTAATGAAGCCTCCTTTATGTTAGGGTTGTGTTTATCACTAAAACATAAGGAGTTATTGCTGAAAGGAGTTATTGCTGAGGTGACAATGGTAACATTTTCATTGTTGCTGTTGATCTATAGGATGCCTAATGAGACTTTACACTAGGGTGCTAGAATTTTCTGTAACAGGTCCTTTTAAAGGAGATTATTCATGTTATTTCATTGTATTTTCAAATTTGAGCCTATATTGGGAATTGGCTTGATGACCTGACCACCACCTTGTGTCATGGATTTTCATATTTTAGTGGCTGTTGGCCTAATTGAACTGAAGTGCTTGGTTTTTTCCATAAAATAGGGGAGCACAACTTGAGAGACACACATCTCTTGGATTACATATCTTTGCTTTAGCTCCCTAAGAATTACTAGTTGTGCGACTCAGTTGGGGACTTCTTGGATGTGTATTTGATCTTTTTTCATGGATGTTTATGGTGAAGCTTGGATGAATGCAAAATAAAACAAGTAGCTTAACTTCTTTTATTTTGGTTTCATATATTATTGGATGGATGATGCATGTATTAAGCATGTTAGCATGGTATTTGTTTCATGATGCTGGTTAAATTAATGCTTCTTCCAAGACTTTGTGGAAGTAGCATGCTAACACCTTCCCTTGATATATTTTTGAAAATTTGAGAACCTTATTCAAATGCCAAGGCAAGGATGTTAACTTGCCTTAGATCTTTTGGATCTTGTTTATACTCTAAAGTTGCCTTGAGTTTGTGTGTTCCTAGATTCCATTAGCTCTAGATTGAGAAGGCACTAGTCCTCAATTTTTTGTGACAATCCTTAAAACCTTGAAATCATTTTTCTCGCTAAATTTTGTTCGATGGGAAAATTGGGGTTTATTTAAAACAAGATCATACATTTTCAACATCTATTGACTTGGACACTAATGTTCTAGGGTTTGAAATTGTTTGGAATTGATTGGATAAGTAAAAATTTATTTTTGTGTGCAATTTCCAGCCATTAATTAAGGCTGACGTCTAGGGTTTAAGTGCTGTTACACGCTTTTTAAGTCATAGAAAATTGCTGTAATTTATTCTATTATTCAATCATAAGTTTAGTGCTCATTTTCACATTTTATTATCATAGTTTTTGGGGCTAAAATTGTTGCTGTTATAAATTATTATATTGTCATAAATCCTGATTTAAAGAGCTAGTTTATAACAGCAAAGTGTAATTTCTTGATTGTGTGTGTTTGGAAACCTATTTTCTGTTATAAATTATTATATTGTCATAAATCCTGATTTAAAGAGCTAGTTTATGATAGCCAAGTGTACTTTCTTGATTGTGTGTTTGTAAACCTATTTGCACCTCTATTGTTGGCTTAAGCCTTTATATATAAGTTGCACTGAAACGGATACAGATGTGGGGTTTGAAATGGATATGGTAAATTTTCAAAAAATCTAGATATGATATGACAAGGAAATGATAATAATAATAATAATAATAATATTAATTTCATATTATCATTCATCTTTTTGTCTTTAGAATCTAGATTTTATATTTAAAAATACATAATTGTCATCATGAATTCAACATAAACAAATCATCATCATTAATTCAGTGTAAACATTGTCATCATCATCTTCAATGATTATTATAACATTCAAATTGTCACCTTTGATTAAAATGTCAATACCCACTCACAGTGTAAAGGAATATATGATTGTTTTCAGAGTCTCATGATACTTCATGAAATTATATACTTTTCTAATAGATTTGACATGAATTTGACTTTGTAAATAGTATGTTGCACAATATCTTGGCCTAGACTCTAAAGGAGTCATGACATAGAAATATTATTTAGTATCACTGAATATAATATAAATTTAATCATTGTAAATAACAACTTCCACACATTATAAATTGCACTGTGTTCCTGTAGTTACAACATGAGATGCTTTGAAATTCATTGAAAGAAGTAAGCTGGATTTATTTATTCACAACCTAAGATCATATGACCTAGAATCAAGATGCCACAATTTAAGCAATTAAGTATTGTGAAGTATGATACTAGTAAAGAAATGCTGAAAAATTTAACCTAATGCACAGACGTTGCTTCCACTAGCCAACTTTGTGGTTAACACCGTTTCTTTTTGATTTCATAGATACCTTATTAGTTATTGTGAAGTATGATACTAGTAAAGAAATGCTGAAAAATTTAACCTAATGCACAGAAGTTGCTTCCACTAGCCAACTTTGTGGGTAACAACGTTTCTTTTTGATTTCATAGATACCTTATGAGTTTCCATTCCAAATTCTAAGTTTCCATCCTTAAGATCTGGAATTGTTGAAAACTTGTTGGCAAATACCTCTATCATGTCATGAATCCTTTTCAAGATAAATGTTCACTTTAGATGCATTGTAATCAGTGGATATAACGTCTGCAAAGAATTCAACTACATTTACATGCTCTGGACAAACAAACCTCGAATATATTTATGCAATAAAGTTCCTAGAACATTGGAAACATGGAAAATGTATCCAAATATTCTGGAAAAGGATCAAATTTTCATGAAACTCCTTTGAAATGTTTCCGATCTCAAGCTGACCGTTTTTGAATAAGTGAAATGTGGTGGAAACATTTCCATGCCGTTTCCAAGCCGTTTCATATGCGTTTCCGTATTCGAAACGCTGAACGACGTTTTTGGAAATTGAGGGCAGCGTTTCCGGTAACTTAGCTTTATATTGACCCATAGGAACCTTTGAAATCAAATCTTGAAACTACTCTTTATTCCACCAAAAACCCTGATATTCTATTTTTATCCTTTAGTGGAAATCGTTGTAAAACACTTGGGGGGGCAATTAGATTAAGGTAATTGGATTATTTGATCCCGAAAATCTACTTGGGAAGTCTCTCTTGTATTCAATCTATCTATCACTAAAATGAAGGGTGTTGTTGTTGAGGTGACAATGGTGACACTCCTATTATTGAACTTGATTTAGGTTGTCTAGTGAAGACTTTGCACAAGGTTGTTAGATTTTGTTGTAGTCTTGCTAATGTAACCTTTTCCAACATGAGCAAGTGATAGAATAAAAACCTTTTTTTTTTGGTATAGAATGGGCTTAGAGCCAAAAACTCTTAATGATGTTTGGTGAAGCAAACATGACTTCTATGCTCTTCCTTCCAATAATCTTTGCAATATGATCGATGTTGTATTTAATATATGGCAATGGAATTTTTGCACACCTATTTCATCATTTTGCCAACTATTACAATTATCTTGTGTTTTGTCGAAGGCCTTACTATTCATTCTCTTTAAAAAGGTTTTTCAAGATGATCTAGCTCTTGCCTCAAATGTTTACGTTGAAAATTCTAGTTCCTTTGCTAATGAGTGTGCTTATACCCTAGCTTTTTGCGCAGATTGATGGCGCAAGTCACCATGTAAATGTGTCTATTTGTGTGTGCCTTTTTAAGTGTCTCATCATCCTTTTGGTGATTAAAATGACAAGAAATGACAACTTATTGTCTTCCTCCATTTATAAGGTGAATTTTATGTGTTGACTCTTTGTTAATATGTATGAAGAATTCCCCGAGCCAGTATATCCCATGCCACAATTTCACATTTGTATCATCAATGAACCTTTTTGACAAATCGGCTTCAACGAGAAGGTATTGATGAACATCTTTCCAAATATAAAGATTCACTGCTATTGGTGACAAGGAGTAGATGGTGATACTATTAATTTACTAGTCTATAACTCCTCAAAGGCCGAAATATGCTAAGTAACCCAAATCCTTAGCAAGTTCACTGTTTCAATGTCAATCACACATTTGATGACATTCATTGAAAGGAATCGTGTAAATCTATGCCGCATCAAAACTCACCATAATGCTGCCATTTCAACCTTTTCTTTCTTAATTAGTGTTCCATAGGACGGTGTCTCCCAAGGTTGGGGGTGCCCTACCATGCTCCTGAGATTGTGGGTTGCTTGGCAAAGTGTTTTGCCATGCCCCCCTTTTCAAGAAAAATAGGGAAACACACATCAAAATGTTTTGCTAATGTGCAAAACACGTTTTGCAAAAAGGAGGGGGCTTTGGGTACCTCCTCTCAAAAAGTGAGACACCTAGGTGCCTTTCATCGAAATGGGGACGTTTGGGCATTTCCTCACCTAATCCTTTATCTCTCATTTCATTTTCAAAGTGATATTTGCATAGTAACGCAGGTATTGCTCCCAGGGATTGGAGAGCACGTACCCCATGCTCCCGCACTCCTGGGAGCTTGGGAGCTTGTAGGAAACTTTCCAAAATCACTGGGAGCTTCAAAGAGTACTTTGGAGCTTTTTGGGAGCTTCACTACAACAAATTTTGACGTTTCAGGTATCTATTTTGAGCAGATTTTCATCTTTCGGGTACCTATTTTGAGCAGAGAAGGTACCATTTGTTTATTTTCTAAGTGATACATGACAGGTCAGGGGGATGGACTGCATGGGCTCTGTAAAGCGACATAGACATGGAGATGTAGCAAAGGTTTCATCAAAATATAGACAGTTGCCAGTTATTCCTTGGCAACCTCTATTGCAAATCTTGAAGTTCAACAATTGCATTTTACTTATTTAACTAAATATATATATGTATTTTACTTATTTAACCGTTAAATACTAGCCATTTTAAAATCTGCATGCCAATGATGATGATTATTTGATTTAAAATTAATATACACATTTAAACAAAATATATATGTATTTTACTTTCTTAACCTTTTAATACTGACCATTTTAAAATCTGTGCGTCAATGATGATGATTATTTGATTTTTTAAACCGTCAATTTGATGTGTGGCTTAAAAATTTACACGTATACGCGTGCGCGCGCGCGTGTGTGTGTGTGTGTGTGAGTGAGTGAATATTATCGGAATCAGACCGAAACTGGCGGAACCGATCAATCCAACCGGTTTGGGCCTAAAATTGGTCTGGTTAGGGCTTCGGAATTGGAACAAGCCAGTTTGGTACTGAACCAGCCGGTCCAAAACCAGATCTGTGCAGTTTGTACCTGCGTGGCCAGCGTAAAAAAAATTGTCTTTTTTTTTTTATTTGCTTCAGTTGGTTGGCCCACTTCTAATTCTTCCCTAGCCCAACTTAATATTCAAGCCTATGCCCTTCAACGTAATATTCAAGCCTATTGCCATAGTATTGCCTATTGCCATAATATTGTTATGCACATCATGGTAATATTAAATTCTTAAAGTAAAAGTGATATTGTCACTTGAATTTTTAATATTACCATGAAATGACTTAGGATGCTTGAGATTGGTTCCACTCTCGTTGGATTTCATATGGAGAAAATAGAATTTTAGATTTCACTCAAAATCCACCAGACTTAACAAATTTTCAAGATTTTAGGATTGGGGGGATTGCAACATTTCCATTGGATTTTGTCATGAACGAGGGTATGGAACTAGTATTTAATAAAGAGCTTCAAGATGTTAGTGGCATTGGTTGTCGAACTCTTCTGCACAGGAATTTCACTCAATGAACTTCTGACCTATCATGTGCGTTTGCGACATATTAAACAATACCTTTAATTTGATTACATATTGGAAAATAGCTTTAAAAATCACATTATTTAACTCCTTACCAATACAAACCTAATACAACTTCCCAATTTAAAAACCCTTACTTCCATTAGATATTGTAGGTATCTAGTTTTTCATTAACATTTTTTATACCACTTTATATTTTTTTATTAACTTTGAGCTCTATTTTTTATACCTTCCAATATAAAAACCTTTTACCCCCTGTATATCTCCCAATATATTATGCAATTGTTTTATCAATATATATCCTCCAATATGAACCCATGTGGTATGATATTGCTCCCCTAGTGAAGCCCTTGTGCTCCTCTATCACGACTTTACAAAAAATGTACCCCATCACTAAAACAAAATCTTGACATGAAATGCTACGTTTTTTTTTTGGTTTTGTTTGGTTTCTTTAAATCTATTTTATTTTAATGCTTAGAGGGTTATATTGATCACAAAGATCTCAATATAGGCAATGATTTTGATGATACGTAGGCATTTGTTGTAGCATTATTTTTTTTAATGTTAGAGGTCATTTAGAGCCTATTTTTTTGTTGTATTTTCGGTTCAAAGATGGATTGCACTCAATGCTATTTTGGTTATGTGCACTCTTACATGCTATATAAATGAGAATTTTTGCTTATTTTGTAGAAATTAATGTGTAGATTCAAAACTGCTCATGAAATTTACTAAATCATAAGACTTTACGCTACTCCACTGATCTGTGGTAGTTGATTCACCATTTAGAACACGAATCATAGACATGCGAAAAGAAACATCACACATGCACAAAGATTTATCTATTGCTCAAAACCCCCTACTGTCTATATTGCATTAATCAAGAATAGAGATGAAATATATATGCTTGCTCAAGCCTGAACACAATCCGCAAGTGTATATTCTATCCCTCTGCTTTACTCACTGACTTTGGGCAACACTTTGTCAAATTTCAAGCCCTCCAAACTCATATTTCCTTGCGCTGTTCCTCTAGGGCATTGGCCCCTATTATTTAGGAATTTCCCGCTATTGAATTGTGCAATTCCTCTAGGTCCTTCCTTTCATTGCATGCACCAGTTGTACACATTGGAATATGTTACAACTGATAGTGCACTGCCTTGGAATCTTCATCTCAATTGGGTAACTCAAATTCTCTGCCTGTAACAATTATTTTGGGTTGATTGATCACTAAGTATGGTTGAAGTTCCACTTTCACAAATTGACCTCCACTAGTTCTTATGATAGTTAGAACTAGTTTCATTGAGAGTAACTCAAATTAACTAAAATTGGTTGCTACAAATTAGCAATCAAACATATTGAACTAAACTCAAGCTTCCCCAAATCGAATTAACTGATTGACAAGTGCCATGTCACCTCAGTTAACTACTTCCAAGATTTCTGCTGGAATAGAAATTCAAATTTTCTCTAGTTTGACCAAGGCAAAGTCAAACTGAGATTTTCTTGTTGCATTTTCAACATATTTGTGTATAAATGGTTTAGATTCGTATGAATGCATGCATATATAGATGTTTTTCTTTAAAATTTGAATATTATGTGTTTTTGGTCAACCAATTTCTTGTCTAGTTCCGACTGGTTCCCGGTCGACAAGGTTTTTCGTTTTGGTCACACGGTTCGGTTTTAACAACATTGGTCCATGTGTGTAAGCAATTCCAAATAAAATCACAAAAAATAAAAGAAGCTAGTGATATTGTTGGCTAAGATTCCAAGATAAGCATAGAATATGTCTCAATAGTGATGGAAGCATAGACTCACCCATAGTGGGTCTTTGGACTTATTGAAAAGAGCTGATAGATCTCAATTTTTATAAAACAAAACTGTTTTGTGGTTGGATATGAAAATTTCAAATGTTGGTTACCAAGGCTATGATGCATTCAATACATTCATACTTGAATTGAAACTCAAATGGGTTTGGGCCTTTTAGTTTTTAGCCGACCGGCTTGAGAGCTCTAGTCTTCTTACTTGCTAGAAGATTATGAATTTCCTTGAAATGCATGCCTGTATATGATTAGTAGTTCACACATAAGAATCCTCTTAAAATTCATATTTAAACGTGGATTCAAACTTGTTTTCTTATTTATATGATCCCCTTAATCCGACTCATCAAATTGAAAGCTGAGATCGATCCTATTCAAAAGACATCATTGTTTAATGAGTTTAACCAAACTACTTCGAGACTTTTCAAGAATGGTTTAGCATAATTTGTAAATTTTTTGAAATTACATAAATAGTAACTATATAGTTGTACTAAATCATTGGCTAGTTTGACACTGAGAATGAATATGGTTGAATATATTTGAGTTTTTTTAAGTAATATAAAACATATACATCTATGATATTACTTGGTTGACGGGTATTTATTGATCAAGCCATAATTAAAAAATTTAGCTAGACTGAACACAAAACTTAATAAAAAACACTTTATTATATTCACAGCAAAAAAATAACAAAAAATGCATACTACATGATATGTAAATGATGGATAAAAATAAAAATCAAAGGGCATGGGAAGAGCAGTTTTAAAGGGAAACTTGTCATTAAAAGTTTACTTGGCAAGTGGAAGTGCGCATAGATTGACTCCATAGACTAAATAGTGAAACAATCCATACCCGACAGCCTTATTCAGTAGGGTTACCTTGCCTACATCACCCAATAGACTCTGACAATGAAAATCCCAACTACACTTGCTTTAGGAAGTCACGAGACCTATGGGAGCTATCATGCAGCAAAGCAACTGCCTTAAGAAGCCCAAGATCGCCAAGGATTTGCAATACCTTTACGCACTCAGACTGAATTCGGTGAATCAAATTTATATTCTGCCCAGAAAGATTTTGTTTAGTTTTATTTACTTTTTTAATTATTTTTTTTTGTAACTTGACAGGACTATATTTTCATCATGTTCAATATATCACCCCGATGGGGATGGGGGATTGAACTGGTGACTTCACGTCAAAGAATGTCTTAACAGAGCACTTGATCAGTCTCTATCCAAAACTCCGTGGACAATTTATGATTTAATAAATTATTTAATTTACATCTATTATTAACTATTTAATATAATTTGAAATAATGTATTTTCTATTATTAATTATTATCATCTATATATATATTTATGTATGGTATATTTATGTAAATTGTTGACTAATTGTCAATTCTATATATATAGTTTGTCAATTCTATATATATATAGTTTGATGGTAAGCATAAATATGGTTGAATATATATTAATTGATATATAGTATTGTATATGTATTATATATTTATGTAAATTATTGGCTAGTTTCACATTGAAAATGAATATGGTTGGACATATTTTAGTTTTCTGAGAAAATATAAAACATATACTTTATGATATTATTTGATTGGTTGAAAGATATTTATTGATCAAACTAGAATTAAAAATTTAGACAGCACACAAATTTGTCTTAATCAAAATATGTTTTTATATTCAAAGCCAAAACATAACGAAAAAAACTCATACCAGATGGTGACACTGCATGATATTTAAATGATAAATAAAAATAAAAGTCAACAGCACACAAAATTTATCTTAATAAAAATATGTTTTTATATTCAAACCCAAAACATAACAAAAAAAACTCATACTACAGGGTGACACTGCATGATATTTAAATGATAAATATAAACAAAAATCAAATACCATGGTGGCAAGTGGAAGTGTGAAGTCAAATTTGTATCCTTGTTTAGTTTAATTTACCGTTCTAATTATTATAACCGTAAATGGTATATTTTACATTGATTATTAACTGCTCAATATAATTTGAAATAATGTGTGTTTTATTATTAATTATTTATATTAAATAATATAATGTATTTCAAGATTATATATATAATATGCGTCCAACTGCTCAATATAATTTGAAATAATGTGTGTTTTATTATTAATTATTATAATCTATATATATTATATATTGATACATATAAAATATAATTAATAAATATGTATATATAGAGAGTTAAATTTATATTAAATAATATAATGTATTTCAAGATTATATATATAATATGCGTCCAATTTAACCTGTTTCCGGGGGATAAACATAAAGGGTAAGCATAATAAGGTACTCCGATACTAACAGTGAGTGTAGAGTGGATCCACAGATCTGGATCCGAATATTTACCAGATCCGGTGATCTGCGGATCCAGCCTCCACGCCCCAAAGGATCCTGCAACATTTATGCCTCTCTCTAGTTAGAGTGAGGTCAAGGACTGATAAGTGTGCCCTGATTTCTTCAACTGATATGAATCGAACTATTCCATGGCGGTCAAGAAAATGTTTGCTATGGGGTCATCCTTCTTTGTGCTGAAGAAATATTTATGCTGCCATGAAACAAAACTGCAGATATAACTGATGATGTCTGCCAGAAACAATGGCTGGTTCATTTGTCAAAACATAAAATGCTGCAAGAATATGACGGCATAATATGGCTTCAATCTGCAGTTTCAAAATGTAGTTGGCCACTGTCCTCTGCTTTGCTATTTATGCTACTGTGTATGCTGCTTCAGAGAGGCATTAAATCTCTGGCCATCGGCCTATGCAGGAAATATTTATGCTAAAATTGCTGCATTGGTCGATTTGTTCTGGGATTTCTGTGCATGCATTAAAGACTTTATTTTGTGTGTGATAGTTTATTTCTGCTCGTGTGCCACTACTGTGCCCGCAATTTCTTCCTGGAGATTCAGTCTGTCATTGCCTTAGGAATTTTGATTCCGGGTTCTTCGTGCTTCTGAATTCTGAGGTTTTTGTTGGTATTCTGTGGATGAAGTTGTAGATCCGTTTGTGGATTTAGGTTGCTTCCCCTTAGAATTAGATCTTTTCATTACCAAATGGGGTCAAATAATTTGACATTTTTGTTTTACTGGGATCGTGTTCTTTTATGAGGTATCGTGTTTTATCAAATAATTATGAGGTATTGTTTTGTCAAATCTTTATTTTCCAAGTTGTGTTTTTTTATGTATTTTTGGTAAGTTTGGTAGGAATACATTTTTATCATGTCGGGAATTGAATCAGTGCCTTAACAAAGCCCCTAATCACTGTCTATCCAAGCCTTTGTGGATTGAATCTTAGTACTTTCGACCAAAACTGCCTTTTTAATTTTTTTTATTAAAACATCAAAAAATGCTTTAATAAAACCACCTAATCACCCTCTATCCAAAACATTGTAGACCGAATCTTAATATTCTAACCAAAACTACTTCTTAAATTTTTTATTAAAACATGGGTAACAAAGTTACGCGAACCTTGGGTGTAGATCAGAATTGGCAGAAGATACTGGTTTGAGGCAGCAGCGGTCCAGAAAATAGGAATTGAGGATTTGACATGTTATTTATTCATTTTTTTTTTAATACATCTTTTTGAAAAAAAGAGAATTCTTCCTTTATATTTCAATTCTCATCCATTATTCAGAAACTATTTCAGATATATGTTAGTAAAAAAAAGAGAGTTCTTCCTTCATATTTCAATTCTCATCCATCATTCAGAAACTATTTCAGGTTTCATATTCATCGTTCAATGGTTCATATAAAAAAATATACAAAATTCATTCATATTCTGATCATGCCAATTACCAATTATTAATGATGTTAGATAAATTTGACTATGTCATGGAGTTGAGGTTGTGTTAACAGTTATGGTTAACAATTGTGGTTTGTTGGCACCTGGTATTGGTGACCCATGGTAATAAGTTCATAGTATTACATGTAGTTGAATTTATTAAAAGGCTAGAGGATTATCTATTGTAGTGAGCCATGGTTGAGCAGTGAAAGCTCAGGTTGTTGGCCGGCGTGGCTGTGTTTTAGCCAAAGACAATAATAGATTTATTGTTGGTTGATTTTTCCCCAATTGAAATTTTCCAAATAAATCATGATCTACATAATTTGAATGCTTGTTTATTGTTTGTTATATTTATTTATCTTAAACTCTAACCATTAGTATTAGAAGAGAGTGAACAAAGCATGAAAGCGCTAGTTATTCATTATCATGAAATTGTTCTCATCAATAAAGTGTCCCCAAAATTGGACTTCAATGCCCAAACTAGCAGCGCTGGTTAAAGCAATGGCCTAAACTCATGGAATTGTTCTAAAAAATGGACTTCAATGCCCAAACTAGCAGCGCTGGTTAAAACAATGGCCCGAACTAGCGGTGCTGGTTGAAGCAGTGACTCGTTGCACAAACCAGCAGGGCCAGTTGAGCAATGGCTCGATGAGGAACAAGAAGAAAATGGAGCCTGAAAGCTTTGCCAAGGCCTAGGGATAGAGAATATTTCTTGAAAATTTAAATTAGATTATGCGGTCGTGGTGGAGGTGTGCACGCTGTACTAAAACACCCTACTCGAAATGTCCACGACAGGGTGTCGTGGTGGAGGTGTTCACGCTGTACTAAAACACCCTACTGGAAATGTCCACGACAGGGTTTCCCATAGGCCGCGTGCAGAAAAAAGGGTTTTGCAGCAATGTTGGGTTGTTGCTAATTCGAGTTAAGGGCAAGGAAAAGTTGTCTCGTGATGCCTCTAAGTGGTGGCAAAGTCGGAACCTTGCAAATATCAACGGTTGGGTTTATTCTGCTCACTGTAGTTTCAAGATTTATAAATCCATCGAGGCCTGAGATTGCCTGGTCAGGAAATGCTTGCACACTCCAACCACGACAATATATGGTTCACAACTTTGCTTTTGAACTGTGGGACGTCACGGCCGTTCTGCGGCGGTTTGATGAGACATTCAAAGCGCATCCACACACCAACAGCTTTAACTGTCGCTGGAATGAGACGCTCAATTACCGGGGTATATTCGCTGGAGACAACTTGTTGGATTTGTGCAAGTGTATTGTGGAGACTGGCAAAGCTATTGTGGTAACGCATACTGTGGAACTAGTGGGCATGCACTTTTCTAGACATCCCATGGCGTGGTCGGCAACAACATTGTCGCAACAATGGAGGATCGGAAGGAGCATCGTGTTCATCCCGGGCAGAGCAGAGGTACAATGGCCACGCTGAATCTTGCTTGAATTTGTTTCACAGCTTGGTGACTTGGCCTCTCCAACGATTTTGCAATTAGACTTTCCCATTCTATGTAGGGAGGAGAATTCGTGGAATGAGGTTGAGAAAAACAAGAAAATTTATTGGTGAAATGGGTTGGTGCAGTAACTAGAAGATGGACGCTTCAATTGATAGCTGTGCTTCTCCCAAGAAGATGAATAATGGTAAATGTAAAAATTCAAAGGCATTGGCATTTGATGCTTTGCTACTGCCAATGCGACTAACCAACAGGGCGTTCTTTTCTTTTTTTTGGCTGTCATATTTTCTTTTGAGTAGATGGAGAGGGAAGATCAACACTTCAACACCCATTCATGGGCTTAGCTTTGAGGAGTTAGTAGCCATTTTCATTCGGCTCACTTCATTCATATATTAGGTGGGATTCTTTGGCATCGATTATGGCGATAATTTTATATCTAGAAACGATGATGATGTGCGGGAAGAGATGAAGCTCGTAACTGATCGATGAAACTGGAGAAATTCAGTGTTGTGAATGTGTTGCTGTCCATATGGTTTCTAGATTAAAGAAAACTGCGAACTTCATATATTGAGGATGGCATAATATATGATTGAATGTATCTGATATTCTAGGTGATATCATTAATAAATTGGATAGCCTTATGCTAGTGAAATCTAATAATCGGAAGGGTTATGAAGAGGTTTGGTAAGAGCATTAGTTACAAGCGTAGAGATAGCGGTCTCACAAGGTGAGATGCAGCGATTCAAGTTATGTGGAAGCAAGTTGCTAAGAGAATAGTGACTTAAGGCTAGGATGAAGAGGTTTGGTAAGAGCATTAGTTATAAGAGTAGAGATAGCGGTCTCACAAGGTGAGATGCAGCGATTCAAGTTGTGTGGAAGCAAGTTGTTAAAAGAATACTGACTAAAGGTTAGGAAAGTAACCCGGGAAAAAATATTGTATTTATTTTACATGCCATACAACTATAAGATCTGATATGGCATATGTATCCTGGTAAATAATCACTAGTAAAGTTTGGATATAGACCTAGGTGATATAGGGGAGCATGTGGAAGCATGTTGAGCTAGGATAACATTTGAAATTCTTAAACACTTTGACATTGGATTGGTAGGGCCCGGAGGTGAGTGGTGGCGGCTTGCTCACTTGGTCGGTTTGGCTAGATTTGGCCAAGGAAAACCCAAAGTCAAGTTTAAAGGTGGTGGCGACTTGCTCACTTGGTTGGTTTGGCTAGATTTGGCCAAGGAAAACCCAAAGTCAAGTTTAAAGGGGGATTGTTAGATAAACTTGACCTTGTGATGGAGTTGAGGTTGTGTCAACAATTATAGTTAACAGTTGTGGTTTGTTGGGCACCTGGTATTGGTGACCCATGGTAATAAACTCATAGTATTACATGTTGAAGCCCATTAAAAGGCTAGAGGATTATCCATTGTAGTGAGCCATGGTTGAGCGGTGAAAGCTCAGGTTGTTGGCTGGCTTGGCTGTGTTTTAGCTGACGACAATAATAGATCTATTGTTGGTTGGTTTTTTCCCAATTGAGATTTTCCAGATAAATCATAATGTACATGATTTGAATATTTGTTATATTTATTTCTTTTGAACCCTAACCAACCAGAGAGTGCGTTGCTGTGCCAAACCCTCTCTTCAAATGGCTGTTGTTAAGTTGTGATTGCTATTGCCCTTCAACACTGTTTCGAGGGTGCTGCCACTCCAAATGCTTGTGGGATGTTGCTGTTATTGCCCTCAACCTCTCCCAATTCGCGAATAAAATATCAAAATGTTATTGTGGGGTCTACGTTAGGTTTTGTAGGGTTTATATCTTTTTCCATTGGCAATGGCCCTCCAGTCCTCCTTCCTGCCAGCATTCCTGCATGTTCCCGCGCGGCTTTTTTTGTTGGCTTTATTATTGGTTTTTATTTATTTATTATTATTTATTTATTAAGGAGGATCTGTTTCCTCTACCTGTGAATGGATCCATCAGCTACAGAACTGTTTCCAGTGATAAGAAACAGTTCCGAAAAACATGCACAAAACCGGCCATTTCAAATGGTTAAATACGAGTTTCCAGTGCTTACTGGGAGCGGGAACAGTACCCTTCCGAGGTGATTCTGGTAACTGAGATTGATAGTATTTTAACATTAGCCTTATTATGTGTTGCACAGTTGCAGCCCATATTTAATTTCATTCTTCCCTTTGAAACCCTTCTAGGTCAAGTTAACATCTTAAGTGGTTCATGTACTTCACCTAGTTCGTGGCCATGGACAGCAAGTATACCATTTATCCCAATGCCAACGAATCTCAGCTGAAGCCATGTCAATAGGTTTGAGGTTTTCAGCTGAAGCCATGTCAATAGGTTTGAGGTTTTCTTTTCGTTTTGTAGGATAGTTGGAGATATTTGCAGCTTTTGCCCTGCCTGACGTCTTCCTTATGGTACTATCCTGACAGTGAAAATATCTGTCACATGTTCTTGTTCTTCACCCTAACTCTTGCCCTAGAAAGGCCATAAACAATTAAGAGATGCCAGATTTGTTGCAGGCGTTGCTATGCTCGGTCGATTAAGTGCAACATATCTGAGTATATCTACAAAATGAACGTTAGTGTTGATCACCATGTTGTGGTAGGCCAGCAGGGGCTCTCAGTACTTTACAGTGTCTTGCAATGCAGGATATGGGGATTGGTAATTACATCTGCATTGATTTTGGCTATGGAGAACAGGCTTTGACATATAGAAGCAGGATAACAGTAGTGCTAATTATGGAACTGGAAGTGCATATAGCATGTGGTCAAAGTTTTTTCAGCCAGAAACCAGTAAAGTTAAACTGAACCATATGATGAAAGCTAGAAGGTTGGGGTACTGTCATCTAGCAGAATTTGGAAACAGTGTTTCACTGACATGTCAAACATTCCAAAATCCCAATTGTTTTTAGCACTGAAAATAGGAAACAAATCTTGATCTCCACTGGTCCTAGCTTGCAGTTGATATGGATGGTAAGGTTGATATGTGGATTCCCTTGCACATCCTTGGCAAATAATGGGAACTCAGCTGTTGCAAGGCAATGTTTATGGGAAAAGCCATTAAATATATTGGTCTCTTAGTAGTACTGCGTTATATATCCTCCATGTTGAAAATAGTTGAGAGTTATGTTGCCAGGAGTTCGGGGACGGGTACGGGTGCGGGGACGGGGACGGGTACGTCATTTTTCGAAACAGGGTGCGTGGGTTCGTCGGGGTATATATATATATATATATATAATATTATATTTTATAAATTATAATATATATGAATTTGTATATTTTTCAACTTTAAACAAGAAAACTAAAATATTTATGATTTAAACTTTAAATTTTTAAACACGCACATCATTGAACATTCAACATTCACAATGAAATTTCAAAATTTCTAGTATGATATTAAGTGCAAATTGGAGTTTACATATTAATAAGAATCATGATATATGTCCATTGTCATACTACATTGAAAATTTGTTTTAAGGCATCTCCAAACAAGAACTGAGAAATTTTAAAATACTAAAATAAAAATATCTAATAGTCAACAATGGCTTCCTCAAGCCATGTCATCAACATCACTCAGATCTTCAGTTAACATGCTCTCCAGGGAGGGATCACTCTCATCTTGAGTCTCTTGCTCATCCATAGCAACTGAAGGTAGCTCAATAAGGCCATCTAGTTGTATCTCCTCGTCCACACACATAGCATCGTTTGTGTATTGGTCCTATCTCTTGAAAGGACCCTCCTTGTATCCAGGGTCTTTTCGAGATATGAGACGAAGTGTGCTATGAACGTACACTAAGTTCTCTACCTTCTTTGAGCCCAACATATTTCTCTTTACTAAATGGATAAAGGCATAAGTACTCTAATTCCTCTCACAAGATGAAGAACAAACTACCTAGAATATCAGGGGAAGCCCATTAAATTAATTAAAAATTAAAAACTAAAAACTAAAATGAACCCCAAAGAACCCAAAAGAACCCGATTTTGGGGTTCCAAGTACCCATCATCAAGGTTCTCTGTACCCGTCAAGACAAAAGAACCCAATGTTTTTAATGAAGACCCCGGTTCTTCATAGAAGAACCCAGTTCTTATGGGTGCTTCTCAGAAGCACCCGAACCCGAATCCGGTACTTGGGTTCGAGAACCCCACCCCCGAGTTCGAGAACCCATGCAACATAGGTTGAGAGAGGTTTTTGAAGTGTTAGTTTAACAGATGTTGCTTTTCTTCTCCATGCATATTATAATCCCTCTTCTAGTGAGTGATATTTTTCATTGGAATGAAAAGCACCCAACGGAGTGGATTCATGCCCATGATAATGTGGATTGACATTTTAGTAAGGAGTCTAGAGCAATTGTAAGTTAACAAGCATAAATGAAATGTATTTTGATATAAGAAAATGACAAGCATTCTCAGAGATTTAAGGTCCACCAAGAGTACATGAATTTGCGTTAAGCATGACAATTTGAGTTGTAAGTCCAACCAAAGGTGTAAAGATAGAAATGATTAGTTGCATTTATGATATATTAGGAAGAGGAAGCGAAATTAATTTGCATTGAAATGCAAGCTAGACAGGAACACGAAGATGTTGATTAATCATTTGAATACACTTGAAAATAAAATGACTTGTAAAACCAAGTGTCATGATTGCTTGGATGCAATACTCCTTTTATATTACAAAAAAAAATGGAAATGAAATTATGCATCTCATTTTATCTTTGCATACATTATTTTTTATTCTGCTATGCTTTTCTGTTCATGTCTTTTTAGAGTTGCATATTGTTGGTTTGACTGTTTAGTTTTCTTTTTAACATAGTATCAAAGCTTAAACGATTTTAAGAATCAGGTGAGCGAGCCAAGACAAGCAAAGTGCTTGAAAAGGCCTTAAGCCATTCTCTTACTCATTGCATTTATCTCTGGATCTAAATTTCTAATACAACGATTGGATGATTCTAGATGTAGATCTCATTGGTAGCTTATCAACGCATACATGAAAATACTTTGTTAAAGATAAGGTTTACCATTCATGTCTATGTGGTCTTGTGATTGTTTGGCCCCTCTAGATCTAATAGTTCCCCCCTCAATCATGAGTCTAAATAATTGTACCAATAATTTTTGTTATTTTCAATCTGAAACTGTTGATTTGAGCTTTGATGCATATATGCCTTAAAAATCGCCAATATTTGGATGTTTGAAGTAAACAACTGCTATGTTTGAACTTTCCCAGTGAATCACTGAAATGATCGTTTTTGAGGAAGCCAATTGCTATCCTAGAATTCCCAAATGCTGATTGAGTTTTGATTGACTTCAAATCTTTGAAGTCTAATATTTGATATTCTCCTTTGTTAAGTGCAAGGTGAAAAGTTTTTTAATTGTTCATTTTGGAAAGGATCCAATTTGGGGTGTTGGATTATTTAGTTGTTGGTTTTGTTGGTTGACCACCAACCATCTTCATTTCATTTGTTTGATTTTTAGGTTGACCACTAACCATCTTTCATGGACACTGATGGTTTATGCTTACCACTAGCCAATCTATGTTGAATAATGTGGTGGTTTCTAGTTCACACAACCTTCATCACTTCATCAATGTACACCCCCCCACTCTTAAAAGGTGTAGGAGAGTTCCTTTTATCGTTGTGCCCCCACGCCACACCCCTTGAGGTGTGGAGAGTACCATCTTTGACTTCAGAGAATATATAGGATTAGGTTTGGGTCGTGCTCAAAATCATATGGAATGTTTGTTGGATAGCTTTTTTCTTTTCCCTATCTTTGATCTATACAATGTAGTGGATATTCCATTGGACAATTTGTCACAACAATTTTGATAAATTTATGTTGAAAGTCCAAAATATATACTAGAGGGTTATTTACATTAGACTTTTGGATTTATTAAGTTATTGCTTTTATGCATGTAATATAGAAAATACATAAAATAGAGGACAAACAAAAATACAATCCCTCACAACCATAATAACACAAGATATGACTTGGGAAATCCTTTCAGAAGAAAATTTAGTTAGAAGGTGAGTATGGTTTGCTCTCTCTTTCTCCTCTCTTTGAATGGAAATGGATGCAAGTACAAAGAAGTGAGACCTGTAATCCATAGTCTACGATAGTGCACAGACCCTCCTTGTTTGTTCTTTCTATCCACTTTTGGCTACTCTGCTTATCTTTGGAACAAAATGCACTTGAATAGTATGGAACATGTTTTCCTCCTAATGGATTTAATTAATACATAGCTCAGTAGCCTACTAGTGGTTAAGTTTGACTCCATTAACTCTTAACTAGAGTTACAATATAAACTCTTTTAGAGTTATCTTCATCATGATCAAGTGGCTAGCCCCTTTTCCATGAATAATTTGAGTTGACGTGGCATTGTCTCGAAAAGGGGAAGGCCAACTTTGGGGTGACATAAATTTTGCATATGGACTCCGATTGGGGCAATTATTGCATAGTTTGAAAGGTATATGTGTATAGAATATTTCTAGGGGTCACTAGACTTGAGCATCAAAATTTTACCCTAAAAAATGTCATTTGATGTCTCAAATTGCTTTTAGACCCCACTTCACGAAATATGGAATTTTCGATAAAAATGGTCTTATGAGCTGATTCCTCCACTTATTCCACTCCAAAAACATAAAGATGGATGACAAATAATATAATAATCCAATCTTGATAACACCTCTCCATTTTTAGAGGCTTTTGGATCCCCAAAAGCTTCTAAATGAGGCGAGGAAAATTTTTATCCACCTTCTCTTGGGTGTACTATTTTGCTTTGGCTCGAAGTTGTTCTTTCAACTCAATTTGTAAAAGGTCATGTTGCCTCTATGTTGCCGTTGTGGACCTCTTCTCCAAAATTGTATCCTTTGTCAACTCTACCTGAGCATCTAGTGTTAAATCCTATACAGAATGTAAGACATATTCCTCTTTTTGATTGAGCATCGAAGGCTCAAAGTTTTTAAATTCTCTACATTCACCACTAAGTAAATGGGCATGCATGGTGGTAGATAGAGTCTATAACATTATCTCCCACCTTCTATAGTGTCTCATAGGGACCATATCACATAACCTTGATTTTCTTACTAGGACCCTGTAGCCTCACCTTGTTCCACCATAACCATAATTTGTCTCTCACCTTGAATGACCTCTGTTTTGTGCTGATCATGCATAGCCTTGTATTTTTCTCATGATTTGTGAAGCTTCTATTATGTGTACATGTATTTGCATGATGTTCTCAACAAACTTTTCTACCCTTAGGGCATCCCTTGTAAGATCTTCTCACCCTCTGCATTATCCATATGCAATATCCAAAGGGGAAGGTGGCAAATATCCAAAACAAGTTTCAAATGGGGACTTAGTAGAAAGTGTGGATTGCTCTATTACAAGAGTGTTGTATATATACCAAATTCATCCCAAGTCTTCGGATGCTTATGTTTATAGCCCCTCAAAAACTCCAAAGTCTTATTGATTACTTTTGTTCACCCATTACTTTGTGGATGGAATGTTGTAGACCTATTCAACTTCTTGTCCATCTTTTCTCACAATGTAGTTCAAAATGCATTGAGAAATCTTTTGTCCTCGTTTGAAATGATGCTCTTTGTTGTTCCAAATTGCACTCCATACTTGTCCAAAGAACAAGTTCGCTTTGTCTTTCCTGTTGATGGTATTTTTGCATGGCATTAGAACACACATCTAAGCAAAAGAGAAGTGTAGGGAAATAATCTTGCGACCACTTTCAAACATTATCATAAAATAAATATCTAAGGAGGCTTGGAGATATTCATGTAAACATAGATTCGAGCATATGATGTGTACCTCTCTCTCTTAGTAGCCTTCGATACTTTGACAAAGTTGCCGATGGCATTGTTGATTCCTTCAAGGGTTTCCTCCTCTCAATATTACTTGAGAAGAGAAAATAGTTGTATCCACACTGGGCAATAAGAAAGTGTTCTTTTTATTACATTTCTCCTTCCAAAATCGCATGAAGAGCCCTCCATTGATAAAAAATACAACCATCCAAAAAATCTAAGATTTGTCTTCCAAGCTGGAAAAATTCACTCTGTGGAATCTCTTTGCCCCTCTCTCCAATTCTATTTGACTCTAAAGGTTCCATTTATTTCGGATCCACCCAATCCGAGACTTTTGAGAGGGGCCATAATCCATTGAAGTTGCAGATCAGAGCGTGATCTTGCACATATGAATATATTCTTCGATTTTGGTAGATTTAACCTCATATTGGATCTTGCACCACTTTTGGGAGGTTACACTCTGGGTTTCTAGCTTTGTGAAAATACACCTACTGGAGGTATCACTACCAACCATAAACCTCACTTTTCCCAGATGCTCTATGAAAAAGATGTCAAAAATGAAGAGATTGAAGGCGAATATTAGATCTAGAATCGTTATGAACTCCCTAAGCACTCTGGCTAAAAAGAAGGGGTTGAGCCCCCTGTTGCGGCATTGAGCATGGATGACTATGTAGAAGAAACCCTAAAATTTGTGGAGCAAAGAGTATCCCCTCGTGTTTGTGTGCATCTTGTGCGTGGGGAAGGCGATGCAGAGCATCATCCCTCTGCCCATGAGGCTAGCCTGGTAGTTCGCTGCGCAACTCATGTGCACTGAGCGACCAATTGCTAGGTTGGCCCTGTGGGCGGAGGGGTGATGCCAACCCCATGCACAATGCACAGACGGCTCAACAAATAGTTGGCAGATTGGCCTCGTGGGTGGAGGGGCGATTGTTGAGCGACCAACTGCTAGTTTAGTTTTGTAAGCAGGAGAATGATGTTAATCGCCATGCACAATGCACAGGCGGGCTCAATAGTCGGTTGCCAAGTTGGCCCCATGGGTTGAGGGGCAATCACTGACTTTTCCCTCCCATGTTGTTTGTGGGGGAAGGTGATGTCCAACATCGCTCCAATACCCTTTTATGTTTTTTTTCTTTTATTTGAATGATTTTTTTAATGAATTAAATTATATTTAAACTATTTATTTATTTTAATCTTTTAAAATTAAAATTAAAATTTTATTTAAAATTTTGTTTTTATTTTATATTTGTTTTATTATTATTATTAAATAAAATGGCAACTTTTAAAATTTATTTTAAATTATTTCATTTTTTAAAATGTTTTGTTCTGGTCACGAACTATAGTAAGCGGTAGTAAGCGGTTGGAAATGCGTGGACATTAAAACTTTCATGTAATATATCTAGAAGAGACTTGGTATATGTTTTGTTAATTTTTATTTTTATTTATTTTTTGTTATTTTTTTTATATTTTGAATGTTTTTTTGATGACATTTTAAAGTTTTTTAAAGATATATATATATTTTTTAGTTTTATATTTCATGTGTTCTCTTCCTCTCTGTGTTCTCTCCCTCTCTTTGGTTGGTTTGTTTTAAATTAACGTTTTTCAATAAATAATGTACAATTAGTTTTTTGCAATAAATAATTAATAATTAGTGTTTTCTCAACAATTAATTGTTTTTTTTCCAATAATTAATTAATAATTAGCGTTTTTTTCCAATAAATTATTTATTAAAAAATTTAATGTTTTTCAATAAATTATTTATTTTAAAAATGTTTTGTTCTTAAGTGGTGACATTGAAACTTTCATGTGATATATCCAAAAGAGACTCGGTATATGTTTTGTTATTTTTTATTTTAAAATTTTGTTATTATTTTATATTTTGAATGTTTATTTTATGACATTTTAAAGTGTTATATATATATATATATATTTTAGTTTTATATTTCAATGTGTTCTCTCTCTCTTTTGTGTTTTTGTTTTAAAATTAAGGTTGTTTAATAAATAAAGAAACAAATAGTTTTTTTTTTTTGCAATAAATAATAAATAATTAGTGTTTTTTTCAACAATTAATTAATATATTTTTTTTCCCAATAATTAATTAATAATTAGTGTTTTTTTTCCAATAAACTATTTATTGAAAAATTTAGTGTTTTCCAATAAATAGTTAATAATTAAAGAAAAATTATGTAGTGTCTTTTTATTGTTTGCTAGGTTGTGAGTTGTGAAATGAATGACAAGCTTAACTTATGGCTTGAGTAGGCGCGACCTAAGGGCATCTTAGTTGTTAAAATCACTCGGGGATTGCCCACGACTTGGTCACACCAACGCTTAATATAGCTAGATTTTTTCCTATGGAGTTTTGAACTAGTGAGCTTTACACCAAAGAGTGCTTTAACAGAACACCCTGTCACCGTTTTCTCTATGCCTTGTGGGCTAAAGGAAATTTATGTAATGTCACTTTTAGATTTATAATTGATTTTATGTTTTTTTTTTTTTTAATAATTCAAATGGTCAAAGTTGTAATGTCAATTAATTGATAATTTTAACCCCAAAAATAAAATTAAAGTAGACAACTTCGAAAAACACTTAAAATAACAAACTTAAAAAACATGAAAGAAATATGGACAAACTTTTAAGTGTTGTGTTTTAGAGTTTTTCAATCATGATATTTGGTCTTTAATGCCATGGTTGAAAAATATTACAATTTTAATCCTAAAAAAAGGGTGATGTTGCATCACTATTGCATTTCAATGTGTTTTTTCATGTCTCTTGTAGTCATGATATTTGGTTTTTAATTCCATGATTGAAAAGTGTATGAATTTTAACCTTGAAAAAAGAGTTTATACTGTATCACTGCTTTTGCATTTCAACATGGTTTTTTGTTTTTTGTAATCATGATATTTGGTTTTTAATGCCATGGTTAAAAATGATTCTTTAACTCTGAAATGAAAAAAAAGTGATGCTGCATCACCACTTTTGAAAAGCACCATGAAAATTTTGATTTGATGCAACCTCCAAAAAATGAAAACTGCATAAATTTCTTGTTAACTTTGTAACATTTCCCCCACTAATCACATATTCCTAGATACACCCAAGATTGTTGTGCAAACTTGTACTTCTTGAGGTTTTTTAGTAGTTGGTGCTTATTTAATTTCTTTGTCATATGCATCGAATATGAGATGTGCTCCTCCTAGGTAGCACTATATACTAGTATATCATCCAAAGAAACAATAACAAATGGACCTATAAAAGGGCGTGGTGTATAATTCATTAACCTCATAAACGTAATAAGTGCATTGTACATTCCAAACTTAATCACTAACCACTTCCCTGTTTTCACTTTGAAGGGTTACTTCAAGTTCGATAATGCTAAAACTTATGCTTGACTGATCTTGTTCTTTAACTCCTCAAAGGCTCTTTGCTAACCCTTTTCCAGTTGAAACTCTTGCCACTTGTCGTTATGGTGTGTATTGGTGTTGCTAATGCTAAAAATTTGCTACTATAAAAAATGAGGCTATGAATTTCCCTGTGTATTATGCTGCCCCAATGAAACTCCTGACCTTGGAAACGTTAGTAGTCACTAACCACTTCATGATGACCTCCATCTGGGCAGGATGTATCTTCAACTCTCATCCGCCTATCACATAGTTAAGATACACCAAATATTGTTATGTAAACTCACACTTTTTGTTATTTGCTAGCAAATGGCGCGTCTTTAAAATCTCTTAACACCTGCGTCAAATGCGAGATATGCTCCTCCTTAGTAGCTTGTATACCAATATATCACCCAAAACAATGTAAACTTTGAAACGAGAACTATAAATTCAAAACGGGAACTGTAGCAAAAAAACGCCAAAAAAACATGAAAAAGTGTTAAAAACGAAAGTGTATAAATTGGAAAGGTATTTTTTTAGGGTTAGTTATCAACATATTTAAAAAATGGCAGTGAAACCAATTTTTTTGTGCAAAAAAACTATTGTTTTTGAGGAAAAAAACACACTAATGTTTCTGGTAGAATAACATTTTTCTTTTCCAAGTATAATTTCAACATTTTTTTAGTAATGACGATAAAGATAAAATAATGGGATTTGAAACACATTAAAATTCCATCAGTTTTCATCCATGTTGTTAAACATGATAATATGACACTAAATATCGCTAAAATTCTAATTCGTTTTCAACCATAATATTAAAATTAAAAAAGATTG
Source organism: Pinus tabuliformis (assembly GCA_031772625.1). NCBI lineage: Eukaryota > Viridiplantae > Streptophyta > Pinopsida > Pinales > Pinaceae > Pinus > Pinus tabuliformis. The sequence goes on along the minus strand of CM062817.1, from coordinate 1,779,864,576 downwards.
GAAAATTTTCAACCATAGAATTAAAAAACCAAGTTTTCAATACATTTAAACCATGACATTATGAACAAATTACATGACCAAAATTAATCAAAATGTCAATACTTTTAGAATGAATAAAACATAAAATTATATCTTTAAGTTATTGTTGCATTGTAGATATTCTAAACAATAAAACTCATCATAATTAAAACATATAATCCAACAAACATAAAAATGTCTCATAACATCATTTAACATCATATGGAAATCAAAATTTTTATTTCAAGATACGATGCAAACATCAATTATATAAATAGTGTTAGACAATTATTCAAAATCATTCATATTTTATTGCACACCATCAGAATTCACATCTTTAGATGAATGTCTGGGTGGAGATGAAGATTTGATAATGAGTGATATTTTCCATTTGAATGAAAAACACCCAATGGAGTGGATTTATGCCCGTGATAATGTGGATTAACATTTTAGTAAGGAGTCTAGAACAATTGTAAGCTAACAAGCATAAATGGAATGTATTTTGATATAAGAAAATGGCAAGCATTCTCAGAGATAAAGGTCCACCAAGAGTACATGAATTTGTGTTAAGCATGACAATTTGAGTTGTAAGTCCAACCAAAGGTGTAAAGATAGAAATGATTAGTTGCATTTATGACATATTAGGAAAAGAGGAAGCGAAATTAATTTGCATTGAAATGCAAGCTACATAGGAACATGAAGATGTTGATTAACCATTTGAATACGCTTGAAAATAAAATGACTTGTAAAACTAAGTGTCATGATTGTTTCGATGCAATATTTCTTTTATATTACAAAAAAATGGAAATGAAATTATGCATCTCATTTTATCTTTGCATACATTATTTTTTTATTCTGCTATGCTTTTTTGTTCATGTCTTTTTAGAGTTGCATATTGTTGGTTTCACTGTTTAGTTTTTTTTTTAACATAGTATCAAAGCTTAAATGATGTTAAGAATCAAGCGAGTGAGCCAAGACAAGCAAAGTGCTTGAAAAGACCTTAAGCCATTCTCTTACTCATTGCATTGATCTCTGGATCTAAATTTATAATATAACGATTGGATGATTCTGGATGTAGATCTCATTGGCAGCTTATCAATGCATACATGACAATACTTCATTAAAGATAAGGTTTACCATTTTTTTTCTAAGTAATACTAATTCTATTAATGAAAACAGTAAAATACAGTAATGCTCCAACCTCCGCGGTTCTGGAACAGAGTTATATCATGTTTAGACATTTAGAACTAAAACAGGACTGCTTATCGAGGGGAAACCAGTCCGAGTAAACCGAAGATAAGTGTTGCCCATGCAAGGATTACAACTCAAAAACCAGAAGAGACTTTTGTGGAATATTCCAAAATTGACAAAATACTTTGAAAAAACATTAAAAAATCCCTTGAGAGTAGGAGCAGGGAATTAAAACCTGGCTGCATGGACCCACTAGGTGTTGTTGGGTGGAGGAGGCTCCTCCACGATGAGACATCTATACTCATCCCAGTCCTCCTCAACAGCTTGTGTGTCATTAGAGATGCCCCCGACTGCATGCATGCCACTAGGAATGCTCCCGATTGCCTGCGTGTCATCAGGGATGTCCTTACCATGTTGAGCGTTGTCACGGCCGTCCATGTGCTTCTGTTCGCTGGTGGCCTGCTTCTCTTGGGCAGTCTTATGCTTGCTGATATCCGCCTTCTCCTGAACTATGACCTGACTCTGTGCCTCTTGCGGGCGGATCTCTTCGTTGAACGCCACTGTGACAGTGGCAATGATGTTAGGGCGGTTCATGGTGCTGTGGAAGCATAATTGGGTCACGTGATGCGTCTGATAATGGAACTCAGGGAGGTTGGTCGTTTGGGTTGCAGCGCTTACTCTCCGAGCACCAAGGGAGTGGGCTCGACCTCTTCCACTGCGGGTGGTGGGATATCTGCCAGAGGAATGGCCTATGGACAGAGTGGAGGAAGGGGAGGACGACAGGGTCGTCGGCTCGGGAGGTGGCAGCGAGTGAGGGCGGCTGATTTTGCCTCGGCTGCTACCACGTTTGTTGCACATCTGGTGGTGAAGACGCGACATGGTTTTGCGGCTGGGATGGAGCTGATTGGTGAGGGCCGAGATGACAAAAGTGCTTGCAGTGAGCGTAGAGTTTGTGCGGGAGTTTACAGAGCTATTCAGGCAAGAGACAATGACATTCTGGGAAGAATTCAAAGCACAGTGAACATTTTGAGAAATATGGATGCCATCCCCCAAATCGATGCAGCTCAGGAGCCAACAACGCCTCCCTGTTGTCGTGCGAGAGCTCGGCTCCACAACTTCATGGGGGCAGGAGCAATTTAGAGGGGAAGGGGTGAAGGTATGCAGGTTAGCCGAAGCCATGGCCTTAATCTTGCAGAGAATGTCTCGACTTGTGCATCAGAGTAATGGCGCCTGCAGATAGACAGTGGCTCGCCATAAATTAACAAACTTGGGGACGCGGTTGGCCATGTGGCTTAGCCGCTTGCCGTTTCCCTGTCTAATCTTGATTAAATTCCTCTTAAACATCCACATCTGGAGAAGATAAGGTTTGCCATTCATGTCTATGTGGTCTTGTGATTGTTTAGGGCCTCTAAATCTAATAGTTCCCCCATCAATCACAAATCTAAATAAATTGTACTAATAATTTTTGTTATTTTCAATATGAAATTGTTGATTTGAGCTTTGATGCATATATGCCTTAAAAATCGCCAACATTTGGATGTTTGAAGTAAACAATTGCGATGTTTGAACTTTCCCAGTGAATCACTGAAATGATCGTTTTTTAGGAAACCAATTGCTGTCCTAGAACTGCCAAATGCTAATTGAGTTTTGATTGAGTTCAAATCTTTGAAGTCTAATATTTGATATTCTCCTCTGTTAAGTGCAAGGTGAAAAGTTTTTAAATTGTTCATTTTGGAAAGGATCCAATTTGGGGTGTTGGATTATTTAGTTGTTGGTTTTGTTGGTTGACCACCAACCATCTTCATTTCATTTGTTGGATTTTCTGATTGACCACTAACCATCTTTGATGGAAACTGATGGTTTATGTTTTACCACTAGCCAATCTATGTTGAATAATGTGGTGGTTTCTAGTTCACACATAACCTTCATAACTTCATCAATGTACCCCACTCTTAAAAGGTGTAGGAGAGTTTCTTTTATCGTTGTGCCCCCACGCCACACCCCTTGAGGTGTGGATAGTACCATATTTGACTTCAGAGAATATATAGGATTAGGTTTGGGTCATGCTCAAAATCATATGGAATGTTTGTTGGATAGCTTTTTTCTTTTGCCTATCTTTGATCTGTACAATGTAGTGGATATTCCATTGGACAATTTGTCACAACAATTTTGATAAATTTATGTTGAAAGTCCAAAATATATACTAGAGGGTTCTTTACATTAGACTTTTGGATTTATTAAGTTATTGTTTTTATGCATGTAATATAGAAAATGCATAAAATAGAGGACAAACAAAATACAATCATTCTCAACCATAATAACACAAGATATGACTTGGGAAATCCTTTCAGAAGAAAACTTAGTTAGAAGGTGACTCTGGTTTGCTCTCCCTGTCTCTCTTTTTGAATGGAAATGGATGCAAGTACAAAGAAGTGAGACCTCTAGTCCATAGTCTATGATAGTGCACAAACCCTCCTTGTTATCTCTTTCTATCCACTTTTGGCTACTTCGCTTATCTTTGGAATAAAATGCACTTGAATAGAATGGAACATGTTTTCCTCCTAATGGCTTTAATTAATACATAGCTCAGTAGCCTACTAGTGGTTAAGTTTGACTCCATTAACTCTTAACTAGAGTTACAATATGAACTCTTTTAGAGTTGTCTTCATCATGATCAAGTGGCTAGCCCCTTTTCCATGAATAATTTGAGTTGACGTGGCATCGTCTCAAAAAGGGGAAGACCAACTTTGGGGCGGCATAAATTTTGCATATGGACTCTGATTGAGGCAATTATTGCATAGTTTGAAAGCTATATGTCTGTAGAATATTTCTAGGGGTTGCTTGACTTTAGCATCAAAATTTTACCCTAAAAAAATGTCATTTGATGCCTCAAATTGCTTTTAGACCCCACTTCGCGAAACATGGAATTTTCGATAAAAATGGCCTTATGAGCTGATTCCTCCACTTTTTCCACTCCAAAAACATAAAGATGGATGACAAATAATATAATAATCCAATCTGGATAACACCTCTCCAATTTTAGAGGCTTTTGGATCCCCAAAAGCTTCTAAATGAGGCGAGGAAAAATTTCATCCACCTTCTCTTGGGTGTACTATTTTGCTTTCCCTCGAAGTTATTCTTTCAACTCAATTTGTAAAAGGTCATGTTGCCTCTATGTTGCCGTTTTGGACCTCTTCTCCAAAATTATATCCTTTGTCAAATATACGTGAGCATCTAGTGCTAAATCCTATAAAGATTGTAAGACCTATTCCTCTTTTTGATTCAGCATCGAAGGCTCAAAGTTTTAAATTCTCTACATTCACCACTAAGTAAACAGGGATGCATGGTGGTAGATCGAGTCTATAACATTATCTCCCACCTTCTATAGTCTCTCAAAGGGACCATATCACATAACCTTAATTTTCTTACTAGGACCCTGTAGCCTCACCTTGTTCCACCGTAACCATAATTTGTCTCCCACCTTGAATGACCTCTGTTTTGTGCTGATCATGCCTAGCCTTGTATTTTTCCCATGATTTGTGAGGCGTCTCTTATATGTGTCCATGTATTTGCATGATTGTCTCAACAAACTTTTCTACCCTTAAGGCACCCCCTGTAAGATCCTCTCACCCTCTGCATTATCCATATGCAATATCCAAAGGGGAAGGTGGCAAATATCCAAAACAAGTTTCAAATGGGGACTTAGTAGAAAGTGTGGATTGCTCGATTATAAGTGTGTTGTATATATACCAAATTTCATACCAAGTCTTCGAATGCTTATGTTTGTAGCCCCTCAAAAACTCCACCATAGTCTTATTGATTACTTTTGTTCACCCATTACTTTCTGGATGGAATGTTGTAGACCTATTCAACTTTGTGTCCATCTTTTCTCACAATGTAGTTCAAAATGCATTGAGAAATCTTTTGTCCCCGTTTGAAATGACGCTCTTTGTTGTTCCAAACTGCACCCCATACTTGTCCAAAGCACAAGTTCGCTTTTTTCTTCCTATTGATGGTATTTTTACATGGCATTAGAACACACATCTAAGCAAAAGAGAAGTGCAGGGAAATAATCTTGCGACCACTTTCAAACATTATCATAAAATAAATAGCTAAGGAGGCTAGGAGATATTCATGTAAACATAGATTCGAGCATATGATGTGTACCTCTCTCTCTTAATAACCTTCGATACTTTGACAAAATTGTCGATGGCATCGTTGATTCCTTCAAGGGTTTCCTCTTCTCAATATTACTTGGGAAGAGAAAATAGTTGTACCCACACTGGGGCAATAAGAAAGTCTTCTTTTTTATTATATTGCTCCTTACGGAGTCGCATGAAAAGCCCTCCATTGATAAAAAATACAATCGTCCAAAAAGTCCAAGATCTGTCTTCCAAGCTGGAAAAAATCACTCTGAGGAATATCTTTGCCCTTAGCTCCAATTCTATTTGACTCTAAAGGTACCATTTATTTCGGATCCACCCAATCCGAGACTTTTGAGAGGGGCCATAATCCATTGAAGTTGCACTGTGATCTTGTACATATGAATACATTCTCCAATTTTGGTAGATTTAACCTCATATTGGATCTTGCACCACTTTTGGGAGGTAACACTCTGGGTTTCTAGCTTTGCCAAGATACGCCTAGTGGAGGTATCACTACCAATCATAAACCTCACTTTGCCCAGATGCTCTATGAAAAGGATGTCGAAAATGAAGAGGTTGAAGGCGAATACTAGATCTAGAATCGTTATGAACTCCCTAAGCACTTTGGCTAAAAGGAAGGGGTTGAGCCCCCTCTTGCGGTGCTGAGCATGGATGACTATGTAGAAGAAACCCTAAAATTTGTAGAGCAAAGAGTATCCCCTCGTAGATGTTCAAAACTTTATTACTTAAAAAAACTTAAATCAAAGCAAAGTTTAAAAAATAAAAAAACATAATGTTTTGTGTTTGTGTGCATCTTGTGCGCGGTGAAGGCGATGCAGGGTATCATCCCTCTGCCCACGAGGCTAGCTTGGTAGTTGGCTGCTCAACTCATGCGCGCTGAGCGACCAACTGCTAGGTTGGCCCTTTGAGCGGAGGGGTGATGCCAACCCCTTGCACAGTGCACAGACGGGCTCAACAAATAGTGGGCAGGTTGGCCCCGTGGGTGGAGGGGCGATTGTTGAGCGACCCACTGCCAGTTCAATTTTGTAAGCAGGAGAACGATGTTAAACTCATGCACAATGCACAGGTGGGCTCAACAATCGGTTGCCAAGCTGGCCCCATGGGTTGAGGGGCAATCACTGACTTTTCCCTCCCCATGCACAATGCACAAGACTACTCTGTGTTGTTCGTGGGGGAGGGTGATGTCCAACATGGCTCCTCTACCCTTTTTTGTCTTTTTTCTTTTTTTTGAATGTTTTTTTAAAGAAATAAATTATATTTAAATTATTCATTTATTTTTAATCTTTTAAAATTAAAATTAAAATTAAAATTTTATTTAAAATTTTGTTTTTATTTTATATTTATTTTATTATTATTATTAAATATAATGGCAAATTTTAAAAATTATTTTAAATTATTTCATTCTTTAAAATGTTTTGCTTCGGTGATGAACTATAGTAAGTGGTATGAAATGTTTGGACATTAAAGCTTTCATGTAATATATCTAGAAGAGACTCGGTATATGTTTTGTTAATTTTTCTTTCAATTTTTTTTGTTATTATTTTATATTTTGAATGTTTTTTTATGGGGAGGGGTATGTATGCGTAGGTCTCGATCATAGGGTGTGTATTGTAAGTAAAAGTCCCCCTCCCGGTAGTCCCAAGGGGAGAGTGAGGAGAGCTATACTATATGTGATGTGGGCATGTATTTTTCTTTGGCCACCATAGAGGTAGGGTAGCTTGATGTACTCAATCAAAGGCTCTCTCTCTATCGTGTCGTGAAGTGTATGAATTGAAGTAAGGTTCGTGTCGGTAAGAGGGTAAGAGTTTGTATAGCTTGAGGGAAGAGATCAAGGGCTTTCTGGGGTGCGGGAATGATTTCTAAACTGGCCTACCGGTAGAGGTGAAGTCTTACAAATACCGCTGCATAATTAAGAATATATATATATATATATATTTGAGTGTGTTTTCTCCTTCTCTTTGGTTTGTTTGTTTTAAATTAATGTTTTTCAATAATAATTAATAATTAGTGTTTTTTCAACAATTAATTAATAATTAATGTTTTTTTCCAATAATTAATTAATAATTAACATTTTTTTTCCAATAAACTATTAATTGAAAAATTTAGTGTTTTACAATGAATTATTTCATTTTTAAAATGTTTTGTTTCGATGATGAAGATGAACTATAGTAAGTGGTTCGAAATGCGTCAACATTAAAACTTTCATGTGATATATCCGAAAGAGACTTGGTATATGTTTTGTTATTTTTTATTTTAAAATTTTGTTATTATTTTATATTTTGAATGTTTTTTTATGACATTTTAAAGTGTTATATATATATATATATAGATATAGATTAGTTTTATTTTTCAGCGTCTTCTCTCTCTCTCTCTTTTGCTTTTTTGTTTTAAATTAACGTTTTTCAATAAATAATGAACAATTAGTTTTTTTTCCAATAAATAATAAATAATTAGTGTTTTTTCAACAATTAATTAATAATTAAATTTTTTTCAATAATTAATTAATAATTAGCATTTTTTTTTCCAATAAACTATTTATTGAAAAATTTAGTGTTTTTCAATAAATAGTTAATAATTAAAGAAAAATTATGTAGTGTCTTTTTATTGTTTGCTAGGTTATGTGAGTTATGAAATGAATGACAAACTTAACTTATGGCTTGAGTAGGTGCAACCTAAGGACATCTTAGTTGTTAAAATCCCCGGGGATTGCACACGACTTGGTCACACCAACGCTTAACATGGTTAGATTTTTGCCCATGGAGTTTTGAACTAGTGAGCTTTACACCAAAGAGTGTTTTAACAAAACACCCTGTCACTATTTTTTCTACGCCTTGTGGGCTAAAGCAAATTTATGTGATGTAACTTTTAGATTTATAGTTTCTTTTTTTTGCTCAAGCAAGAGTAGTTCCTTCTATTTCATTAAACCAAAAATAAATTTACAGAATGTACAATAACCCTGACCTCCAAATGGACTCAGGAAAACCAAGGGCATGCTGCCAAAGTGAAGCCCCACCCCTCTACAACAAACAAAATTAATCACTTAAATCAAACCTTAGGTAGAACAATAAAAAACAAAAGCCTAATCAAAGGCTTCACTAACCACCCACGTCTTTAACCCGACAAGACCCGTGGCCCCACAAAAAGCACTTGCAAATCTAACTGTTAGATCAACCAACGAAATCGGATGGCACGGCGAAATATCGCACCACATAAGATGTGCGAAACTTAACGCGCGATGGAGGGTGGTTTCATCACCCCTCCCTAGCCACGTGGCGGGAGCCTAGTGGAATCACTCCCAAAAAAGGTAAACCACTTACCATACAAAAGTTGCGCGATCACCCGTAAACCACTTGAGCCTGGTTTTCCGACCAGAGAGAGGAATGAAGGGGAACCGCCTTCGCCGGGAAACTAGAACCCTGTATATGCAACAGAGACCGCCGTTGACTGTGGATAGAACCCTGTAGAACAATCTGAAGGGAAAGGGACCTGGTTACTTTCCACCAGGGTGTTAAAGGACTACTTTGAGCATGTCCGTCTACCAGGTGCCACCCCGAGAACTGAGATCTAACCTGTTTAGACATCATTATACCGTATCTTTCCTTCTGGCCCAATGTTTAAAAGTTTCTCTATCTTCTGCCGCTTGTTCTTCGCAAAGATCTTTTACTCTGCCCTGAGTCATCTCCTGCCAGTTCATTTCAAATCTGCTCTCTGAATTAATCACTCCTTGGTTGGCTAGAGTGTCCGCTAGTTTGTTGGCTTCACGTCTAACATGTCTGAAACTAACAGTTCTTAGACTCAGGAGATGCTTTTGTATTCTTTGATACACTTGTATTAGTCTCCAGTGTTTTGAGACCTTCTCCGGCGCTGCTCCACAACTGATTCTTTTAACAACTTTTATTGAGATCTCTGAGTCTGCCTCTATGATGACATTTGAGCTCTGACTTAGATTCAGTAGTTCTAGGCATTGTTCTAAGGCCATTAATTCGGCCATGTTATTTGTGGCTTTACCTAAGTGGCAGTGGAAAATGAAGCTTATACTTCCATCTTCATCTCTTAACACCCCTCCGTATCCGGCTATTCCAGGGTTGCCTTTTGAAGCACCATCAATATTGCATTTCAGGTATCCTTTCGGAGGAGGCTGCCAGAAATCCTTTTCCTTTCCCAAATTTCCTTCTCTTCTGCTGAGTCCATTGGTACTGATCTCTTGCATTCTCAGTTGCCTGAGAGTTCTCATCTCACTTTCTGTGGGAGGGTTTTTGGGATAATTGCGAACAGTGGTACTAACTGTCTCCCTAATCTGCTTCAAGATCAGATCCATCAAGCGAAGAGGGCTAGTTTTTTCATCCTTGAAAATTCTTTTATTCCGTTCTTTCCAAACATTCCAGATGATGAAGCTTGGCGTAAAGGCCCAGGCCAAATTGAGAATCTCATTCTCTGAAAAGTTCCTTCTCCACTTGTTCAGGGTATTGGTGATGCTTCCTTTATCTCTGTCTGTCTGTTGAAAAATGGTGGCAAAAGAATCCCACAACTAGGTGGTAAAGGTGCAACTGTTAAGAATATGCTCCATTGTTTCCTCTTGAGCTTCACATAGTTGACATCTAGAAGGCCCAATAACTCCTCTTTTCTTGATGTTGTCCCAAGTTAAGATTTTTTTGTGGTGAACTAACCACATGAATAGCTTGATCTTCATCCACCCTTGGTTGCTCCAAAGTTGTTGCCAAGAATTCGTTGCATTACTGGAATCTAGGTTTAGGATGATCCTCTTAGCTTCCCTAAGATTAAAGGAGCCTTCTTTATTGAGGCCCCTGGGAATTTGTTGCCTGCTTCAGGTTCCTATAGTCCTCTTTTAACAACATTGGTTCTTGTTGCCATTTTTCCTCCCAAAAGAGAGCAAGATCTCCTGCTCTGATTTCCTAGAAACTGTGGTCTTGAACTAGGCTTCTGTTTTCCCAGGCTTTATTCCAGATGTAAGAGCCCTTTATGTTGCCGGACATTCTAATAAGATCATTAGTTTGCCATGACCTTGCATATTTTTCTTTCCAAGTTTTAGTCCATTGAGCTTCTGGTTCTTTAACCCATCTCCATCAGAGTTTGGCTCCTAATACATTACTTAAAATTTCCTGATCATCTAATCCTAGGCCACCGTGACTCTTAGGTTTGCAGATTTTATCCCAAGAAACAAGGGCCCATTTCTTCCTTGCCCCAGCGGAAGTCTCTCTAGATATTCCTGAATTGCTGTAAAACCCCTTTGGGAGCTGGGAGAGATGATAAAAAGAAAACCGTGATTGAATGTAGAACGACTTTTGTCAGTATCAACCTACCCGCGAGGTTCAATGTTCTGATTGTCCATTTTTTAACTTTGTCTTGCATCTTGTTGAGCACCGGTTCCCAAATACTTCTGTGCAGGGGCCTGGCTGTAAGGGGAATTTCCAAATACTTTGAAGGGAGGGAATTCCTTTGAAAGCCCAGAATTCTTGAGATATTTCTTTGCATTGCAATGTTAGTATTTAAGAAAAAAAATTTTGGTTTGGAGAGATTGACTTCCATACCTGTAGCCAAGGCAAATTTATTCAGGATTTGCTTGTACGCTGAAGCTTCTTTGACTGTAGGAACTCCATGTAGCATTGTATCATCCACAAATTGTTGGTGAGTCATTGTCTGACCATTCTCCAATAATTGAAGGCCCTTAATTTTTCCCAAGGCTTTAGCCTGCTTAATGGCTCTACCCAATCCTTCCATCATGAGGATAAAGAGAAAGGGAGAGAGAGGGTCGCCCTGCCTGAGACCTCTAGAAGGAGTGAAGATATTTGAGGGAGATCCATTCACCAGAATAGAAAAGCTGGAGGATGTAACCAGAGCCATAACCCATCTGACCCAGTTGTGATCAAACCCAAAAGCAGCAAGGATCCTCTTGATATAGAGCCAGTTTACCTTGTCATAGGCTTTGGCAATATCTAATTGCATGATCATACCGACTGTTTTTTGCTGGTTAGCGTGTGAACTGTCTCGTGGGCTAGAATGATATTGTTAAGGATTTGTCTGCCTTCCACATAACCAGATTGTTCACCTGAGATTAAAGAAGGAAGAAGAGGTTTGATTCTGCTAGCCAATACCTTGGATATAATCTTGTATACCACATTACATAAAGCAATGGGTCTAAACTTATCAGCAGTCAGGGCTGAATCCTGTTTGGGGATCAGAGAGATAAAGGAGGTGTTGAGGGCTTTCAGAATAGTCCTGCTTCTTCTGGAATCCTCCACTACATTCAGAATGTCCTGCTTGACAATGTTCCAGCAGGCCTTAAAAAAATCCACATTGAAACCATCTGGACCTGGAGCTTTGCCATTCTGCATGTCCTTGATAACCTCACTGACTTCCTCTTCAGTGACTGGTTTGTTCAGGTTAAAATTGTCCTCTCTTGACACCAGCTTAGGGATATTTTTTGTAATTTCTTTGATACATTGCTCTCTGTCTGGATTGTTTTCCTTAGTGATACTTCTGAAATGTTGAACCAACACATCTTCAATATTCTTGTGAGAGGTTTGGAGCTGCCCGTTGTCATTCAAAATCGAAGAGATTCTGTTGTGAGCTCTATTGGCTATGGTGGATCTATGAAAAAATTTAGTATTACGTTCACCTTCTTTGAGCCATTGAATTCGAGACTTTTGTCTCCAAAATATTTCCTCTTGTATGCATAATTTCTCCCATTCTTGATGGTGTTTATTAGCTTGCTGACTTTTGACTTTATCAAAACCCTCTGTGATCAATGCTTGATTGAGTTCCTGTAGTTTCGCTTCCACTGCCTTTTTATCCACAAAAATGTTGCCAAAAACCTTCTTGTTCCATTCTTTGAGTCTGAATTTAATATGCTGAAGTCTTTTGTGTAGGGTGAACATATTAGTGCCCTGTATTTGCAGATCTTCTACCCACCATTTTTCAATGTTGCTGATGAACTCTGGGTGGGAGAGCCAGATATTCTCAAACCTGAAGGGTCTATTCTTGGGAGAATCAAACCCCTTGAGTTCTAGTTGGATCGGCCAGTGATCAGAACCTCCAAAGGGTAGAACTTTAGCTGTTATTTCTCTATTTGCTAGCATAAGCTCCTCTGAGATCAAAAATCTATCTAACTTGGAGGCGACCTGAGCCTCACCTCCTCTTTTGTTGTTCCAAGTAAAAAGGCCATTATGCGTTGCCGAGTCAACCAAATTCATATCATCTGTAAAGGTTTGGAACAATTCTGAGTCTTTATTAAGCACTCTGGTCCCTCTTTTTTTTTTTTTTCTTCTTCCGAAAGTGATTTAATCATATTAAAATCTCCTCCCAAGACCCAAGGTATTTCTTCATGTCTGCTTCTGAGCTCTGCCAAGGAGTTTAAGAGTCTTAGTTTCTCCTCTATTCTTTGTGGACCATAAACATTTGTGACGAGGAAGGTATCCACAACTCCCACTGGTTGAATAATTACAGATAAATAATTTCTTGAAGCCTCCGCATCTAATATGCTGACTTTTTGGGGGTTCCATAGAGTGAGGATGCCTCCCGCTGTGTTTTCTGCTTTCACTTCGAGAAACTCAAATCTGTCCATCCATTTGCTGTGGATTTGCTTTAATTTTTGAATGGAACACTTTGTTTCCTGAATAAAGATTATATCTGGTGTTGCTATTTTCATTCTGTTACTTAACATTCTTTGTTTTCTTTTATTACCTAGACCTCTGATATTCCAAGAGATGAACTTCATAATTAAAGATTTGTGAAAGAGTAACTGGTTAGGTCTTTCATCTTACCTGAATCTATCATTAGCTTTCCACATTCCATCAAGAGCTCGTTTTGCTTTTTCCTGCCCCTTTTCTTTCCTGGATTTCTAGTTGCTAATCCTAGAGTTGATTTCATAGTTTTCACACCTCTGTGCTCCTGTTTGTGAATACTTTTACCTTTATCTGACCCTCTTTCCTGGGTTTTCCATAAAAATAACTGTTGTATTCTAGAGCATTCTTCAGGAGGTATTGATTCTATTCCTCCCTTGGATCCCTGCCTTAGGAATCCTTCCAGATCCAGGTTTTCCTTGTCTAGAATTTCCTGTAATTCATGATCTTCCAGATCTATTTCGCTTTGGGTCATTTCCTGGTCCATCTCCATTTCTGTCTCACTCATAACAGTTTCATTTTGATGACCCATATCTTGAGATTGTTTACTGTTTTCTTCCTTTTCTTTTTCATTAGGATCTTTCTCCTGAGAATTATCTTCCTTCGTGTTTTCTTCATTCTCTTCCAGCACTTGAAACTTGTTCTGACTAGCCTTCTGCCTTTCGTTCTGTTGTTGCTTTATTCCCTTTTTTCCCCCTTTACCTTTGCTTGCCACTTTCTGAAAGCTCTTTGTCTCCTTCGAAGTATTAAGGTGCCCTTTGTTGTCTGCTTTACTGAGAGGGAAATCTCTGAACAGATGTCCATGTTCATGGCATCTACGACATCTGAATGGGATATGCTCATAGTCCACTGTCTGCACCCACTCCTCATCAAAAAATTCCAAAATAACTTCATCCGGAAGAGCTTCTGAAAGATCCATTTCCACACATATTCTTGCAAATGAAGTATATTTCCCTCTTCTTGTGGCTTCAGAAACTTTGACAAAACGCCCTAGTTTATTACCAATAGCTGCTAGCGATTCAGTTTGCCAATAATCAAGAGGAAGAGAATATAGCCTTACCCATACTGGAACCGAGGTGAAGGTCTCCTGCTCTGGGACGAAGTTCATTATCCAAGGCCTCATATAGAGACCAGTTGCTACATAAAAGTAGGGTCTTCCTTCGAATATTCTGTCTTTGTTTTCGATGTTTGAGAACACTACTGTGAAGAATCCCTTTGACCCAAAATGTAGGTCAATGCTTCCTTTGGGTTTCCAGTGATACTTGATCCGTGTTTGTAAAACTTTTTTAGTGGGCCATAGTCCCATGAATTTATAGACAATGGCATAGTTCCCCATGTGTTCTCTGTGCGCTTGCAGAGCAGGGTCATTTAATATTACTCTAGGAGTGATTTTAGTTTTAGGCTTGCAAGGTCCCTTTTGCCTATGGTCTCGTGAACCATGATTTTTGTCTTCTTCCTCCTTGTCCTTTATGCTACTGTTTACCTTGGTCTTAGTTCCCTCTGTCCCCTTATCATTATCACTGTTTTTTTCCCCAGCCACTCCTTTGCTGTTTGTCACCGTTGCTTTACCTTTGTTGGATACTGCGTCCTTGTAGGAGGGAGTCGAGCTCCCTCCTCTGTCGCCCTCCATTAGAAACCGTCTCTGCTATGCTCTGCACCGTCGCTGCTCGCTTGCTCCCACAAAAAAGGTGTTCCCCAACTTTTAGATTTATAGTTGATTTTATGTTTTCTTTATAAATAATCCCAATGGTCAAGGTTGTAATGTCAATTAATTGATAGTTTTAACCCCAAAAATAAAATAAAAGTTAGACAACTTTGAAAAACTCTTAAAATAACAAACTTTAAAAAAATGAAAGAAAGATGGACAAATTGTAAGTGTTGTGTTTTAGAGTTTTTCAATCATGATATTTGGTCTTTAATGCCATGGTTGACAAATATTTCAATTTTAATCCTTAAAAAAAGGGTGATGTTGCATCACTATTGCATTTCAATGTGTTTTTTCATGTCCCTTGTAGTCATGATATTTGGTTTTTAATTCCATTATTGAAAAGTGTATGAATTTTAACCTTGAAAAAAGAGGTGATACTGCATCACTGCTTTTGCATTTCAACAATGTTTTTTGTCTTTTGTAATCATGATATTTGGTTTTTAATGCCATGGTTAAAATTGATTTTTTAACTCTGAAATGAAAACAGGTGATGCTGCATCACCACTTTTCGAAATCACCATGAAAATTTTGATTTGATGCAACCTCCAAAAAATGAAAACTGCATAAATTTCTTGTTAACTTTGTAACATTTCCCCCACTAATCACATATTCCTAGATACACCCAACACTGTTGTGCAAACTTGCACTTCTTGAGGTTTTCTAGTAGTTGGCGCTTCTTTAATTTCTTTGGCATCTGCATCGAATATGAGATGTGCTCCTCTTAGGTAGCACTATATACTAGTATATCATCCAAAGAAACAATAACAAATGGACCTATAAAAGGGCGTAGTGTATAATTCATTAACCTCATAAACGTAATAAGTGCATTGTACATTCCAAACATAATCACTAACCACTTCCTTGTTTTCACTTTGAAGGGCTACTGCAAGTTCGATAATGCTAAAACTTATGCTTGTCTGATTTTGTTCTTTAACTCCTAAAAGGCTCTTTGCTAACCCTTTTCCAGGCGAAACTTTTGCCACTTGTCGTTATGGTGTGTATTGGTGTTGCTACTGCTAAAAATGAGGCTATGAATTTCCTCGTGTATTGCATTGCCCCAATGAAACTCCTGACCTTGGAAACATTAGTAGGCACTGACCACTTCATGATGACCTCCATCTGGGCAGGATGTATCTTCAACTCTCATCCACCTATCACATAGTCAAGATACACCAAATATTGTTGTGTAAACTCACACTTCTTGATATTTGCTAGCAAATGGCGCGTCTTTAAAATCTCTAACACCTGCGTCAAATGCGAGATATGCTCCTCCTTAGTAGCTTGTATACCAATATGTCACCCAAAACAATGTAAACTTTGAAATGAGAACTACGAACTCAAAACGGGAACTCTAGCAAAAAAAACCCTAAAAAAACATGAAAAAATGTTAAAAACGAAAAGTGTATAAATTAGAAAGATATTTTTTTAGGGTTAGTTTTAAACATATTTAAAAAATCGCAGTAAAACCAAATTTTTTTTGTGCAAAAAACAACTGTTTTTGAGGAAAAAAAACACTAATGTTTTTGGTCAAATAACATTTTTATTTCCCAAGTATAATTTCAACATTTTTTAGTAATGACGATAAAGATAAAATAATGGGATTCTAAACACATTAAAATTCCATCGGTTTTCATCCATGTTGTTAAACATGATAATATGACACTAAAGATTGCTAAAATTCTAATTGTTTTCAACCATAACTTTAAAAATAAAAAAGATTGGAAAATTTTCAACCATAGAATTAAAAAACTAAGTTTTCAATACATTTAAACCATGACATTATGAACAAATTACATGACTAAATTAATCAAAATGTCAATACTTTTAGATTGAATGAAACATAAATTATATCTCTAAGTTATTGTTGCATTGTAGATATTCTAAACAATAAAACTCATCAAAGTTAAAACATATAATCCAATAAACATAAAAATGACTCATAACATCATTTAACATCATATGGAAATCAAAAATTTTATTTCAGGATACGATGCAAACATTAGTTATATAAACAGTCTTAGACAATTATTCAAAATCACTCATATTTTCTTGCACACCATGAGAATTCACATCTTCAGATGAATGAATGGATGCAGATGAAGATGTTCCATATTTTTCTCTTTCATCAACTAGTGGACCATCTAGGTCCACATGTATGCCCACCATTTCAGGTCTCAAAATTCTTCTGGATTTACCACTGTTTTAACAGTCTCCCATCTCAACACTGTTTGTTCTGGTAATAATCTCTTCAGAATCTCTATTGTCTTGAAGCGAAGAGTTCCTCTCTTTGTTAAATTGGAGTCATAAACAAGTATGTCAACATTTTCCAATTTTAAGAGGTTTGTGAGGCGATGATTTATATTTGTACCTTTTTTTTCTCTTTCCGCCGTTTTTTTTTTATCAACTACCATCTCTAGCTTGCACACACCATTGAATGGGTGTGTATTTGTGGCATAACAATGTACTTCAACACCTGCGACATCTTCATTTTTGTAATGACTTTTATAACATTATCAACCTAGAATGTATAGCCATTGGGATCTCCATCCGCTAGCACTGCGATCATGTACCCTCAATATCTTGTACTGAACCC